>JAFIDM010005346.1:26849820-26953071 GCA_023159025.1 Thereuonema tuberculata | reverse complement strand
AGCTCTTTCTACACACATTAGTAAGACATTTTTGAAAACCTAACTTCAGTCTCCGACGCATAAAAATGTAGCTGTTATAAGAACTGAAACATTTTTGATTGTGGTGTCGTTCTAATAATTTAAAAATTCATAATAAAATAATAGATTTATAACTTCTAAATATGCTGTATGATGGAAATTACGTCATTGTTACATCAGTTGGATTTCCTTGACATATTTTTTTATACTAGAAAACATCTTAAATGAAACTATTGGATTGCTTAAAAATATTTAGCTTCTGAAGTACTAAGTGCTTATTAAGTTTATTCGAAGATCAATAAGGAGAAAGTTTAAAATCTACATTGAATAAACTTTCCATCTTTTTCCGTGGAAATGAAAACCAAATAAATAATGCCATTTACTTTTGATGCTGTAACACGAATTATGATGCATCAACACTTGCAGTTTCGTCTACATCTAAAAATACATTAACCAATAGCGCACGTCTCTGAAACATCTGGTCTAGTGAAAGATAAAAGGAGCAAAGTAGAGTCCAATTTAAACGAGCAAAAGATCAGATTTAGAGCTCATAAAATTTAACTCTATTTTCCATTTGTAATTGCCAAGGGGAATTTTGAAACATGAACAACCCTACACCAAATGGCTTGTGAGTCTATAATACTTTTAATTTTTACTCATGATACACAAACATGACTACTATTAATAGAGACTAATCAACTATCATTAAATACAAGTTGTCGTACTGATAATATCTTCATAAATAATATAACTATCTCCAAATGAATATATTTATAATGCTCAAGCACAAAGAATGTTTGTTCGCTTAAAATTAAAAAAAAAAAAATACGAAATCAATTTGTATGCGGTTTTCACTGTTCGGTAGGACGTTTACTAGGGATGATTTAAGGCCAGATAGCATCACTTCACTACCTTAAGCTTTCTGAAGTGAAGAGAAAAACTTCAGAAACCTCAGGGGATATAGAGATATAGGCACGAATTAGTCAAAAATTTATGAAAACAGAAACCGAGAGATAATTTTCGTTGCAATGTTGTACTTATTACGCTCTACAACGAGGCATTAACACAAATTATCATTTATAACTACTGCCCCATTCAATTTATGTTGAGTTTTTCAGATGGCTAAATTGTGCTTCTTTAAAGGTATAAATCATCTCTATATCCCTGGACCTCTAGAGAACAGGGATAACACTATATTATTTTTATGAATACGGTAATTATTTATTTATTAAGTATTATATTAAGTATTTCTTAATAAATTACAATTTCTAAAAAATACAAAACCAACTTCTGCATACAAATATTTCGTCCTTTATATCAAAGAACTTTATCAAGATTTCTGCAAACCCTACATTAATAAAATAACGAGAAAAAAAAATTTTCTTCTCTCATACAAAATCAAACGAAGCATAACAATAAAATCATATAACAATAAAAATATATAACATTTTAACCGAAGGAGATAAATATATATATATATATATGTATATTTTCTTTTATATATTATCGAGTTATCTCGTTAGTATTTGTTATTTTTATTGAGTTCTTTTGTATTGTTATTATTAAGTTTATCTCGTTCGGTTAAAATGTTTTATGTGTTTATTGTTATATGATTTTATTGTTATGCTTCGTTTGATTTTGTATGAGAGAAGAAAATTAATTTTCTCTTTATTTTATTAATGTAGCGTTTGCAGAAACCTTGATAAAGTTCTTTGATATAAAGGATGAAATATTGGTATGCAGAAGTTGGTTTTGTATTTTTTAGAAGTTGTAATTTATTAATATCAAGAAAATAAGATGTTTTGAATGGCTTTCACTATTTTAATCAGTTTTATTTTCAAGTCGCCGTTTCTTTTTACTGGATTTATCGATTTTCTTGAAACTTTCAACTTATCTCTAATTTTGAATGCTAACAATGTTTGTTTCATCAATGCATTTTACATTAATTTTTATCGTTTTCAGTAAGTTGGATTAATTGATAGCCGGAGCTCTCCATTATCGCGTTAGTGGGTAACGTTGGGAAGAGATAGTCGAGGGGAGGGGCTTAAACAATCAGAATGTAGTTCCATATAACATAAAGAATGAGTTTTTTTTTCATATAACATAAAGAATATATATATATATATCCCCACCATGCCTCGACGACGCATTCGTTACATTTCTTCAGCCGACAGAGTTTGCGAGTGCTCGTATAGTGGACTGAGGGAGACAACGAATCGTGTTTAGTGACGAATCCTGGTTTTGTGAGGATACAGATAACCATCGTAATCGTGTATGAAGAGCACCCGACAGAGCATAAATTCGGACTTCATTGTTGAGCTCCACATAGCCAGGACTATTGGCGTCATGGGAATACATCTCCTATAATTTTCGGTCTCCGCTGGTAGCAGTACATTCAGAAGATTTTGCGGTAATCCAATAATGTTAAAAAATGAAAAAAGCAATTATTTCAATGCATTGATAATGAATGTTTCTTTATCCAAAGTGCCTCAATGATATAATAATAAAACTTTTCCTAAATATTAAGAAATATATTTTATAATATAATACTCCGTGTTATTTAATTATTATTCTTCCCATCCCTAAAAGATAATACCTAACCAAACTGAAAATTTCAAGCAACAGTCGAAACATTCGTCAGCATGATATAACTAATAACATCACAATATTTATAAGATCGTTTATTTATTTATAAAAAGTAAACATGGGTAATAATAGAGCCTATGCACAAACATTTGATTAATGGAGTGTCTTTATAACATTAATAAATTAACTAATAAATAATAATAAATAATAAACATACATACTAAAATTATTTATTATTTTATTTATTAACTTTTAAATACATTCCATGAACCAAATGTTTGTGCACAGGCTCTATTATTACCCACATTTACTTAGCGAAATCGTGCATGTTAAACTATCTTATTTCAAAAAGTAAACATGAGACAATATTAAGATCATATTTATCTTTAGAAACTTTTAAATGCAATGAATGGAAGAACTATCTTAGCATCATTAAATTATAATTTAAGGAACAATAAAACTGAAGATGTAATTCTACGCTGTTATAAAAAATTGAAAACAGAAATACTAAGATGTTTTCTGAATTCTCTACAGATCTTGAACTTTCTAGAAATTTTATCTCACTGGAGAAGTTCAAGCGGGATCCAAGTAGTTTCGTTTGAAGTTGTGATGCTGGCATTCCATTATGTGTAAAAACACAAAGCCAGAGAACGTGCTGTGATATCTCCAAATACGGAAGGTTCACATTTCAACAACTGAACATCGGATGCTTTTCTGAAATCTGTCATTTCTTTGAAACTTTCCAGTAACTGTTCCAACAACTGTGTAACAGATAACCATTTTTAAACAACAACAAAAAAAACCTTATTTTAAGCTACTAATGAGACACTGATATTTTGCACAGTTAATAATATGGATGCCTAATTGTAGATAAAGATTTCAAAAAGCATTTCTGAATTACGAATCCCTACCAATTCCTCAGAATCTCTAACCGAATCCAAATAAGTTTGAGGGAATTGAAAGTTCTCTAATTAACTTTCTTCTTTAAAGCCTTACAACTGATTTATTAATTTTCCATTCTTCAATTACTGACTTGAAATGATTCTAATCATTTCGCAAAATCAGCATTCTCATTTGAAACTTATTCGAAATTCATAATTTTGATCGAAATGAAAAGATATTGCTAAAAACTCTACAGTACAATCTATAGAATCATCATTGATAGATTTCGTTTTCATATTGTCAGTTTAAAGCTCTGATATAAATTGCTCATTACAAACTGCTGAAGCAGTAATCGTTAACTTTTATTGAATGAAATATAATTGAAAGGAAACTATAAAAAAGCTTATTCTCTATATTCGAAAATTACTGGAATACAAAAAACAATGAACATTTAGCCAAAAAAATTTCACTTTCGAAATTATTAATTTATGGCTGAAATAATAACTTACATAATTCAAACACAACTACGAACAAAGGCAAAATTGAAGTAAAGGTATAACGCCGTTTATCTGTTGATGTATCGTAAATTCTTTAAGTATATATTATTAATTTGCCAATGTAGTTCTATTTTAAACGTATTATTTGTATTCTATATTACATAGAAAAAAATGTATCATGTTGATAATTATATACATAAGGTCTATGACAATATATTTCAGTATATTCATTAGAAATGAAAATATCTTAATTCTTTTCTTGAATAATAAATATTAGCTTTTTTTTTAAAGTTCACATGAGTGGGGATATGAAATGAACTGTTGAGATTTAGTGAAAATGATATTTTTTTTTCATTTAATTTTCTATTCGTACACAATTCGTTCCAGGAGCCTGTTCTAATTGCGATTTGTACGAATTTTAAATCAAATTTTCCAATAGGAAATAATGTAAATTATATTAATCCGTTCCAGACCCCCAGATGATGCTTATTTGAACCTTTATAATAATACTTACGTATAAAAACTTTATTGAGTGGCCAGGTCGGAGATACGAGTTCTACTTTCAAACATCGTAAGGAGTTTTTTTTTTTCCACTTCAATTGTCATTCTCACCTGCTTTTCTTTTAGACTTGGTTATTTATTAATTTGTGCCTACTGAACATTGAAATTGTGTATCGATAAACAGTTTGCTAGGGGTTCACCATCTTGGGAACACTAGCGCTCCCTGGAACACGGAGGCTTCTGATACGAAGCGCGCACTTCGGTGCGTACCGGCCATACATATCGATAAACATGTGATACTACATTGTTGACTGTATGATATCACAAAGCCTATATATATATATATCTGATGGCCAAACTCAAATGCATCAAATTCGAGTTTAGCAATGTAAAGATTTCAATCAATCATTTGCAATTTAGAAAATTTAGAACGTTTTATATATATATGTGTGTAGTTTGTTTAGAAAGGAATAAAGAAAAAATCTGACTAAAGCTCAGTTGTGATGTAGAAATATGTGCATTAATTTTAAAGTAATAAGTCAATTGGAATGATGTTACTTCTCCCAAAGTTAATATAGGGGAAAGCTAAAGATATTTATTGTACATAAATAGATACAGATATAGAATTCCCAATATTTAATAACCTACTAAGAAGATGTTAGCAGTGATTTATGTTAGTCAAACAGCATTTATTGGAATATCGACAGTGAGGTTAAGCCACGTGTATTCAAAAGGATTCAAGGACAGTTAAAAGTGACAACTTAACTAATATAATTCGTGAATTGCAGCAGAGATAATTATTGTGATAGAAAGACATAACGGACAACTCTACCGAGATTATACTCCGAAGAAGCAAAATTTGTCAAGTAAAGCTATTTTATTTCAGATTGGCGATCGTGGACTTCGAAGACAACGTTCCAGAAGAAGTTAGTATAATATTTAAGGATGTCGTTAAGTAACAAGTTTATTTGGACAATAAATAGCCGAAAAGCATTTTGTATTTCTCAAGCTAATAAGTGATATTGATTCTAGTGTAATCTATTCAAGAATACAATAATAAAATTATTTACTTTCATTAAAGTTAGTGCATTGGATATGATTATTATTTTTATGGCGTCAATGAATCAAATTGTTCTTAGAATCATGTCTACAAAACTAATCATCAATGTTGTTGAAAGCGGATTAAGCTTAGTCATTTATTACTTATTCCATTACATCTTAATTACTTTCAGAAATCAGTCAAATAATCATTTATTTCATTTGGATGTCTAATTCCTTAAAATTAAAAAACAATAGCAATTCAATCATTAAGTTGAAATACAAAAAAATAAAAAAATAAACAATACCCAACATCAACTTCCAAAATCAAAAACCGTATTGAACTTTAATTTTATTTTTTATTTTTTAAAAATAAGAGAGAAAACTCATTAAATTATTGAAAATGCATTTAGATCCTGAAAAGCAAAGAAAATTTAAATTAAAACATAATCCTTGAGATTCAACCAAGCCTTAACATCTTAGTTTTTACTCGATAGAAATAGGCCAGTAAACAGCGTAATGAGCAATCTCTTTAAGGGCTTACCCGTTTTCCGTTCACCCATCATTTATCATTATCACAACATTATTTTCATCTTTCTCTATTAACAGCGAAATTATAAATACTCTAAATAGCTTTTGTTTTTCTTCCCCAACTTGTACCTGTAGCTATTTTACAGTTCTCTAACTGTAATCGTTCATTACTGACAATCAATAGTAGTAATACATCCATAGAATGGTACTAACACAAAGAATGAAGGATTAGGTTACTCTAACTTCCAATTTAAATAGAATGATTCAAGCATTCTCTGATGAGAAAGAATGTTAAACAAATGGGATGGAATTTTCTTTTATTTATGGATTACTTTATTTTCACCTTTTATGAATGGAGAGATTAAAATATCAAAGCAAGGTTTAGAATAATTTTTTTTTGGCTTAGAAAAGATTGAAATAAAAAGTAGATCTTGAAAATAATATTGGAATTTTGAGAGATTTATTAAAGAATTTCTACAGGAATCTGATCAGGACTAAATACTGGGTTAAATTTACTGATAATTGACTGATTGAGAAATACAACTAAATATTGTATTCATTCAAAATTCAAAATTGTATTTCTGAAACTTTTTTCAAGAACAAATTCCTCCAAAAATATTTTCAACTTTGAAGAACAATCTCGGAATAAATTACGCAAATGATGTGTTTGGGATGGGATTTTCTAATCCTGGCTAAGGTTTGATAGAGAATAAACAGCTCAAACATTTACTACCGCATAAGCCTCTTCGCATTCGACATCACAACAAACGGAAGCCGCTGGCATTGACGTAGTTTGACTTGAAGCCAGTAAGTAGCAAAGAGAAAGGCGAAAATAGGAGTGGCCGAAAGAGAAGATAATGAAATTAATGGAAGAGATACAAAGCAGAAGAGACTAATGGGATATGCAAGAAGAAAATACCAAAGGCAAAACTGAATAGAAAGGGCTTATTTTCAAAGTAGTCAAGTACAATGGAATTCATATAAACAGTACCCTGAAATCCTTTTTTTAAAGTAATTCCTAAATTTTTTTTAGCACGACAAAGAACCAAATAAAAAAGTTTCGGAAGCCGGTGTACAGTTCTATCAACAACAATTATTATTTAAGATTTCATCAATAACAGATACACTCCTAGATACGAATAACTTCACGTTATTTAAGCTTGCTTACTGAGTGAATTGATTAGAAATATATTCTTGGCATCTGCTGTAACAAATATTCTTGGATTCTGCTGATAATAAATTTCACATTAAGTGAAATAGTTTTTCGGCAGATATTTAAATGAAGAAGTGTCTTTTGTTCTCAATTTTCTGTTGCTATTAAAGATCTACACTTTAACTGTCGATCAAGGAATATAGAAGAGTTTGTAGACTCGAATCAGTTTTCCCCAAGTCTTATTTACCAAAGCTACCAACAACAAAAAAATGAAGAGCAAAAGATCTTATTCCCAGAAGACGGAGTGGACTTGTAATTTTTAAACCACATCCAAAAATGATAATGGTTGTGCTTTAGAGAATTTCAGGATAACTTCATTTTTGCATTCCCTATTAAAATATGTGGTCGAACTTTTATTTTGAAAAGAAGCTTATAAAACCTTGATAACAGACGACAAAGACTATATAAATAACAGAATTTGTGTTATTAATAATAACGTTGAACTTCGATGGTTGATCCAGCTGAAGAATTAAACAGCACTCGACACTTGGAATGAAATTTTCATTAGCTTCTAAAGAAGAACTATAAAAAAAAATGCCTTCGATAACTGTGCAGAGAATGAAATGCAATGTTGTTTTTATATTGATTGACAGAAAGGCGATAACAAGGTTCCTCGGCGAGACTCATTTAAATCTCTGAAGCAGAATGGATTTTCAATTCATATGCTGATTTCTCTGTCTACTTCTCCCTTTTCTTCTCCTCTCCGGCAGCCTCTCTTCTTTTCTTTCGCCAGTTCTTTGTGAGATTTTCCATTAATTAAATCCTCTTGTAATGAAGTAGACGATAGAAGAATTGAACAAAAATCTAGGGTGATGACAAGTGACACTTCTCAGCTGCGATTAAAATTCGATAATAACAAGAAGAAAAAGTGATGTAAAGCCGGTCCCCCCCGCTGAGCCCGTGGCACCGCAATAATTTATTCCGGTGACAGTCTGATGTTTGCTTTGCAATTACCGTCGCTTTCCGTACAGTTTTAAATAAACTGAAAAAGTTCTAAGAACTGCTTAAAGAATAATTATCATTGAAAAATATCCATTAAAAAAATCAACGTCGATCAATACTGAAATAATGGCAGAATGATTTTCCTGAAAAACTTTTCCGAATAAAAAAACACCGTCGTATAATGAGTCAACATTTTACCTGAATCAACAGAATTTAATTCTGTGACGTTATCGATCGAAAACTCTGAAAACGACAAAAATAAGTTCTATCTTATCTACTTATGTAGTAATTACAAGGAAGTGTTTACTGCATTATGTTTTTTAAGCTTCTTTTACTTCCGTTAACTTCTTAATTACGTTTCAACAAATGAAAATTCATCAGTGTACATCGAAATTTACAATAGAAGCATTAACTACATTCAGTATTAATTAATTCTTTAATGTTGTCCTCCAAGATAAATTTGTTTAGCTCTCCAATACCTTTTTTGTCCAACGTTTCAAGTGGTTTTAGCAGGTGGATATGAGCAGTGGACAACTCAATACAGAGAGTCTATCCAAATTTATCTGTACAGCTTGAATGACGTTATTTCGTAATTACCTATTTCATGACGTATTCATTGACCAATAACAATAAGTTAGAAAATAACAATAAAAAACTTTGTTCTTACGAAGAATGAAAGAATATCAAAGAACGTTATCTAGGAAAGAAAGTTTTTATTAATTTCAGGTCAACTCATTGTAAGAATGTTTTGTGTCGCCAGTATATGTATGTATTTATTTCTATATTTTGGATATCTTGAAGAAAATACTTGAATAGATGGTGGGTGGAAAAACGAGATTCTTCAGTGTTTGATGGGATATATATGGGTTACCTAAGAAGCAATTAAATATCATCCGTTAAACAGTTTACAATAATTTTAAGATTTTTAAACTGCAATTAAACTTTTATCATAGTTTTTAATTTTACAAACTATAATTGCAGAAATTAAGAAATGCTATATTAATTACACTTAAATTTATAAAATAATATATTGAGGCTACGAAAATGAAAGAATACATAAATTCTGTTGCTTAAAAAGAATAAAAACTAAATTTTACTCGGAAGTGATCGGATAACAGTGTTTCGTTCTTTTGCGGAATGATAAGCAATAATGAAGGAAACTTATTTGATAATTCAACTGAATAGGTAAGGTTTCACGATTAGTCAAATTAGTGCTATCCTGCTGATTGCAATATTTTTCACTAAAATGTTAGAACAACAGACTTTCAGCTGTTCCTTGTTCTATAAATATAAGGGTTTTTAAGCATTAAATTTAAAAATAATCCCAAAGTTGCCTAAGACAGAAAGGCATTCAAATAGGAAAAGGCATCAAAGTACAGCGCTATTTAATTTCCACCAACTTACTCAAACACATTTAAATTTTTCTGAAAACTTCGTATCAGACTTACTATATGCATATTCTACGTTGTGGGTGCTGATTAAACCATTCAAATATGAATTTAAAATTATTTCCGATTATAATCTGGATTTCAATCTTAGAAGTAAACCAACAGCCTTGCAACTGTAATAATCAGCAGTACCTCCATTAGAGCCTTAAAAAAAAATTGATTTCCATGCTTTGTTAAAGGCGTAGCTTGATTTTCTTGGACCTCGGGGGCGAATGCTAAAAATGTCACTCAAAGAGGAAAAAAGGAAGGATAAATATCGGGATCGCATTTTGCATTCTCTCTTTCTCATTATACGAGTTTCTGATAACAACTCGGGCCCAAAAAGCTAATTAATCGACTATGAATGGCCCTTACTCTTTTTGAATTTTACTTTTCATGGTAATAGAGGATTATTCGATTATATTTATTCAATACTCTAAAAATTACATAAGCAATAAATAAAGCTAGAACAAACAGAATGCAAGATTCTGTCAAGGATATATAAGAAAATTATGTCAATTGCCATAAACTCAGCAATATACAACCTTGTGCTGAATCTGCAGCCATTCGTACACATCAAAAAATATATAAATAGATTCGGCAGAATGACATTAGAATATCATATTCTCATTCGAATGCTGAACACAGAATTTCCTGCTGCGCGAACATACAATATTATATAACAATAGGATTTTTATCAGAATGTATTTTTCAACAATGTATATTAAAATTATCAGAATTTTAATGAATTTAAATATCAATTTTTTAATGATCACAGAAAGTTTGAGAAGATTAAATCATTACTGAGATAGCTACTGTCAAGAAAACATTCTAAAGCACTAACAATATTCTTTCTCTATAGTGCTTGCAATAAATCGTATAAGTATTCATTCTATTTATTAATAGTTTAATATTTCTCAAAATACCTAGGTTGATCAGAAAGAAAGGTTTACAAAGCTTGTATACGAAAAGCAATCCTTTATTGAAAGAAATCACATAATATCCTGAAAGTGTCCCAGTTACACTATTTTAGTACAAAAACACCTTGAAGATTGAGACATTTGTCACAACGTTTGATCTGTTTTTTCAATCCAGTCGCATAAAAGTCAGGGACCTGTTTTTGTAACACTTTTTTTGCACGATGTTGGGTTTCTTCATTGCATATGAAATGGCGATCTGACACGTGCTCTCTTAAAGCAAGGAACAGATGAAAATCATTGGGATCCAAATGCGGAATAGATGGCAGATGTCCCAAAATTTCCGAGAGGAAACCGTACACCAACCTCTTTGTCTTCCGTGCAACGTGTGGTCGAGCATTGGCAGGACGAAGGATCACACCGTCGTCCCGAAAACCAGGACGTTTCTTCCTGATGTTGTCGCATAATTGTTTGAAACCTTTAAAAAATTGTGCGACAACATCAGGAAGAACCGTCCTGGTTTTCTGAACGACGCGACGGTGTGATCCTCCTTCATGACAATCTCGACCACAAGTTGCACGGAAGACAAAGAGCATGCTGTACGGTTTACTCTAGGAAATTTTGGAACATCTGACATCTATTCCGAATTAGAATAGATCCGGACCAGTTATGCAAGCGAGATCGTCATTTTGAAATGAGAGCGCGCACCTCTAATGACACACACGAGAAAGATCACGCTGCGCCATGCAGTGGAGCTGTCGGATATTTCAGCAACCACCGACATTATGGCGAACTCATGAATTTAATTTTTAGGTTAGTATTATTTTTTTTCTGACGGACCCTCTTATATACTAAAATGAAGATGATCCTCACAATTGGCCAATATTTTTCCTAATTCTTAAATTCGTCACGATTAAGTAATGGGTGGTATGATTGTCATTTTATCAACTTTATCACAATGTTAACATGTAGGAAATGCAGCAGATTGGCTGTTAAAATGACTCACACTTCTCCACCTATATATAAATGGTGGAGACCTACAGCATATCATATGTACCAGATAGTTCACCATGTTATATAGTACACCAGCTGTGTGACGTAAAAACAAAAGCAGCAAACCATAATCACCAAACAAAAGCATGCGTTTTGATTTCCTGAATCTCCGAGCATTCTAAATACCTATGCTAAATCTCAGTGTGTCATTCAATCTTCTCTGAACATCAGGAAATTGGCAGATGAATTTAGGTCACACTATTTTTGGCTCTACGAATAATGTCCTAGCATGATTAAGCCGCAGAATATATCCTAATTCTTTTTTAAGAACAGTCTCTATAATTCGAAAACCTAATGATATGTTGTTCGGAATTTTGTTCTGAATTTCCACTGAATTAGAAATCCACGTGGCTTTTAGAAGGTATGTTCAACTTCTGTAATAAGTTATTCTGCAGTAAAATCCTGCAATCATGTGACTGTTTCTATTCCAAAACACATAAACCTTGGGTAAAATATTTATAGTAAAGCTGCAGTTCAAACTTCTTTTTTATATCCAATCACCCTGAAAAGGATTGGAACAAACAAAGCCATCAAAGAAAATAACCCAGAGTAAAAAAAAAATCGTTTAGATTGTAGTTTGAATTGTAGTGCTTCTACAGTTCATTATAGATCCATTTTCTATGTTTCTCTATTATTCATGTGCTTTCAACTCCGATCTGGAACAAATAGAACTGAAGTCAAGTTGTCTGCACTCTAAAGCTATTTAAGTCGTCCATACGTTTGGCAATGGATTCGAATCAATCGATATCGATGGCAAACAATTTACGGCACTGCTTTCTCATTCTATCATTATTCTCAATAGACCAACCATCAGCAATGGATTCAGTTTTCTATAGAAAAGTACTTGTCTTTGAAGAAAATAAAAGATGTAAAGAGTTATCTTTTGATAGGAGTGATCAATGCTTTTTTATTGTTTACTTCTTATTTATTTTTGTTAATATATATATAGATATATATTGGTGAGGGTAGCTTTTTTAACTTTATAAATAACTGTTTATTAAAAAGATCATTGCATGTCACCTGGTTAATGTCTAGATTTTTTTTCCTTACTTTCTTAACATTCTTTTTTTTTATTGGTATTTGAAATAGGCTACTATAGTAGAGATTTAGAATAAAAATCTTCTCTTAAACTATATATCCTTTATTCATCACCTGTTTACTTTTTTTAATTGCTAACAGTACTGAACTCTAATATCTTAATCAAACATTTTTTAAAAATCAGTAACTTGATAATTTATAAGAAAAGCCTATCAAAGCACAGATATTACTTTCGTAGCATTCCCTTTTTTTTACTTATTATTATTCGAAAATTTTATAAATATAAAATAAAGAGCTTAGACAAAGAATTCATAAGATTGATTGCATTAACAATTTCAATATTTATATTCTAGTTATAATTATATTCAAAAGTAGGTTAAAAATATTTAATAGGTTTGGTAGTTAGATAATATGCTAAAAATACTTAATAGATTAGATACGATAGATGCTGGCATATCATACTTAACTGATATTCATATTTCGTGGAAACAAGCCTGTAATTGTATATATTGTTGCTTTTGTTAAGAAGCTCTCAAAGATGACATTCTTTGGGATCTGAATTTAGGCAATTTTCTTTTCTTTTATTTTCTTTTATTTTTCTTTAGTGCACCGTCCCGAACTTCCCTAGGTAGCATTGGGAGAGAAGTGAAATCAAAGGATGTAAATACATCAACCTTATGCTTTTGATAGTTCAATTTAAAGTAATGTTAATATTATATTTTCAAACTACTTCAAAACAATAATTTTAAAACAGTGTTTTGTATTTGTGTGGAAAAGACTTCTCAAAATTTACTATTACATAAACTTTTTCTGAATTTCATTTAGATATTTGTTCTCATTCCATTTGAGACGAAAAGCTTGAACCAATGCATGTATTCGAAACATTTCAAGCGTAACTCTGCCACCATCAGTGGAAGGCAGTTTCGTCAAAAGAAAAGCTGTTTTTACAGTTATCTCTCATATTTTATTACTCAAATAATGCGATTCTGTAGTGAGCTGTGACGTGAATGCAAAGTAAAAAAAAAATCAAATAATATAAGCTCCATGCGGCTTTCCTCGACAGAAATTGCATTCTGCTTTATTTTTATTTCGCTCATAGCTTCTCATTCTCGATAAAAGCTATCAAAAGCTGCGAGAAGTAAAATTCTACGGGCTTTGACAGTTACTTTTTATATTTTTTTCCTTTCCTTTTGTCTTGGCCAGGTTAGAATATGCTTTGAGATAACTCCAAAACATATATGTAAAAACTATGGTTTGTCTTTCTGTGGTTTGGACATAAATTGCCAAATCTCTCGTAATTTAATGTAGGCATAATAAAATGAGAGAGAAATAATTACACAAAGATGACTGACAAACAAGAAAGCTATGTAATATAAAAATATTTCGGCTTAAAAGTAAACTCTCATTAGCAATAAAAGAATAGGAAAAATTGGCTAAAGTTTTCCTTGATTAGTAGAGTTGTGACGTCATGGTATTTTGTGATATTTAGTGAGGTCCCTGAAAGATAGTACTATACATGGTGATTTGTCCCATCCAACTACTGATGATGTAATTTGGAGAATTTTGAAGGAAATGACAAATCTATGCCAGAAGCTTTTACATTGTATTATTTTATAAAGACTTTCTCCCTTGACGAACTCTTATCACTGCATAGGAATAGATCGGTCATTTTAAAACCAAAAGTAGTTTAAAAGTGAAGAAAAATCCAAGATTTCTGTTAACTACACACAACAAAATAATCAATATTTTTTGTCCATAAACAAATTGTTATTACATAGGATTCTTCGTTATATAACAACTGGCTGACTCAAAGATCTAATAGATGCGACTGACTATGCAGATTTATTTTTATTTTAATGGAGAAGCTTACATTGTAACATAACAGTGTTTTTAAAACTGAATGTACATGCTTACACATTACATAGAGGCAATGCTATTCTATGTAATGAAGTAAAAATAAATAAATGGCCCAATTACTTTAATTATTTTTATAGCATGTTTTTTCAATAAGTAGCCAACAACTATCTGAGAAACAAGATGTTTCTCATAGAATATTATCCATTTTTCCTCAAAACGTATTTGTTTTTTTTTTTCAAGAAGTGAAAACAATAAAAAGATTGAACATTTAATACCTGTCGAATAAAATCTGAAATTCTCACTATTTTGTCTTATGTATTTTAATTCGCAACTACTTTAAATCAACAAATGTACACTTAAACTTGAAATGAATAAAAAAATAGAAAAAATACATTGTTATATTTCAGTTAGCTGCCAATGAATTAATTGTTTGGTTTCTATCATTTTTCAACAAGATTTTCTGGTAATCTTCATGAAGAAATTTGTGCAAGGAATGAACACACATAAATTTTCATATACCTTAATTCCGTTACTATCAAGTTTCCATTGATTGGTTGAGAAGTTAAAAGAATATCGACACATGTTCGGACAATTTATGAGCCTAAATTTCCTTATGAAAATACGCTGAAGTTTCAATTTCTCTTGCCTCTTGTCAAAACTTAAAAAGGAATGTATGTTCTAAATGAATATGTTGTGAAATTCATGAAAATAAATTATAATTAAAGATAAAGATTAAAGATAAAGTATAGATAATTTAAAGATTTCATTTCAGCAGCCAACAGTAAAAGGGAACTAAAATGAGAACTAATCTTAGAGGAGTAATGAATTCTTTTCAGGCAAAATGCCAAAGTTGCATCTATAAATTAAACTTTCCAATAATTGAGAACAGGTGCTCTCAGGAAAAAAATTAATTTCGTGACGTAGTGAAAAGGCAACTAATCAATATTATGGGAAATGCTACTTCGATAGTGCAAGTGTGGACATTCCTACTTAAGCAAATCTGCAAATGTCCTGAGGTCTAATTTTGCTGCAAAACATGCATTGCATCAAGTGAATATTCACGGATATTAAAGAAAACTTGACACACAATTCCTTAAATTGGAGTTAAAGGAAACTAATTGAAATGATGTTACCCAGCATTCTAACCTAGGGTCACTCTTACACTGACGTAGATGTACGTGTTAATTCCGCTGTAGCATGACTTTACTGAGAATTATTTTACTAATATAAAGCTTTAGCTTAATTAATAATGCCTGCAAGATCCAAGATGCATGACTTAATGACTGTTTGGCCTAAATAAAATATATTTAATGTTAAAATTATAGTGGTATGCGTTCCTCTCGCCGACAATAATATTTTTAATAATAAGCTTTATATCTATATTGAGTATTTATTTCTATCAGAAACCAGAAATTCTTCCTTCTTGAAACGTACTAAATGCTATTTGATAGGTTGATGAATGATTCTTGGTACTCCATCTTAAAAGCTATAAAATTTTAATTATTTCTTACTTATTTATTCGAAAGGTATTTGGTTATCTACGACCCCTTGTGTTCGAATAAAAAAATCGATGGTTGCCATGAAACGTCATATAAATGCTACGAAATAAATCATAGTGTTTCTAATCATCTTTTAGAGGCAAATTTAATCTTTTGATCTACAGTTATCCGTAAATCACGTTTATGGTCTGCTATTATGGCGGCATCATAAGAATTGTTCAAATTTCATAAGTGACGATAAGATAGTCATGGTAAGTCTTCTCCTAGCAACTGTTGATTGTCAGTGCAAGTATGGTTCTGATGGCAATTTTATCGAATCAGCCTCCGGCTTCTGTTCTGGTAAATAGAACTTCTTCGAATCAGATATAACAATGGTTTGACACAAAAGCTTTTATGAACTAAACGATATTTATTGCTTTTAGAAAGTGAAAAGAGGAAAAGTTATGAATTTGATTACAGCTTCATTATGTATTCTTTCTTTCAACTTTCGTTTTCTTTTTGTATTAAATATAATCTAAACTGCATTTATAAGAAATAAACTGCAATCGAATTTGTTTAAATCCTAAATTTTATTTAAGAATTTAAACATTATTGTAGGTCGTTAAAGTATGAATGATGCAATTTAATTTCTTTTACAATTTTTTAAATATCATAGATTCTGCCGTTTTAGGCGATTGCAGAATCAATCACACACTCAATCATTTCTTAGAATCCTAAACAGCCAAAAAGAGCAGAGAATTCAACGTAAGACAGAAGAAGGCCTCTTTGAGTGTTTTTCTTAGTTTTCGAAATATTCATGCCTTGATTTGCATTCTTACAAATCAAATACTAATGATTTAACCAAAAAACAACAACTAATGAATGTCAATAATTCATTATCAAGGTGATGTAGAAGGAAAGCTGAAATCTACTTTATGATTGCAAATCGAACAACGAATAGAAAATTATTTTAACATTGTTTCACATTTAACAGCAATTGAATCAATTGGAATAAGTAAATAATTACTTTCCGTTATGATGTTTACAGAAATTTTCTAGAAAGTTTGAGAAGGAAAACTGCTGTCATGGCAGCACTTTATTTTCCTATCTCATTTGAGGTTGATTCACATTTTGCAAACATCAGAAAGATAAATTCAAATTCAACAAACACATGATGAAGTTCTCTATTTAATTTTATTTTAAGTCCCAAAACAAATATTTTCATCGAATGTCTCTGTCTCTGAGTTGCAGCAAATTAAAGCAAAGCTTTATATTGCTGTTTTATGTTACAGGATAACACACTTTAATATGCTTGCCATTAACAGTATAAGTTGAGATACAAAGACATTTGTTACAAAAATGTTTTTCAGTTACCGAAAATAAATGAGAACGTCATACTTGATGATTATTTAGGAGTTTTCTAAATTTAGACTTATCAGTAGCAATTTGAGAAAGGTGATAAAGAAGATATTAGAGTTAAGTTAAGTTGCTTTTGAATGGAAAAATTTAATCAACTTTCCATGGAAATTAGTTCTCATTTTTGACATATGGTTATAAGTTCGTTTGAATGGCAACATTTTGGACCAAGTTTTAGAGACCAATATGTATCAAAATTAACAAAATCTTAATATTAAGAATACAAATGTGTTAGTCAAGATTCAACTATCTAGAAGAACAGGATTTTGACTAATCTTTATCGCAAACGGATAGATATAAATAGTTCACCTTAAAATCGTTTGAACTTTTTGTAACATAAAATATTAAATATGAAGTTAAATTTTTAAATTTATATTTTTATATTTGTAGTCTGATGATGAAACCGCTACAGGTTTTCGAAACTTGTAACTTGTTTTGTTTTTATTTTCTTATTAAATGTTTTTGTGCAAACGGTCGCTTCATATTTATTTTAGTTCCATGCTAATATATTCATTATTATAAATATTAATTAAAATCTTCAGATCTTTGGTAGCAACCGGGTATTTAACATAGATTATTCAATTACTGAAAACTTTCCTGAGATTCAAGTATCGACGGTGGAGTAAACGATAAAAACAATGAAGCTTTTTCCTCCGCTAATAAAGACAGTCAGTAGCTAAGGCTGTTGAGATCACCAACCTAAGGCTGGGACATCGGTAGAGATGGGACAGTTTACCCTCAATTACGGAACCTGGTACAAACGGTTGTGGTAGCCATGAATCCTTCTGCAAAGGCAATAAACACCGAAATTCCAATTTTCCATATATTTTAACTACTTTTCATATGCAAAGATAATGTATTAATAAACTTAATCACATAATAGCGTTTTTCTGATTCCTACTAATGGGTCAGTTTTGAGCATTTCTTTTTAATTAACTCACGAGTTCTTTTAGCTAAATACCGTTTTCGCATTTTATTCATGTAACATTTTTAATTTTAATTAACAGTAAAATCATTACGATTTTCAACTAAGACTTCTAGTGAAAAACATGGAACATCATTCTAGGTCATTTACAGGACAGCAGTTAAAACATTAATTAGCTATCAACGAAATTCAGTATCAGAGGTTTCAATAAAATTGCAAAGTTTCAAAAATTAGTTGAAATTAAATGTTATCTCAAATTAGCCTAATTTTCAATGGTAATAAATATCAATGGTAAAGCAGATTGATAAAATTACTGCGATATCTTTTCACGAAGAGTTTTTTAATACATATTACTTTCCTTCGCCTTTCATTAACTTTTGTTGAAATCTTAAGTTAATAAAACTGTTTCTCTTATTGGGCTACTGCTTCAATCATGCTATTTATAAAAATGGGTTGACTGCAGTCAATTTCCCAAAGACAAACAACGTTATAGACAATGTGTGAAGCCCCTTAATGTTATTTCAACCATACAAAGGGGTTGCCATGGAAACAGAAACTAAATTTAAACCAAACCAAACAAGCATAAAAAAAATACCAATAAACCGAAAGCTTTTGGAAGAGAGAGAAAGCAATCATGTCTATTTTTCTCTTTTTCCTATACAAATATTCCCTTTAGGAAAGCATAAATGTAGACGAAACAGATTCCATACAAAAGCAAAAACTAATTCGATTCTTACAAACAAAAGGATTGAAGCAGTTTTGTTTTGATGAAATACATCTCAATCAAATGAATGGTTACAGGGAAACATAGTTACAGGGAACAGTAAATTTGAAACAAATTACAAATCAACAAAATGTAATGAAAACCTTCTTTCAATGTAGTACCAATATAATACTATACACTATAACAAAAAGTCTTATGATAATAAAAAGCCTGAGTTTTCATTTATGAAATATTAGCAGTTAAGAATTAAAAAAAAGAAAAATTTAACAAATTGTATTAAAGCGTCCTGTTATTTACAGGGTGAGCAAAAATGATTTGAACGATTTCAAAAATTTCCTGTAACATCGCTGTTGTAGTTATGATGCGACGAATGGTACAGTTAGATAGAGCACATTTGTTTAAGTTTTTTTTTTTTTATGTCTCAGAACTGTGAAATATGATATACATTAGTCACATGGCAACTGTAAACCCGGTATGCACAGTCCTGGCAAACGCGACAGCAGTGGATCATTGGCTGTTACGCCGTGTAACAAACGATTGCCGCTGCCGCTCGCCATTTGGTGTTGTTCACAACATGGCATTCACAGGTGAGGAAAAGGAGTACTGTGGTTTAGAATATCACGCAACCAGGTCGGCGACGGTGCTTCAGCGTGGTTTTTGCACCAAATTTGAGAATGATCCACCTGCCGAGAACTCCATTTGTAAATGGTATGATCAATTTTAAAGGATGGATTTGCAAGGGCAAATCGAGTAGCCGACCGAAAGTCCCAGAGGTGAATGTGCACCGCATTCGGGATACGTACGTAAAAAACCAATGCGCAGACGAAGTGCAGAAGTGGGTATCCTGCAGACGACTATGCTGCACGTGCTACGGAAACGCCTACACATGCGTGCATCGATAGCCTATAGAGGCTGCAGCATTTGACACCAAACGACCACCGTCTTCGCGAGGCATTCTGTGAGGCGATATTACAGCGATGTGAAGTTGAGAACTTCGAGACCACTATAATCTTCAGTGACGAGGCCACGTTTCATGTTAGTGGAAGAGCGAATCGATACAACGTGCGAATTGGGGAACGGAAAACCCCCACGCTTACATGAAGTACGTGCGGGATTCCCGAAAGTGAATGTTTTCTGTGCCATGTCGGTGAACACAGTGTACGGCCCATTCTTCTTCGCAGAGACCACTGTGACAGGCTCCAACTACCTTGATATGTTGACGGAATGGTTGTTATCACAGTTGGAAAATGACACGGATGACTTCATTCTGCTCAAGACGGGGCACCACCCCATTTCCACTCAGCCGTACCCGACCACCAGAACGAACGGTTGCCATAACGGTGGATTTGCCGTGCAGGTGCCAATGATCGACAGTTGTTGACGTGACCTCCCAGTTCTCCAGATATCACTCCCTGTAACTATTTTTTATGGGGATAGGTTAAAGACAAGATGTTTGTACCGTCATTACCACGGGATCTCAACGAAGTGAAAATGCGCATTTCCACTGCAATTACAGCAATAGACGGAGCAATGCTACGTCGCATTCGGGAAGACTTTGGGAAGACACTGTTTAGACATTTGTTGCGTTAACAGTGGTGGCCATATACATTTATAAGCAATTCACTTTTTCAAAAAGTTTTCCTTGTTACGTAAGACTAATCAAAATACTTATAATTATTAATTAATGATTGCTTGTATTGCTAAATTTATATTATCAGAATAGTTAACAAATACAAATTCAGATATTTTTGCAATGAAAAGAATAAAAAATATGCATATAGTATATAAAATAGTATTAAAAAAATTTATGGCAAGTTTTGATTAGAAAATCCACTGCGACTTTTTAAGCCAGTATTTGCTTTTTTTAAGAGGAATACTTCCTGCCAGACATACAACAAGTCTTACAATGGAATGTTCGCAAACTTTGGAATTCAGTTTCTGCTTCTACCTTCCTGATCTCTACAGACGAGAGAGAAGTGGAATATATTTATAAATACTGAGGGGAAATCTAGTAGAACGGCTAGGAAACAAAGATATTACAAAATGGAACAGAAGGCCAATATCGACTTTAGCTTAGCCCCTGCGTTGGTCAGTGTTTAAGTCTGACTGTAAGGATTTCACTAAGAAAAAAGAAATACAGCAAGTTGGAATTGTGCTGCATAACAGTAAGGGATCATTACTCAGATTCCACTGCCCCTATCATCAGGGTAGATTTTATTTCATTAATCAGAGATGCTGAAGTCTTTCTGCAATAATTTTGTAATATTGCAATTTTAAATTCGCTCCCTTTTCATAATTTGAAATGGTGTCAGTGATCCGTAGAACAAATATATTTGGAAGATTGTAGGCAAATAACAAATATATAGAAATTTGACATACGTTGTGTAGAAATAAAAGTTAAATTAAGTAGAAATTTTTTACAGGACAGCGCTTGGAATGGGAATTCATTGAAAAAGCGGGCTGGAAGAGAAGGATTCAATATCTCAGGGGATAGACAATAATTCCATAGTTAATTCTCTGGCAGATGACTGTACATTTAACTAAATCCTCTGCCATAAAGATGCCTCTTTGTTAGGATAGGGTTAAGGCGGTCGTCAGCTAGCAGTGTGATCTTCAATTCGTTCAGTTAGCTTCAGGATAACAAAAGCTATCTTCTGAGCTATCACCATCATGAAAGGATGCAAGATTGATACTTCCAACTGTTATTAAAATTTCTTTGTTGAAATATCAAATCATTTATGCAAACTATCGGCCGCGAGGTTGGCGTTTCGCTAAGACACTGGCCTATCTCACCTCTGAATCCCGGGTTCAGTTCTCATGTGGGTTTCGTGATGGTGGACGATCCGCGCTGGGCAGGTTTTCTCGGGGTTCTCCCATTTCCCCTGCGAGCCTACCACCATACTTTCTCAGTCTTTCTCTCATCTGTCCTCATTTCCGTGGGTTTAGCACAATAGATCTACTGATCGCGGTGCTTGGCTTCCTGCCGCCCACATTCACCAGATTCTAATTTAATCTACACAAACTATTATTGTGTGAAATCAAAATTAAATTAAGTGAATCGTATATCGTAACCTCAATTTAACCACTCAAGCCATAATAAGAATATCGGGATTTCATTTTTTTTTTAAGTAATGGAGCTAGCAAATTCTGTTGCCTGTTATGTGAATTGTAAATAAAATAACAAAACCATCGATGACTTTTGATTAAAAATGAATGAGGAATAATTATTAAAGTCATCCTAGGCACTTCAATTTTCAAGGCATCTTAGAAAGAAATTGATAGATCAAAATTTTCGTAGTTCTGTTTAAGTTTTTTTTTCTGTTTAAGTTTTCTATAATATTTCTTGTAATATTTTTCTATATGTTTCACTAATGTAGTGAATACTCATCAACGAAAGAAGATATTAATTTAAAATATTGAAAACCTATTTAATCATGGAATATTGTCTCTAATTCCAAAAGTAGAACTTTCATGTTCAATAACATTCATTGCTCTTACTGTTTAAATAGCTCAAATGTTCATTTTCCTTTATAACATGTGAAAGTTTAATGCTTCATATTAAATTAGTTGGATGTAACCAAAAATTTACACAAGCAACAAAGACCGAATATTTTTATTTACAATCCGAATGAAAATACAAATGTTTGAAAGACACTTTCTGCGGAAACATTAAATATTTGTAGAACTGAATAAACGAAGAATAATATTTACTCTGGAAATCGTCAAAATATAAACAGTGCTAGGAAGTTATCTAACTATATAATGTTCATGGAACTAATGGTAATAACTTTTCCTTGATCTCTCTCTCTGAATAAATTAGAGTTAGTAGGTGTCTCACATATTAATATGATGATGATTTGTAGAACAAAATTATGTCAAACCTGCAAATCGTGTAGCTTATTGGAAATGATAGCATTTATATATTTTCAACAATAAATGCATCTCATAGTAATTAATGTAACTTCCTATTTCAACAAAGATTTATTATAAAATGAAGCCTCATATGCATCAAAAACCCTCTTGTAATAACTATTAGCATTGTATAACACATTACTTTCATAAAGTTGTAAACGAATTCAGGTTTATGTATGTTAGAGACAGTGTGGTGTTTATTATACTTTTGCTAATATAAAATTCTATCCTTCTCCAAAGTAACACTGGAATAGCTACTTCAAGAAGAACCCAGGAAAATTATGACATGTAAGTTGAAATAAAATAATGTTTCAATCATATAATCTGAAGGGATACTCCTGCTTTATATTTCATTGTTTTTAAATTTTCCTTTACTTTACCTTCAGATCCACTGTTTATGATTGAACTGGAAACTAAATGGAAATTAAGTGGACTTTTTCTACAAAACTGGTAAAAATATTTTTAAGGAAACATTTCAGTAACTTTTACTATAATATTATAGAATACTCTACATAACATACAATATTCATTTCATAATGTAAAATAGGTGTAAAGAAATTCAATATGAAAATGAAATTCCATCAATTTTTTTAAATATATTAATAGAGTTGTTTGATAGAGAATTTGGCCACTTTCTCCATTGTTGTTGCTAATCGTAACGGCCTAATCATAGAGTAAAGAAACTTAAGGATAAGGAACGCTTAAGAAGCAATATTAACGCTGAGAATTAGGCTAAAACTAGTCAGGCCTTCAAAAATTGTCATTTTTTTTGTGAATTGAGGAATTTCAATTAAAAACAAAAGAAATTGTTAACTGAAATATTTTACTACCTGCTAAATATGTCTATGTTTATAAGTATATCTATGTTTTCATTTTCTTATTTAATAGACTAACCACAGGTCATTTCTAAAAAAAAACAAAAGAAATTTCCATTTTTAAAATTTTAAAAATTAAGTTTCATGATAATTTGAAGCTGAATGCGTTTAACTTCATAACGTCATAATCCGGTGACTTCTGCTGCTATTACGTGTACATGTTTACAGGCTTCAAAAGCATATAAATAGCTTACCTCCAAGGCGAAGTTCAGTTGTTGCTTGTATGGAACCGTGAGGATTCTGAACAAAACACTGGTACATCCCTCTATCTTCTCTCTGAACATCGTCTAAACGAAGTTGACCTCGAGACGAGCCTTTCAGCCTACGGTCAGTGTTCAAGGGTTTACCGTCCTTCCACCAGGAGATATGTGGAAGAGGATGGCCTCCTGTGACACAGTGGAAAGTAGCTACTTTGCCCATGTCTACCACTTGATGGGCGGGCTCTAGTCGGACGGATAAGGAAACTGTCAAAAACAAACAAAAAAATCATTATCGCTATTCAAAATAAGGTATTGGCAGTGTGACGAAGAAAGAGTTATTTGTATACAAGATTTTTCAAGTAATTAATGTTATCTTGCTTATTGAAATCCTAGAAAATATATTAATGATGTAATTAATAAATATACATATAGCAAGACCTTAAACTCAACGTAACATTTTTTAATGAAAAGGAGATTGATATCAAAATCATTACTTTACGTACTCTTACAATATCTTACGTCATTCATTCATATCATAGCTCTGCATTACTAAAAATATATTATCTTGATCCTTTAGCTGAATAAACCGGAAATACCCTTCATTATTCCAATAAACAGAGTAGCTTTGAACTGCAGAACCTCAGAAATAGCTTTCAATTATTCTTATTGTCAATATGTAATCCTAACAGTTATTTTCTGTTTGACAGTCAAACATGAATGAGACACCAAAGAAAATACGTGCAATTGATAAATGTAAAAGTAATTCAAGCCCCATTCTGGGATTTGAACAAAAATTTCATTCCTTAATACTAGTGTTTTCTTTAACCACTCTATCCTCAATTAAATAGCAGAAAATCAAAGAAGTTCTTTGTAAGTACTAATAGTTAAGTCTACTTTAGATAACATATGTATATAAAACGAAATTTCAAAGCATGCGTCAATTCTTTGTAAAACAGCTAAAGAAGATTCTACGAAAGTCATAACAAAGAGCAGACTTACAATATGATGGTTTTAACAATATTTTTTTTTACACCTTTATAGAAAAGTAAAATATATCAAGAACGTTTCTAAGTGTCTCTATAAGAATTATAAACCCTGTTTGTTTACCATTCCGGAATTACTTCTTTATTAAAATACGTAAAAAGTATGATTAAAGCAATTTCGAAATAGATGGACTGTTGGTCTCAGAATTCGAACAAATCTTTAATAAAATCTAAAGACTTGAATTTAATATTTTCTCCATATCACTAAAGCCAATTAAACTTTGATATAATGAATAAAGATATCTAGTACTGTAGAAACAAAATCAAAAAATAAAGTTTTTGGTTGTTATCTATCCAAAATATGCTATTAAATCTAAATACTCGAATGTGCGAATGTAAAGCATTTCAGAGCAATAATTGTAACATTGTAATAATGTTGAAGTATATATCGCGTTCGAAATAGAAACAGCAAATACAGTAAAATACATTTTTTAAAAACAATGAACAGCGTTTTTCAGAAAGAAAATTGACTATCGGAATAAATAGTTCTAATCGAAATAAAAATGCTTTTTGGAACTAATGTTGAATTGAGATATAATGTTAGCTTTGGCTATACCAAATAAAACTATTTTAAAGTACTCTAATAAAATTCTTTTCGCAAAACCGAAGTATTAAGTTTGTTTGAAAGCATGTTTATGTTAAAAATGTTGAATGCTACTAAAACTCAACTTTTACGAGGGATTTTTGATTGAATATTTTTTGGGTAGATATAATTTAAGCACTTCCATAACATTAGTGTGTTTAATAATTTAAGCACATAGCAGTATGTAGATAGTTTTTTTTTTATTTTAACATCAAAAAATTGGAATTTTGCTTTCAGTCTATACATGGTAGACAAAGCGAAGAGATACTGGTTCCAAAGATCATTTTGAGTCGAAAATGTTCTTTGACATTTTGTTGTACGGGCTGTAGTTTTAAAGTTGGGAATTGAATGCTTTGGGAATGGTCCCTAATCGAAGGAAGCTCAGTTCACATTAGGAAGTGTAAGTAAATAAAGTAAAAGTTTATTACAATCCGGATAACAAATGTCATGACTGAACTTTTGTAATAAACCTTTATCTTATTTACTTAAACTTCTAATGTGAACTGAGCTTTTTTTGATTAGGGATCATTCTCAAAGCATTCGTTTCCTAACTCTAAAACTACTGCCCGTACAACAAAATGTCATAGAACACTTTCGACTCATAAAGACCTTTGGAATCCGTATTTCTGCGCTTTGTCTACCACTTACGAAACACCCTGTATAATAAGTCTACTAATAAAACGCTGGTAAATGTCGAATAACCCGTTCTTCTCAATACATGAAAGATACATTCTACAATGTATTCGTGAATAAGACAAAGCTAGTGACAAGAAAATACAATAAATAAGCGAGCTTCACGAATCAATCCAGGTTTACGCATAATTTTCAAATCGACGTAGCTTTGCGAGAAAAATTTCAATGAGTTTCCTTTAAAATACTATGATTATACGGTTTTATAAAAGATATCGCTTCCGGTTTATAAGAGCTACTTTGCTATAGTTATGCTTAATGGACAGGAAAGGGGAAATCAATTGGGATCAAGTGATTAGTTAAGCCAATTTAATACAAATAATATTAAAAGAATTTTTGTTTTACTACTTTTATCATTCTGAAAGTGAAATTTACCACACCTAATATAGTTAGCAGCTTACGGTGAAGTAAATGTAAACATCTATAATAATAAAATAAAAATAAGTTTGTGCTAGCAATTATATGTATGAAATATAATAATGCTCGGGGAGTTTTAAGTAAAATGTTTTGAAGGAAATCATTTCCAGATTAATACGTAAATTATTTAAAACCCAGCAAAGTGTACATCGATAATGTAAAGAATCAATCTTCATTAATAATAACAATAGTAAAAATGTACAATATTGACATTATTATTTCGTGATGCATTTCTGGAGCTTTCTGTGTTATTACTTCAGTGCCTTTATTAATATTTATTAGGGTATTTTTTTGTTGGTTTATATTTGTGACCTTCAAAAGCAATAGTTATCAATTTGCTAAATAAATATAGTAATTTGTTTTTATTTAATGTAAATAAAGAATAGAAATAATTTCTAATTAATACAGAGTACACTATTAATAAAGAAATTTCAGTTTGCATGTCTTTAAACGAAACATCTATTTACACTCATATTTGTGAAAAATGTAACTCCATGAAGGAAACATCCAAATGATGTGAAACTTATAGGAAATGTAAATCAGGGTATGATATGCAAATGGTTAAAATTTGGGATTGATTCAGTATGCCTAGACTCAGCAGCGTCCTCTGAATTGTCTTATAAGAGCATATAAGTAAAGGACTATTGTGGATTCACAAAAGTAGTTTTTCATCGTCAATCAGCTGTACACATGGAGTCAGTAGGCCTCGTCGACATCAAAGGACGTTCTATAAGCAAGCTACGGAGTTTGAACGGGGCCAAATGCTCGGCGTGCGTGAAGGAGGATTTTCATAGCGCTAAATTGCTACTCGTACAGCGATGCGAATGTGGAAGCAGTGGACTGACGAGAACAGGACGAGTCGAAAATCCGGAAATGGATCACAAAATGTGACGACACCACGGGATGATATACATCTCATCCGCATGGCAGTGACAGACCGTTCAGCTTCTTCTGGAATGTTAGCACAACGTTGGAACACTGCAACAGGTCTGACATTGTCTGGTTCCACGGTTCGACGGCGTTGCTGCGCAGAGGACTGCGTGCAAGCATTTCTTTGCGGAGGATTCGCTTGGACCTGAACCATCGACGCATCAGACTATAATGAGCTCACGAACACACCCGCTGGCGGACAGTTTGGCACCCTATCGTGTTTTCGGACGAGTTCCACTTCAACTTGGATTACAATGATGGCCGCCTATGCATTAGACGATATCAAAGTGAGTGCCATCTTCCAGAGTGCAGTGTTCAGCGTCATACTGCACGAACGATAGGCGTGATGGTTGGAGGAGCAATTGGGTATCATAGGAGAACTCGGCCGCTACGAATTGTGGTCATTCTCAACTACAACCGCTACAGCAGGGAAGTTGTGGAGGCTGAGGTCGTACCCCTTCCTTCAGCACTCACTCCTGCAATTTTCACAAACATGAGTGTACTTATAATAATATCTAATATTAGCCATGATCAACAGTTATATTAGGAACAAGGACAGGCTACCTATTACTGTTTCAATATGTTTATTTATTTATTTATTTATTTTAGAAGAATGTATTTTTCTTATTAACTTCAACAAGTATTTAAAAAATAAAGGATGAGCTTTTATTGAGCCTTAAATTTCCTTTTTATTAAATGAAGGAATAAACATAATGCTTAATACAAAGGAAGAGAAACTGAAATTGAAGAAGGCATTGTATTCTATTTTCGAATTATAATTATTGAAATAAAAATTGTTTAACAAACTGATTAAGAATGAAACAGAAATACCAACACCTTTATTTACTGCATATTTTAATTGTTTTACTTCATCCGTGCTGGAAAAAGGGGATAATCAAGGCTTTTTACCTACTGTGTTGGATGACAGCCAAGTAGCATTGTCAGGGATTACCAAAACATGTAAGTCTGTTTCATTGCTGTAACCCTTACTCTCTTAACTCGTGCCTAAATGATTTTATAGAAAAATTCAATGTGACAGAAATATCCATTTCAATGTCAAAGATTTCAGTTTTTACTATAAGATCCCCCAAAAAAATATTCATTCTTCCTGGATAAAAAAAAATATACATTATAAACTAGAAAATTATTTTTTGCAAATGAAATGTTTATATTCTATTCTCATAAAACATATTACGTCCAGCGAATGTCTTTCAAGGAAAATTAATTTTACACATAAACTTCATTTACGATTTTTATTTTTTCATGCAACTTTGTCAACTTTTGTCAATTCCGCTATATTTAGAATTACAATTTCAACGTTAACATTTTACTGCAATGAAGGTGCTATTCAAATATATTTTTAGATTTCGTTATTCTATATTTTTTCATTGCTTCTATTTACATTCAAAATGGCATTATCCCTAACACTTGCTAATTCTGAATCAGTTAAAAAATGAATTTACTCATTTTATGACAAAGTTGGTTCAGCAAATAATCACTGTACGATAAAACTGCTGATTCGCGGAATATTTAAAAAACGTACAGTAAGCAAATTTTTCAACGTTTATCGTTCTAAACAAACAAGAATTACTGTATTCCAATCAATAAACTGATGGATATTTATCCTGGGAAACAAAATCCATTTGTTAAAATCGATACTCAGAAATTTCTAAATGAATCAATATTTACCAATGAGCTTAGGTTTATTTTGAAATGATTCCGCTACCATATTAAATTACTGGAATTTTCTGTTTGTCTAATTATCTTTACAATGCGTAATGGGAAACCTGATGAAATATTGATCCGCAATGAATAAAATAACCTTATTGAAAGGTCTATAAGACAGCTTATAAATGGAATCATTATAGCACCTCGAATTTTTCAATGATTGTGTATTTTTTATCTTATTACAAGTTATTATAAAAGAAATGAGGTATGAATGATATAATTTAGATTTTATTGAAATTGCATATGTATCATCAGCATAGCCTTGTTTGCATTTCTAATAATAAACATGGAATGTGGTATTTTTATTTTAACAAAATAACAATTTAATGCTTTTAGCAGTTAACAAAATCCTGAATAACTTTAATAAGTATAAACCATTCTTATCATCTTTTCATTATTATCCTTAATATTTAGCAATGATGTTATGATAAGCACCGTTAAGTTGATATTTCAGACACTGAATATAATTTACTTTACAGTAAATTCCATTTCATTCAATTGTAATATTTTAAACAGTTTGGTTCTGAAGGAGGAGTAGGACATGATACTGTATAGATCCTTTTATTATTATTATTATTTTTGTGGGATTTTCTCAGTCCGGGAAGTTGTTAGAATTACGCACACCTTGATGTAATTGATATATATATATACATCTCGCTAAGAAGGCCCGAGTCACCGGACCGAAATATCGAGAAAATCTCATGTGTGCGGAATTCCCTCAAAAATAAAAGGATCTTTGCAGTAATATTTTAAGTGAATTTCTCAATTCCGGTTATTTATAACAAACGTATAAAACCCAGATAGGAAGAATGAATTAATCCTGAAAGCACTTGAAACAATTTCTCCACATATCTTTTAAAATTAGATCTCATCAAAAATATAACGTAAGTAAACTTTTAATTTTAAATTAGTCTACGCAGTCTTTTTCTCAGGCACCTCAGTTATCTCCCTTTCTGAAATTACGTTGTTGTCATCACTGTTACTAGCCATCCTCTTATCATCAAGGAATCATTTATCATTAAGATCAATAAGATCTATAACAACCTTTCTGATTTCAACGGAATAAGAGGACAACAGATAAAGAATTAAAAAATTATTTTCTAATAAGTTAAAGGTATTCGAAAACATATTACAAGCTCGCAACTGAAATCATATGCATCGAAAGTAAAGTTATGAAACATCATTAAAGTATAAACACGATTGTTATCATTGTTATAATGGTATTATACTTCTAGTTTCAGGAAAATTCCTAACTAAAATTTTCGATATTAATTAGAATCAACTCTTTGTCTGTATGTGTGTTTATGAAACTGTATATTTTACCGATTCCCAATGGATCGTACTCAAGAAACTTCTTAAGAAAAAAAATTAACATTTTATTGAAATTGATGAAAATTAAGGACTGTAAATTTTATTTTTAAATAAATCTATTCAAGTTTTTGCTTCCATTATGCAAAGCATGTCTCTAACTAGTGGCTGAACAACAGAAAGGAATATTGCTCGCTCACATTGAGCAGTTTATCGGCCATACTCCCTTCTTGATAATGAAATTACCAATAGCTAACTTATATAGTAGAAAATTAACCAAACAAAGAAAAACAAACTAAGTTAATGATCTTTATCTTTTACGGAAATACGCACGTTATAGAAAAGAAGATTGTTTACTTTGCATAATTAAAAATTCTAATTAAGGCATGTTTTCTGGTTCAAATTATTCTAAAACCTATTAATTATAGAAAATTTAAATAATTCTTACTAAAACTGTAATAAGTTATTAGTGGGATTATCATTTTATCCTAAAATTAATTTATTATTCATCATTATTTCTTGTCATACAAAATTTTATTTTGCTGCACTTTGTTGTACATTTGTTAATGAAACAATCAGACATTTACTCATTCTTTCTGACAGCGAAGTTTTCACTGTCATGGCGATAAAACATTTACTGTTTAATAAATAATAAAACTGTAGACATTATATTGTTGCACGTGACTCTCATTTACCATATATTCATGAAACCTGTCTCGAAAGTGGTAAAGATTCAGTTCTTCAGTTTTGTTTTAGAGTTAATAGATTAGGAATTAAGGTAATTTCGTTAGATCCGCAAGAAAATGTAAGAAAAATTATGCTTATCAAAATATGAAACTTCATAATTTAGTGTCAAATCGCAGTAATGTAGCGAATATACTGAAAATTAAACTGCTTTATTTTGTTAGGAGTTGAGAGTCAATCTTTATTAGACGATATCATCTGAAAACGCACCAAGTTCTGGATTTGCTTAAATGATGTTTTTCTTTCTGAAATGACGGCCTTACTCGGACAGATAAATGCATCTCTAGTGGAAGATTTTCATTTTTTTAGGCTTAAAATTAGGCTTAAAATTTCATTTGCTTAGACTTAGATCCTAAGTATATAAGAAAAATATAAGCAAATCAGTAATTTAAATCACCGATTGTTGGAATGGTATAAATTAGTTTATCTTATTTTTTATGTATAAAAATGTATAAAATATCAAAATACCAAAGGTACAAAATATCAAATAGCAGTCTGCATTGCCCTTATAAGCTGCGATCTTAGACATGCAATCCATATTTTACTTTTCTACATCCCAACATTACATGTAATTACATCCCTACTTTGTCCGGTATGAGATATTGTATAAGATGGCGGATCGGGAATGGTTCTCTCTATTAGAGAGGTTGTCTCATGTAACAACCTTCCTGTTATTTTTTTCTACAGCAATTTTTTTTTTATTGGTACAAGACATCATGGTCGGAAACTTCAGAAGAAAAACCTTCAGACGTCTTGTTGAGGGCTGCAACAGTGGTTAAGCAGGTAAATCGAAGCATAGGAAAAAACAGCATCTGATTACAATAGCTATCATATACTTACAAGATATTGTAAAAAGATTTCTGAAGATGAGATCCTAAATGAAACGATAACAGATCCTGGGGTGCAAAAAAGACCGAACTATGAAATGTAAGGTTGGGCACATGAAGACTGTTGTCTTGGTACCCCGATGTTCATCTGTTCTAACTGCAAGAGTGCAATTACAAGTGACGATGACTAATTCCTTTGTTTTTCCTGAACATTTTTATTTCTCATTTTTGTTATGCCTAATAACTTAGTTTTTTATACATAAGATTAGAAATGCAGATAATTCATGTTAACCTGATAGTTCCTTTTTTTATGAAGATAACTAATTATGTTAAAATATTTTTATTTCATTTCATCATCATGTTTAATGACGAATTACTTTTTCATGTCCAACTTATGAAGTTGAGGATAATTTATATCAAAATTTAATAAAGCCTCCTTATGTTCAAATGTATTTAGTTTCTTATTTATACCTTTATTAAGTGGAAAAACTAATTTTTATCAAATTAATATATTTTCCATTTAAAATGCCTGAGACAACCAACTCCCTATTTAAGACAACCAACCTCGTGGCTGGGGCAGCTCGTCACAATGGACAAGATTCAAATTTTTTTTCTCCATATATTTTAAAAATATTTATAAGGTTTAATAGGGTTTAGGGTTTAATTTGAGACTATTTTAAGCTCAAATAATCTTACTAAAAATAATCTTACAGCTCGACTACAGCTGTTCAAATGAAAATAAGCAAAATTTAGAAAACTATGTTTAGGAAAACTACAAAAACTATCCCCGTTCTTCCCTATAAAGGAGTTTCTTTAATTCTTATATTATAAAATTATTATTTTTGTGTGGCAGAATTCTTGTAACATTTTATTGTAGTATTTAAGAAATTTTATTAGAAATGAATATAGCAATAATATATTAACGTGTGCCATAATCTATTAAAAGTTTAAAATTGTTCATAAACACACTTAAAATTAAAGATATTTACAATAAAAATATCGATACTTATAAAAATCCCGGGAACCGGTTTTCAGACCCCTTTGAGATAGATCGTTAGGCTGACGAAAGACCATGCAGAGGGGTCTGAAAACCGGTTCCCCGAATTTTTATATGTAACAATGTTTTTATTGTAAATATCTTTAATTTGAAGTGTGTTTATGAATAATTTTAAACTTTAAATGAATATAGCCTAATATATTCTTATTTGGCTCCTGGTTTTAATTTTTATTATTTCCGAATTAATCATTTCATTATCACTACATAATTTCTCCACATTACTTAATGCAAATTAATGACATAAATTCTTATAAGGTTAAGAAATCTTAAATCCATTTAAATTCTAAAGTATAACTGCAAAGATCTTGCATTCATATTTGTTTATTCTCAACTCCACTGTCCGAACCTGTTTTGGGACCCAAATCCATTCGAAACATACATTTTTGTCGTGAAACCCCAACCAATTAAAAATGTAAAAAAAAAATTATTCACACTATATAAATACCAAAGAAAAAACTATTCCAAGTCATATCAACCAACGAATGAGAATCCACATTACAAAATGTTTCCTTCGAACCTCCTTAACACCGCGAACCAGTATATGAGAAACTTTTTCTCTTTATCAGAGACACATTTTATTATATATTGTATTTTTTTTATTATACAATATTTTAAAAAACTAAGCATTCCACTACAGGCCTATGGGCCCCTTAGGGTCGCGGTAGATAAGCCTCCCAGGGTTTCCAGACCACGGTCCCGAAATGATCAGCCTGACGTTGGTCCACCTTTAACCACTGACTGTGAGAAAGAAACCTGGTACTACTTTTAAAAAGGTTGGGTCTAGGATCTGTAGGGAAATTGCAATTGAATGTGGAAAAATCCCGATTCCTTCAGGCTGCAATTAAGCGACTTACCACTTGACTACAAGGCCTACATACAATATTATACCATTATAACATTATTATGCGATGTCGCTAAGACACTGGCCTCTCACCTCTGAGTCCCGGGTTCGGTTCTCATGTGGGTTTCGTTGATGGTGGCGATCCGCGCTGGGCAGGTTTTCCCGGGGTTCTCCCGTTTCCCCTGCATTTCTCACACCATCCTTTCTCAGTCTTTCTCTCCGTCTGCCCTTCTTTCCGTGGGATAGTACAAAAGATCTTTCAGGTCGACGTGCTCGACAGTCATGCCACCCACTTTCAATTAATCTAACATTATTATGGATTGTATTAAAAATAACAATACCTTTACCAAACCGTTTCTCTAATAAAAAAGAAATCTTTGTAAGTAAATAAACTTACAAATATATTAAAAATTACTTCATAGAAAAAAAAGTAATATAATCCAGTTGTCCAATTCCCCAGTTATTGCTAGATCATTTCGGCAGAATTGTAAATATCCAGATTATTGCATCTGAGATTAAAATCTTTCTGCTTCAACCATCACTATGCTTGGCGTTTAATAAAATAAGACGACGCAAGAAAAAGGAAGAAAAGAAGAAGATGAAAAAAAGATGAAGAGAACAACTTCAGAGAATTTGGCAAAGAATAGAAAATTCCTTGGAATACAAATCTACTAAACGAATAAATTCCAAACAAACTCAGAAGATATTCTCGACCGTATTTTTTAGAAGAAAAAGAATGTTTTGCAATGCTATAAGCTGTTTATATTTATTTCATTATTACTGGACGATTTCGAGATTTTATATGCATATCTAGATTAAAGAAGAACTCTCAGAGTTTAGAAATTTAAACTGGGAGTTAAATCAAAAGCACTGTTAAAATACCAACTTTTGAATGATCACAATATAAAATCTAAAAATAGTTGTATATGAAAAAAATGGATAGCTACCGAAAAATTCTTAGTTTTTCTGAAAATTTATTTCAAATTTGTTGTATTTCATTAACGTTAATGTTTTTAATCTTTTTATTGTTATCCCATTTTATTTTTAATTTTTAATCTATTTATTATTTTTGTTATTAATAATTGCAATCTAAGTTATTTGTTCCCACCTTACAACATCTTATATTTACATATTATTTATATTTTCTACTTGTGTTTCTATTCTTATCTTGAAATAGAAAGTTAGATAATAATTTTAGAAAAATATCGATGTATATTTATTTTCATCGATGCATATTTATGATTAATACATTAATATGTGGGTATATGTGTGTAACATGCACATGTAATTTATTGTATTTATAATCTGTAACAAGCTTTATTTTCCAAATGTAGTTATAGTTTTTTGTTTTTTTTTATTTAAAGGAATTATTGCCAGAATAACTGAAATTAACTAGGTAAATCGGTTACAATCTCTTTAGATTTCTAATAATACTGATGTTTGTGCACTGTTTTAATAATGAAGTTTAATATATAAGATTAAGTCATTTTGAAAAGAAATTTTGTTAGAGCATTAATAGTTGATTCTTTCATTTACTGAATTTACGACCTTTCTCTGAACTATTTACAGTTGACCTAATAATTCTTTCAATTTCTTGGGTTATTTGGACCCTGTTTCATTTTACTTATCATTTATTAAATTCAATGCATTTCACTTTTAGAGAATAATTAGATTTCCAAGAAGAAAGAAGCTGCGTAGTTTGAAAATCAATAATATGGGGAGTTGGATAACATTCTGTAAGTTTTCAAAGCATTTATAAGAACAAAGAATTACAGTTTCAGAAAAGTCTATGTCTTCCTTCATCAGATAACAATAAAAAAATGGAACAAATTGATGGAGTAGATTCAGCCCTTTTAATCTTATTTTATACATTTTTATTACATATTATCCATACTTACCTACTTTGATTCACTTGGCTATTGTTATCTCATGATGGAAAACTTACACTTCTTCCTAAAACTTTTAAAAATGTGAAGGGTTGTTTCGTATTATTACAGTTGCACGTTAATACATTCTTCACTTTAAAAATGTTTTCAATAGTTATAGTGTGTAGGCGATTTCATCTTTATTCGCAACAAGAAACAATATGAACATCAACTGAAAACTTTCTATCGAGTACAAAACTGACCTAACTGAAATTCTAGATTATGAAAATTATATCAGTCACGAAGGAATTATAAATTGAGTTACAGCATCCCAATTACATTTAATTTCGTTACGACTGCGAGGATTAACCAAATTCGCCTAACTACGCAATCACAGCAGATTACTGAACTGACATGTGTCTTACTAATGCAATTTAATTAGGGTAGCAACTTACATTTCAGAGCAAATAAACCCTCAAGGTTAACAGGAAGTTAAAAATCCCAATTTTTTTAATATTAATTTTTAAATGGAAATTATATTAAACACAGCAACAACTCTAATGAAAAGTCCAATCTATCTATATATATTTATATTTACTAGTCATTTCAGAAAAATAACTAATAAAATCTTAGAAAAAAAATTCTGATTAATATCTACTCATTTTTATTACTATTATTTTTATTATTATTGTATAAACAAAATAATGTCGCCTCCTCCCACCTGTGATGGGAGATATATTTAAGCCTTTCAACTATAATTCGCCAAGGTTTCTTTTAACTCGTTAATTTTTTTGTGTGTGTTTTTAATTTTCTGTCACTCTCCTTATCTGTCTGAAGACTAAGGAATTATCTGCGGATGGCAGATGTAAACCACCTCCACATACTCTCTCATTATCCCATAAAAGCACGGTGGTCACCAACGGATATTAAGGCTATTGCATTCGGTATTCATTGACATGAAGATACGAACAACGGAATTGTAAGTTATCAGTTAAATAATAAGTTAGTCCAAAAATAAATTAGTCCATTTCATTTTTTATTATTCCAGACAATAATATGACATTTCCGTTATAAATAAAACTAAACAGAATTGTTATTAGTAAATGTAATTACTTTTGTTTTTACTTCAAAAATTACATATTAGAAAGGTTTCGTAAGTTTGTCGTTCTCGAAAAAGTCTTCTCTGTTTATTGAGATTCCTGTTTGATCAGTTTTCCAAATATATTGAATATTAGAAGCTAATTTTTTGTGATTCATAAGTTTTAATGTTTTATTATATGCAGTACGGTATTAACTAAAAAACCAGCAAACTAACAAAATATATTCCTCATTAGCAGGGCAAGGCATTTAATGACCTATAATTTGCTAATAAATGACAAATAAAAAATGCATTTATGACCTAAAAATTGTAAAAAAATGACAGAAAAATAAAAAAAATGACCAATAAAACATTTGAATTTATTACATTAAATCTACAAAAAATGCTCAAAATGACCAAAAAATTGCCAAAAAATAACCTTTCTCTAAAAAATGCCGAAAAATGTAAAAAAAATTGCCCTAACGAATTGTCTTTATTTAACCAAATATTTAATGTCACACATTTTCATATATGCGAGCCATCTTTCAACCTTCATAGAAAAAAGATGCAAAATCATCAAATGCCTTGTCCTACTTATTAGTATTCAAGATTTATTGAAGCTTTAACAAGATAAGCACGATAGCTTCTTTGAAAAATAAAATACTTTTTTCAATAAGAACAATTCCAATGCTACATGTAACAAAAGAATTGTCATAATGTAATGATCACTGTTTCTGTAGGCTAATCGTACGAAGTCCTATTGATTGTCATTCACTGCAAAATGCTGGAATAGAAAATGTGAGTTAGAACACAGTCGCGATGTCGCTTGGGAGAACTGATTGCAGCATTGGCTATTGCAACGTTAATCCTCCCTGAGGACTGATACACTACATATCCATATGGATATTGATCCAAATCTTAAAGCTGTTGCTCAAACTGTTGCCATAATCTCGATTCTGTAAATAGGAAGTAGCTGTAACCTGCTTCCAGCGATATTTCGTTAAAGTAAAGGAGGTCAACAACTTAAAGAAAAGTTCCAAACAACTTTTTTTTTTCCAAACCAACACAGTTTCAAAAGTAAAAATATAATGAATCAAAAATGAAAATATTATTCAAGCCATGAATTCAAAAACAAAAACTTTCGAAAAATAAACTCATTTTTTACTCTAAAAATTATAATCTCAGTATATTATCATTCTGTAATATAGAAAACTTAGAACAGGTAAATCTTTAAGAATATTTATTGTTTTCTTTAATTTTTGTGATCAGATTTGTTCTGAATTCTGTCAATTTTATCTTATTATATAGGAAACTGAAAATGGATATCCTCAACTAAAATGCACGGGAGATTTATGTTATGTTACCAAACAATAACACTTATATGTGTTTTGTATAAGTTAAATCACCATAACAATGATTTTTCTTTAGCACTATTCATTCTTACGGTATTAAATGTCAATGGGTTTGTCACTGGAGATCAAAAACAATTCGACTGCATATTTTTATTTAAAGCCAAATTCATTTAAATGCTTGGAGGAAAAAAAACAACTTCGATATTTCATCTCACAAGTCAGATTTCTACAAATATGTATAAAGTGGTTAATCATGAAATTGACAGTATACCTGACAGTTCGATAGAGCATACATAAATCCGCTTTGATAGAGCAATTCCAAAATTTTCCGAATGATGAAATTAATTGGAATCAGAATAAAATTTTAAATAAAGGGAGCAGTATTAAAAAACTACAAATAAAAGAATAAAATTTCATGATAAGTTATTAAATCGAAAACATGAAATTCCTTTAATTAAAGCTGTTTAACGTGGCAGATCTAAAAGTAATAAAGCGAACAGACTGCACTGTGAATAAAAGGATTTATAAAAATACTAAAATAGTTACAGTTTCGAAAGCCTGTCTTTCGGCTTTCTTTATCGGACTAAAAAGCAATTAAAGTTTGAAATAAAAATAAATGAAATTCCTTCGTTAACTAAAATGTTTACTTTTAAGTGATTGAGTTTTATTTTTATCTGGTTGGTTTATTATTTGTATTAATGTATTATTATTGTAATCTATTCTAAAACTTATTGGTATGTCATATTGATATCATGATTTTTGTTAATAGTTAAAATATTGTACTTTTTCTTCATTAATTTTCTAAATTATAATTCTCTTTGAAAATGTAACAAAAATATTGCGAAATATGTAAGCGACTGTTGATGTAAGTGTATTTAATAAATATTTTTCGCATGAAAATATATTTTATGTAGAAACTTCGATCTGTTTGACATTTCAATTTTCGATATTTCTGTTCGACATGATATTCTACCCTTTCAATGATATTCTATACTTTAAAGAAACATCAATATTCAATAATAGATGTTGATAATAAAGATGTTAACAAAGTGTCAGAGATTTCAAACTCATTCTTACAAACCAGAAACAACTCTCTATATTTCAATAGGTTCTGAAGAGACTAGAATTAATGAATTTTTTTTTTTTTGCTTGGCAAACACTGCTTATATATGGTAACCATTTAATTTGTCAAAGTCTTATTAATTTTATCACTTTTATTATTAGTTTATACTTAAATCAAATCTATCTTGATAGCAGAAAATCAGTAATCGGGATGGCCAAATCATAGCTTTTGAATCAAAGTTCCCCACCTGTTTCAACAATGCAGTGAGAAAACTATCGCTGACACTATTACAATCAGATATTTGATATATTTGGTATCATTATAATGCCATCGACAATTAATAAAGCTATTCTTTTCTTTCTTTTGAAAAGCTTTCTTTAATGATCATCGGAAGCGCAGTGGTGCCAATGATCATTCATATTAGCCTCAGTACGGAGACCTTGTTGTTTACTGGTGACTGCTCTTGGCTGATGATCGCCAAAGAGCGCGAAACAACTGTTCCAGGATTGTTCACTTGGTAAACAATTTGGTCTCACCCATTGTTGTTAAATGTTTCTTTAATATTCAATAACATTTTATTTTAAATTGAAAATTTGAATAAGTTAACTTCCTTTAATAAGGTAGATGGACAGAAATGAATTATAAGGCCATTAGAAGCAAATGAAATATTATCTATTGTCCTCCAAATGAGAGATGGCCGGCGGACGTTTGAACTGCGCAGCCCTTCCGGTAGCTGATCAATTATGTTTTCCTGTCACAATGGACGACAGAGTCTGTTTTCACTGAGAAAGACATGTTGATAACGCCAAATTAAAACTTCTCTCGACTATTTAGCGTTATTTCAATACCAGTTGCTAACAATAAGTATTTATATAAATAAATAAATATATATTATTTATAAATACAATGCTCTTTTGCAAAGTAACAAGCGATTAGCACAATGGCGGCGTCCTTTCATAACAGCAGACGGAAGTGCCTGACCAGACTAATCGATCATACATGCGCAGATCTCACAAAAACAGGGCGGCCATCTCATTGGGAGGACAGTAAGTTAAATGATGATTATAAAAAAAATTAAATTACATCATCTTTAAGGTAATAAGTTGTGTTGTAATCATTAAAATGAAAGAATCAAACTCTGGTTTTTATATTTCTCTTGATTTTAATTCAAAAAACGAAAGGAGATCACACCTGCAAAAACGTTGCCAGAAGTTTCGTACAATTTTTGCATAAGTTCAAAGTTTTAAGCTTCTTCTAAGTTTGTTCAAAATTTAGATAGTTAGAATAAAAAAAAATAAGAAATCTTGGCTAAGTGTCCTTAGCCATAAATTGGATGCACCGGCGACAAGGCAATTAAATGTTTTAGAATGCAGGTAACATCTTTTATTTGGTCATTCGTACTCTTGTGGAATCCACATACATCAAGTTTTTTTCCTTAACTGGTTTTCCCTAGCGTAAAACTTTTGTCTCGAAAAAGCTGTTTACTGTAGCGTAAAGTTATTCGGAATGTGCAGATGTAGCAGAAACAGTGCCAAATATAGTTTCGTGCAAATAATAACTAGTCCGAATTACAACTTCATTTTCATGAATATTGTCAGCTTCATAAAATCTCTGTTGCTATGATATATCATAAATTCAGCGAGCAGAGATATAAAGCTGAAATTCGTAGTTCAAAACATTAAAGATAACACGAGCGATGGAATAAAGCAGCGCAATTGTGCTCATTTGTCTGAAAGCGAATAAAAGAAAGATATAAAAGGCAACGGAATTACTGATTTGATATCTTTTAAATTTGTTTTTGCAGATGTAATTCAGCCGCGGACGGGTAAATTTAGTTTACTCAATCAATTCATATTGAAATAAAAAAAAAATACATACTTGTGCAATGTTGTAATTTTTTTTTCTTTGATATGAACTGAATTGCTAAGCAGATTTGTCAAGAATAAAAACACAAAAACAATTAATAGGTTACACATGTTACTGGCTTATAAAAGACTCATAAAAATATTAAAAAAAAAACTTTTTTCTCCAAGTATTTCACTCTATCAGCACCACTTGAATTTAATTACAATTTTCAAAAGTACTTAAACCAATATATTATATTGAATTAAAATACAATATTTTTAAATAATTTCTTACAGTGAGTCTTCGCTTATGTATATTCACTTCAGGTACAGTAATAGGAATTATCTTTTTTTTGAGCCATCCTTAGAATAAACCAAATTAAGATAAACAAGAAATAATTGAACCTATTATTGCTTTTGTATGTTTTTATCCATAACGTTTCCTACGTTGACCTTTACTTTGTATTTCATAAATTACTTATGGATTTCATAAATAGTTAAAATTCTGATTATAAGCTTGATTATCTTGATGAATACAAACAACAATTGGATGGTGTTACGCATCATTTGTCCAAGCGTTAAAACATATAATTTTTAGATTATTGCTCGATCTACTAACGAAAGATGTAAACTCGTTACAAAAACTTGTTCCTGTTTGCTATCTCAACATAATTCTGCGGAAATTTAATTTTGAATAAATGCCAATTGAATAAAAATTTCAATCATGCGACTAACAGATTTTGTAAGATATTATTAATTTTGATAATGATCAGAATTGTCCTGTGAAAAATATCTTCATTTTCATGTATAACATTCTTCATTCCATAAAAAATATGAAGTAATACATAAGCTTCTGCGTTTAAGGGAATATCTCAAAACCGAATTTTGGCATTTGATCAAATGATGCGTAACAACATCCAACTGTTTTCAAGGAAGAGAAATTGGCTTTATGATGACTTGTCATCTTTTTTGTAATGAACTAGGCCATCCCCCTGTCTCCGCCTGGTAAGTATGACATAATCCAAGAAGAATAGATTCCAAGCGATTACGGCAAAAAAGGGATATTTTATTCCTTTTTGAATGAACTCACTATTTGATAGCGCGCGAACAAATAGAAATAACAGTAGGATTGGATATTGGAGGACCAACATTAGTCCAATGGTTAGCGTTCCGGACTGCGAGGAAGAAGGTCCTCAGTTCGAATTTCATGCAAGGCGAAAAAAAATTATAATCTGACTTTCTCAGCAAGGGAAACTAATAATTAACAATTGCCCCGGACAGACAGACAGAAAAATAAAAGATTTTAGTATTATAGATTATAACACCCGAACTTTACAAAGATATAGTATTTTCAGGGTTGCTTCACATGTAGCTCCAGGATGTGTGTTCTTAGTTATGCATCTAGAAATGAAAATTCACGCGCAAATGTTTACTTATAATTTTTAAATAAGATTTGATTTTAAATTATAAAAGTGTTTTTTTTTTTTATAAAATTGGATATCTTAGATATAAGGACCAATAAGTGGGCCTTTAAGTAAACCAAAATGAATTGATTTTTATCCAATTTCAGATAACAGGGTTTAGATACATTGTTCACTGATTATTAGATTTTGTTTACATACATTATTTATACTATTTTTTTTGGATCCAATTATTTCCTCAAGTAAGTATTGAAACAATAATTCACTGAGCTACATCAAATTTAGCAAAATACTCAAGAAAACTCAAACAAAGTAACATTTATATATACTGAATACAGATGAATCACTGCTTTTTTTCTTAGCTCAACTTATGTCGAATATATGAAGCAATAAACATTGGCATCATAAAAGCTATGGGATTTAAAAGTGCATTTTACGCTGAATAGGATTGTTTTAAATGGAGAATTTATTTGGCCTAAATTGTATTTAGCAAAATAAGCATTTTTATTGAAATCAAGTTTAACTTCATAAGTTTGGTCCTAGTTTTCTTATCAGCTGTTGTCCTGCCCATTTTTCGTTAACACCATGTAGCAACAACAATGGCAAATCTTATGAGTTTTCCTATCTCCCACAAAAAATGAATCTGTTTTAACAACTACCGCCATTAAGTAAAGAATTAAATAATAAGGAGTAGCAGTAGAGCCCGGTTCACTTCTGACATATATAAAAGCATTTTCTTGTTATTTTAAGAATATAACATATTTACGTAACTGTTATAAAGGATTCAGCCAAAACGATTCAAGAAAAAACAAGATAAATTAATGCTTTTAGACAATGTCAAAAGCAAAGCGCCCCATAATATGCACAATTTTATAAACAAAATGTGTTCAGAAGGGTCGATATTGAGGGGATGTTTATCGTCGTTTTCCTCTTTATCGGAAGCGACCACTTTTGACCCCCTAACTTCCGGTCAGGGAGTGTTCCTAGAGGTCTGATTTTTTTGGACGTTGTCACCTACTTTTTGATGCTGAACACAATGGTGAAGGTTCTATTCTAATATCTAACCGTTTGGCCACTACAGAGTGTGAGATCCAGCAAGCATAAAAGCAAGAACGGTCCCGTATGTTTTACAGGCAAGCTGTAACCTAGGGGCCACTAATAAAAGAAAAACTGATGTCAATTCAAGATTAAATAACAACAACTGGGAAAACTGCTTGACAGTATACAGTTATAGCTTCGGTTCCTCCAATGCAAAGCCAATTTATCTTTAATGGAAATATTTAAACATGACTTGAGCAGAGATACAATGATATTACAAATATGCTTCGGAACATCACTTTTATATGCTTTGACACGATAACGCCATAGGCCTTGAATACCCGAATGCCGAATTAATTTCGGATTTAATTATACTCCAGTTCTCAATGATTCATTACTTCAGTATCTAATTAAACTTAGATCATTAGATTTAATGATTAGATAGACTAAAATTCAGTTAATTAAAATTTAAAAAATTCTGAAGTTTTCATAGATTTTCTGATAGAATTTCGTTAAGAACGTATTTCCAAGAACTAATTAGAAGCAAAATTAATTAGGCTTACGTAAATGCAATCAAAAGCAATTATTAAAATTTGAAAATTTTCTAATTAAAATGAAGAACACATTAAAATACAGATCACAGCCAAAAAAAAAACCTACCTTTTGTTTAATTCATTTTGAAAATATTTTCATTTTCAACTTCAAAGAAACACTAAACATTTTAGGCGAATTACATTCATTACTATAATTGCTTTTGAAATAAAAGTGCAAATGAAAAGACTCTGATCACATAAATAAAATGTAACTTAAAACTTTTGAAGGAGAAACATATTTAAGCAAATATTTAAGAAAAATTAATAAAATCATCGAACTACATTGATGTCCTTAAATTAAAGGATCTTGCAGAAAGTTCTGGTTGTCCAGTCGGGACCAAATTTGATAGACGTGTGCAGAAGATCTTCCCAATACCATCCTCACATAAAAATCCAACTAATAAAAAAATCCCCAAATAAAAATGATAGAACCCGTTCTTTCTGAATAAATAAAGTTCCGAAATGCCATCTATGTAGTGGCAGTGAGGGTCACGACACAGGACAAATTGTGTTAAAGTTTTGGTCACTGATTGTACAGTACTGTGTGTCAATTGTTAGCCATGGCCCATCGTGTCCATTTGGACATGCAAACGAGAGGCAGAGTGATAGAACGTCCAGAGGCAAACCAGTCAACCAGCCTCTGGTATAGCAGAGGACGTCCACATGTCAACACACCCAGGGAGGGCCGCTACCTGTCTCTAACGGCCAGACGGAACTCCCGAAGCACGGCACGGCACCTTGCCAGGGAGTTGACTGCAGCGCAGACCACTGTATCCAGACAAACAGTGTACAGTCAAACTGTGATTCACGACGGATCCGTGTCTGAAAGAAGCAAGGAGAACCAGGCCAATCTTGCCAACATCGTCAAGTACGACCGGTACGGGGGTGGCGGTGTGATGGTGTGGGCAGGCATTATGCTGGGCTCTCCTATAACACTGCACATCTTCGACAGAGGATCCGTAACTATCCAATTGTACCGGGACAATCTCCTTCACCCATTTGTGCGACTTTTCAGGGGTGCTGATGGTCCAGAGTTTCTGTTCATGGACGATAACGCCCGTCCGCATCGGGCTCTTCTGGTAGACGAGTACCTCCAACATGAGGACATCCATCGTTTGGAGTAGCCTGCACATTCCCCATACCTGAATCCAATCGAACATGTATGGGATGCTATCGGAAAACGTATTGCTGGACGCATTCCATCACCACGAATGCTACCCCAGCTGATCACATTATTGGTTTAAGTGTGGGATGCAATCCCGCAAAGTTTGCTTGATACTCTGGTGTGCAGTATGCCAGCATGTTGCATTGCTTGCTTCACTGTGCGGGTGGACCATACAGCCTAATGAACGCTCTTTATGCCTTGATAGTACTCCAAATGCTTCTATCGCAATGACGTTTCGGATATTTTTATTTCTTGTGGAGGCAGTCCTGCCACCTTTACTTTTTGTGTGGGGATGGTATTGGGAAGATCTTCTGCATCCCCCTTCCTCCACTACCAAATTTGGTTCCGTACCGGACAACCAGAACAGTTCATTTTTGAAGAATCCTTAATTTAATGACATCAGTGTAATTGCTACTACGAAATGAAATATCTAATCCTAACTATTATAAAGCGAAAATCTGTAAATTGTTTGTGTGTTCAATCACGCCTCAACGCCACAACGGATCAGAATTTTGCGTGCAGATAGTCTATGACACGGAGTAGGCTATTTTTCATCCTGGTCGATGAAGTAATTCCCGTAGGATACTTGTTTGTTTTCCCTTTTGTATGTCTATACAAAGCCACAGATCTGAATGAAAAGCATTTTCATAACTGTCGATAGATGGCGCTATCACAGTTTTAAATCGCGCTATGGTTTGGTTGACAATAACTGCATTTAAGGAGATTCTTTGCAGGCGCCATGAGTTACCTGATAATTCTGTTGGGTGATGTATATGCTGATAAATAACGATGTGATTAATTAATACGTTGTAATGATGACGGGGTTTTTTACCAACTGGGAAAGGCCACAATGGGCTGCGAAATCGTATATTCTCCAAGCTCGATATTAATTTGCAAAATAAAAAAGAAAAGCGTTTTTTACATATGCAAAGCTTCCGGACCTAAACGATGATAGCTGGCTAGTTCCAAATTATTATTGATAAAAGTATTTGTTCAAACAAAATGAACAATATAGGAGCAGTCAAAATCCTTAAAACCTCATTGCATATCATGAGATGACTGCTCAGATCCCTGCTGACTTGTAGAAATGCGAGTTATTTGCTGAATTCGATGTATATTCGTTTCCTAAAGCTCTTATTGTAAGACTATTTTTTATCTATCACGTTACGATGTACCATTGGGATGTACAAGAAGACATCACGAATCGATGATGATTAAGAAGAGAAACGTGACTTTGTTTAAGCCCCCTTCAAAGTTGACAGATATTGAAACAGGAAATCAATTAGATATTCATTCCAGAAAAGATAAAAATATATACCTCTGTTTGGAAAACAAAATTACTTTCTTATTTTATTCAATGAATATTTTCTAAATTTTAAAATTTGAATAAAAGAAGGTTGAAGGAAAGCAAGTTAGTAGAGGAGTATTTAAAAAGGAGTCTCAAATTTAGGAACTATTCATCTACAATTCGACTCTATTCTCAGTATTGTATATTGCTTTTTTGTTAGGTTCAACTCTTTGCGTTAAAATCAATTCTGTAACAGTGACGTCCTAAAAGTAGACGCTGAATGCGTGCAACTGGACGTACTGAAATATTCTTTTTTTTTTCGGAAGATGTTTGTATTTACGATGATTTTTGTAGAGTCTGCACATCATTAATGACAGCTAGTCAAAACGTGGCAATTCAATGAAGTATTTATTTATTGTACCAATAATAACATTGTAACGTTTTTGTTAATATGAAAAACGAAATATTGGTCAATGCTACTCTGATCTCAATAGAAAATTACAATATATGGGCATCAATGCATTAAGTGCTATTTTGAAACCATATACGACACCTAGACTGATTTGAGACTCGATAAACCGAATTCTTACGTGCTTTTCCATTTCTGTATCTTCCACTGCCTTGTATATAAAAACTATTCATAAATTTCAACTGATTATTAGTACTAAAAACTGTTACAGTAGTTTTTAGTAACTTTTTAAGTAAAAACTTTAACTTAATTTAGAACTTTAACTTAATAATAATAATAGTATAATATAGCTTTAGTTACAAAAAAAATTCTATGCATTGAAAAGAATCTACCTGTACATATTTAAAACTATTCAGATACAACTATACAGTTATCCCTCAACTTACGTCGGGTTCCCTTCCATCCGGCAGGACGTAAGTCGATACATTAAATTAAGAGAGTTATAGGGGTTAGGGACTTAACCGTAATTAGTATACTGTCCCAAACACTATATTTCACTGATATTGGATAGTTAACAATTATTATTAATAAAAAATATAACAATAGTAATGATGAAAGAGAGTAGAGATCGTAACATTCACCAAGTCTGTTGCTGAATTAGATTAGAAAAAAAACTCGTCGTCTCTTCGTCACTATCGTCGCTTTAATGGAATCAAAACCTATCACAGTCTCTACGATTTTATCCTTATTTTTCATTCATTAGAATGAGATATTCCAAAGTCGTATTCGATTACACTGACGGGCTTACCAGCTTTATGTTGCTTTATAACTTGCTACTACAGTGGTGGTCAAAATTATAAGGACAAGGGAAAAAATCGCCAAACTTGGTTACAGTTGGCTGGAAAATTATGCAAATTTTATGGCTGGAAACCAACGATAAATGAAGCATTTTTTATTAGTTTTTATGGAAATATTTGGGAAATTCACATTCATAAAATGTATTTTGGATTTCGATAGCACTGTGATATGGACAAAATTATAAGGACAATGCTATTTGAGTGTTCTAAAAAGCAAAATTTGCATGTTTTTTGTTCAGCACACGGCACTCCCAGACGATATAAATACATAGTAAGAGATTGCGAACGTCATATTCTATTGTTTCAGTCATGCCACTAGATACGAAACTTTCGGAGTTTTAGAAAGGGAAAGTGATTGCTTTTAAAAGTTCAGGACTTACTGTACATCAAATTTCGACAAAGCTGAATAGATCGAGAACGGTTATTTATAATTTTCTTAAAAATCCCGAAAAATATGGACGGCAAAGACGTATAGGTAGGCCATCTTCTGTTTCTGTGCCTGTGAAAAGAATGATAATAAGGCGAGCTTGCTCCAAAAAACAAACATCAACGGAAATTAAACGGGAATCAAACTTACGATGCAGTGTTCGAACTGTTCGATATGTTTTACAAAAAGAAAAAAACGTTCGTTAGGAAAACTTAGGTCACGACCACCTCTTACAAAAGTTCATAAGAGACTGAGGATGGAATTTGTCAAAAAATGCATTACTATGGAAAAAGAAGTGCGATGATATTATCGTTTCTGATGAGAAAAAGTTTAATTTGGATGGACCAGATGGTTTTCGCTACTTCTGGTATGATTTCCGTAAAGAAAAAGAAATTTTCGCAAACCATAGATTTAGAGGTGGCTCAGTGGCTGGTCTGAAGAGGTTTCGCAACTGGCGGAACCACTGCAATAGTTTTTGTGCAGGGCAAAATGAAGTCTCAGAGTTATATTTACATATTGGGCAATAATCTTTTATCAGAAGCACCGTCAATTACAAGTGGAGACTTTTTGTTCCAGCAGGACAATGCCTCAGTACATGTTTCTCAAACTTCGAAAGCATGGTTTGATGCTAATTTCGTGAAATTACTTGATTGGCCGGCCAGAAGCCCAGATCTAAATCCAATGGAAAACCTGTGGGGTATTCTGGCACACGAAGTATACAAAAATGGTGTTCAATATCAAAATAAGCAAGAACTCATGTCCTCCATCGAAAAAGCCTGGAAAAACATTTCTAAAAACGTTCTTAAGGAACTGCCAAACTCTATGACGTCAAGACTGATGAAAGTGATTGAGAAGAAGGGGGAGATTATTAATTATTAGTATGTTTAGGCCAAAAACATTCATTGTCCTTATAATTTTGGCCAGTTTTTACAATGACATTTTTTGTTTAATACGGCAAATCATTCATATTTTGCGTTTTCCAATGTTTTGCATTCTACAATGATTTCTAGCATAAAAAAGCATTTTATGTATAAATTTCACTTTATTTACTTCAGAAATAAATTTTTTCTGTGAAATTTTCAGTTGTCCTTATAATTCTGACCACCACTGTATGTTTCGTCTCTTTTTCTGTAATTCTTTACTAGGTTTTTTGATGGGGCGTGTAGGGGCTATGTTGCACAAAATATCGCGAAATATTTAACGATAAGTAACACAAATACGTATTACTCAAACACAAGAATATGAGAGGAACTATTGCAGACTGTCTTTGAATGCGCTGTTGCCACTGCGCTTGGTACATAAATAAAAACCTTTTATTAAATAACTATCTTAATTAGTTACTAAATAAAACCCTTTTTACTTTACGCTCGCATGCTTCTTGTTCGATAGTATGGTCGAAAATGTTATGTATTCCCTTATGGTTTCACGGACGTATCTTCGAGCGGACGCAAATCGAGGGATTACTGTATATAATTATAGTTATCTTAGTAGTTTTAAAATGTGTAGATTCGTTTCTATAAATGGCAATATTAAATCGTTTATCGTTAAATATTATTTAGAACTAATAAAATGTATATGCATTATTCTCAAGTCTTCACTCTTTCAAAAGAAGATTAGAGTTTATAAGAAGAACATTTGTTTTCTTTTATTCGTACAGTAGTACAGTATTTTTTGTAAGATTGAAAGGTTGATGAAACTAGAGCTTTGGAATAATATTTATTTGGAATTTTATTTAAACTACTATTTGAAAAATCATTGTACTAAAGCCAAAAATTAAGTGTTACGCTCTGCTGAATAAATGAAAAACTGTTAAATGAAATTTTTCTTTACATTTTGTTCTTCTCTTTTGTTTTTGAAATTGTAAGAGGCACTTATACTGGTTAAGACCCTGTTTTAAGTTGAAAGTGCAATTGCATTAGATTGGAAAATATACGAGTAACCAACTTTCTCGTTCTAAGATACGGCAATGAGTGACAGTTGATGTTACTTTGAAAGTCTAAAAGTTGAAAAAAAACCTAAAACTGTTCTAGATATTGTACTCTTAGATATTGTCTGAGATATTGTTTATCATGGAATGTACACAGATCAAGAAAGCATACGTAAACAATCAATTATTTTAAAGAATATTTTAATAACTGCAAAATAAAGACAAGTTTATTCATTTTGTCTTATCTTGCATGCATATGAGCATTATATACAGAAGGTTTGCGAAGAATAGCCGACTGATAGAAGATCATTAGGGAGTCTTGTCAAATGATGGATGGATAGCGGGTTCGGAGAACTTCAGGCAATTGAGATCGCCGGATAGAATGATTGAAACACAAGACCGTAAAAATATGTCGAAGAAATGTGAGGAAGGCCAAACATCTACTAAATTGAAATCGCCAGATGGAGAAGAAGACTTCACTTAATTTTACTCTGGGAAAACATGTCGTAACTTGAGACATCGCACTTTAATTTGTTTTGACATATCTCCGATCTTCGTTTTATAAGACAACCACCGTGAAATAAGAATTTTAAGAACGAGAAGGAAATCTCTCACGCGTTTCTTTTCCAAACAGATTCATGAACATATTTTTTAGTATTACATGCTGTCACTCGAACTCTCACCCCTAAAATTCTAAATTTGTTCTATTTCTCTGTCGTATCTTTGATGGTTCCGTTATGCTCTCTATTTTTACGCTGAAAATAAATGTTCTTTTAGCGTTTGGCCTGACAAATAAAAATTCGTTCAATTTTATTGTTTTGAGGTATGTTTTTGAATTGATGCATTATAAGAAAGAAATTCAGATGATGGTATTTGTAAAAGTAGAGCAGTATCATTTGAACCTACATCGCTGAATCTCTGGTTATCGTTGATCTAATACAAAAAGTTGAAAGTTGAAGTATAAAACTACTACTTTTCCGCGGAATGAAATATGAAAATCCCAGTAGCTTCCATCACACAATAAACACAAATGAAAGTATAACACTTTCCTAGTCAAAATACCACAACAACAATAAGAACGGGCACCACTAAATTAAAGGGTATATGATAGCCAATTTTGGAATACGGTCTCTGTAATTTACTGTATTGAAATTTACTTACATACGTCCTATCTATCAGGCATATTAGGTTCAACAGTAATAATTGATCGGACAACAAATGTAGCCAATATTGCAGTTATTGGACTACGAGTGAGTTTTCAACATCGTTGTAAATCAGTGTTTCCAAACCTTTTTTGTGCTTCGCCCCACTTAAAGTATCTAAAGTGTGCTATGCCCCACCATTAGGTATAACTTAAAAAAAAAACCAACATTATTTTACTTTCACAACCAAAAAAAAAAAAAAACGATATTATCAGCATTTTTTACTTTCACAACCAAAAAAAAACACTCCTCCATTTTCGAATTGCCCCCCTAAACAATCAAATTGCCCCCCTGTGACGTTGGGAAACAGGGTTGTAAATGCTTTCAAAAGATTAATTTGCCATTTCCTTTGCATAATTAATATGTTACTGCGTTTTAAAACATTAAAATGAAATCAAATAATTTGTAACTTTGATTTAATTATTAACCTAGATGACCTAGGAAAGTCACTAAAGAATTTCGAAGTAGTTCGAAGTCCATAAAATATAAAACATAGATACAATATTAAAGACGTGATTCAATAATTTAATTCCCGCAAATGGGGTTTTCCTGATTTCTATGTACTAAAATGAAATTCCAATCCATGACAGTAGATGGCAATATATTTAAAGAACTACGCTTAATGCAATAGATGACTAGGTTCGTGTAGCCATGGCGACTGAATTTAACTTGTCTATCTTCAAATTTTATGTTGCTGAATTGCATAAATTTTCATTCCAATTTTTTGTTGTTGAGAAATTGTCATTAGTTTTTATCAGTTAGAGCACTAAAGTCATTTCAGATCTTCTCTTTTCTAATACTAAAAAGATAATCAATTCTTTCCAGCTGCTAATTTTTAATTTTTTTTTTAATACCACTTAAGCATCTAATTTCCTGCTGAAATGACATTTAAGTTAAAAAGAAGATCTAAAATTGCAAATTAAACCAAATGTAGTTTAAATAATTCTGTTTAAATTCCCAGCATAAATATTACCTAAGTATATAAATGCATGTATTTTTCCAAATTTATTGTAATTTCTTAATCGCTGTTAAATTTTAATAATTTGAGATTTTGTTACTTATTGTGCTTTCTTAATTGCCTGCTATCCTCTTGAAACATAAGACAATTACAATCTGTTTACCAAAAGATTTAACACCAATGGCTTTTCAAGTTAAATTTAATATTCTAAAAGCATTACTGTTACTTTAAAACTATTCAATCAATAAGCTTTTATGATTCAAAAAGCTCTGAGTAGGGTCCTGGGTCAAGCGGGTAATTTGTCTAAGCACTAAGCACAGGACAACATTTGCCGCAAAACAACACCCACAACGTCGTTCTTGCATCATAAATATAAAATAATCGCCTGTTCAGGACATACGACGACAGAAAGGTTCCTTCTCTCAAGATCACTAAGGTTAGACCAATTTGCCAAGAAAAAGCAATATGCATTTAATTAAAGAAAAAAAGCAGCATCCAGGAAATAACTTATAAGAACAATAAACAAAGTTGTCAAGCCGCAATGAGGAAAACTCTTGAAAAATTGAAAAACGATTACATTCTCATGTAAAATCAACTTTATAAAATAATAAATGTTTAAGTTTTGTCAAAAAATTCTCGTTTTCGTTTCGAGAAGTAATCAAAATTGTGATATAATCGCAATAAACTTCGAATATTAAGCATCTGAGGTCTGGGTTGGTTAATTACTTATTCTACATTTTAATTAAAAAATATCTTATATTCTGTTATAATAATAAATATAACTTTGGAGAAGACAATATCTGTCTTTAATACTTTTTACAACATATGTACTTTTTACAACATATGTTCTTTTTACAACATATGTTCTAAATAACCTCTATCTGTATTTTTTTTTTATATCTATAAGAAACAGAATTTAAGATATCTTAAATATCAAAGATTACTATAAATTTAGGCCTCTGTGACACACACAAACACTCGCCACATATATACATGGCAAAAAAAAAGGATAGCAGAAAAGAAGCTTTAGATTCTCTTTTCATAATATACAAAAGCGATCGGTTCCAAATAGAATAAAAATATTCAACAAAATCTATATCCTAGGACCTTGGCACTTAATTTTATATTATTAGATACAGATGAAAACTTGAAAATTAACTATTACATGATGTACCGCAGTAAATTAAACTGGTCAAATTTAAAAGAAGACTTAGAATTTATACTAACATATTCAATCTTACATATTCGAAATTTAAAGATAAAATGGAACTTCTTGTTTATTTCAGGTACCAACTGTTTCAAAAAAACATGAATTATGAATATAGCATCATTCAAACAAATGTAGACGTACTTAGAAACATCAAATGAAGAATTTGCAGTGCAACAAACTTAATTGCAATCGTGTATAAAGATATTATACAATCTAGTTTTGTTTGATCGTTACTTTTCAACATAATTTTAATAATCCAAAAAGATAAAATCACGTATTTAGCAGATTTTCTCTCTTAATTGAAATAATAAACAAAGCTTCGAAGATCTGTATATTTCAGTTGAAAGTTCTTTTTTCTTGCCGCCTATTTTTCCAGTTATGTCTCTGGTTACATTTTTTCAGCTTAGCACTTTTAAAATATTCTTTTCTACTGTTTGAAATAATTGATTATTTAAAATAAAGAATTTTTTCTAGCTACATTGAGCAATTAAGCTTTCATAAGACTTGAGCTACATATCATTACGTAATTTAATTGTGCTGCAGATATGTAAGTCTAAGTAATTCAAATTTACTTTTCACAGAATGCTATTTCTCTGAAGTAATTAGACCAAAATTTAAGTTGTTTGCAAAAACGAATCAGAAATATAAATATAACTCTGATGATTATTTCTATTAATGTTTAAGGTTTGGTGATGTTTCAAGGCACTGTACATTGTAAAATATAGCACAGAAATGTCACACTTAATTGCATGATACTGCTAATTGCTATTCACAAATTTTCCCAGTCACAATTAAGGAGATGAGTAAATATTAACTTTACAAAGAGCTTGTAGAGTTTTGTTTTCTAATGTTATTATGAATAACGGCTAATGGAAATGAGATTAAAAGCACTTAAGACCACTTAAACTATAAACGAATAAGTCAGAGCATTTAAATTTTTGCTAATTCTCTCTAAGTTTCGTATCGTAAAAACAGATTACTATATTCGAAGAAAAAAAGTAAAAATATTTAGGATTACGTTTGATAACTTATCTGATACTCATCTATTTTGATATCATACAAATGAGTCGCTTTCCGGACTTATCACATTTAAGTAAACTATTAACAGCGAAACCTAAAAGTATCTTTTTTAATACTTTCTGATTCGAAATCAATTTTGATTGAGATCTCAAGCTAATAACATTTCCTTCAACGATTTCTTGGGTGGTTTTAGAAATGATTAAAATAACAACCAATGTGGGACAAGTTAAGAACTGCGTTTTACCGAAGTGAATGCTTTATTGTTCCTGGTATCTTCTTGGTTCTTATGTGTGGTGTTATTTAAGAAAGTCTTGGTTATTGGCTGATGAACATTGACCACAGGAGTAATTCAGAGTTGTAGTTTTAGAAATGTGCCAAGACTAGGTGTTAATGTTGGCTTAGAAGACTTTTGCTTTTGTAGGAAAGAAAATTACCCAGTAAAACGTACAGGATTTTGAGGTATTTAAAGGTAAGCTGGTAGATAACAAAGCAGGATTCTCATTTACCGTTTTAGCTTATCCATAACGTTTTTGCAGAATTTCATGGAATATGAAACATTAATTATCATTAAACAAGTCTTAGCAACATCAGATAATTAAGAAACGAATAAATTTATCCAACACACAACTTGTTTTAAACCATATACAACGAAGATTGAATTCTTAAATGAAGATTATTATTAAGTGAATTTTAAAGGTATTTTCTTGTTTTTAATTTTAAAAAAATTGAAATGGCAGATGATTCTTCTCGACTTTTATATAAAAGACATAGTTTAATGTTATGAAAATAGGAAAATCGCGTAAGCACTAAATGTCGACTCCAACAATAAAGTACTGTAAATTTAACAATCCGTGAAGAAGATATATAAAAGAATAGATATATAAAAGAATTTTCAAAACTAAAGAGGTGCTGTAGTTCTATAGTGCTATACAGACGATAAGGAAGCCATAAATGCTAGCAAAAATTATGTTCGTAAAATTGATTACGGATCGTACTAATAAGATTATTTTAATATTATTAATTGAAGATTATTTTTGTTAAAAAAAGCCTAGCAAATAATATACAATAACAAGAAATCTTCTGGGTAGTACTTAAGAATATTCAGTCGAAAATTCGACAAATCAAAATAAGATTAGAGTTGAATAGATGATAGCTATTATTGAAAATAAGGATATATAAGTCTTCTTGCCTTCATCTAGCAATTTTATCAACAGATTTACTTGTTATTATTTATTTTCATGACGTTAGATTGTCGAAGCGATTATTTATAGGTTATAAGGGATTCATTACATCCTATGTCTTACTTCTCTTGATAGTAATATAAGAAAGGCAAATTCTACTCCTATGTTTTCGGAAATAGATCGGGAATAACAAACAAATAAAAAATATCTTTCAGGTTGAATATGGATTGAGTTACCATTGTGGATTGTTAAATTTTTCTGGATCTGCTAAAGAATAAGGAAGCAATAAAATTATTAATATCAGATAAAATAATGCAGCAAAAATTTAAAACTCATCATCTTAGAAAAAATGGGATTTTACCCATTTAATTTGCATGAAAGTGATTGCTATATTATTTAGAACCAGGAGCTTATTTTCAGAATTCTTGTACAGCCCTTGAAGCTATCAAGGCAGACAAAACGCTCTAGAGTTCAACGATATGATTCTTGTGTGTCATTTTTTATCTCTGAAATTGCTACCTTCCCGAACATTCATAATTTTATTCTGTTTGCCATCTTTTAAGTTTCACTAATGTTTTTAACTATCTCCCATCCATTCATGTTGCTGTTGTTTTCATAAATATAATCTTTGCAACTTATTATAACTAAAGACTTGAATTTTGTATACTGATAACAACTTATAGATGTATTATTCTTACTGAAATGAAACGCAACTTATTAGTATTACCACGTGATATATTAATAGTAGACCAATACTTTTTACGTGGAGATTTAACATGTATAGTGATTTTATTCTTTAACTATCAACATATAACTAACTAGGATGTATAGTAGTAGAAAACCCGTGAATAAATTATAATTTTTCAGGTTATTTATTAGTTTAACGCAAAATTAAGAAAGGAAGTAATACAATATTTTTTATAATTGTTGTATGTATTAAAATTGAAATAATGAAAATTAACTCCCCTTTTCATGAGAAAAGGAAATTCATTAAAAATATGAATTAATATGACAGTAACTTTAAATTAATACTACTTTAAAAAAACATATTTATTCTTATTGCAACAATTTTATTTGGCAGTATATCTTTTATAAATAATCTTGTTTTAGATGCTTATTTCTCCATTTATCTTTTTTTTTTTAAACTGTCTGTGTCACATTATTTTGTTTTGCTTCCGAAGTGAAAAAAATGCAGCTACTAAGGACATTAATATTCATTCTGCATGAGCAACACCTAAAAAAAAAGGTCCTAGAAACTTACAAAAAAAAAAAAGAGATTTTCCATCGCCAGAAATATTTTAGATAATTGTGTATCTGAGTGCAGAAAAGAATAAGGAACCAAAAACAGCTTTACGACTAATGCTTTGAAAAACATTACTTGATATATGGATGGTGTTTTTATTTAGTAGGAAGTAACTTAATTCTTTTAGCAATTCGGCTACCACTTTGTATCAGTGCTTCTACTTTTCTCTCTCTGTTTCACCCACTATGTTAACAAGTTATTTTTAGTTGCAGCAACAAGATATCAATGTCCCTTATACTTTAAAAGGGTTTTGAGAAATTGCTTGTGACATACATTATATCAGATTTTCGTAAGGGAGCTGAGAAAAAGAAGATCTGGATTAAAAGCGTTGACGATGTACGATTTCGCTTTCAACATGTAATCTTTCTTACTGTTTGTTTGTTAATATATATAGGCCTACATCTTCTTGTATAGGAGCAAGAAATCTTCGCAACCTCAAACACTCATAATTAAATATTCTATAAATTGAAAAAAAAAAAAATCCTGCGGAAACTTCCTAATACGGAATCCTTTGATCTACAATTAATTAAATTTTTGTGGATGGTTTTAAGAATGCTTAATCTTAGATCAAGAAATTTTAAAAGTTCAGTTATTTTATGCTTTGTTATTTCTTCTTCTTCAGAAATTCTTAAGTTATGATTAATTTATGAACTAAAAGTATTATGTATTTTTTTTTGTCTCGTAAGATTCGTTCTACAGAATATTGATGCTACTCATACTTTATTATAATAATCTTTACTTTTTTTAAAAAGTTTACTGTTTCATTGTATTGGTAGTTAAGATAAAATAATAATACAATAAAATTAGGTTATAATGAGGGTCTCTGGAGAAAAAGTTTACATCAGCGTTAATGGTAACCCACATTATTAATGGAAAGATTCAAAATAAATTGAATCTTCTGGGGGAAATTTCGCAAATCATAAAAAACCGAAGTTAAATAAGGCGCTTTATAATCGAATTTTATAGATGAAAAGTAAATAAAAACACTAAATCAATTAAAAAGCTTAATAATAATAGTTTAAAAAACTAAGCTATTGTGAAAGGTACTTGTCTCAAATCTACTATATTAATTCTAATACATTTGTTCTCATTTTTGTATTTCACATATACATCAGTCTCTTATATTTACTATGGTACTCTACTGAATCAAATACCGAATTTTTAAAGATTTTTTGCTTATATTAGATAACTAATACAATTCTAGATGGTTATGAAAGTTGCATTGGTTGGTTTCATCGTAGATATCTCTAAGGCATCTTTCGTTCCTTTTATCATGGGACGATAATTGTAGTCAATTTTCCTGAATAAATCGTTCTCAAGCTAAACATATAGGGAAGTAGTCTAGAAAAATATGAACATAATACAGAAAGCAGGCCACATACACATCTGTTCCTGTTCCGAAATTTGAACCCACATGTAGACCTATTAACTATAATGAGGCGCTGCTTTAGCTACTATGAACACTCATCAACGATTTTAAAAAGTTTTCTACATATTAAGATTTTGGATTTGTCATCATATTCTAGAATTCTTACTTCCGGAGCAACAGAATTCAGTCTTTAAGCTCAAATTTTCATCAAAGATTTGTTGAAAGATATAAGAAGAATATCTTAATTTTGTAATTTTTTCACCCGATAACAACAAGTTACAAAAATCTTTACATTTTCAATTTAATTTATTGAAGCACAACACTTCGTTTCTCATTGTATTCAATCAAAATCTCATTATGGAATATTTTTTTAATTACCTCTATCTATGTTTCTACTTAATCAATATACCGCGACAAGTAACTGTAAATTTGCCTTTGCATTGATTCGCTCTCTATCCAAAAATATATTCTAAATATTTCTAGATCTTAATATTTTTGAATTCAATTTTCAAACTTTCTAGACTACTTTTTATTCTTACACGTCATCGTTTGTTGCCAAAATTGTATTGAAATGTTATCGTAAATTTAAAGCAATTTAAGCAGCCTGTCAAAACCGCAGTGAATCCTGGGTTAAATTCACCGACACATTTTGAATTACAACGTAATGGGTTATAAAGTGTTTATTGATTCAAAAGGATTATTTTACGTTGTGTGAATTATTTTAAAAGTTCCTGTGGATTATGTTGATTTGCTAATTCGATTACAACTTTATTCTGAGTTTATGTCTGCATGGATTATAATTAGTGAGAAGTTATTAGAATCATAGTGGTTCAAAACAATTATTTCTCTTCTGACTACACAATGTAACCTTCACTATTTTTAATAACTTTTATTAACATATAAATAATTGAATGTAATTTCAAATTTTTAGTCACTGAAAAATGAAAATGAAAGAAACATATTTTGTGAAAATATTTTGTGAAAGAAAATATTTTATTTATTTTAAAATTAGTAGGTTTAGCATTTTGTAATCATTTAGCATCTTACATTAAAATAAATGATGGAAGTGTTTATTATTTACAGATATTTTTTAGAAGTCCTTGGGAAGATCTTATTTTTAGTAATGTTAAAATTTATATTCTTGCAATTTATATACCTTAATATTATATCGGTATATATATTACTTTATCGGGACCCGGTAGCCAAGTGGATAAAGTGCTTGGTTGAGGCCTGGAGGAGTCGGGTGCTATCCGTGGCGGAGATCCAACTCCAGATGGGTCGTAGTGTCCACCCAGCCCTCTGTAGAATGGTTACTGGGTTTCATTCCGGGGGTGTCGGGCTAACCACCTGGCAACATCTCAGTCCCCAGGCAATAAAACGCCTTATCTTTAGCGCCCCCTTAATGCAAGTGGACCCCCAGTGCTTTATACCTGTTTTAGTTTCAATGCGAAATAATGCTCATGTAGTTTCTAGTTTTAGTAATATTAATTTATGTATTATTTACTTTACCTAGCTCTTCGAATTACCACTAATAGCTTTATATTTACCACCAATAGTTTTAAAAAATCTTTCTTTGCAATTCGCATTATGTAGATTTTCTTCTGTTTGGTATCACTATTTAGTTAGTGTTCATTAGTTTAGTATCAGTTCTAGTGTTGATTTATATTTATTTACTATTAGAAACTGTTGATTTTATATTTACTTTACTATTAGATACTGTTTGTTTGCCATTAAACTATTTATTTTCAATGTTGATTAAAATTGGTTTAATGAATAAACTGGAATTAACACTATTTCATGATATCAAGGACTGTCTCATAATTACAAAAGAATCAAAATGATTTACAAGGCGATTGTAATTAAACTTTACCTATTAAACTTGGAGCACTCTCTAGCTGTAACCATAAGTGGATTGATACCAAACTTTGTATAAAGACTATTCAAAGGATGCGGAAAAGTATTACGAAAAAAAAGTTCCCAAAGTGAACGACTTTACATCAAAATACACGAAGAAACAACAAATAAACAAGAAAACAAAAACAATAATAAAAACAACTCAAACAAGCATCGTTCCGTATGAAACATGCCTGCTGCACAGACGATGTAAGGAATGTTGTTCCATGTGTTCCCCATCATGAAGGTGTAAAATTTGCAAGCGATGATCAGTGTTTTCAACGGCTGACCACAACTGATTCTCCTTGGTGCTTCGGACATGCAGCATGATACGGTCTTTTATGTCTAGCAAATACGCAACATTTCTGCTACAAACCATATTCTTTAAATCAGAAATCACATGAATTCAGATTCGGAGAACGTGATGGCAGGGCAATAGAAAATGATCGACGGCGATCTGTGAAATGTTGGCGCATACAATGCTGTACGGTGAGTCCAATTTGTGGGGGCGCACCATCTTGCATAAAAGTTATAGACAAGGCATTGTTGCTGCTGAAGTTGGGGTCGGACAAAATTCTGGAGCATTTCTTGATATCTCATGACCGTCACAGAATATGTCACAACGATACTATTTATTATTATTATTATCATAATATTCGTTATTTTCAAACCAAACGATTCGAAAACACTTAAAAGTTAATATCCTATTTATGGAACTGTGTTTTTCTTTCTAGTATTTAAGAAAACTCGAGATTTACCAGGCAATCTTTAATTGCGCAGCGAATGATCATTGTGGAGGCCGAAATATGAACAACTGAGCTCTTTTGTACTTTCACAGTCTAAGTTATTCGCTTTTACTGAGAATTAACTTAATTATTACGACCTAGAGGATTAGTTTCTGTTGGTTTCGGGGAAGTGACAGGAAACGGTTTAGTCCCACAATTTCAAGATTTCGGAATAACCCCCATAAGATATTTTTAATGTCTCTCAATTACAATAGCCATTTCTGACATCTTATGTTAATCTAAAGTCCTGAGAAAGTGTTTTTAATTTGTAATATTATTAAATGTGAAATAAGCAAACAATATTCTTCACGGATACAATATTAACTGCTTCCGAATAATTTGTTTGAAAAATAACAAATATTTGTCTTAATTTGCATGATTTGGTATCCTGCATGTTCTAAAAAAATAAAAAAAAATAAAATTAATTTTAAAAATTATATAATCTTCTAAATAACAACAAAACTTCGAAAGAACTTAAAGCCAACCTTTTCTGAAAATTTTATGTCTTAATTTTATTTAATTAAAAGCGATGTAAACGATATAAAAAAAAAGCTTACATTAATATTCAAATTCTAATACCTGTTGAATACCAATAGTATATTTTCCATTTCCAGAAAAAAAAACGAATTAAATCCTCTTAATTTGCTTCAACTGTTTAAATAGGATTAACTTTAATCTTATCAAATCTCGCGCAGTGGATTAAAGGATTGATTCCCACTGTTTTTAAGACAATGAGATATTAACAGAAGTATGAATCAAATTCCTTATTAAGCCTTGCGATGCTTTTCTGTCGAGGTTTTCGTCGCCTTCTGAAGCTGAGTTTTTGACAAACCCTCATTTGGAAGAGATGTACGTTGCAAGATGATTCATCCAGCGTGTTCAAAAGTTGTTAGGGAGAAACTAACGACACGGATACAAACACGGACAGAGATTGTTTGATGAGTCCCACTTTCATGTTGGACAAATAGACTAAATACATGATTGTGGACTGTCTACTTACCATCATCTCAATTAGGACTAATTCTTTTGATGTACCAGATAAAGAGAAGTAGGTTAGGTTAGAAAAAGTAAAGTATTCCAAGAAAAATGCAATAAAAGATTTTTTGAAAAAAAAGAATGCATGATAAGACAACACAATCTTACCTTTTACTTTCAGCTGTTTTCAATCAAGTAAACACTGATTTCAAAAAATAGAAATTAATATTTTGTTTAAGAAAAAAATTCTGAAATTTAAAACAACGAATCTTCTTGTATCGAAAATATTTGTACTGAATTAACGAACATTTCTTAATTTATCAAATAACATTATCCATTTAATATTTTCTTTGCTAATGCTACCAATTCTGTCAGTTAGATTACATTTTGAAGTATAATAAGAGGGAAATATCGAAAGATGAAACTTTGGAGATATTTTGTGCCAAACATTTTTGAAAAAGGTTTGTCAGCAACCAAGATCAAAATTTTTGATTCAACAATATTTAAAAAAATCTACAAAAACAGTCGAACCCCGCTTTTACATTCCCAGAAATAACGTTTTCCCGTCATTTACAATATTTTTTTCTCTGTCTTTTTAATTTTCATAATTATTACAATATACTTTTTCTCTATATTTACGCTATCGTAATATCAATTTACGTTGTTTCCGGAAAACCGAGTAAACAAAAAAAAGATGCAGTCCAAGCGAAAAATTGAACATAAAATGGTGACTACCAACGTAAATTTCGCCATTAATACGGTGAATGTATACAGATTCAACGGCATCAGGACGAAACACTGTATAAACTCGAAAAAAATGCGCACGCTTTCCGGCCAAATATAATTTCTACCCTCCAACGTCTATAAAATTAAATTGCTTTGTGATTACAACTCGCGAGACCATCGCAACTTCGATACATCGACTGTCTCGACACTTGATGTCTTCGTTAGGTTTCGGCTTCATTCGTATTACCTCGTCATTTGGCATTCTTGTTATCTGGTCTTGTTTCTTTTGAAATGTTTATGTAAGCCTTATATTTTGAGATTTTAAAGTGATTAAAATAATGTGCATGATAATTTTTCTTTTCTAAATTTAATATTTAATAATTAATCTAGTTCTGTTATACAAGGACTAGATTAAACAGTAAGTTATCAAAGTTCGCAGCATTTATAACAAATCTTTTTATGTAATGAATATTGTATCCTTAATGTTCTTGATATGCGGAAACCATTTCCCATAATTTACACTTTCCTTTAATTTACACCATTTTTTCATAGTCCCTTGAAAAGTGTAAAAGCGGGCTTTGACTATCAATGAGAAGAAAATTGTCTTTTTTGCTTGTTTTGGTCGTTTTGAAGTTGGTTCAATGGAATAAGAAATTCTGTTTAATCTCTTGTGATTCCCTTAGAGTGAAAAATAACAATAACTTTAAGGATATTAATACCGACCATCATAATGTTTCTATAAATTTATGAATAATAAAAATTACTATTAGTTTGATCATTTATAACGTTATTTTAACTGACAAAAGCAGATAATAGACTATGTTTCATTTTCAATTTTTTTTTAACATCAGAAAAAGCTGATAAGAACTGACAATGATGATAAGGGAGGAAATTACAAACTGGCTAATCTCAGTCCGTCTTAACAAACTCAATGAAATTCCTTTTTCCATTTAGGGGCTGCTTTTTTTCTTTCCTAACACAATAATTAGTCGCGGATTATGGCCAAGCGACTGGCCCAATCTATCTACTCTAGGTTGTTTTTTTTCCCTCCTTGGAAAAGGAAAAAAAAAATGTTCTTCTGTGAAGTAATCCTTAGAGCTGAAGAATCGAACAACAACGTGATGAATGGGTCCTTCTAACAGGTTTCCTTCTAAATAAACAACTCTACGTAGACGACAGAGAATTTATTTTGATCATTGATTTTTGACTTGATACACGTTCTCACTTTAGAATACTGTGTACGGTTTTCTCCCAAAGAAACAGGATGAAACTGAATGAAGTTAACAATATTATTTCAATTTTCAATTTGAAAATATCATAGTCTCTGCATTACTAGTCAGCAAGATAATATACCTAACTATTTTTATTAAATATATCCTTTTACACTTCTAAACTAATGTACGATAATTATAAGTGAATTTTGGAGACGACAAAAAACTTATTAACCAGGAAGTGCATTTCCGATAGTCTGATTTATACTCTAATTATACCGCTTTACTCATATATTCTAATTTGGCCCAGGAAGTGCATTTTCTATACTTCTAAATTTATAAGTAAATAATTTGTTATAGTCGATATTAGAGTACAATGTTTTTCTGTTTCCAAAATGGAAAAAAAAATCAAAATAAGCTTCATAAAATTCATACATATTACAATTACCGAAAAATAGAAAAAAAATAATTTAATAATATATTCAAGATTGTAAAGCTAAAAAAAAATATTTTCAAATTTTTTTAAACGGCCTATTTAAAACAAATCTGACGGAATCAAAACAAAAAAAGTTTTTCAATAATTTAAATTTTTAAACTGTTGAAAAATTCCGATTCTCAAATTATTAACGTTTTTTAAGATATTTTAACATTTTTTAAGTATTTTACCATTTTTAACATTTGAAAGTAGAGAAGTTTTCTTTACTTTAAGAATAATTTTACTTTTGAAAATTATGATTGCAGTTTGTTATTGATTGTAAATTCTAATGTATAGGAATATTGTTTTCATTTTTTACAATTACAATTTGTCTTATTACAAAAAGTTGACTGCTTATAATATAAGCTGGTCTGAACACGCAAATTGAATTAAAATAAAGATAATTTTACTGGAACCGATATTAATCGCGATACTGTAGATTAAAGTATATCATCACTCTTTTGTTGTTTTATCTAACCATGACAGTAAAATAAAAATTCTTTCAAAAACAAATAACTGGCAACTTAATGTCGTACGAGTTGCATCCTAAAAGGTCCTGTCTCAAATGAAACACAGCTTTATTTTACCTTAGTGTAGAGGCGTTGCACTAAACAAACGATGGCTGAAGGCTGTCCATCAAATTGTCTTGTCTTTGCGCAGAATGAGAAGGGCAGGGCTTCCCAGGTTGGAAGTGCGAATGTGTTTCGAAGGCCCTTCTTGATGGAGGGCATCCGCGGCCACATTTTTTAAGAGTGGATAGGTGGCTGGTGGCTTTTATAGCTCATTTCAGTGTAATGAGCTTTGAAACAACCTACCCGCCCCGTCGACTTACAACATGGTAGCATTACACTGTAGAGCGAAGCCTATTTCACTATTCTTTCTTATCTACCTTCTTTGTAAGCAAGAGACGCATTCAATGTTGCAATGACGTACGAAAGCTGTAAGTGGCTTCACTTAGAGGCAATAGAAGGATTTTAAAGGTCTTGTATTTAAATGAATAAGATTGACTGTAATAAATATTCAGATCAAACCCTGCTTCGGTTGATTATAATAATTCAAAAGTCAATTGTTAGCTGTAATATCTATAAGGAATTTCATTAGTTTCCTGAAAATGCTTTTTTATTTATTTGTAGATATAGTAGAAAAAATTATTGTTGATCTTATAATTAAGCAGTGTAAGTTTATGAAGTAGCACAAACGCCCTTAATACATGAAAGAAACCCATGAATTCTAAACATAAACACTATCATAATACTTATTTAAAAATAAAACTTATTTAAAATACATCACATCATGTTTGGTAGCATGCAAAATCGATTGTTATGATTTATTTTAAATAAGGTTTATAAAGACCCTTAACAAAATAAATATAAATATCTATTTTCAACGAATCTTCATAAATAAATACCGGTACATTCCAAGTTTTAAATCTTTGTATTGACGATTCAACAGATCGAATTGTTGAATATGATAATATGATGAACAAGTTCAAATAACATATAGTAAAGTTTTACCTTCGACTTCTCCCATGTAGGCAATGCTATGATTTCATTTTACATATACTTGAAATTCTAAATGTGGATCGCTGCATTTAAAACTTCCAATTCATAAAGAGTTCTCATAAAATATGCCGCCAGACATCTGGATGTACTTTCTATTTGAACGTTATGAGTAATTATGGATAAGCCAATTCTTACAAAAAGCCGAAACAATTATTATTATTTTTTTTTTTTTTAGGGAAGGCATATTAATGGTTGGACGAGAAAGATGATACAGTCAGGTTGTTTCAGGATACAGGGACATTGAACAAAAATGTTGAAGACATTATCACGCCACAGAACTTCTAGTTAACATTTACCTACAGAAAAGGGCTAATCGTCGTAGAGATATAGCCCATTCTCAGGTTGGGTGAAATCATGGAAGAAGGATTTCAAGGCGAACTGTGACCAGTTTCTGTGAATTAGGACTTTACACCAGAACATCAGTTGTCTGTTTCCTTTTTTCTCAGTCACAAAATTTCCAACACTATCATGTGCACCAAAGTTTCTTTCCAGATGAATCAAAATTCAATGTCCATTCTGATTCCAAAAGGATTTTTATATTGAAAGAACGTGGTAAAGCATTTCAGCCAACAAAACTTTAAAGAAGTCGTCAAACTTTAGATAACTTTACAGATTGCTGTTGCAGCCCAAGTCTCACGGAGGCACTATGAATGGGTAACGTTAGATAGATGATATCTTTGAACAACATGTTTTTTTCTTGGCACGTGCAGTGGGTTCAGGATTCATACTCCCTCCCGTAAAAGAATCATCTTGTGGACCAATATCTTGAGAAATAAGAAATTCATCGAATGGATTTGACAACCAATTCTCATGATTCCAATTGAATGTCCTTGGAAGACAGGTTGCTGATCCCAGAAGCCTTGTTGAGCTTAAGACTTCAGTTTCGCAAGAATGATCGCTAATACCTTCAGAAGTGTTTGACAGTCATGTGACCAATATGAAAAGGCGCTTAAGACCTACACTGATGTCCGAGGTGATCATACAATTTATTATGATAACTTACCATTAGTTTCTACATCTTAATTTTGATCAGATTGACTCGTTTGAAAGTTAATTCTTAAAGTTTTTAAATGTTTAATCATTTAAGTATAAGCTACGTTGTCTATAGCATATTAATGTTCAAGGTGGTAGAGTTTATTAAAAGGGATTTAGAATAAATTAAAATAAAAAATAAAATAAAAATAAAAATCTTAATATTTAAGTTTGTGGGACATCTTCTGCCTTTCAGCAAATATATAATTACCAAACAATGTAACTATTAATAATTTAAACAATAAAAATATTAAAGAAGGTTTAACGTGCATAAATGTAATATGAAAAGGGTAAGAAAAATCTGAAAATGACGGGGAGGCGGGATCATAGGTTACGACGCATTTCGAGTTCCATTATCAAAGCTAAATCTGGCTGATGAGTCCTAATAAGGACGAAATAGCTATCCCAGATTGCTTTTGATAATGACTCAATGCGTTAAAAGCAAACAACTCTTACGAATTTGTGCATTTTCAGATTTTTCTTACCCTTTTAATAAAAATATTAGTTTATTGTATATCAACTAGATGTAGCTCAAATGCATGCTTTAAATAAATGAAAATAGATACAAAATCGGAGTTTGACACATCTATTACGCAACTTCTCAATTTACAAAGAAGTTTATGTTCATTATTACAGGGTGTCCTCAAAAATGTACTCACCCTTTAAATGATTATAAATTAGATGTTTATTAAAATAAATTTTAAAAATAAGTTTTATAATTCAAATTAAAGCAGAAAAACGTAGAATGTTTTTTAATTATCTCAAGTGCTGCAACTAAAGATCGTTCTGATCCACGGTGTCCCCAAAACATGTCCCCGCCCTCACACCCCTGGGATTTTTTTTTCTTTTTGATGAGGACAGTTCAAAGATAAAGTTTTTTGACTCAAACGACAAACAAGTAATAAACTAAAAGCTGTGGATTAATAAAACAGAATGCGCCCATAATGCCAATTGAAATGATTCCTCATATTTGCAATTCCGTTAGTTCGCGTTAACAGCAGGGCCTGGACCAGAATGACCATCAAGTTCCAATACTTACGATAATTCAAAACAATTCTACGGTTTTCTGCGTTAATTTGATTTACAAAACTTAGTTTTATCTTAATAAAGATCGAACTTACAATCATTTAAAGAATGAGTACATTTTTCCACGGTTTACTCCTCCAGACGACCCTAGGGTTCACCTACCTAGAAATAGATACCGGATTTCTTAAAGTTAAAAAAGTTAAAGCAGTCCCACTACAGGCCAATTGTAGGGACTTTCACGGGAGAAAGAGGTCCCAGCGCTCCTTGACCAACGGGACGAAGATGAGGTCGGATGGTCAGCCCGACGCCCACCCGGCTTTAACTCCCGGGAAAGAAACCCGATACCCATTCAACAGAGGGCTGGGTAGACCCTAGGACCCGTTTGGAGGAGATCTGCCGAGGCCGGGAATCGAACACGTCACCTCCAACCCGCAGCCAAGCGTCCTAACCACTCGGCTACCGGATTTCTTAGTCGGGGTTAAAGGCGTATGGAGGTTGGAAAATAACAGCTGTGCCTTAATAGCATTGCGAAAGTTTAGGATATTAAAGAATCTAAAAACGGTCCATATGATTGCTGTAGGACGGTCTGTTTGCAAACAGTAGAGAAAGTAGCCAAAACATTATAGAAAAAAAGGATGGTAAATATCAAGGGTAGCTGCAGCGCAAGAACTGTTACATTTCGTTAGACAAAATTGTTAATACGATTCACAAAGTCGTAAAACAAATTCTAAGCTGATATCCAAACAAGATTTCGAATCTTCAGCAGTTGCTTAATTCTGAACAAGGTACACGTCAAACATCTGCTCTAGAGTTTCTTGCTCGGACTGAACTCGACAACGACTGGCTAGGGACTATTTTTTGGAGTATCGAAGCTCAAATTCATCTGCATCGCTGTGTGAATACACACGCCTGCAGAATTTTGTACCTTCAAAGTCACGCATCGTGCGATAGACTCCACTTCTTTCCCCAAAGATCACCGTTTGTTGTGGTTTTAAGTGACTTTCTATGTCGGATCTTTCTTTTTCGAAGAGCTTAATACCCGCACTGTTAATGACCATCTGATATGTATCTTTTATAGCCAACCAGGTAATTCCAAGACTTCAACAGCGTGAATGTCTGGATTCAATGGTTTTCTTGTAGGATGGTACCCCATCTCTTGTAGCCACGCCTGTAAAACGGCTGCTTCACGATCATTTGCAAAGGCTGAATCATAAGCAGCCAGATCTGAATCCCTGCAACTTCAAGCTGTGCGGACATCTCAAAACGTTCTATCCTACATATCCTACATAGTGTACCTTAAGATCAGCATTATAAGCCATATTCTCAAAATTTCGAGTTGTCTCTACTCTATATTCCGTGGTGAAGCTTACTATTTGCGATTTAAACACGTTGTCCATAACGGATAAATGCTATATCCAGCATGTCCGTATGCAATACACAAAGTACTGTGAATATCCACTATGGTAGTTAGGTCCTCAGTTACAGCCTTTCGAAATGTGAACTTAATTATGAACACCCTAATTTGTAAATTGTTTGATTCCTTAAATTTTTTAATTGCATTTTTAAATTGCCCTTTGCTTTCTATATTTATAATTTTGTATCTGAATTGCAACCAAATATCAACCAAAAATTAGATTCTTTATTAAAGCTACAACGTTCGTGAAATTGAGACACTAAGGCCGAATTTTCCAAATACGAAGTGACTGAAAATTACCTTTATAGTTATCGTAAAATGTTTCAACAAATACTTTGGAAAGGTATTTATTGAAGAAAATTCAATGGTGGACAGAGAGTGGACAGTAGTGGACAGAGAGTAAAAGAATTCGCCAGCGAATTCCATGAGTGTGCATTAAAATGAATATGGTCAGCGAGCCAGCATTTTGAAGAAAGTTTTTTGACAACGTAAGCAATTAACCAATTGTCCAAAACCACATTGAAAAATTCATAATACATCTCTGTTGGAGTTCTAACACCTTTAGACTAAGACTCAAAAAAACAAAAACAAAAAAAAACAAAACAAAACATAATCGCTTAAGTGGCGAATGCTGACAAAGATCTTCACCTATAGATCCACTTCCATACAGACAGGCAAACATCCATTTAAGGGGAAATTTAACTGATTTTTTTTTTAAATTTTAGCTTCTTGTAAGGTATGGTTTTGAGTTAAGTGATAGGGTGCTTTCAGGAATGTATGAAGTGGAAGTTTATCGTCTCTTTTCTTTATGTAGTTATATGCAAAGTCTAAATCTTCTATTCAAGTTGGAGCTGTTTAGTTCATCAAGGTTTCAGTTATTTTGATCACAGATGTGTTTTATTGTCCTCGATATTAATAAACGCTAGTTCAGACTGTAGGATTCCTATTACTTTTATACTGCCATGCGAATGACAATTGCAACTTTATGAAATTGCACAAAATCAGAATTAAAAAAAAAAAAAGGATTTTTTTTTTCCTGGAACTGAAATTTAGCTGAAGATGACATTGAAGTTTTCCGCTGGTCGAAACGTCCTGTTTTACGTTTTTTGGTAATTTTTAATTGTGTGCGTTATTTTTTACATATTAGTACGATTTCTATAAACACTCATTCCCATACATTAAAGAAACCATTTATGAATTACATTTTCCTATCTATATAAATTTACTAAATTAAGATGTTTCTTAATGCTTCGTTATTATGCATTATAAACCAGGAAATTTTTAACATAAGTTAAAATTTTCTGTTAGTTAGTACAAGTTAGAGTTTTTTAGAAAAAACAAAAATAAAAAAAAAATTACCTGTTACAGTGAGGATTGTCTCGGACCGTTCAATTCCAACCGAATTGTTGACAACACAGTGATAAGTTCCGCTGTCAGACACCTGGACATTGCTGAGCTGTAGGGTTCCACTTAATAGCTGCATTCGGCCTTCTATCAACACAGGGCTCATGCGGGTGTCTTGAACACGGTACCAACTGAAATCGATAGAATTTTTTTCTTTTTAAAAAGAGATAAGAAGCAAAGGAAAAAAAAAAACATGTGGCAAGAAAATGGAAATTTATTCATGAAAGGCGTTAAAGATATTTATTCTGCTTTATAAGATTGTTAAAATTCCTCTCCACCTTCCAGAAAAATTACATTTTCTGTTGAAGTCAACAAGATATGTAGTGGCATTGCATATTAAAATGCCTATGAATAAAGGAATAATGATTATTCAATAAATAAAGATTAGATTTTAATCATACTTTATTATACTTTATTATTAATTCACAAACATTTATGTTAATATCGTTAACAACTTACGTATTGCACTCATGAAAGTAAAATAAGCATTTTATTAGGTCTTTTACGTGTACATAAATCTTTTTAAAGCGAATAGGAAATTCAACATGATTCTCCTTCGACTAAGTAAGTGCATGATAAATTCAGACTGTAAATCAGTGACAATAATTTTAAGTTGAAATAGGCTTACGTAGCAAAGTAAGAATAGGTTTAAATCTAAGTATTACATTTCGACAGAATGGCAAGGAAGCTACTTTACATAGACTTTTATTGGGAAAGTATATAATGAAAACAGCAATATGTTGTTTGAATTTGGAATTTCTAAGATACCGACAACGTTAAAGATAAGAAACAAGCAATAAAATAGTTTGCAGTACATGAAAACGATAGAAGTTCAAAGGATATTTGATATGCTCTAAAATATTCAATGTTTATTAAAATAAACCAAGGTTTTTTTTTTAAGTTATAATATTAATATACAAAACAATAAAGATAACAAGAAGCAATGGTCGTAAATACTTTAAAAAAGAACAATTAATTAATCAAATAATAATAATTTACTGATAATTTTTAATAATATTTATAGAGACATTCTACATAACATGCTCTAGATTCTTAAGGAATAGTTGCTACATAAAATTAAATTATACGCTGCTTTTGTAATAAAACTGAACAAAATTATATATTTTCTTAAAGTCTGCAAAGAGGAAGAAGTTGTTGGACTTTAAACTCTAGTTCTTCTAGTTCATCCTTAAGGTTTATCAACTAACTAGCAGAAATACCCGTGCTTCGCTCGGGTTACAAAAAAGAGTTGCTATTAAGAAATTGTAATTTGTGAAATCCTTTTGAAGGTTTTCCAGTTGGTAAAAAAGCTCCTTGGTAGTTAAAATTAATGTTATATTCGGATTTTGTAATCTGAAAACCCCGTAAATTATCCTTCAGTTATTTTTTCCTCCGTTCGCCTCTCCCTCCGTTTTTACCCCTTCCCCAATTAAAAAAAAAAAAAAGAAAAGGAAATTCACTGAAGCGGTTTCGGAGAATCGTATTCCTTCAAGAAAGTTTGCCGCGGCCCACCACCCCCTGTTTACATGCTTTACGACCCGAAAAGCGAAAATTCGTCGAATACTTATCGTTTTTGATATCATGTGAAGTTTCTTATTATAAATTAAAGCGGTTTCAGAGATATATGAAGACTCTTCAAAAAAGTTTGCCTGTTTCCATCTCTTAGTCTGGATCCGGATTTTCTTTGTTCTTAAATTAAGAACATTTAATTAAAAAAAATTAAGAAGAATATTATTTATTTGAAAATATTACAAAAAAAAAAATAAAATAAAATTCATTATCGTTAATAAAGAATGAAAGTAAAAGACAGGAAAAAAAAACACACACAAAAAAAAAAAGAGGAAAAAAAAATGAAATAAAAAAAAAATTGCCACCAAGCAGATTTGAACCCAGTAACCATACCTTCAAAGGACAGTGTTTAACCACTGTTCCACAGCAACATTCCAGAGCGAGAACAGAAGTAAGGCAATAAGGCACATTTGAAAATTATGCAAAAATTGAAGGGGATTAAATTAGGGGTTGGGGAGAAGTGTCAAGGTTTCAATTGTAGCCTGTTCCACAGGGTCCTAAATAATAATAAGACTTCCGCAGGGTCCTAAATAATATTTTCACAAAGTCTGGTCCAGATCGGTTAAAGAGCCTGTATAGCAACAGAGTTTCACATTGGTTTAACTGCAAATAAATAATAAAAAAAGTCGAACTCTGTTCTCAGTTTTTACGGGAAGAGCCCCAGCAGTGAGGCGTGACTCAAAGTTGTGACGTCGATAACTGCCGTAAATTTTGAGCTATTGAGCTAAACCTTTTACGAGTGCTACCTTTAATCTATGGGTATTTATCTTTAGGTACTCTTTGGTATTCTATTTCAACAAAATTCTTGAAAAATGGCGGCCAAAATGGCGGCCGATAAAAAGTTCCGCTTTTTGACGTTTTTCCTTTCTTCAAAACCTTATTCTGACGTTGTTTTTTACAGCTTCTGCGACAAACTTTTTACAGCTTTTAAATAAATTTGGCTTAACGACAAATAAGTAACAAAAAAGTCGACATGTCTTTTAGGACGCAGAGCTTAGAAGTTGCGTACTTTAAACATTTTTCCACCGTTTGGAAAATACACTTACTGCGGTGGATGCACTGCAGAGATATTTTATACAAATTTTCAAATTACTCATCAATGTCAAACAATGTCAAATAAATACTTAACATAGTTTACAATAAACAAAACCTCAAACAAACTTTATGTTTATCGTTTCTCCAGTCTTCAAATAAATGAATCAGTAACTCAGTAAAAAAAAAAATCAATTCATTTAGCAAGAAACAAATATTATTATTTTTTCTTTGACATTTATCTTCTCATAAGTTAGTGGAAATTTGACTTTTCCGTTGAAATAGAATAGTGTAGATTTTTTTTGACGATTCCGACTCTTTAGAAGAGGTTATTCTTCCCATTTTCAATGAAAAAAAAATCCTAAATTTCGCTTAAAAGAAAAAGTCTTTGATGTTGAAACAAATTGGGATTTTTCCAAGAAATGTCTTTAGATTCTCTGAAGAAAAAAAAGTCATTTCTATAAAAGAAAAAGAAATAAGAATTCTTATCAATTTCGAAATTTCAGATGAAATGAAGTCATTCTTTCAAACAAACAAAAGACTTACGAGATTTTCAAGGATTTTTTTTTTGTATTTATTTCTGAAATATGTCCTTCCTTTATTTCTTGACATTGTTCGAAAAGTTACATTTCATTTTCATTAATACATACGGTTACTTAAAAATGTGTTAGTCTTTTTGAAATATTTACTTATAGACTATAATAGTGTATAATCATAGTTCGAAAAAGGACAGTTCAACTTTCGCAAAAGTTTTTACACTGTCTTTATTCCATTTAACAGCAATTTAAGAGTAACTTCAATTTCACTGCAATTTGGACGTATTTAGAATATCAATCTCTAATTGAATACAGTTACAATTAAAATATTGTGAAAGAAGTCACTTCTACTTAAAAAGAACAAAATACATTAAGACGTTGAAACTCGTTACATGTTTCAACCTCTCTTACAGACCTCGAACTTTTTAACAAGATTTAATGCTTTTAAAAGATATATTAATTGTCAGCAAAATTCATGCACAAGTTAAATTTTGTATCAATGTAATTGAATTCAATTTTGACAGAAACATTTTGAAATTATGATGAATGCCTTAATGACTTAAGTCTTTAAAAGACGTACGCATTGATGAGAAGAACAAAATTAAATATTATTGAAAATGGCCGATGTTAATGATTCTTTCTGATGGAAAAAGACTGAAACGCTGCTCCAAACAATGGAAAATATGCCGGTAAAAATATGAGTGACTGAGCTGAAATTACATTTAAAAACATTTTTATTTTTTTCTGCAAAATGTATAGTACTTTCGGCTTACATATCAACACTATGACAAAATTTATTTTGTGAATCAGACATCCTGAAAAAATACGCAGCAGCAAAGAGAACTAATTAATTTGTATCTATATGATAAAAGTTTCCCATTCTACAGACATAGATTTATAAATCAGAATCTTGAAATTTTAATTTTCAATGATAAATGGGAGTAAAGAATTCTTGTAAAGAACTTGCAAATTTTATAAATGTAAGCTAAAACTCCGTTTCTTGAATTTTTGGTTCCAATTTGTTTCGTCCAATATTAGTATTTAATTAATAATGAATATCTAGCACATTGTACTTACTGACATTGTATTTTATTTCGTTTCTTTTTCAGTTATTAAAAGCAATGTGTAGGTTCCCATTACAGCAGCAAAAAAAAATATAAAAAATATAAAACAATTAAAAATATTGCAACAAAAGTCAATGTTCAGCCTCAAAATTTCTTTAAATGTTTCAGACTCTAACTTTCTGTCAAAATATTTATATGAATATAAAACGGAAAAAAAAGAAAAAAATCCTGAAATATTAGAAAGAATATTGTTTAAAAATAAACAGTAGTTATAAGAATAAAACAACCTCCATTAATCGGCTTAGATTCGTAGCTTCTTTGTTGCTCATGAATTAAGCACAAACAATATCGATTGTATTTAGCTTCGGGAGGAAAAAAAAGCATTTAAAAGAAAAGCAACGGCCATTTTTATTGTTCTTTTGAAATCTTTGGCTAATTAGAAGGTTTTATTATGGAGTAGAGAGTTGTGCCTGCATTAAAATTGAAATGCCAATGACATTTGTCAACAAGTTCTCCAAAGTAATTGCACATTCCTTAACCAAACTCTCAATTAGACTAAATCCAATTAAAAGGAAGGACTGAGAGGAACAATACGAATTTCTTACCACTATTCGAAACGACTTATGAGAATAAAGAAATTTTATTTACTTCGCATCCGTTAAAGCATAATAATTACTTGCATCAACTATAATTTAAAACCTTACAGAAATTTTCGGCGATATTTTTTTATTATTATCGGTTGTTCAATTGTTGCCATATCACTAATTACTGTTTTGATCAACTCTCTTAATGTTTTGGGAGTTGTTCAGAATTGAAATCCAAAACATACAATGAAGTTCATTGAAAGTAAATAATTACAGAAATTGTATATTTTCAAATATAACACATCTTAAAAGAAAAAAAACAAAACAAACAAACTTATTCGATTTCCTAGTTGATTTTATTCTTTGGAATGCTAAGTTTTACGTAACGTCATTCGGTAACCATACATGCCTAAATATTTTGATTACAATGAAATTCTCAATGTTTACGTTCCAATATTTCAATAGGGTAATACTGAGGATAAAACTTGGCAATCAAATTTTCTTGAGCAGAACAAGAATGTGATGGAATAAAAAACACGGTAACGAGGATAAATTGTTTGCCTTACTCAGAAAAACTGCAGATTTCAACGAATTGAAGATAGATCGAGAAAGAAAACGATACAGAGAAAAAGGGATTGAATAGTTTACTGCAGGATCTATTTCAGAATTACATTTTTAAGATATCGGATTTATGTTTGAGCGCAGCATCACTTTCCAAGTATGTTAATACGCATATTCTTGTAAATTGTAAGAGTTAATTTGGAAGTTCTTGAAGAGCTACTGTGTCATATGTACAGATTCTGAATTTTCTTTTATTGTAAGTCTACATTGGGCGCACTTTTAATAATTTTATAAATCTTAATGCTAAGTTTTCTAAGAATTAAAATCAACAGTAATGAACATTTATAATTTTCACTTGGAATCTCAAATAATAATAAAGACACTGAGTGTTCACTGCAAATACACTGAAAGTAACGCACGTTTTACAAAAAACGTATCAACAAAAACTACAACTACGATTTTGATGAGAGAACTTTGCCGGAACAATATAAATGACATAACATGTATAAAGTACGATATCATTTACTTTATTACATAACAAGTTCATTCAGGTTCTATAATGTCGATAAAGTTTACTGTTCTTTGAAATTAATTTGCATAATAATTTATTTTCTTCAATTTAAGTTTCAAAATTAAGGTGCAATTAAAAAATTCTAAACTTTATCTAGTTCCTTTCTGTATTGTTTCAACTAAAAACAAGAGTACACGGAGAATGTCTATTTGACTGACGTATTTCTTAAAAATTATTGATTAATTCCTTTGTTCATTATTTGGCTCGGAATTAAAAGGCATTTCAATTTGACGTATGTGTAAACTAAAGTCTTTTTAGTAAATATTTTTTGACCTTATCGTAGCCATCTTTACTTTCATTTTATCTCCTGTGAAGAAACAAAGCTGATCTAAGTCTGTATTTCATCCTCTGTGGTTTCCTCTTTACTTGTAGCTAGATAAAGCCTAAAAAAACCTCGGGAGGATAATACTAGATGACAAGAAGCCAGACTTAAAAGACAAAAAAAAAAACAGACACAAAGTACGCTTCACCGCAGAATGCCTATTACCCGTGGGGCCACACCTTCGCAAGTACGCCGAAGCTGATAATGCGGGGTGGTCCCAGAGCAGCGTGGCTGTTATCTCTTTGGAAAGCATTCTGCGCTTTTTTTAGTCGGTCCCTTTCACGGTTCCCCTGTGTTCAGTAGGGACCAGGCGCGCCGGGTGGGTAATCTCTGTCAGTTTTGTTACAATGGTGCTTACGTCCAATCAGATAGGGTAGACCCCGTAGAGTCATCGAGCTATTGTTGCACTGCTTCCTTGAGATCTCGCTGAAACTAAGTGATTCGCTCTAAGCCAAGTGAAGGATTGTTTCTTACCGTTTTCCATCATTTCCCCATCCTTTTCTCTTTTCGCAACGCCCCATCCTTTTTCGCGGTGAGAAAGAAAGACGATGCTCGGAAGGATTTTTTTTCCCAGTCTTTTTCTTCTTTCCAAGGTTTTTTTTTTCTTTTTCATCCCGAATTCCCCCTTTCGTTCATTTCTTTTCTTTCTATTAAATCTGCAACACGGCTGACTTGGTTCTGTTCGCTCCCACTGTTGTCTGATGGGATGTTCTTTTTATTCTTCTTTTCTTAACACTACTCCATCTTTTCCATCATATATCGCACGCGGAATTTTCTGTATTTAGTTTTACACTTCCTAAGCCACATTTCCTTATTAGGTGAAGCGGAATTCCCCTTTACTTCTAAAACAACGCAAAGAAACATCCTTCTTAACAGTTAATTTGTGATTTTGTGAATGTCACCTGAAAAGCACAATTTTCGATGAAGCAAAAACAATTTCCTCGTCTGCTTCATTATTTCCAACAAAGGAAATTACTTTCGAAGAAATTTTGCAAACTCTAAGGTGAAAAAAAAGTGAACTGATTTTGGAATTAAAAGTTTTCGAAAACAATAAAAAAAAAACCCAGATTCATAATAATACACACCAATCAATCAAACAAACACAATTACTAATGTAGATTAAAGGAAACAATGGCTATTTCGGAAACAGGTAACGAATTACAAGGTATGATGAAATAGTATCAAATTTAATTTGACAGACTATTTTTCAAAAATATTTACTATTGATTACTTCTACAAAATGTACTTCTGTTGATCCGAACTTCAGGGAAAAAGTAAGCTAGTCATATATATATGTTTTTGTTTTCTTTTTTCAAACTTGAGGCTAGAAAACTTATCACAAATCCTGGTTAAATTAAAATTACCAAAACATCAAAATAGATGTTACCTTCAATTTTCATTGCTTAATTCTAAGATAGGCAAAGATTTTAATGCTTTTACAGTTTTTTGGATGTAATTTACATACATTCATGAAAGAAGAATAAACTTCTATGAAGTAATGAATAATGTAATCAATCCGAAATCGTGTATTAAAATCAAACGGATATTTTATGATAACCATAGCATTTGTAAAGATAATGATTTCTCATGGTTTGATTATTAATGTATATGAAAACAAAAAGATCATTGGGCAAAATTCGTGAAAGCAAGATCCCGCATTGTATTCTGCCATATTTATGAACTGGCATTTCAGACAATAAATACTTAGGAAATCTTAATATTAAATAGTTTTAATCTACAAACATTAGATTTGTAAATTTAAATATGTTAGAACCACAATTTACTACGTAAAATTTGAAGCTAGTAATATACTCGAAGATTTGAAATAAAAAAGGCTCTAAGTGCCAGAAGAAGAGGAGTTTTTATGAAATGGGATCTATATGCCAAGCCCAAGAAAATATTTTATAATATTTTTATATGATTTTATACCGTATATGAAAGCATATTACTGATTTTATTTTATTAGTGCTAGTGATTTTATGTATGAAAATATTTTGTTAATATAAATCATACTGTGCCTATATTCAATAAAAACAAATTTCAAGCAACATCTTGAGCAAAAACTATCTGGTATAATTCAAACCTTTTTTTCTCAGATTAGCCTAATGATTGTGGTAGTTAGATCCGTTTTTGTTTCAAGTCTTTAGTTGGAAAGAAATACGTTGTCCATTTTTTTCGTTTATTTTTCTTCGTTTGTTTGTTCATGTCGGAAGTTTTCATGAACTGTTTTTTTTTTGTCTTTATTTAGATAAAAAGAAATCGAGAATCATTTATTTAAATACCAAGGATCTCTAAAATCACAGATGATCTTCATAAGTACACGAGTAAGTTTCCAAGATGTTTGTGGGATATTATGAATGAAATTTATTGGATTATTGGATTTTTATTTTTAAAAAAATCATTTACAGAAAGGCCTTTTACCAGAATGAGATCAACTTTTAAGAGAAAATGATAACATTAATTAAGTTAAAGAAGCTTTCAAGCACTCCATGAAACGAATGACTAGCGGAACAGTAGAGATTAAAGATACCAAGTTCAAATGTCGCCCACACAAATCAAATACAGCAACACTCAAACACTTAAACCCAAGAAGGATTCGTGATTTGAAAAATCCGACACCCGACAGAGTACAATGGGAGGATTAAGTTCAATCTATAGATTAAAAATGTTATTTAATTAATACAGAGGAGAATTTTCTGGCTTATCTATAGAACTCTATTGTAACCAAAAGCTTATTGCAAAATTGAGTCTTTTCTACTTATTTTAGGCTTTGAATATTGCAGCTTGCTTTTATTCGTGTATACAAAAGAACATTGTTTAATACTTTTGCAGTTTCTGAGATAGAAAAGTTGCAATAATTGCCCATTCTTTTAACATAAATGAAAAAAAAATCATGGATAACATAACATGAGTAAATTAGTTAAAATTAGGAAGTAAATCAAACACACAAGACTATAAATCATAATTATATTTTAAAGTTTAAAAATACACAAGGTTTCGAGCTGCCAGAAACTTTTTCTCAAGTGGAGAATTACAATGGAATGGAATTACCTTCGATTGTAATTCTCCACTTGAGAAAGAGTCGCTGGCGGCTCGAAAGCTTGTGTATTTTTAAACTTTTAAATGTAATTATGATTTATAGTCTTGTGTGTTAGCCTTACTTTCTAATTTTGAAAAAAAGCCTTTTAAGAGAAATACATCGATCCCAAATCGAGCCAAATACTTTCATTTTTGTTTCTATTACTAAAAACATTCTGTCATGCTTTAGTTTATAGTAATCACGATATTCTCTTTCAGTAAATAATGATTAAAAGCTTTTCAAAAGAGAAAAATATATGAAATATTTTTAACTTCAAACTTATTCGGGTAAATGCGGTCTATGTAAACCGAGATCGATTTTCTTTTTTAGAAGAAATAAATGATCAAAACTAGCACTTTCCATCCAACAAAGCTGAAGTTTCTTCGATCTTTTACAGATATAAAGTAGTCCATAAAAGATAAAGCGGGCCCTTGAGGTATCTAGCCTTCCATTCACTTGATGAAAACTTCCTCTCAGTGTCTTTAACTTTTTCTATTCACTCAGTTCGTTTTTTTTTCAACGAAAAAGTCTTTAGACGGGTTTTTCTTTTTCTAAAATTGTAGTAAGCAAACAAAGTAAGCTTGATAAATATTTTCATTTTCTATTTGGAAACTTGTACGACGAAGACATTTTAAAGTAGGATTAAATCTCTTTTCCTGGGAGATGCATTATGGATTACAGAACTATCCACTAAAACATAGTTAAGAGGATTTTATTTTTAAAGTATCCTGTCCAATTTATCTTCTCTGAATTTCTAATGTTTTCTCTGAATATTTCGTCTTGCATTTTCCTTAAAATTCAAATCCCATCTCTTTCTTATTTAGTTACGATAAAGTTTGTATGTTAAGAAGTATCAACGTTTCTTAGAAGCAATCAAAACAACAAATCAAAATAAAAAGACTGAAAAATGTGTTTTTATGCTTTTTCTTTAGATTTGAGAAGGTTCCATTTTTATTCCTACTCTACTTCAATGCACTTCCGTTATGAACACTGCTTTATCGATAGTGACTAGGCCTACTCTCAACTGATGATCGCCATATTAGTGGTGAAACAGGCTGTCTTGAGATGTCACTTACGAACATTGGTCTCACTTTTTAATGTGTTTTAAAAAATGCATATTTGATGTTTAAAATAAGGAAAAAGTATGAAGCTGTATTAAAGCACAAAATTTTACAAAAATTTCACAAAATTTTCGTATTTAGTAGTTCGAGACAGGAAAACATATCACAAATTAAACTGCCTTAAGTATATACAGCATTATTTTGAATAGTATTCCTTATATTTTCTGAGTATGCAGTATGTTCATCCTAACCATCATCTTTTACCAAAACAAAAAACAAAACAAAAAGAAACACTATCAAACGTCTTCAAGTTTGTTAGTGTAAGTATTTTTCAATTCTATGTATTCATGCAATTATAAAATTCCGCCTTTGAAATCTTAGTTTCCTAAGCAAATCTTTGAGAAAACAGATTTTGGAAATCTCCGTAAACACGTTCCGTAAACACGTTCCGTATCACTGGAACATCCTCAATCTCGAAACAGTTATTTAAACAAAGTCTCCTTTTATTGGCTAAAGAAATAAGGCTTGATGAATTCTTGTTAATACGACACTTTAAAAGTTACAGTTCAGAAATTATTTTAATAGGTGCCCATTAATTTCTGAATGGAAGTGTATAATGGAAATTAAACATAAAAACAGTCTATGGTTTGATGCTTTGGTATATCTTGAAATATCTTTTAGAGATATTGAACACAACAAACTATGTAGATCACTTACACGATATTTCATGAAAGTATTAAGTGAAGCGGGTTTCATTCTCCACCAAAAATCAAAAACAAAAATAAAGAAAGGAATACACTAAGAAAACAATTATAGCATCATTTAAAGAAGCAGAAAAACCCCACTCACCTGTAAGTTGGTATCGGATAGCCTTGTGCTGCACAAGGTAGCTGAGTAATGGTTCCTTCCTCAACAGTTACGATACTTCTGCTGTGTGTTAGTCTTGGAGGAACACTACTCGTTGCTTCTATTAAAATAAAAGAGAAAATATTGCCTTTTACAAAAGAGAATAAAAAACTATTATTTTAGAAATATTTTCGGAACTTTTTAACTTGCTTACTAAGAAAAGGCAATTTACAGATTTTGATTGACTAACTATTGATTAACAGGTTGAAAATTTGGTTATTCTAAAAACAAATAACTTAATTAAAATATGAATTTCAGATAAAATTCCATTTTTACATTCTACGAAGTTATTTTTATTTTTTTCCTATGTCTTCCAGTGAATTGTTTGATATTTTTATTAGGACCTTTCATCAAACTTTTAAAGATTTGTTTTTCATTACAGAGAATTTCTTCAATATATAATCAATTAAAAGATATTAGAATCAATTACACAAAAATTTCTTAATTTTTTTCTAAAAGTTAAAAAAAAATAACTGAGCTTAAATTTTGTAATAGATTTTCCCCTTGCTTAACTGAATTTCAGTAACTTAGTTAGATTTATTTTATTTCAGAATTATTCTAAAATTAATCGTAGAATCGTATAAACTTAAATAAATCAATGTACATTTATTTACAAAGCCATTGTACTTTCATGGCATATATTATTTCGAGTATTTTTCTGAAATTCCAAAGATTCTCATTTATTCATTTTTTAAAATGTAACCTATGTATAAATGTAAATATAGGGATACAATTCAATGAAAAGTAAAATCCAATTATGTAGATTCGAAGATTTATTTGAATTTCATCATTTTAATAAAATATTTCATATATCTTGTAGTAGCACTCTTGCATATATTTTTTTTTGAAAACGTAATATAATAGATATTTAACGTGTCCGTAATAATTAATAATATATTGAAATAAAATCTTAGAAACACACATTTTGTTTAAAAAAATGTATTAAAAAAATTTCTTATACTTGAGAATGTAATTAGAAAGGCTTCTCAAAAAATCGCAAATCTTTTCACTTCTAAACTACAAGATATCATAAATACCCTATCATCTTTACGCAACAACTGCAAAAGTATTTTCAGGGACTTAGCAAGTCGTTCAATGGTTAAATAGAGAAACATATTGAATCGCTTATTTATATCAATTTTAAATGTAAGTTATACATTGAGAGTTTTTCGTTGAATTAGATTCTTTGTTTATTTTGATTGTTTATTTTCTTGATTTCAATTATAAAAAAGAGATTTACAGATTTATCTGAGTAAAAATCATTTATTGGGTTATTTCTTATCGAATCTCGAGGATCAAGTCATGGTAGGTTGATTCGATCGTTCACCCCTCCCTGCATCCCGAACGCCAGAAACTATCAGTCGAAGTTTTCTTCCCCTCTTCCCACTAGGATGTTGACAGTTGACTTTTTATCTCATTTCTTGACTAGTTAAGGGAATATCCAGTTATTATGACAGTCCTAATATAGTTGAAGCAGCAACGTTGATGATTGTCATAATCAGATTAGTTTATCTAAACCTGTTAATGCACACTGATTTGTCAGTAATTTTACAAGAAGGGTATCTAATATAGTAACAATCCAGTGTATAAATTGATCATTACATTGGCATATCTTTGCATATTCTCACGGAAAACGTATCAGACGATTCATCTGTCTGCAGGTTAAAACCTAAGAGATTTTGACGATCTTCGATATCGGGGATCTTTTCCAAATGATATTTGATTTTTCTAACCTGTAAGCATTTTATAGATGAACTCAAAGACATTTCTTCTATGCATGCATATTTCTTTTCAATGACAAACACTGAAAATTATGTTGTTAACATGTTTCGCTACTAATTCATTTTTGATATTTAGTTACCCGTTTAGTTAAAGACTAATGCAATGTATTATTAATAATTTGCTTTTAAAGTTATTATAATAGAAAATATGGCCTTCTAATTCAACTAAATTAAATCGAGTTTCAAAAAGAGCTTCACTAATAAGAAGACCATACTGTAAATACTATAGAATAACATACTGTGAATACAAAGTTAACATATGGTAACAAATATTGAATTTCCAATTCCATCCAGTCTTTTATCCTTGCCACTACTTTACATTCTCCTTCAAACATATAAAATGACTTTCTATAACAGCAAAAGATTGATAATTAACTTTAAGAGAAAGTAATGGATCTTTTTGTCACCTACAACCCTTCTGGTAAGCAGTGTATCCAATCAAAACTTTCAATATAATCAGAATTGTAATATTAAATATTTTTATATTACTTCAATTTCCCTTTTCCTCTGTGGAGTGGTGTCTGTGTTTCCTAAATCTTTTCTTAACATTTTTTAACTTAGTTATTTTTAGTAAGCTGTTTTGCAATCCTATCTTGGCTCTTCTAATGGCTTTTGTTAAATTAAATCGCTAGTCATTTACTTTCCTCCCTGTAAACTACTTTCCATTTATAAATGAAATATAAAAAAACACACATTTAAATTAAAAATAAAAAATGCAAATGTATTTTCCATTTCAGATACTTTCCATTTCAGATTTTTTTTTCTAAATGTTTAACCTTTTATTTCATATTATAAAAGCTTACACTTTTTATTTTTTTTCCAATACCATATAACTCTTATAAGCCTAAGTGGCAAGGAAACTCCATCTTTATATCAGTCAAAACTGAGCTGACAGTTTATGTTTAATATTCATATAATTGTTCAGAATTCAGAGACAAAAACTGTTTATTATTCAGTCCAACTTCCTTGACAACAAAGAAACTGTCGCATTATTTCTGTTGCAATTCGTTCCAACAATCTCAGCAATGTAACCGGAGATGATTCTTCTCAATTTCCTAAAAAAAAACATCGTTTTTTTTCCCTCCCTTTAGGGAAAAAGAAAAAGGAAGAGAGTTTTCAGTCTCCACAATATGAATGGAGACCTCACCACTGTTAACTTAGGAAAACTTACCAAAGCCTTCGGTTTTCCCAATTGCTTTTCTGTTCTCTTCAATTTTCTCGGTTCTCGCCAATTCTGACCAAGACAGCCCTTTGCCTGCCTCCCGCCTTTTTTTTTTCTCCATCCACGGTACTCACTCGTCAAGGAAAAGGACGCCGATATTGCTCGAGAAGCTCATTTCGGTGACGAGCCCCCTTCGCTTAATCGAAATGCAGTGCGGTTCAGAAGCTAATGGTACTTATAACGGATTGTTTTTATATTGGTATATCGTTCTGAATTGCAATTGCTTTCATTGATTGCTATAACTCATAATTGCCTGAAGTAGAACTACAAACTGTTATTATTGTCAAGATGCTATAGATACTTATTAAATATATACGGAATAATAAACTGCAGTCTTATGGTGTTTTTAAATTAAGAAAGCTAATTACAAGAAATACTTATTAAAGATTAATCTTTGCTCACATTGATAAACAAATCATTTCAAGCATTTCAAAATAATTATGGTAATAAATTACAAATAGTTATTGTGTTTAAAAAATAAAGTTATAAAATAACAAATAAAAGTTATAAAAGAACAAGTAAAACATTATGACTTGCTTCATTTGTAAAAAAAGAAATCTTGGCAAAATGTTCTGACAATTTTCTGTCATATGAGAAAGCATAGTAATTTTCGAAACGATGTATAACTATACAACAGATTATGATTTATTATATATTCTCCATGGGAATTTGTAATGTAATTTATTAATCAAACAATACGTCTGTAGATGGATAATGAACGAATTTCTTGTCTTGTAAAAGTTTCCGATTGCTATTTCTCAAGATTAATGATAATTTGCTAACTGTGTGTAAATAAAGTTTGTAAAGTCCATTTTCTCAAGGATCTAATCGTAGTGTTGAAGACCTGCTTAACTCATCAATAATGGACTGATCAACATCCAATTTTACAGTTTTGTATGACGTTAACTTTATGGGCAAATTACCATTGCATTTTTACTTTACCATTGCATTTCTGAATCAAATGAAATTAGCTGCTTACACAGAATATCTCGAAAGGTTACTGGTATGTTCTTTTTTTGTTGCAACAGTCATTAAATAAAAGAGTCTGAATTTTTCCCTAGCACTGGCAGCCTTTCAAAATTTTTAAACATATTTAATCATCATTTAAACATTTTATTTCGATTATATCTTTACAAACGTTTTCTTTTAATATATATATCGAATATGATAATCGTACAATATGCTGCATTGTAACATTTGAATTACATTTAAATTCAATTAACAAACTATCACTACAAAGATAAGTGAAGCCTCTATAAAATCAACCTTTAATAATCACTTTAATCATTATTTTTTGTATTGCTGAAAATTACATAAAAATTTCTATTAGTTTAGATTGATAAGTTAGTATTTTTCAAGTTGATTCCAAAAAGAAATTAACAATTTAAGATTAAAAAAAAGTCATTTAATTACGTTATTTCTTAGGATAATGCTATCAAACAATGATAATGCTATCAAACATTAACTTTAATTTCACTTTACTTCACTATATGTAAACATCTTACCAGAGACATCATGTTTTGGACATGAATTCGGTTTTCAGAACGTTTTACCAGAATTTATCCCAAAGCCTACTTTAACAAACATTTCAATTCAAAGCTTTATGAAAACAATTTATGAAAACAAAAATAAATGAATGTTGGAATATTTTATAAATCTGCGCCAAAATGTAAATAACATTACTCACATTTAGTTTCATTCAAAATATAGTTAAATAGATATTAACGATGAATAAAATTATTTTTAAATTGATGTAAAATGTTTTTTCCTAAAACTTTCATATTCAGTAAAATGCCGTAGGAAATGCCTATTAAACTACAAATGTTTATTTACACAATGCTTGTGAACTCCACATTTAATTAACAATGCTTCGATAATCGTTCAGCCAAAGCAATTATTTTGCACATTTAAATATTCACAGTTCCATCGATTGTCTGCCAATATTCAACGAGGTGATTTACCATTTCTCATTATCTAAACTTTACTCCTAATGCAACATCCTTGTTTCAATAAATGTTTGTAAATAGTTAGGACGATTTTTCTGATAAATTTCAAAAAAACAATTCTCTTACGTTATTGGCTTCACTTCATGATTTATTTACCTAAAATATTAAAAAAAATACCTGTTTTGGTTTTCAAATCATTCACTACCTAACTTAAGTTTTAGTTGCTTTTATTATTGAAAATTGTTATCTTTGTACTGATAAGAGATCTTTCAGGCACAGCCTTACGGTCAAAACTGCGGCCTGCCACATTGCTAATGTGTCTGAATCTGGGTTCGAATTCCGGAAACGCCTCGGATGTTTCTTTCCTTTCCTGTGTTTGTCTGCTCTTTTTCTTTTTCTCTTCAGATTCCTGTAATGATTTCCTGAGGAAAGTAATGGAAAATCAAATCAGTGTCTATTTCCAGAAATATGGTAAATGCCACCCGCCAACGTTAGGGTTGATTAAAGAAATAAATTACAGGTACAGCTTTCTACCGAATCTCAGTTCAGTTTTAAATTCCATCACGACAATTACAAATAAGTCAATGTCAATGTATTTTGATAGAACAAACAAAGTGAAGTTGTTGTCAGCAATGAACAGAATTATATTTCGTGAATATTAAAATAGTTTTTGAAGTCTGTTTCTTTTATCCTTATATCAACGGTAATTTTCAATGAGATACATTTCAATTTTCAAAGCTGCCAAAGTTCTTTGGCAGAGTGTAGTAGAATTAAGTCATTTGATTTTGGAATAGAGGTTTTTTTGTGAATCTCGGTTTCGCCTGGATTTTACCTTATTCCTTTTTTTAATCCTACATTTTTCTAGACCAGCACGAAATCAATCCCCCCCCCCCCTTTCCATTTAGTTACTCTTTAGACTATCTATCTCTTCGTAGCTGCAAATGTTAAAGAAATAAATAGCAAAAGCCTGATATGGCTCTTTTATATTCAACGCCATTTTCAATTAAAAACTACGGCTTAATAAAACGAAAAAAGTAATTTTAGAATTTCAATTCAAATAATTATTCTTTTAAGCAAATATTGATTTTTTATACTTTCAGACGACCGTGGCTCTGCGTTTCGAAACACACTTTAATGAGTAATAAAGATTAAAAATTGAAATTCCAAATGTCTATCAATCTGTCAGTAGACCCGGTGATCCATAAACTATTTATCCCTAATATCTGAAATTTTTAATAGGCTTACGAAATAATGCTCTGTATTGATTTTTCAGCATATTGAATCCACAACACCAAGAGCCTATGGAAAAATCAACCAGTAAATAGGAATTTTCTTCTTGTAATTCAATTATCTGTTAAACTGAAATGTTTATTTTTTTTATTCCACCTGGTGAACTTTGTGAAGGCTGTCAAGTCAGAAAGGAAGTCGAAAAGAAAGATCATGAATTATTGAAATCGCTTTTTGTTTTATATCTTGTTTAAATTAGAAGGGTGTCGTATTCCTTACCATGATTAATATCATTTACCTCCATTTGGGAGGAAGTAGTTTCGTAAAATTAATTTAAAGCTAGGCGTTTTTTTCTGTAGCCACATGGGAAGCTAACATCCCTGATGTTATTACAGCTTTGGTCAGACATCTATTCATTTGGGATTAAGAAAACTCAATATCCATTACATACTATAAAGCTGAAATTTTCATGCAGCTTATTACCTCTGAACTGTTTTCTTCCATATTCAACGTGGCATTCGAAAATTTAGTAAGCGATTACAGTTGTTTCTTTTTAGGGAAGTTTTTAAATTGATCTCTTTCATTTCAAGTACAAATCAGTTCTCAACTTACAGAAATAAAGCTTTACTCATTTTTTTCCTTTTTCCGTTACCTTTAATCAAAACTGTCAAGGTTATAGGATGATCCCAAAGCTAATTGCGATTTAATGTAAGAAGCATTTTTATTTAAAAAAAATTAAGTCAAATAGAAATGATCATTAAAATAACATCAATTTGAAAACAACTTCAGCTATAAAAACTTGAAAGATGAAATAAGTGTTTATTTCTATAATATTGCAGCCTATGAATATCTGTTCCAGATACCTTATCTATTTGTCTTACCGTATTGCATTTCAACAACTTAAAGTATGATCAGTATAAACTTTTCGAAGCTTGATAATAATACATGTCGAAGCGTTTCTATTCCTCGAATTTAAATCTGCCTTCAACTGAAGAAAGATAACTAAAGGTGAATTATGTTAAATTCTAGTTTGATTTATGTTTAAATGTTCTCCTTTCATCTATACTTCTAACTTTTGCAAAAGAAATTTTAGAAATTCTATCACTACTCTATTTTAAACTTTGTTTTTGTTTACATTTATTAGGTTTTATTAACAACATTCAATTAAAATCAAAGGAATCAATTATAAAATTCAAACTTACGAACGATTTTTTTATCTAATTTTAACCCAGCTAACACAAGACTAATTTCTAATAAAATTAAATATATAAAGAGTTTAGTAATGTCCGCAAGATAAGCTCAGATGCCTAATCCTCTGTCTATCGTCCATCTTTCATCAATTTAAGTTAAATCTTGTAGCTTCTGACTTGTTAAATTATAGAAAAATTCCAAATAAACTTATAATTCCTAATCTTGTTTTTTTGTCTTCTATTTTGAAATGATAAGTTGTACCGAATAAATGTATGTTAACAAATGCAACATTTGTTCACAACTAGCAACAAAAAAAATCAAACAAAATTATTGATTTCTTACTAAAGAATATCCATCAATAAGATAAGATTACGACGACTTTGTGCCCAATGTCGACATCAGAGGATTTTATAGGAAAGGATTTATCAAGAAGAAACAAATAACTTTTTCAATCGTGAAAGTGGGCGATAATAATACAAATGTGACAACTGTGAAGAATATCTTGGAATGAAGAATAACCGTGATATGGTTGATAATAATACAAACCAGAAAAAAAGTTAAAGTAATTGATTATACAAAGATAGATTCAATAGCAGTTTCAAAACTCAAATTTAAATTAAAATGTCAGATTATAACAGCCATAGTGGCAATTGGACTACATTACCATCTTTACAGGAGTGGAGCCATTGCTGAGCATTAGGGATAGATAGTTCTATGGTTGTAATAGAATGGCAATGCTTGGTTTATGATCTTTATGAGAAATTCCTCTTGCCAACAAAATAAAAACCTGCCATTTTATATTTATAAGAACATACAATGTACTTTTCTTTGGATTATCATTTTCGTTCAAAGCTTTTATTTTTACTTAATATATTTTTGTTTTGTTTCTCAGAAGAATTCCCAACATTCCTTATTTTTTTATCGACATTTTGGAAATCAAAACAACAAATGTGGAGCTTCCCAATAAATAAGACTTGTCATAGGAAAGTAAAAAAAAATAGTGTTGGAGAAAACAGAGATTGAGTCACATTGGCTTTTTTTCCTCCTTCCACAAAGATCGCTTGGAGATTTATTGTTCTCGTTGCCATTAGATTATAATCTTTCTAAGCATTCCCTGAGACTCCTCTATCCAATTATCTTGGGGAGAATTTCGAACCGAGTCCTTCCCTCCAGTTCCAATGTTATCAAATCGCAATTGAAGCTGCCCTAAAATTGTTTCAGATGTTGTTGTCGGTGCATTAGAGGTTACATCCAGAATATATCTACAATCTGCCTACTACACTGCTGAAAAGAAAAGATACAATTTTTTTTTTTACTTGTTGCCCTCCCATCGAGTCTTTTTCTTTCTTTATGTTTTTTTTTTTTTTTTTTTTTTTTGTTAAAAATTTCCCGCTTTCTCCTTTCCATTTGCTTTCTTTTCATCGCTATGTGGTAAACCACAAGGCCGAACTGGCGCATTCTTTAATGTCAAAATGATGGAGTAGCCTAAATCTAAAGCATAAAAAAAGAAATAACAAAACCTTAGTAAAAGAAGCAAAAGTTAGAAATGAATGAAGGAAAGATTGGAAATAAAAATGGCCTTAGGGCTTTCGTCATCATTTTTAACAATCTCCCATCAACAGAAAACTACTAAAGCCTGCAATGTTTGTTAAGACAGAGAACTTCTATGGCATGGTGTTTGTACGGTATCAAAAGTATAAAAGTTTAATTTCAAGTTTATAGTCTATTAGTATAAATTTTCAATATTTTTCTTTTACGAAGTCAATGTTGGCTGTTTTGCAGTTAGTCCACAACGAAGTTGAGAACGTACAGAGAATCTCAAACTATTATTTCCTACAAAGCGGAACAGTTACTACAAAATCAATCAAAAAGCAATACATTAAGTACTCTCCCTATCATTTAGACACAAAGCCGACTTTGAGCCTCAAAAACTTTTATTTAAAATGGAGTGTAATATTCTAAATTAAGAAAATAGCAGAGGCAGCTCCAACGTATGATCGGAAAAAAGAATTTAAAGAGCACTTAAAGTTGCAAACCTTATTAATTCTCCATTTCTTTTCCTCATAATGCATTTGCTGCAGCAACCTCAGTAAATAAGGAAGTTTACTAATCTTACTCCTCAACCAAAATCGTTACGAGTTAGGAATCAACATTGACGACAAAAGTGTTTTTAGATAACTCCTCATTGCCACAGTTATAATAAATAGTGGACATCATTGAGAGATTTATGTAATTATTCAGCTATCACTGATAGTAATGAATAAATCACTGGGCTTACAGCGACTGGAATGGAATGTTTAGAGAAATTCCGAACTTACTGAAATTGATGACAAGAAATAAATTTGGAAAACCAGTAGAAAATTATCTGAAGAGGGTTATTCAGAATCAATATTGATATGAGAATTATTCTAAGTGCAACTCAAACTATTACTTTGGAATGATATTTTTGTAACATTCAAAACAAGTACTAAAATTTAATATTTGATTTTAAAAAAAAAATTAGAAAGATTTGACTTTTCTACCAGACCGTCATTATCGATAACTACATCCGAAATAAGTTCAATGATAATAAGATTTTACACGAATGAAGTCTTTTCAACATATCCACGAGCTATTACTACCATTATCGTTTACATAACGTAAGGTAAATGCTAATAGCTTCTGTCTATCCTTCCATAACCAATATACTTCGGAATCTGTAATTTCTTAAGATTACTATCAGGTTCCGTATCCTAAGAAGATAATCTTCCCAAGATCATTTTACTGACTACGGACTGAATTTGAATTGAATTAGGATTTTGAAAGATTCGACCAACTCTTGACATCCATACGGTGCCTATTGCTAACATTAACAATAGTTCCTCTCTTCTATCGATGAAATCAGGATGCAAATCACTGGTCATCTAGATGCAGACCATCATCACGAAACATTTCCATCAATGTTTAGAGAGAGACAGAGCGGTTGGTCTCTATTCGAAACTCCATTACAGTTGATGGCCTCTCATGGGGACTCTGGGAATGCTCGTACAACCAGTGCTGGCTTTGTAGTCAAAGCAATTCATAAATCAGTGGACAGAGAACCAACCAATTATACAGAACTAAAGAAGGGTATTTAGAACCTATCCGAATATATGCATATAGATATAGATTCAGAAAGCTTGTACGAAATCCTGGAAAACTTTAGACGATTTTTTTTCTGTACATTTTGGTTTCGTATCTTCGGAATCTGGCCCAACAAAAGAGATGAATGTTAACGAACAGCTTTTTTTCATCCATGTTCCTTATACGTAATGTTTTCGATTCTATCTGATTTTACAGAAGCTTATTGCTCAAGGTTCTTTGTCAATTGCTTCTATTAGCTCAACCGTAGCAGAATGTCTTGTCTGCCGTATCCCGTATGGAGTAACATGCTTCCATTAGATAGTTTACTATTGGAACTGCATGCAATAATAAAACTTCACTGCTCTCTACTTACAAGAACTTGAACTGGTGCCTACAATTTGAATACCTACTAACAAATGGACCACTTGAGGTTTACGCCCCTATCGACGTCACGTATGACGTGTATCCCACATGCGGCGAGAGCTAATGGGATAAACAAACATATAACTTTGTTTGAATTACTTAAAAAATCGTCGATATTTGATATTTCAAGACGATGGTTCAATACTTTGCAGATCCAGTATTGTAATAATTCTGTAAAAACGCTTGGAATATCCTTCCTTAATATAATATTTCTTCTGTATCTAAATTGGTTAAAACAAAGCACGTGGCTTTGTTTATCCCACATGCGAAGCAGTAGCGTGGTGGGATATTTTGTAACTACGAAGCTCCGCCTATCCTCAAGTGATCCATTAAATTATATCCTTCTTTGAAAATATATTGCTATCGCCTTCTTCAATAGGCGATAATCAACTCTATATCCAATCTGAAGATTTTGGAAGGCTTACAATCGTTGCATCCAAATCAAATCTTTTAGTTCAGCCTCCATATCAATTAGGGTTAAAATGAAGCACATGACTTTGTTTATCCCACAAGCCAAAAAGTAGACTGGTGGGATATTTTGGAACTACGAAGCCCCGCCTATCCTCAAGTGGTCCATTACTAGTGAATGAACGACTGCAAACCTTTAAATATTTATTTGATTACGCACTGCAGAGGTAACAATAAGAAGAGGGCAAATGAGCTTCAATAGGAATATAGATCAAACCGTAATACAACCCATACGAAAACGAAAAGGATCTCAGTAAGAAAATTATCCTCGAAGATGGCCGCGCGGTTGGCGTTGTTGCTAAGACAAAATCGGCCTCTCACCTCTGAGTCCCGAGTTCGGTTCTCATGTGGGTTTCGTGATGGTGGACGATCCGCGCTGGGCAGGTTTTCTCGGGGTTCTCCCATTTCCCCTGCACTTCTCCCACCATACTTTCTCAGTCTTTCTCTCCATCTGTCCATATTTCCGTGGGATAGTACAATAGACCTCTGGTCGCAATGCTTGGCTTCTGCCACCCACCTTCATTACATACATACATACATACATACATCCTGGAAGATATTAATTTCAGCAGCCATGTTTTTTATGATAAAAATTGTTTACTATGAACATATGTGACCCTTCTTTATAAAACCAATCTATATATATATATATATATATATATGTATATATAGACAGATAGATAGATAGACAGAAACAGAGAGATAATTCGTCTAAGAAAATTCTGCAGGCCTTTCATAGGATTGACAAAGACTACATGATGTAAAACTTCCTTTCTCTTAACGAAAATGTACGTCAATGACTATAAATGGTGCCAGCATGAACCATATACTTGGTTGCATTTTCTCGTTCTGTTTAAGTTTGTCTCGTTAAATTTTGATTGAAATGACGTTCAAAATTTATGTAAATCACCTGTCTAAGTAATTAAAAAGAAAAAAAAAATTGAATAAATAAACGAGCTAATAGCAACCTAATTTCAATATTTTAAGAAATCTCTTCATTTCAATTTAATTTAATTTTTATTAAAGGTTTCATTTGTTTTTCTTTAATTTCCTGTAATTAATTATTGATCACTCGCGACGATGTCAGGACCTTTGTTGGATTCGTTTGAAAAGGACAAATTTCCATTTAGCGACAGCTTTATAGTGCAGTAGATAGAAAAGGATATAAAATATAAAATTACGAAGATGAAGTAAGTATGGAAAGAAGTATAAAAAATGATGATTGTCTTGAAATAAAACCAGAATACAATATTTTCTAAAAACCTTACAACATTTCGAAGTAAGAAAGTTATGTAAATGATAATTGGTATAATCAAAATTATTTTCTTTTTTAATTGAAGATAATATTTTCATTAACTTGATCTTGGCCTACATGATTTCGGTATTTACAAGCTGAACTCTTGAGATTGGCTTAATTGGTATTACTTTATTCTTGACTTTTAATTAAATATCTAATTACGAAGGTTATTAAGGCACCAGAATCTTACTACTGTTGATTTCTTGTACGGTCGACATACATCTTTTTTTTTACTTTCTTTCCTCTTTTTAGGATTTTTAATTAGGAAATTGAGTTGACCGGTCATAAAAATCTAGCAGAGAATATAATTTCCAACATGTAATTGTTTCAGTTGGAAATAGATAAAAGTACAGCAGTGTGTCTTTCTTTTTTTCCTTTCCGGACAGCTCATGTATGTTTTACAGTAATGCAGAACTAATGAAAATTCTTATCTCTCCAAAGTTATAGCAAAGGGAAACTCTGCTGTTGGTATCTCATCACCACCTGCGTCGCGTTTGAACTCCTGATCTTTTCCACTTTACGCCAACCACAATACACTCCTGTCAGCAGAAAAAGTTCATTTTCGGGCCGTTGGTATTAACCTAAGGTTAATGTAGCTTCTTCTCTTCTATGAAACTTTTAATTCGCATTGAAATCATTTACAACACAGAATAATGACTTCTCCGATGAAACTTTAACTAACGTGTCCTTTAAATTAACTTGTTGAATGTAAAATTTCAATTTCTTTCTGGAAATTATTAACTTTCAACAATTAAAAGTCCGCAAGGCAGACGCCACTCATTTTAAAATACAGTGAAATAATATAATATCAGAATACTGATAGAATATTTAAAGTCGATATTTACAAAATTTTATTTGAAAAATGACCTATTTTTAAAGGAAAGGGCAGTATTGAATGAAGATTCAAAACAAAACAGTAAATACTGTTAACGTATGAATTCGCCATTTAAAGAATAATATTGTATTAAAAATATTAGACATTATTACTAAAATTTAAATCACAATGGAATAAGATTTGAGAGTTAAGAAAACTGCTGAAAGTTTTTTTTTTTTTTTAAATTGTTAAATAATAATGTTCTAATTAAATTTCGGTCATGAATTTTTTTATAATAATTACTTAGAGTCTAATAATAATTAATATAAAATTAATTGTTTGTTTGTTTATTTGTTTTTAAACAAATATTCATTAATGTACTAAAAGAATGAAAAATTTGACAACCAAAAAGTTTAGTATTCTAATTTATGAGATTTCAATATTCAATTTATGAGGTTCAATATGCCCTGAGACATGCATTGGATTTTCGGTAGAATGTAAATGAAATATAGCAGATCAATGATTTATTCAATATTGTATTCTTCCTTATACCATGAGTTATTAATGTAGTAAAAGGTATTGACAGAAATAATACTTTGGAAATGTCGACTGTTACTGAGCTTTTATGATAAAGAAATACAGATAGGAATGTTTCTCTGGCTTCAAATGATAAGGTCACCTGAATAGACATGTTGATATGAATTCGAAACCATATCTCTACTTTCGGAAGAAAAGAAAAAAAAATGTCTTTAATATTTCGATGCTAATTAGAAATTAGGGTGAGTCTAAATAGAATTATGTAAAATAATCTGTGTAATCTAAATGAGTAAGTTGAATTAAGTTGATCAATAATAAATTATTTCTAATCAATATAAATAAAAGAAATTTTTTCGGACCGTATCTCCTCCCAGACCATAAGGCAGAAATACAAATAAGATGGCAAGTATATAGATACAGTAGATTCCAGGGATTTAACCGGCTTAACTGGGATCGAGGGTAAGCCGGTTAAGCGAAAATCCGGTTAAAACCGGGGAAGGGAAATAAATGAAAGTTCAGATGTATTTGTCTTATAAAATAAATACACAATTAAAATATTGCGTCATTTTATTCAATGTATTAAAGTATTATAAGTTATATACCATTAAAAAAATGAGTAATCTTTTTAATCTTTTTTTTGAAGCCTAGAAGTTCTGGTACAACCGAGAACAAATAATGATTTAAATGATTTCGTCGCTCATCCAAAATCACCTTTCTTTCCACCCCTTGCAACTGTATTGGATATGTTGTATCGGAAATTGCATCTGAAATACGTGCGATACCGATACTAAATAACGAAACACGTGGTTTTTTTTTTTAGCTATTTTTTACATTTTAAAGATAAAAAAAAATCGGCCGGTTAAATCGGAGAATTATCTCAGAATCACGTAATCTCAGGTTTGCTAGTAATTTCTTAAATATTTATCATTCAAATTAAATGCCATCGTAAAGCTCACCAATTTTCAGATTAAAACAAGTTCTTTTCCTGTAAGTAGAAAAATGAAAAAAAAAAAAAAAATTAGTTATTCCACGGTGTAGCAGTGAGTAAAAGAAATATACATTGTATAGATGTTAAATATCTAAGGCAATATTTTTTGCTATTTAGAATGTGCACGCTAGAGCAGGAAATAGAACACCATTATTAAAGCTGAAGATGATTTCTGTCCTTTGATCATTATATACATAATTAGTTCTCGAATTTAAAAGCGAGAATGAGACGTTGTTGAATCCGCGTCAGAAATCTGGAGATGGAGATATACCTGATTATGAAGTTAAGATGAGAGGAAAAAAAAAGGAAAATCTTCGAGGACCAGAAAAAGATTTATGAAGAGACCGTCTATCATAAGCGTGAATGTTCGATAGGTTTGCATGTTTTCGTGTTGGTTATGAATCACATAGGGCGAACTCAGACCGGATATACAGTAAGGTGACCAACCGTCCTCCTTTTTGAAGCTCTGTCCTCCCTTTAGAACTGTCCTCCTAAATGTCCTCCTTTTTGATGGTTGAACAGATAGGTTTGCAGGATTTTTTTTTTGGATGAACAGATAGTTTTATAACCCTGAAACCCCTGATAACATTTTTTTTCTTCAAATTATTTGAGTCCTCCTTTTCATTTTAGAAAAAATGGTCACCTTATAGATACTGATCAAAATTATCAAGCAATTATCAAACTCATTCAATGTGTCCCCATTGGATATTCTTTCTGTTCCAGAGAATAAAGAGCCCGAATAATATTATGATGATATTAAGGCTATTCTGTAGAGCAATGGTTCTCAACCTTTTCTGCTTCACATACCCTCTGGAAATGTATATTTAACTGGTGTGCGCGTTGTATACAGTTTAACTGTAACAGTATAACAATCGTTATCGGTACTGTAATATTTTGTTCCGATTGTTATAACTAAAACATTAAAGTTTATATTCATAAATTAAATACGGCGATATATATAAAGAGTGATATAAACAATTTAACAAATCTTACAAAATTATAACATTTTAGTGGGTAATCAGTCAGATGGTTGCGCTTGTTTTCGCTTGCACAGTTCATCAAAGATTTTGAGCTCTTACGGCGTACCCCAAAAGTTTTGTCGCGTACCTCACGTAGAAAACCCAATTGTAGAAAATAACGAAAGCATTTGACAGGACATTGATTGGAGCTTTGTAAATGCTGAAGTCTGTCGTCGTTGTATTCTTTACAATTAAGTGGAATTGCTTTGAATATTCATAACCACTGCAGGCATGAGCATTGTTACTTTTGAGCAAATTCTGTTTTTACTCAATTAAACTATCTATCTAAAAACTACTGATTTATTTAATTCACTTCACCAGGACTTTAATTGAGAAATTTTTAATACAGTAGACTATACTCTTTTTTATTTTTTCCAGAAACTTCTAGCTTATATTTTTTACCTTACTATAAAAAAATATAATTTGCTGCAGCAAAATGATTCCTTTGTAACTATACCTTCTCTGAAAAATCCTTGTTTTAAATTGAACTATATTTTATAGCACAGAGATTATGGCGAAATATTTTCATTAGTATCATAAAAGATAAATAAAATTATAAGAAAACAATAAATGCAGTTGTAAAACATAGTTCTTTTCTTCTGCTTTAAAAGGTCATTTGGTTTTATTTGTACATCTCAGAAGAAACTGACATAAAAAAGAAACAGAATTTATTTCAAGCAGAAGTTCTGCTGATTTTCTTTCTTTCTACTTGTGGAAAGTAGGCCAGAGGCAGTGAAAACTAAATACGAAATTTGTTGTGCTAAAGGGCAAATGCTCACAAAAAACTCATGCAAATAGCTTTGTAAGCAACATCTTGCTGAAGTTGCTTTCTTGTGCAGACTTTTTCGCTTTTGCCCCCTTGTCAAAAGAAGTTTGAACAGGCGTAACTTTTAATTATCTGTCTGACTGTGAGAAATCGCCATTCCTCACTTTCCCCAAAAACCGAAGAAAAAGGAGAGGAGGAGTCGGTAAAGAAGAAAAACACGCTGAGTCAGTGTCAGGACCAGTTAAACTGGCAAAGGTCCTTACTCTATTAATCAACTTTATTCACTGACTCAATCTCTTTAGCGCTAAGTCAATGAATTACTAGAAACCACGGAAAGAAAAAGTTAATAAAGTGGCTTGTCTGGGGTTAGAGTAAATCTACCGAGTCACTCTGTTTCACCCCGGGATCAACTAATTCCGGTCGATCGATATACGATTTGTCTACATATTAAAATTTTAAACTGAACAAGTGCAAGTCATGAATATACAATCTCTATCAAGCAATACACAGGAAAGTACTGAAAAGCTTTTCACTATTTTACAAATTGTAAATTATTTACAAATTGAAAAATCCCATTTTTATTTCAGAGAATTTCTTCTCGTAAAGCTAATAAGAAAAAAAGACAAACAGTGCACATAAAATCATTCAAGCTAAAAAATTCTAAAAAATTAATTTATTCATTCAGATTGAAATCAAATATATTGAGCATATTTACTGCATTAAAAATAATTTGAGAGAAAAATCAGACGTAGCTGATCATTGTGGTAAAAACGGATATTGGATTAAGGATGAGGTAAAAATTGTTATGTTAGAAAAAGATGCCAAAACAAGGAAGTTACTAGAAAGTCTAATTATAAGAAACACCAGAAATATAAATTTTAATAGACGTAAAGGATTAGAGATTGAGAAAGTTTTATATATTTGGCCAATGAAATGGTAGGAAATTGCTTGAACAAAAGCAAAAAAGGCATAAAAATTGATGAATTTAAAAAATTATGATTATTGAAATAAATAATGTTAGTAACTAAAACAATTGTATTGAAATAATAAAGGTTTTGTAACATTTAATTGTAGAAATCAAACAATTGTAACTGAAATAATAATGTTTGTAGCATTTAAAGGGAAGAAAATGTTTGTTACCAACTATATCTAAGAAGTGTACGTGTATGATATCACTTGGATGTATATTATTATAACCAACAAACTTGAAAAAGGAAGAAAGAAAAAGTTCTTCCGAAAATTCGGAATTAAAATATGTTTTTATATAATATGAAGCGTAGATGAAGTATTTTATTTTTGTATTCAAATCGCATGGCGAGTCATATTTTAAATGTTTCGTTTTATTTCAAATCACAACTTACATCTGTAAAAAACTTAACGAATTCAGACTGAATTGTTAACAAGCTGATAATTATTTTAATATATGATAATTTAAGTGCTTTGATTTTATGAAGAGTTCATACTGTTTTTACAAAAATTTACTATACTATAAAATTAAACGTAAATATTACTATACAATTTTAATTTATATATAAATATTAAGATTGCTAGAGTATTTCAAAATACTAATTACTAATACTAATACTTGCCGCTAATTGAATTACAAAAACTATTTTCTTACATTCTAGCTTTTCTTTTACACATTGTAAAAAATCTGAATATTTATTTAATTTGATAATATGCATCATTAAGTGAATTCAAATTCTCCAGTGATGGAACTGAGCATTTGCAGAAATCTTAAACTTGAATTTTGTTTTTATTAGAGAACCTCAGAAAAATTTAGATATCTTCTAATGCTTTCTCTTAAATGAAAAATTGAAAACTTCATTGAGATTTTAGTATCAAGTACAAATCAAGACAATCCAACTGCATTTCAGATTTAAGTCAATACTGTTGCAGTGAATTAAGCTGAATTATTACAATAACCTTGAAATTGCTTCAGAGTCTCGTTCTCTGTAATTTATAATATTATATAATAATATTTATATTAGCTAAATACCAAACAGGAACTGTGATCATTTGAATATCAATCCGATTGCCTGCTCTTAAATTTTGATAGGTAAGCCGATAATAAAATATTTTAAACAACATTATTTTATAATTTATAATTTTTAATGTTTTTTGAAAAAGTAGCATTGACTGTAAAAATCTTAATTTCAAGCAGAATCAGTACAATTTTTACTAGTTTTCACAGACTTTTTTGAACAAAATAAGAGTTAATGAATATATTAATGTGCAACTGTAATAAATATGAAGCAATCGTTTGCACAAAAAATATAAAAAGATTAAAGAGAAAATAAAAATAAAAAAAATAATAATAATACAAGTTTTCTCTTTCATTTTTTTATATGTTTTGTGCAAACGGTCGCTTCATATGTAAAATAACAAGTTATTGCCGATCTAAATTTGAAGGGATTTATACTTAATAAAGAATGTAGGATTTTTTAAAAAAAATTATATTGTACTACATGATGTTCTGAAATTAGTTTAATTTTCAAAAAAATCTTTATTATTACATGTTATTAAAATTAGTTGAACATTTTTAGAACTAACTCAAGTGTTCTTAAATAGTGATTTTAAAATTTGAAAATTAGGTTTCTCCAAACTTCTTCCATAGGTCTTCATTTCAATCCAGTCCAACTATGATAAACAGGAAAGCTTCCATCAGTCGTTCTTTTGTGAGTCTTATCATTTAGGGCTGTCATTGGCACGTGCTTCTCACTCGAAGGCTTTTGCTCAGCTGATAGGCAATCTGCAGTCCGCATCGTGTGGTCCCCAACGAACCCGACCCTCTCCACGCAGGGGGAGCCCCGCAGGTGAATTGCGGCAAGGTGTTCAGGCCACTAGGAATGCACACCGCACTTCAGAATCAGTCCCGCTAACCTTGGGGCTAAACAACCGTTACTGACAGCTCGGCTAGGCCGAATTTCAGCAGATAATAACTGCTGCTCTAACGGAGGATGAAAGCCACTAATGCTGTCTCCGTTCATGTGTGCACCGCAGATGCACCGGCGCATAATGCTGGTCTGCGTCATTAGAAGAGGATAAGAGACGAACTCCCTAATCCCTGTTTTACTGCATCCTTTATAAATTGAATGTACCTGGGAATTTCCAAAGCAGTTTGTTTAGAGTGAATGAAGCCACTGAATGACTTTTTTGAATAAAATTAATTACGAAAGAAAAACAAGACATCTATTATTCAGATGCTATTTCCTTCTATTTAAATCACTTGCTTTTTAATTACTGGATAAACCTTATCTTTGCTTAATTAAAAAGAGATAGTCAATTAGCATTTAATTGTTGTTAGTTCTAGGACAACAAATGAAAAAAAGTTCTTTAAAATGAATTAGTTTTAAACAAAAACAAATTAAATCTAACATTATAAAGAGCATTACAAATAATAGTTACAACAAAAGTATTAAACAATAAATAAATTCATAATATTTTTTTCAAGTGTTCTATTTAAACTGTAATTTGTTTTTTAAAATTATCCCTGATAATTATCATTACTACATTTAAAAGTACAGATATACATTGGAATGAAAAGATTCGGCATTAAGAAGTTGTATCAGAGAAAAGTTCTTTAATAGAATAAGAAATAAAATTAAATTCAGCTTAGAATTCCTTTCATTAAAAATACTATCGAAGAAACAGTTTTGAAGTAGTTCTAAACATAACTAAATATAAGATAACCATTTTTTCTAAAATGAAAAGGAGGACGCAAATAATTTGAAGAAAAAAAAATGTTATCAGGGGCTTCAGGGGTATAAACCTATCTGTTCAAGCAAAAAAATAAAAAAAAACCCTGTAAACCCACCTCTTCAACCCAAAAAAAACAAAAAAACAAAAGTTAAACTTCACATATCAAAAAGGAGGACATATTACTCTTCAAACATCAAAAAGGAGGACAGAAT
>JAFIDM010005346.1:26833508-26849810 GCA_023159025.1 Thereuonema tuberculata | reverse complement strand
AAAAGGAGGACATATTACTCTTCAAACATCAAAAAGGAGGACAGAATTTACAAAAGGAGGACATTTAGGAGGACACTTCTCAAGGGAGGACAGAGCTTTAAAAAGGTGGACGATTGGTCACCTTATCAAATATCTTGAATAATTTCAATCTGTGATTAACGATTTGTTTTTAGATTTATTTTTGAGAAGTTCATTATTCTAAGACAGAATTCTATCAAAACCACAGGTAGTTTTCGAAAATTGAATTTATATTTCACATATTAAATAACAAAATAAGAGGAAAAATCCATGATTACTATATATTTGTCAATTTATAGGTTCTGAATTTATAGTGTCACCAATGGTAAGCGGAAAGATATCGATGAAGGTATGAACATATACTGTTAAAAATGAATTTGTTTTGAATGAAAGTTTCTTTGGATGATTCAAATATAAAACTTCGAGCCATTGATATAACATAAATTCATCAAATAAATGTCTAACATATAATGGAATGCTAATTATATTAAGGCTAAATATATTTTATATTTAAATTATTGTTAAAATATAATAATTTAAAAAAAAAATCAAACAAAATTCGACTTCCGAGATTTTGCTTTCTATATTTGTAATAATCTATATTTTAAAACAATAATAGTTTATTTGTAATTACTTTTACTTAATAATTTATAGTTTGGTATTTTTGTAGCTATTTAAAAAAAAGCCAATATCTCAAAACTTTCTCTTCCAGGGAATATTTTTATGATTTTTCAGTTTGAAAAGCAATCGAGAGCCAAGAAATTCCTTTGGCTTAAATAACGATTTCTCATGTTCATCAGCCAATGACAAGAGTGATGGCTTCAAACCTCGTTCCTGGATCCAACTTAACCAGGAAGAATAGATGTCGTTCCGTTTGCGAATTGCACCGGCACCTCAGTAAATTCGTCGACCTTGAAATGTCGTACCACCGACGAGGGAATTAAGAACAGGAGATGATGCACGTGAGATCGTACAAATGTTAGCCTATCATTTGTCATCAGTGAAGCTTACAAAAGAAGTGAGTCGCTTCTTTCCCATCTCTGAGGTTCACTGTACTCCTCTGGGAAGAACTGAGAGCTTGCAGGAGGTCATTTAATTCTGGTGACAGTTGTAACCATACCAGTTTTTTTTCTTCTTCTCCACCTCTCCTCTCATCGCTTTAAGTTCCGCACACCTAAAAGTTCTCGTCTCGCTTTCGTAATATATTCAAAAACTTGGGCGTATCATTGAAGTTGAAATATATGGAGTTTATGTTTCTTGTTGCGATGCTATAACGTCTGGCCATCGAGTGCTCCACTCCAATCTGTCTCCTGGGAAGAATTCTAAGAGATACACGACTCAAGATTAGATATTTTGACTGCATAATCGGACTGTTATGCAGAAAAGTGGCGAAGTATCACATGTAACTTCCCTTTGGTACACAAAATCGATATCTGAATAAATTTTATTCAACATCTGAATCCATCATCAGATATTCAGGCCACAGAGGCCTCGGGATTCAAACTTACAAAGGGAATAACGAAGGGAAGGAAATTCCTCATAAGCCTATTTCACAATAAAATTGAAAAATAGAATTGAAAAAAAAATGCCACAATTTAAATCTTGCATCTCATTTTATTTATGTTCATTTCTATTAAATTGCATATTTTACAAAATAGAACAAGGAAAATGAGAGAAAAAAGAAAACTGGAAAAAGAACAAAAATAAATTAGTATCAATAATGTGGAGTTGGTATATGCTGAAGATTCTTTTCCTACATAAGTGTAATTCATAGTTTTGATTTCACAGGGAAGTAAAAATTTTGTAACACTATTGCTAGATTGATTTCTGTTGAATAAAAAGGATACATTCAAAGTAGTATTTTATTGCTTTTCTTTAGAAAATTGCTCAGTCTAGAATATCTATTTATAACGCATGCTACAAATGTTAAACTTCAACTTATACATTCTGCATTATAGATTTAAAAACATTTTTTATTTCAAACCAGTCGCATTTGGTATCATCAATCAGCATCAGCAATCATATTTCATCAATTACATTTCAGTAGTACTGGTTTTGTATTTTCTATTAAATGATTCTTTGACGTCGGATGAGATATCAATGCGTAAACAAGGTATAACCTTGAGGAAGTCTTTGAAAAATAAGACGAAATATTGGTCTGTGGTGCAGTATTTTGGAGTTTAATAAAGATTTATGATAGGGTATAACAAAACTTAAAGCAGTGTCTTTCTTTCACAATTTTTAAGGATAATCCTTCCTTCCTTAGGTGCCTTCTCCCACAGGGAGGTTGGCGATCAGCATGTACCACAGCTCTCTATCTCTTGAAACATGTATGATGTCCTGAGCATTAAGTCCAGTCCACTCACGCAGGTCATCCATCCATCTTCTTCTTCTTCTCCCAACGCTTCTCTTCCCTTCTATCTTTCCCTCAAGTGTCAATTTAGGTATCTCATATTTGACATCTCTCTGTATGTGCCCACAATAGGCAAGTTTTCTTTGGTGTATAAGTTTGATGATAATTCTCTTGTAGTTAGCAAGATGAAGTACTCTTTCATTTGATGTCCTGCTGGTCCAACTTATCTTTAACATTCTTCTTAATGACCACATTTCAAATGCCTCTAATCTTTGTTTAATTCCCTTTTTGAGAGTCCATGATTCACATCCGTATAAAAGAATTGGCCAAATATAACATTTCCACACCCTTTTCCTTATTCCAAGGTTGAGTTTCTTTTGGCATAATACTGATTTCATTTCATTAAATTTTAATTTTGCTTGTATAATTCTGTTTTTTATATCTTTATCTTGGTCATTATCTGAATAAAAATGCCTACCCAGGTAGCGAAAGGATAATAATAATAATAAAATACTGCTGGTATCAATGAAGCAAAGTACAATAAAAGGAAACTTAAAAAGAAATTGTAATAATGTTTAATTGATAATGATAAATATTACCTTACTGTGAAGGTCCGAAAAGTGAATGAATAGAGAAAACACTTTCGTATGATAAATTAAATTGCAATAAAGTTAAGATCACTCAGAGATTCAACATTACAATTGCCTGAAACTGCTTGAATGCAAGCTAGCAGGGGGGAAACCTGAAGATCTAGGTAAAGGTGGAAGCTAGTAATAAAATAATTCACTCTTTTAAATATGACGATCATCTTATTAATACGATAAAGATATTGATTAATTACTAAATAATTAGAGGAGGGGGGAAAATGTGGTTACCAATTGGTATGATATAATTGCAGTTTGTTAACTAAAGTGCCATTTCTATTTTATGAGAAGCGACATTTTACATAAGAATTTTTAAAAACAAATAAACAAAAACTGTAAAAATCCTCTAAAAAAAAGATAAAATTATAGAAATCCTCATAACTAAATATAAGATAAGATGGGTACAATTTAATTTGAAGAAACGTTTGTGTTTACAGTAAGATTTAGGTGATTTTAGTTTTGAGTAAATTGTTGTCTGATGTAAATGTGGACACTTTCGATAAAGTCGTTTATCATTTCACCAATCCAATAATACCTCTCAATGAATTTGACAAGTCTAATTTACAAGTTATAATTAGATCTTGCACCAAATTTTAAAAAATAATTATGTTTAACTTTTTTATTCAAAATCCTAAAATGGTAATTTACTTATAAAGCACTTTCCCGAATCATGTCCCGAACCTTATGAATTACTGATAACGGTAAGTCTCAGGAGAAATTGAAAAAAATTAAGTATGCCAATTGAAATCATCGAATGCAGGAGAGACGCTTCTAAGAGCTCATAAGTTACTAATTGGAACTCTTGATATTCACAACTATTAACTAGAATAGACTGTACAATATTCACCCTCTATCCTTGAATGAATAGACCTATTCAAGTACTGATTGGAATTAGATAATTAAAAATAAATATTTACACGTCTATTTTTAATCCAAACTACCAATTATAATTAATAATGATATTACGCGGTAAGAAAATTTTATTTAATTTCAATTTATTGTAACCATTTTATTACTATCAAATGAAGAAATTATACATATAGTAATTGTTCTTTATTGCTATTAAGGTAAACTGAATTTTTTTGCAATAATTGATAACTCTTTGGGATTTTAATAAATTTTTCGTCTCCCTTGTATAATTTCTGGCTTGTGAGAATATGGGCACTTTGTTAGATTGATTGCAGTATTTCAAATTAATTTTTATTTTTACCCTTTAATTTAACTGATTCTACTTTCTCTTGTAAATTCAAATTTATATTAATCACTTTTTACTTTTTCATAATTATTTTAACAACAGCATATAATTTTTCATGAAGATTTAAATTAAGCACGCCAGAACACCTTATTGATTGTTTATACTATTGTAAAATTTTTAATATACTCTTTTATTATTATCTTTCACAGCAACTAAATGTACACTGTGGGTATTTTGAGAGTTTGCATTATTGTATCATTTTGAGAGTTTGCATCTATCAAAACCTAAGAACTAGTGAAAATTTGAGATATTCCTATTAGTGCAAGGAATCCTAACTTTCAATTGTTATTCTGTCAAACATGTTTTTTTCCTACAAAAACTTTTCATGGTTGTTCAAATAACATCTTGTTATTGTTGTATTAATCTATTTTTAGCACTATTCTTGAGGGATGATGGGATATTAGTTGAGCCCTGATACTTCTTATTAATAGGTAAAGAAAATTTCTTAGGAGTAGAAACTGACGAGAAGTAAAATTACTAATTTCTTAAGAAATTGTAATAAGGGTAACATATTCTAACTCTTTTATCTTTTATCGAACTATCATTTTCATTACAGTAGTAATAGATCTAAAATATTTTTAAAACAATTATATTAACCATATAATTACAAATTCTTTACTTTTCTACTGAACAAAACAGGCTTAGATAAGCATATACTTCTGAATACAAATAAGTAAAAAAAATATTGTTGGTTTTGATTTGTTTCGGGGATAAAAAGTATTTGCCAACTCATTTCATCTAGGAGAAGCAGCTTTAACGTAAGAAAGGAAAAAAAAAAACAACCTAAAACATTCTCGTAACCCTCCCTTTAAGTACATTATCGTAATAAAGTAATTTTCCACTTTGATAATTTCAAAATTTTCAAGCGAAGTAATGAGAGCGGAAATAACGAATCTAAAGTTTACTTTAGAATCCACTCAATTCAACAGCAATACAGATAGAAAATTCATAGAAACTTTGAAAACTGCATTGCAACTTCTACTTTTCATTTTTTAATATTAAACCAACAAAATAAAGAACAGAAGGCGCTATGAATTTCTACTTAGCAATATATAAGATTTATTAGAAAACCGAAGCTTAAACAAATCTCACCAATTATATTTAATTACCAATCTTCATGGCGATAATATATCATAGTTCAACAGCAGAAAAGACTATGGTTAAATTTCAAATGATAATTGTTAATTGGAAAAAGGATACTGTTAAATTTTATGAGTTTGTTCACTGTTTGCCTGCAGCAGATTCTGTGTAAATGCTTGTGCTCAAAATGCCTGGAATTATCATTAAATAACGCGACATCATGAAACGAAAACTTCAGTTTGGTCCATCTTTTAAAATAAATTGATCAACAGATTTTCCAGGGAATTAAGTTTTAGATTTTCGTCATCAAAACATCCGAGTCTCATTGTCATTCTGAAACTAACCAATTCTATCAATTAATTTAATTCAAACTAAAGATAGATATCTGATCACCAAAGAAACTACTATTTCGGTATATTTTTAATAACACACTAGACTACTACCCGTCGTTTCGCTCCGAAACCCTTGTATATGTAATGTAATAACTTTTTTAATAGAAAAATATTTTTAGAATATTACATTTTTAATTGAAAAAAAATTATTCAGTCGTCGCATTCTCGCTTTTGTTTAGTTCTTGTGAAATCCTTTGTAATAGTCGCAAATTCGCACAGTTGAGTTCACCATGTAACAATACTCCTGTTACCTACCAAATAGCGAACGTCAATTGTTATGAAACTCAAATATTGGGGACGTACTCACGGACACATATGGACACCTGCATTTTTCTAATAATACCGATTTTCAGGTAAAATAATGGAATAAGTTACAAAACCCTATCTTCTGATCTTTTTCTATAGTCCAAACTGTGAGAAAAGTGTAAATGAGTTTAGTATATTGTGGATTAAGCCCATACCCCTGAAACTCTGATCTCAATCGAGGTAAAACAAAAAAACACCCACGGTACGATTCGAAATATGGTGAGAGAACTATGTTTAAGAAGCTGCCGAATACGGGCTAATGCCGTAATGACGTAAATTAGTCACTACAGCAGTATAAAGTTAATTATTAAACATCAACATCTCTACACCAAAAAATAAATGTAAAATCAAAATACATTTATTCATAACGCAAATTTTCGAAGAGACATTTTACACTTCTCTTGTTTTTCAAGCTAGAATATTACTAATTACGACATGATATTATAACAAATATGGGAAAAGCCAAGCCGTCATAGTTACAATATTCTATTGTAGTAACAAATCCCTTTAACAATCTATCTCATCAATTCTCACTTTATTGTTACATCGATAACTGATGAGATAGACTGTTAAAATGATTTGTTACTACAATAATGTTGTAACTATCACGGCTTCGCTTTTCCCATATTTGTTATAATATCATGTCGTAATTAGTATTATTGTAGCTTGAAAAAGAAGAGAAGTGTAAAATGTCTCTTCGAAAATTTGCATTATGAATAAATGTATTTTAATTTTACATTTATGTTTTGGTGTAGAGATATTGATGTTTAATAATTATATTTCTAAATGGAGTGAGATAAAGAAGAATTATGGTATGTACATTTATAATAAAGTTAATTTGACTGTTCGTATGATGTAGATGTATGGACCAATTAGCATGTTTGTATAGTAATTTTATATATTACAAGAACATTTTACAAAGGTATTCACAACTGTCAGTTAGCTTTTGTTTTTGACCAGAAAAGACTATGAACAGAAGTGAACAGATGAAATATATATGGTAATTGCTTCCCCAAAAAGATAGGGACTGAACCAATTTTTCAAAAGAATTTTATTCATAAGCTATCATCTTTGCAATAACATTAAAAAAGATCGAAAAATATACGAAAGTTACGGACCTAAGATTAATGTTAAACATCATATAGAAAATGAAAGACAAACTTCTCTTTTTAACAGGAGAATTTTTAAAAAAATATAAATATTAAGCGGGAATCCTGACACCTCGAGTATTTTTAAATAAGTAGCTTTTTCGGTGTTTTTTTGTCTTAATTATTTTACTAAACTCGTTCTAATATGATCTAACATCATCAACAATGAAAACAAATGGTTGAGCCATTTTGGATAGAGTTATCTACATCTTTGAATAAATACCCCACACTTCCTTTTTTACTACATTGCAGTACTTGAGAGCTCAGCAATATTTCCATAGAGAAATATAGAGATATGTAGGCTACTTTAACTTTGTCAGCTGTTGTTGTTTTTTAATATCCTGAGAGTATTTTGTGTCTCTACATCCTTTCAAAATAAAATTATTAGGAAATTCTATCAATTACTTAGTGTTGTATTGAATTGTATAACCTTCAATAAGCTCCTTCTCATTTTATATCATTTAAAAAAATATATTTTATAGTTATTATATAACTTCTAAACTATAGTTTTCAATTATTCAAGTGTAACTAGGTTTATTTCGAATACCAGATATGAGGTACATTTTAGGTTTTAAAAGTTTCAGCAACACGAACAAATTTCCATGTTTATGTGCAAGCTTCGGCCTTTCAACCTTTTCATGCAGTTAGTTCTAACATGGAACATAATGGTTCTCATATACGGCGCCCTAAATGGAGCAATAAAGATAGATATATTATTCTAAATCTGACGAACATATCACGAAAACGAAAGTGGTAGGTAAATATTTTTATGACTTTAAAATCGAAACTCATAATGCTAATTTAAAATAGATGATTTATATTTCAAAAGTAAATTTTTTAAATATTTAAATTAATTATTTAATTAAATTCATTTGTAATATGTATAGATGATTTACTTATTTTAATATGTTAAAAGGCTTTGACATCTGCCTGTTTCTTCTAAGCTTATCTTTCTTATCTTACTGACTGTAATGACGGAAGAGGTTTGTTATCCTCTTCCCATATAGCATCTACAAAAATCTAACTGGAATTGCTTTTCATATACGAGGTAACGTGGTAGCATAGGTGGAAAGAAGAGCTCTTCTTCCTAACCTCTTTACTTTCCAAATTCAATGGAATTGGGAAGAGTACGGAATCGAATCAGATCGGAGAAAGAGTACTGAGCAGAACTCTTCAGCGAAGCGCCAGTGAAGAAGGAAAGTACGACAATACGGGCAGGAGGGAATTGTTTGCTTCTGGTCATCTGTTGGAGCAGCAAGGGAGAGCTCGGTCTCCGCAAATGATTACACATTCCTGCTTCGGCGGTTGTTGTATGTTAGTCTGGTGCAGTGCCGAAGGGAGAAGCAGAAAGGCAGAGGTTTATGAAAACGTAGCGTCCTTTCACGTGGAAAATCAGTGACTTTGGCCCGACATGAAAATTCGATTTTTACGCGCATGGCACATTCACTAACTGAAGTTTCTTCTCTCGCGCGATTTTCTGGGTGGCTAACTTTTCATCGGTTGCTAACATCCTTAAACGCCTTGACTTCCTCCACCACCAACTGACCTGCACAGCATTCACAGGACATATTTATGCCTCAAGTGTGTACCTTTTAGAAAAATGAGCAACCTCCGAAACCTCTTGTAAGAGTGCAAAAAAAAAAAAGAAAAAGAGTTTAAGAAACTAAGCTTCTTATCTTCTCAGTGTTGTATAAAGTAATATAAAAAAATTGAATAAAATAACTTATTAAATAAAAGGAAATAAATACAATAAGAACCTGAATTATAACCGTAGAAGGAAATGCAACAATGCATGACAATCAACATTATTTTTAAATGTAAAAATAACAGTTACTGAATATAAAATGCTGATTTCGATTTCTTTTAATTACACTGGAATCTTTGAAGATTTATCTTGTTATTTCAGGAATGCCTCGTTGTTAATCCGCAATAGCAAATAATGGCTGTTTATTTTCTTGAATTTATTAAAAAGATTTAATTGCCATGGCTAGATTTTTCAAACGTATAAAAATGAAATTTAAGAAGTGCTTTCTGAAAAGCAAAAGGTTACTTGATTACTTCACACATTACAAGCGACAACTTCCTTTTCTCCATCATTATTAATGTTTAAAAACATCTGCTACAATTGGCGCAGATTCAAACTGTGTACAATTATAATTGAGTTAATGCAACACAACTTTTCCTTCCAATTCAGAAGAGTCAGTAGAAGAGAACTGGAAATAGAATGAAATCGGAAACTAAGAACTGGTTATTAAATCAAATGTTAATTTGATGCGAAAATCAATGTCGATGACAACACGAAATTTTACAACATTAAAAGTTTTCTTCAGGATTTTCATTAGTAATCATTTGACTTCATTTCGATAACATTTTTATCACGCCTTATTCGCTAAAAGACTTCAAAAATCAGAATGACATTTTATAATTGGCATCCTTTCCAGCTTAGAAGCGAGCTTTGAATTTGAACAGAAATTGAATTTAAATTTATGTATCAGTTGAGTATTACTGTAAGTTATTTCACATGTTATATAGAAAGGATTAATTTTAAGTTTTGTAATTTAAAAAACAGATTTTAATTCCTTCAATTCTTTATTGGTACACCGTTTGAAATTAAGTCAACATTATATTTCTTCAATATTCACATTTCTAGGCTTATGAATATTAAAATCATCAAACTTACATATAAATGTAAGTATAATGCTCCTAAATATGACAAATTTTGATTAAGTTTAGATCAGGTATTAAATGTAATGCATAGCAGTCCGCAACTGAAATTTCAAAAATGAGCAAATCTACAGCAAATCTACAGGCGATACATTAACATCACGCTCAGTTTAAAAGAAGTTTTCTAATAGGATGACATTGTTTGCAATTTTTGTTTTAAGTTTTCGACGGATGAGAATGTTTATAGAATAGGAATGTCTGCGTATGTATATGTGTGTATATATATATATGTGTTCCATTCAGTAATGTAGAGTCAGTGAGCAAATACTCACGATAAATTTAGCATAAACTTAGCATACATATTTATGGACAACGGATGATCTCAAATTCTATTGCATTTGAAAAACTTTTTTTTTTTTAACAAATTAATGGGGGGGGGGGGGGGGAGACGTGAAATAGTGATATCGTATTTGTTTCTTTTTTTTTTCCTTATTATTCTTAAAACCAGTGTCATCAGATTACTAAGCTTCAATTACGAATCTAATGTGGCGCAATATGAAATCGTGTCAAGACTACTAACAGACAATAGACAGTGAAATAGTGTTATAGTTATTAAGAGAACTACGATAGGTTTCAGTAATAATTATCAGAATCTATTTGTCATATTCTAAATCCAAAGCTAAAAATTAGTAATTTCATTAGCTATTGAACGTTTCGTGAAAAATTGCAAAAATAACGAACCATTTAATTCTTACAAATTTTATGATTCTATACAATCTGGATTTTGAATAACGAAAGAACTTTAACAAGTTTCTATCAGGAAGTATTTGTTAAAAGTTTCTTATTGCAGTTTACAAAAGAGAAATTGGTTTCGAAATTATCATTTAACAACAAAGCAACTTCCCTGTTAAGATAGTAAAAAAATATAAAGCTTTAGTTTAATTTCGAAAGTTATTGAACAGAAACATATTGTTATCATGTTTTTATGAAAAATTCAGAATCAACCTGAAAAACAAAACATTCTTCTTAAAAAGAATAAATATTACTGAATTCTCTAATCAGATTCATGTTGACAGCTAAAAAAATTGGTCGTGTATATCTTTTTTTTCTCCTTATTCTTTTATCCTCAACTTCAAGCTGAAACACAAATCCGATTTCAGTTGGCCAAAAACACCACATCGAATTCACGATGCGTCTTCCATTATCGCTAGCCTCGCAGATTCTGATGATGTTTCATTCGCTCGAATGATATTACACTTGACGTCATTCACATTTATGCAAATATATTTTCGACATCTTCTCTCACTGTCGAACAAATCCCGCAACGCTGTGGCCAGTTTTCTTTTCAATCCTGTAAACTGATTGGGTTTCAAATGCAATCCACAATTCTGTTCGGAATCAAATACATTTCGTGAAATGGAGGTTTTTAAACAAACCCATTATCGTGATAAAGGAAAAAAAAATCATTCTGAAATCCATTTTATATTAACGTTTTCTTCCTTAGTTTTCGTACCAATCGAACGGTCGACGTAAAAAGAATGTGAAGGAAATGAAAAGGTCACCAATAGTGATTTATGCGCAGAAACCAAAAACGAAGAAACGGTAACAATTTGTCAGCCGTGTGGCGCCAACCTGACAGATTGCAAGTTGTAATAGCTCTGTGATATTATCTAAGAAAACCAATTTTCTATAGTCTCCAGTTTCCTCGATGTGATTTTTCTGGAAGCTGGAAGTGGCAACTGTTGATTACTCAGACAAAAAAACATACATTAAAGAATGATAGACGCTCTAACCTTAATGCTTGTTATTTTTTTCGGATTATAAATGATGGATATTAAAATTAGGAATGCATTTCTTAGCACCGCCTACAGTAAAATTTCAATAAATTAAATAAATCGAATTGTAAATGTCAGTCCAAGAAACAATACTTTGCATTGCAATATAAAAATATCAACTATGAAAACAATATAAATAACTAAATATACAAAAAATATTCAAGTTGTCTTTCTTCTATAAATGTATTGTTTCGAAAACAAAATGTTTATTTAAATTAAAAAGATTTCATTCAAACAGTATTACGTATGTGAGCCCTGTAGCCAAGTGGTGCTTGACTGCGGCGTGGACTGTAGCAGGCGGAGGTCAGGATTTTTCCAGGGAGATGTGTGCTAAGTTGGGTTCACTCAAGCTCTCTGTAAAATTAGTACTAGTTTTTCTTTCCCCAGAGATTAATGGTGGGCAGGGAGGTCGGGCTAACCATCCGTTGTTAGTTAGAAAACTTCAGAAGTCATACCTCCCACACCCCACGGACAACGTAACCGTATTTTTGGATACATGAAGATAAATTTCTTTAAACATTATCTATAACAAGCTGGTAGACTTTATATATCTCTTTAATAATGAATATAATTAATTGCCTTACTACATAGTTATCATTGTTTCCTCATATATTTTATTTTCTACCATTTAATTTAGAACATTAGAATTTAAAGGGGAAAAAATATTAATTCCCTATCAAGCAATTATGAAGTAAGTAAGCAGTTGTCAAATAACCTTTTTAAAAAATAAAAATTCTTCAATACATTTAAAGAAAATGAAAACAACCGCAACTGAATACAGTGAAAAAGCTTTAAAGTCATCACATAAAACCTTCGAAATTACAAGGCCGAACTTAAAACAGGTGTTAAAAGAAATAAATCGGTGTTGATTACTGCGTTCGTATGTTAATTTTATCCTTCCCAAATTTTACTTTTAGGCAGTGAATCCAAATTATAAGTCGCTCAGGTATTCTTTTATTCAAGTTGTGACTACTGAAATATGACAACTAAAGCTGTGATCCTAATTAGATAATTGTTCTTAAATAAATAAATAAAAAAAATATTTTGGACCTTGCAATTCTTAAATGTTTGGGATTTATGTTTATCTTTATTATGCTGAAGAATACTAATCATGTGTTTTCGATATGCTTATTACTATTTTTGATTATTTTTTATTAGCAACTATCTTTTTTAAAGAATTTCTTGATGTATTTTTTTACTGGAATCATAGTATGTAAGAAATTTGTATCCTAGTGTTTTGAGTGCTGTAGTTTTATTTAAATTGTGAATTTTATACTTAAAAAAGCAAAATACCAAAACGTTACTGTAAGTTAGTCACACAAACAAAACCGATGCACCTGAATTATATTCAGGTGCGTCGGTTTTGTTTGTGTGACTAATAACGAACAATGCACGTAAAGTCTTGGTAATTCTGGTTACTGTATAAGTTGTTCGCGTTAAATCTTTCTAAGTCATTTTGTTGTCATTAGTTTCTCCCAAATTTCAAAAGAGTATCTGATAAACTTCCATACGGTAAAACCCCCTTCGTGATTAAATCGTCAAATAAAAAATGAAAATTGTAGAACATAACGACTTGCATATAGGACGACGTCGATCGAATACAGAAATAAGAAAGTCATTTGCGCATATTTTGAACATCAGTTAAAAAAAAAAAAGCCGTCGAGAAAATGAAACCTAAAACATTATAGGGCCTTTAAAACATTTCTCAACATATGTCAATCCATACGGAAAAAAGTACTTAGTGTATAATGATGTACAGTACAGCAATTTTTTCTTAACTAAAATTTACTTAAAATTGAGTTAAAAAATTTATCCTTATTTAATACATATATTCTTTAGTATTACTACTGTATTTTTTTGCTTTTGTATTTGTGATGTAGGATATGTTGAATGGTGAGGGAAGGAAATAAATCCGACATATGTAAAAAATTACGTGTAGAACAGCTGACTTACGTATGTCGGCAGCCGTCGGTATTGTAAAATTATTACGCTACGTAAGAAATAGTGGAAAACGAGTACCAAAAATCAATAAATGAAAATCGAAAGCTAGAAGGTGAGCCATTGTAAAATGCAGTGCAACCATCATAGACATTGTCAAATATAAATAAACATGTAAAGCAGGGGAACACGATGCAGCTTTTGCTGTACAACTCGGTGAAAAAGTTGCACGCAGGAAAGTTGCAAACGACAGTTATGGGCGAAAACAATGTTGCTGTGAAAAATTGCAAATATCGAGGTTTATCACACGCTCTGTAAAATTCTAAACTAATGCATTTACTTATAAACTTTATTTCTGCATGAATAAATGTCAGAAATCTCTCGTATTCTTTGTGTAATTGCTGTCCCTAAATCTGAAGCGACGGCAATCTGTTTGGGCGCCATGTTTTCCCATGGGCGTGACGTCATGCGTGACGTGTTCCAACGCTGCGCTAGGATTGGGTGCTGTACATGCAGCTTTGGAGTTGCATCCTTTCGTCTTGACAGCTTTTGCTGCATACAACTCTGGTTACAACTGTGCTCAAGCAGCTTGAAAAGCGATCAAACAGCAAAGTTGCACATACAACTTTTCACAAAGCTGCATCGTTTTCGCCCTGCTTAAAGGTTGTCATGCAAATTAAAACAAGCGAAGTATTAGTGTTTAAGTTAGATGTAACGGTGGCATCCTACGCCAACGATCAATTTCTGTGCTATTTGCCCAGTAAAGCAAAGTCTGATGAACGTTTGCCTTCCTTTGAAAGACTGAGAAGATTCGAATATCTTTTGTACTGCTTATTTCTATACATGACATCGTTGCTTGCTATTGCGATCTGTTGTCCAGCGCAATCTCTCTCTCTCTCTCTCTCTCTCTCTCTCACTCTCTCGTTTAAAGGCAAAAAAATATATCGTCCTTACATCCCTGTAAGTTCCAATAAAAGATAATTCAATCTTCAGTCATTTTTTTGTTTTGTTTTTTGGCTAGTGTATTTGAAAATTTATATTTAGAAAAATTTCTTGCGAGTCTTTGCATCTTCTAATTTATTATTCAAAATTAACATTTTCTTTGCCAGAACGATAAGTCATTGATTATGAATAAAAACCGAAAAGCTTAATGGCTTTACTTTGTTAATAACAGTTAAAGCATTTATATCGAATTTCGATGCAAAAGTCATTTCAAAGTTGGAAGTTATCGAAAATATAAAACTAATTTCATAATCGAAAAATTATGAAATTGCTTTTCCTAAATGTACAGGTATACGTTAATAATTTTTGAACGATGTATTGGAATCACTGAAATAGATTAAGGGTGAAATTACAATAAAGTACTAATCATGCAGTAATTATTGCGGTAGCAGCACAAGATTGCAATAGTGACTATGCTCTCAAAACAGATTTTAATATGACAACAGGGACAAAATGGATAAATAATTATTAATACCATGTTATTCATCATTGAGATATTTTTATTTAATCATTAGCATTCCTGGACGACTTGGAAGACGAAGTCAATGTTTATTACTATATGTTTTCATCCAACCTTAAGAATCTTTTCAATAGAATATTCTTGCAGAACCATCCATTTAGTTATTTTAACTGTATCTTTCTTCTGTTTCTAACAACGTTTACTTGAATTGATATATTTAATCTGAGAAATTCTCCATTTCTATTCCTTTAAAGGACAAAAGATTTATTTTTCTGGTTTTCTTTCAAGTGATTGCAGTGAGATAGCTGCTCAGATATTTTTTTGACCGAACGTTACCTATAAAGCTTTAAGATAAAAATAGGTAATCTAAGCTGACGAGGGATGAAAGAACGAAACAGCAGGTTTCTTAATGTTCCAAAGAATAGATGAAAAAGAATCTAATTGATAAGGAACAAAATACATCCAAGACATATATTTTTACAAACAATATAGGCATTTTTAATTCAAATTTTACATGGTTTGTAAATCGATATGTTTTATTACTATTCCAAAATGTTTCTGTTTCTCAAACTTTTTCTATGCATTTTTCTGATTGAGTTAAAAGGAAAGAAAGACTGACACTTTGGAACTACCTATCCTGTTTACCTTAGGACAAATGTTCCATAAACTTTACGCGATAAGCGAATCTTCGAACAATTTGAGAAATCCATTCTTAGATAGCCTCACTTCATAAAATTCACTGCACAGAAATAATGGTCTCCTCTTTGACAGAGTTTCTACTCTAGAAGCCGATATCGAACTTAAAGTTAATGCAGAACAAAGTGTCACATAACAAGAACAATTCAGAAATGACGTCATAAATCCCGCTGAAATGCATAAGTCTTTTCAGCTTCTTTCCAATATGTCATTTTAACCAGTCTTATAGTTCCAAATATTTTTGAAGATATTTTCATTTAGATATTGTCCAATGCAGAAATGAAAACATCGGTTCAATTCATGAACATCAAAGGGTGAGATCAAATGTCTACAAGTGATATCACAGAACATTTGTTTCACGCTCTTTGGCGATCAACACTAGTCATCAATTAACAGTGAGATATCAGTACAAAGGTTAACAGAACAATTGTGGAAATCAATGTGGAGTCTCTAAAATAAACAACAATAAATTCACAATAAAAGATAGATTAAGATACTTAGTCTCACCTAT
>JAFIDM010005346.1:26814537-26833498 GCA_023159025.1 Thereuonema tuberculata | reverse complement strand
ATATTTAACAAGAAAAGTCAGGATAAAAACGCACACATTTAAAGGATTCACTGAGCTATTTTTGGAAATTTCATACCGGGAACCCAAGACGGACCGTTTCGAGGTTCTACCTCTCGTCAGTTGGATTCGCCCAGTACTCATAGCTCAGTGTAATCCAAAGAAACATAAACAAAAGCAAGGTCAAACAAAACAATGGCCCATGAATTAAAAAAAAGCATCAAAAAACAAATTAAAAATAAAAAAATAATAAATTAATCCCTAATTGCTGAACGCTTAGCCTATGAAAGATTAATTTGTAAAGCAAACATACATAATGGCAAAATTTAAGGTGCGTAATACATATGCAACAAGAAAAGCAAATATTAAAAATGCAAACATTTAAAGGATTCACTGAGCTATGAGTACTGGGCGAATCCTACCATTAATCTCGGGAAAGTATTCCTATTTTAAAGAGATCTTAGTAAGCTCTAAGACCCATCAAGGGTAAAGTTAGCTAGGAAAAAAAATGCAGAAACAGAGTTCGGCTCTTTCAGTCTACATCACTGGACCATCGGGCCAATAAGTTGTAATTATATCGTATAGAATCTAAATTCATATTTAAACTTAACCTTCCTATAAAGCACAGCTAATTCAAGATATCTGATAGGTAACAGAGGACAGTATCAAATCCTTTTTCTATCAAAGAATTAATTTGATGGCCTCTGGTATTTTAGAAACAAAAATATCTGCATAAGATTAGACTTTTCAATGAAATCTGCTATTTTTTTTCTAAAATATAAATCGAATTCGTAAAAAAGGACTGCACTGTTAATCCACTAAATAAGATATCTACTTAAATATTTAGCAATCAAATATAATTTTTGAAATAGTCCTGAATAATTCTTCTAAATCAAGTTTATCATGCATAAAACTTTTAAAATTCTTAATTTTTCTTGAATTCTAGATCTTAACTGTTAATTATGTTTGATTTTAACTGTTTTCGAGAAGACCAATAAGGAAAGAACTATCCGAGAAAATGGTGAAATCGATAAATTGAATACAAAATATTCAATGTAATATATCTTAAAATATATCTGTCTTTTAAACTAACCTCTATAATGTGGCCTTTTTATGTCATCTATAGAATATCTCAGGTGCTAAGAGTTGAAGCTTAATGTCACTAAGTAGAATATAATATTCTTATAAACTCGTTTTCATGATAATCAGGGAGAAAGGGTGAATCCCCAGCCTTCAACCTGACACGTGCAATGAGCTTCAAATGGCTGCTATTATAAACACCTGTCACCTAGTTCACAGTTTCTCTAGCCGAGAACTTGGTAAGCACTTGCTTTAAACTAGATTTCAAATTGAAAATAGGTACAATTCGAAATTCTTTTTTTATTAACGTTTTTAATCTTAATATTTCATGTTAAGAAATTAAAAACCTTAAGATTCATAATGTTAGATTAGCATTAACTCGAAGAAGGAAAGCTTCATTAAGTTAGCAAGCTAGTGAAGTGCCAACAATTCCCAACATTCAGGAATATCCGAGTTCTGATGATCACCTTTAGGGCCTCCCGTATTTAATCTCAAAGAAGTCACATGGTCTCTATTTCACAGAAGATTACATGCCATGAGGGCCCGTCTAAAACAAAACAAAAATCTAATTGCGCTATTGAGCCCCTGCTTGAAACATTATTGTAACCAATATTCAACTATTTTATCATAAAATAAATATATTAACTGATTGTTGAAAAGTTTTTACTTAGTTTAACTTATTTGAATATTAAATTATAAACGTATTGAAATTACTTAATTTATTAACAATTTTATATTTCACAGAAATCTATATAAGTCCACCGCATTTCTGAAAATTACATTAATAATATTTTAAATTAGCTTTCATTGTATTCAAATAATGAATAAAGCAAGGGCCAAAATAGCTATATTCCTATCTTTCCTGGGAATGTAGGTTTTTACCTGTCAAATAGGTAAATAAAACTTATCAAATAAGTGAATCTGTGCTTTGCCTCCATCCCCCTCCATACACCCACCTCCTTCTAATTTTTGAAACGCGGGACAAATCTACCAGAAGTAATTTTATATTTGATTTTTTCTTTGTGGCTGCATGAAGAGAAAATAGGGGGAGAAGTTTGATAACAATTACTAGAGAAAACTATGAGAACCGAAACAATGGATTTCTTTAGATATCTCAAAGAAATCCATTCAAGAGATATATTCAGACATTTTTCACTATGAATTCATAATGAGAAATTCATTATGAAAAGTTAAGGATATTTTATCCGCTTATTAATCATCTTAATTTTTGCGAGAGCTATAATTTATTGGATTCAAACAAGAAAATCGCACATTCGCAGATTTTCCCAGAAAAAAAAAAAAATAAGCAAAAAATCAATTATTTTTAGACAGAAGATATAAAATAAAAAGGAGGATTTTCGTTTCTATTATTTTCACAATTTTTTAAAAAATATATTTAAAAATAAAACCATATCAAACTTTTAAGGAAATAAACTTCAAGGTAAGAATTATTCAATTTTAATAAGTGTGAATAAGTAGGTGTGTTGGCCCATGTTTGATACATTTCAAGTTTTTTAGGTACTTCTTGTAAGTTGTATTCAAATTATTACAATTCGCTCTAACTTCTTCTAGGCGACAGTATTATTGAAGACGATTCTACAAACTCTGTATTGTGATTTGGTGAGTCGCAACATTCTTCCCTTCGCTTCACAGCGGACACGAACCGACAACTTTGCGATATCGTATTACGTACATGAAAAAAAAAATCCTCTTGCAGCGATGGAGCTGCTTCTACTGTACGAAGCTCATCTTCCAAAATGATATCATCCGGAGGCCGACACGGTCGATAACACTGTTAAGATCGTCGGTTGCTTCTGATGAAAGATAACAGTTTCCTAGTGAGATTCTAGAAAATGGAGACGGCAGATTGATTTCTGCACTGATATGGCCAATGGAACAGGCAAATTTCAGCGAACAGAATTATTTTTAATGGAAATGGATACAAAAGTTTTTATTTTTAACTCAAAATAATAAACTTTAGCTTAGGGCTCTTACTTTTATAACATCACATCTTAAAATGAAATATTCTAGTGTGATGAATACATTTAGATATATTTAGATGCATTTATTATATGACTATCTACAGGTTTTTGTGAAATCTGAATTAAAAAACGAAATAGATTCAAGATTTTTTTAAATCTCGAAATGTTTTTGAGTATCATTAATCAATGTATGCAAATACAGGTAGGCATTGAATACAATCTAAATTACTACATTACTGACAATAGCATGTAGCAGCTTATTTGCAATAGAGGAATTCATTACTTTCGATGACGTTTCACATTTACATAATATTGAAATGACATCCAATTGCTATTTACAGAACGAGATGACATCAAAATTGCCATCAGTTGTAAAATCAGAACAGTTATCGTTTGTAGGAATGAAACAATATATAACTGATAGACAATTCAAGTCTACATTTATTTATAAACTTTAAGTCGATTTTTGAATTTAAAATGTATTTAATATAAATTAAATATTTAGTAAAGTATAAGAGGTTAACTAAACTTTAAAACTGAAGTGTATGTTTAGGGATCAATCTATATTTTCTTTGCAAATAATTAATAGTATCTTGTTTTTCTTTCGCTGTTGACTAAGCATTTGTCTTGTTTGTAAACTTTTTCATTCTTGAGTCAGCTAATTTATTTATGAAGCAGCGTTATTCAGTAGGAGATAATACAGGATGAGAATTGTCACTGACACTAAATTCAACAGAAAGATAATAACCTCAAAACATTGCTTTGTATATTTTCTTGCACAGACCAGTTTCTGACATTATTGATTTCTACTGTAAAAAAATAAATGTTTGACATTAGCTTTGTTTCTATCATTAGGTTCTACTTATACATATTATATAAGAGTTATCCTTAAAATAACAATAATACACCTATCAAAGTAATCGTCGGAGTTGACGCTTCATTATCTTTCAATTCACACCCACTACAATCTATTCAACGACATAATGTCAACATTGATGCACACACCACTTGTCTACTTCACTGAATGCGTTACAAGAGTTTTAAATCTGTTCAAATAACCGAGTGTTTACATTTAATTCAGAATTTTCTCATGATAAGCTATTAAGTCTGTATTATTTTATTCAGTTTACTTTAGTTTATTTACTTTATTTTTTTATTTACTTTATTCAGTTTTAACAAATCAATTCCCTTTTTTTTAGTTAAAAGAAAAACAAGAGACTCCATACAATTTGCAATCCATCAGTTCAATCCTTAACGATAAAGTGACGATACTGTTAATTGGCAAGCAACTAATATTCTTCAAGTCGTTATAATTCAAAGGTCAAGTACAAATTCAAACCAACACTGAGTTCATTTAGTCTAGAACCATTCGGTCAACTTTGAATAAGAGGTCAGTAGCCATCTTTACCTAGAAGTGGCATACTCAATTGAGGCTATCATATTCATTCTCAGCGTAGGCGATTTGGTATTGACCGATTCCAAGTTTGTCAAATTCCCACTATTTATCACATTCAAAATAATAGTATATTTATTCGTCTTTCCAAATTCACTGATTTTGATGAAATAACAAATGCTTATTATGATTTTATAATGAAAAAGAAAAAGTAACTTGAAAATGTAGCAAAAGTTGCTACGAAACATGTTGTTTCATATATTAAATAAGTTTTTATTAGCCCAATTATCTAAGAAGTCAATATTTAAAAGAAAAAAGGTCTAGAAAAGTGCTGAAAATTAAATTAAATGGAATTTAATTTAATTTCTTTCAATTTCCACTGAAATGCTGTGAATATGCTAAAATTGGGAAGGATTAATTTTGATAGGTGTCCTTTTATTTTCAGAACTTCGTAAAAAAATATTTTATTTACTTTTCTTCCGAAAGTTTTGTAAGAGAAACTTATAAATAAATTTTTCGAAGTTGGCAAATAAGAGAAAGAAAGTTGAGTAACAGCAGCCTCTGGGGAAAAAAAAAGTAGTTCAAGGCAGCATATTGAACTGCGATGGCCACTGGCGAATTCCCCATATTCCGATGGTTTTCCAATACGCATTTTCTCCTTTCGTGGATTTTTGAATATTGAAAATGATATAAGCCGCAGTTTAAAGTAGATTTAGACTCGTTCATCAGCAGAGGGAAGGCTTACATAAGGGGAGGGCGTATTTAACTCCGCCGCACGAATGAGTCTTCCAGTGAAGTGACCAGAGCTCTCCTCTCCAGGCACGTACCGCTCCACATCGCAAGCGACCAGAACCACAACCGGGCGTAAATGTCATTGGAGCATGTCGAAGCAACCAACTGTACTATTACATGTCGTTCCTTCTAGAAGAGGAGGCTCTTCGATTAGAAAAGTGATGGCACAGGGAGGAGAAAAGAGAACAGCAAAAGCATCCAAACATGCACAAAGCATTTCATAACATCGGAAAAATGTGTATTAAGAAGTTGAGGCGAAACAGAATTTTCAGAACTCGAATTGGCGAGAATGCGGAAGCTGCTGATTAATGAAGGGAATCAAAAAATAAGTAGTAGTAAAAGAAACGTGTTAGATTATGTAAATTTGATAAGAAATTTAGCGTGAAGACATGCATGGAGAAGTTGAAATTGGGTTATTTTAAAAAATAAAAATGCTAACTTTCATTCAAAATGCAGATTATTACAGCTTGGTAAATAAATTAAATATTCACGATTCTTCTAAAGAAGAAGAGTGAAGAGAAATATATTTTTTAAAAAATAGACAGAGCGTTTCAATGATTCATGAGACGTGAAATTTACATTGGAGGTTCATTGGATTCATGATTCAACAGTGATTTCGAAGAAAAAAGGCAGAAAGATGTTTATTCATGGTAAACAGAAAACAAAATATAACTACTTTTTAAATTAAAAACAAGTAAATTGCTTTAATAGTTATTTTTGAAAGTAGGTTTCTACTTTAATAATTACCTTCATTTTGTAGTCATTGGTTGGTAAATTAATTTTAATCAGGATTATCTATTGAGAAAGTTTGAAACTGGCAAAGTTGAAAGAAAATTATAATATTTAAAAAAGTTAGAATTTTGATATTTTTTTTATTGACACATGATTTTATTCATGTACATTTAATTAAATATATTTATTTAACATTACAATATATCCACTTTAATTCTACAGAAACCTATCTAATCAAAGAACTGGAATTACAATACAAGGTGATTTAATATCAAAGAAATTTAAGCTTTAGAACTACTTATTAACTGTGATAACATATCTTTAAAGCTATCAGCTAAACGAATCCTTCTCATTTCATTTTTCTGAAGTAAATAAAGAAAATAGTTCCTTACTTGCCACAAACGGAAATAACACTAGAACATAACAGTCTGGAAAAGCCCTAGTCAACTAGTAAAAGGAAAACATATTTTTATTGCATCTAATTTTATGAGGTAAAACAACTTAAAGAGCGTAAGAAGTTTAAAAAAACGCTGTGCAGTGCAGTAAATGTACCAAGTAGATAACACTCGTTTCCATTTATTTCTAAAACAACGAAAATTTAGGAGTTGGCAAACGTGGACCAGAATAAAACTGAAAATTTGTTTCATCTTTAAACTTGATTATTCAATTAAATTAATTTGAAATTTAATAAATTTATATAAATAAAAACGTAGTCTATTAAAAGAAACGAAATTAGAACAGAAAATAATTTAAAACTGGAAACTGTCTCACTTTATGTGATCCAAATTAATGATTTTAAGAATGTAAAAAAAAAACGAATTTCTACCCATTAGAAGAAATGAAAAAAAAATCACTTTTTGATATACTTAGCTTTTTCATTTTGTACAAAATATCAATGTATTGGAGTCCAAAATATTGTATTTAAGTTTTATGAATGTTTGAAATAAATATTCCTTAACTTTTTTCGTTTCGTAAATAGCTGTTCAGGTATAGCAGAAATGCCTAGATGGTGATTGCATAAATTGCTTTCATATGGGTTCGAATCCTTCAATAGGCATGGAGTTTTTCTCTGTTTCCTGTGTTTATTATATTATTTTCTTATTCTACTTCCGGTTGTTTATAGACATCTATTAATTCTTGGGCTTCTGTAGAAGACGGATGAGGCCTCAAAACTGGTGGGGTAAACGCATGGCCCATAATAATAGAATAAAGAACTTTCATAGAATTTATCGCTTATTTACCATAATATATAAGATGATATTTTTTTTAATGATATTTTTTTTAATGAATAGAACATATCAATTTTTAAAACATCAATAAGCAGATTTTAAGTTAACTTTAATCAAAATCATAATTCTCAATAAAAATAAAGAGAGAAATTTATCTGGAGCTCTTTTTATCTCTTAAATAACTTCGTTTTCTTCGGGATTACGGATAATAAGAGCTTAGCATCATCTGACGTAGAATGCTTAAGACATTTCTTAGGTTTGAACGGAAGTAACTAAAGAACAAGAATAAAGAATTTATGTATCGATAAGAAGATTAAAAGTATTGTTGAATTCACAAATCCTGGAAACAGGAATTCAAAAAAAAATTCAAATTTTGATCCAGTTATTTCTATGGAATATAAACTGCAAAACTATCTTAGAATCTCTTCAGAATTTGGATAATAGAATACAAAATCATAAATTTTGTTTTTGTTTCATACTTTTATTTCGGATTTTCTGTATAAATCCAAATATTAGAAAACAAAGATCCTCTTTGGGAAAAAAAATATATTTTTATTTGAAGCAATAACATTCACGTCAACTTGCAGAATTACAGTCAGACAAAAGCCAAACTAAATTGTTATTTTCTATTTCATAATTTAGTCTTTATGGTACAGCTGAAAGAAGAAATCCTCTCTTTCTGCGTTTGTTTCCGAAAAACAAAACATTCAAAAGAAAGAATGCACTTTAAGTAAAACATAAATAATCTAAGACCTTTCATTCGTTTCTTCTCGAAGGTATTATGAAATTTTCTGTCTTGAACCGAGGGATTACCTTTCCCTGCGCGTCTCCGCATATTTTCAAACAGAAAATTGCTCTGTTTACCGATGTTGCTTGCTGGGCAATTTCTGGTCTCGTTTCCTTCTTGACCTTTCTGGAAAGGCGAGAACGTGGAGAATTCCACGGTTGACTTGCAGGTCAAACAATCCTCTCCAAGGAGAGGGGAAAAAAAAGCAGAGTTCGAAAAATGACATTATCTACCGTTTTTGATTCTTTTATTGTCCTGCTATTGGAAGTAATATATGATTTATTTAACGTATGTATTGATTTTGAATTCTGACCTAACATTTTTAAACAATTTAAATATCTACTTGAGATAGATTTGTAAATACTAGAGAAGATTTATATAAACTATAAAGAGTCTCAAATAGTACAAATTAGGATCCTGTGGTTAATTGTTTTTCCAATGCAGCTGACTGCTTGCATTTCCTATGTCCTACTTAAAATTCTCTCTTCAATCCTCCAACAGGGAATATATATTACAGTTGGAACCATTTAAAAATATTTTGTAAACATTACACTTGATTATAACATGTGGTATTTCACATACACCCCTACTTTGTTAACAAACTAAACATAAGAGCAACAAAGAAGAGCCACTGTGCGTAATTTATTTTTCTTGATGAGGAATATACTGAGATCCATTCTTTAAAGTGAATGAAATTCGAATATCAATGTGTTACATCCCCTGAAGTTTGTTTCAGTAGGAAAAACATTGTTTGTTTCTTTGTGAAGAGTTTGCCCATTTTATTTCGAAAGGATTCTAATCCACGTTGCCAGTTAGACATCTTTTTAAGAAGGATTTATCACGTATAGGAATTCCAATGTAAGAATAAAAATACCGTAGGCTACCTCCGACGAAATAAAGTCAAACATGAACATTCTTCATCTAAACTCTTATGTTCATCTATCTAATATGTTGACTAAACTGTTAAATTTAGTCGACATTTATTTTTTAATTTAATTTAATGTTGTCTAATCTTCAAATGGGAATGAGAAGTATTTATAATAGAGCAGATCGAAGAAGTTTTTTTCATCAGAATCAACTTCTCGAAAGTCTTACATTTCCACAAGTCATAATCAGCGTTTATTATAATAATTAATGATAAAATCAGCAATTCTGTTATCGGTTGTGATCTTTCGTGGAATTTTATTCAATGTTATTAAATTAATATAATATAATAATATAAACTAATATAATATGATATATAATTATGTTTCCCTTTTTTGTATTCTTTTTCCATTTTGAAACAAATTTAATTCATTTAACAATTAAATAAAAAATGAATCATTTCTTCAACAAGTAGCTAAGAATGTAATTTTAATTTCCATACTTTCATTTAATTTCAATAACAAAATTAGAGGATTTATTTAAAAGGATTAGATCACTAAAGCAAATAATAAGCTCTTCAGTGATTTTCATTTTTTTTCCAATCCCCAAGCGGATATGTAAGTTTAAGAGATTAAGAGAAAAAGTTCGCTTAATTAGAACAATGCATTCATGGCAACAGAAATGGGCTGATTCTTGCATCTCTCTTAAACCCGGTGCCAAGGCACCCCAGCAATCATTTGCTTCTTGTAGTGCTTTCTCAATTGCATCTTGCCTGTAACAGACCTGCTCCTTGGGAATGACGATTTATTAAGGAAGGAGAAAGGAAGGTGGAACGGGAACTCCCTCGATGGTGCAGCGGTAAGCCTCACGTCTAATTGCTGTAATCGCTCGAAGCGGATCATGGGAAGAATGCTGCATGATGATGCGTTCGATAGGATCAAATTATTTCCACAAGGCAGAAAGGAGATATGCCCCTAAAGAGAAAATCATACGAGATTTCCTACCATCCATAAATTCCTCAGTAGACGTGTTTGTCGCTTTAGACTTTGATAAATTACGTTACATTAGAAGACGGATAAATTAAGTTACCTATTAAAAAAGAGATAGATGATCTGAAAGCGGTAAGCTTTGGGTTTCACCAGTGTGAAACCACTTAATAAAAGGTCTGAAGTTAAGAAAATAGGAAAGTATGGGAAACGTTAAAGAAAAAAGACGAGTGTTGATCGTCTGCTTTAAAATCAACTGTTTCTTCTGTAATATAATTACTTATTTTATTTATTTAACTACTTACTTATTTTTTCGAAAATAAGACAATTTAATAATTAAAATCCAATTTATTAGTAGATATTTTTAAAATTGTCATTAAATTGTTCTTAAATATTAGAAAATGTTTATTATATCGGAATGTTGCATTATTTTTATTGGCTAGCTGAGATTCAACAAATATGATGTTACTTTTTTTAGCAATATCTTTTAAATTTATATATTCTAGAAACCAAATTAAAATTTAAAAGATAAATTAAATTGTAATAAATGATTTAAATATCTTTGCAATACTTCCTGTCAGTGTAATACATCCTTATTCATTTATGTAAAGTAGTACATCAAAGGTATTTTTGGATGTCGTTATGGGCTCTCTCTCAAAGACTTTGACATTTATTATTTATTTTATGATTGTTTCTTTCAATTTCATTTTTGGTTAATTTTGACTAAAATGTAGCGTTTTTATTAAAAGCTGAAACCTACCGCCATTCATGAGTTAATGCCGCAAATTAATAATAGATGAATACTTTTTCTCATGTCAAAAACAATCAAACCCTATTGTCCTGTAACTTGCACAAAGTATCAATTAATAATTAATATTATTACTTTTAACATTCATAAAAATATGACATTGTTATTATTTTTTAATTACATTCCTAATCTCCTAAATAGCTTTAGATACCTCCAAACTATATAAACTTCAAGTAGCAGACAGAACAAAATAATGAAAAATAGCTTTTGTTAATTATTCTTTTAATTATCTCATTCAAAGAAATACTAAACCGATCTTACACGAATTTATCAATACTCTTTCGCAATAAATAGCAAATTTTTCTTAGTAAATTCCAAAGTTGTTCAATAGATTTGTTTTTAAGCGCAATCTTAATCAAATATGTTCTTTTAAATTTATAAAACAGGTTTCTTTTGGAGGGATGCCACTGTTGGGTACGAGAGTGGTTTCCGTTAACTCTTTCGCAGTATCTGATCATTTCATCTGGTGAGTGGGTCTGGCTGAGGAGTCCACAAAAAAGATTGAAACGACCGTCCCAGATTCTCACCGATGAAAACTGAGCTATTTTTTTAGTTCAGTTGTTTATATTAATTTGTGGCACATTAAACCATATGTTTATTAATCAGGTTGGGACCAGCCTTGGTCCTTGTATCTTCAAATTCCTTTGAGCCTGATGGATTCGCAGACCAGGATTTAAAGCTTCGCCTTTTGTTTTGATTTGTTAATTGTGTTTTATTTTGGAGGGAGACAGCTGTTGGGTGCGAGAGTGGTTTCCCTTAATATTCTTGCACTATCTAAGCGTTTCATCTGGTGAGTGGGTCAGACTTAAGAGTTCACAAAAAGGTCGCAACGGCCATTCCAGACTCTACCTATGAAAGCTCGGATGTTCTTTGTTTCTGTGTCAGTTCTGAACTTATTTATATGAACATTAAATGTTTATTATAACATTACATGTTTATTATATTATTATTGTATGTATTGTAGATATTAATACTTTAAAAATAAAAGATATTATATCTTATTTAAAAAATTCAAGACACATGATGTAATCTCGCCATATTGTTGCCAGAAAGTTAGATTTAATTCTAGATTTATGAATTTAACAGATAAGTTAGTAATTAATAATTCATTATCTGTAGGTCTATCATCTTTAAAAATTAAGAAATTGAATGAAGCATATAGTAAATATTAATGACTTAATTGCTACTTAATGAAAGTCATTAATATTTACTATATTCTTAATTCAATTTCTTAATTTTTAAAGATGATAGACCTTCAGGTAGTCCACTAGCTAATTATTTATTCCTTGTGTTGATGCTGTTAAATTTACTAGCAATTACGTTACCATATTCTTTTTGTGGTTAAATATAATTGGTTTTTAATGACGCTTTTGGATTACCAGTTTTTCAACTATGTTTATTAGTGAGTTAAAACAGTTATTAAAAATGCTCTTTAATGCTTTTAAAAATCCATCTACTATTAAAACAAATGCCTGTCCACAATTTCCACCAACATTTCGGTAATATTAAAATTAATAACTGTTACTGGGTAATAAGCATTGCCGACAAATTTCATCATTAGAGGGCGTTGCGGTCAAAGTTAATAATACAACGCAACGATCAAACCATTTTTTTGTTCAATTTAGAAATGGTTGCTCATTTTTCCTGTTTCATATGTCATATGAGTTAAAGAGTTTTCGAGCGAGAGTCGACATAATAATGCAGAATTGCAAATTTATAATTTAAACAAATTAATGCCAACAATAAACGAAGAATTAATTTTAAAAAATGATGATAATAATATGGTATTATTTTATCTGAAACTGAGGAGAAAGATCTCGTCAACTTATTTATACCAAGTAAAATCTAACAACGCAGAGTATTATAGACTTGATCTAACATTTGTGACACAAACAAAGAAATACAACAAGCTGTCTAGTATGCATTTAAGTTGAAATAAGATTGTCCGTCCTTTCTTAAAAAAAATTAAAAACTATGATGAAATTAGAAAGGGAGATGCAGCCTATGAAAAGGAAAATCTTTTCAGATTTTGGTAAATATCGGACTAATAGGTAAGGAGGTATGGGCAAAAACCTTCAACAACGACATCCTCCCTAAGACCTAGTAATTGCTATAGTTCTAAAACTGTACACCAAACAAAACTGAAATTCTAGAGATAGAAGTGTGATTTACAAGATCTCTATTAATTTTTCAACAAAAAGTCAGCCAAAAGTATTGTGAATAAAGCTTTTATAACGTTTAATGGGCTCTTATCATGTTGATATTCCAAATTTTGCCTGCCAATTTTATCTTGATTTACTTTTTAATACAAACGTTGCTCTTTTTCTCAAATTTAATGCGAACGATTAGTTGAAGAATGAAATAATTTTTCAGAAAAGTTTCTTTTCCACTGCCAATAAGAAGTAGACATACGTCACCCTTTTTTTGAAATCTGAAAACATTTGGCTCTGTTGCAACAAACCATGCTGCGAAATGGTCACACATTACAATACTACCGAAGAGAAACAACACATCAACTCCGAAACGCTGGTGAAAAGCCCGAAAAAGTCGACACGAATTAGGTCATTTAATTGTTGCTACTGTACGAAAAACTGACCGGATCCAACTGATCATACCCTGTATTTTCCTGCAGGTAAGAAAAAAATTTGCGCGTAAGGATATACGTAGGATATATATGATAATGCCTATAAAAACTCCTTTACTCTTCCTTGTTCGAAAGATCTTTTCAATTATTAAAAAAAAATTCTCGAAAAGGAATAACATATGTGTAAATTGTGATTAAAATGATGAATATAAATCAAATAAATAAATTTTATCTTAAAATGTCCATTTTTTGATAAATACTCTGCTAACGTCTCATTTTAATCATTCAGAAGAGAAACTATAATAATTTAAAATAACTTCTATTTATTTTAAATATAAATTTTAAATGAGAAAAAAAGGCTTTAATAAATTTCAAATACATCCCATGATTTACTTGGATTAAAAGACAAAAATCTACTTAATCCATAGCAAATCGTGATTTGAATCTACACCTATGTTCAGTCTATACACAATCATTTAGGTAATTTAGTTGAAAGAACAGATTGTATATAATAAAAATATATCTATATTCTGAAAAATAAAGAAATTTTATCCAGTTTTAAAACAATTCATCCCCACCACATTTCTTTAAACTATCAAAATACAATTCGTGAAGTCCTAATTGGTACTATATTTGCAGCGTTTAGCTATTAGGATATCAAAATTTTGAGTACATTGATGTAGCAGGTTTTTTGATGTTGCGCCGTAGAAGTTTCTTTGTGCTTTTCGCAAAATTAAATATATATAATTTCTTTGTTTCATTTTAGTTTCTTCATTTATTATTAAGAATTTTCTAAATCTATAAACAGTAACGGACAGATTTCCTTATTTACTGTAGATGTATTTGTAATTTAAAATTTCTTCCGGAACAATATTTATGTATAAAAGACTGAATGTTTCTCTAATAAAAATTTTCATATTTATTGATTTAATTATTTAAACCCTAATATATACTTCTTATGAAAGTGACTTCACATACAAAGATTGATTGATTAAATAAGTATTTTTATTTTAGTAAGAACAAATCGAAGGACCCCTTATTCTTCGTTGTAGCATTTGAACATACAAATGTACAAAGCTCTGGTTTGGAGCTGTACAAATGGACTGCTGTGATCTAGATTTTGCACTTCAATTTCTACTGATCAATAAAAAAGATTAGCAAAGGAGATTTCTAATTCTTTCACTAAGGTTTATGTTTTGTAAGAAATCAGTTATTGGTTAACATGAGCAAGAACAAAATATACTTAGTTCTGACTTTATTCCATTGTAACATTAAAAAGATTTTAACATATCCTTTTACCAATGATTGTACCGAAACGACTATTTTGTTTCCATGATAGATATTAATAGAAATAGATTTAAATTTGAGGTTTAATAGTCCACAGAATTCAGTTTAGGGTGATTTAAAATAAAATATTGTAACAGTTCATTTTAATCTTCACCGTTTTTTATTTTTAATCATTCGTTTTCTATTTTCTAATTATTGATTATTTGTAAATTATTTTCCGTTGCAGCCGTTTAATTAGTTAATTAATTTAAATGCATTATGTTCTTATCAAATCACTATATATATTTCTTACTTATCCAATGAAATTCAGCTTTGTAAAATCTATAAAAAAAAACATGTTTTTTATTTAATAAATTGATTCAGTTCAGTTCCAAACTTGACTCGTTGTTTCTTCGCTCCTAAAAATCTTTCCTACAAACACCAATTCAATATACTTTCTCATAAACTGTAGCATTTGATTATTGTCCAGTAAAGTGATTAGAATATATTGCAGTTTTCAAGATGAATTTATCATCTTGAAATGATATATTGTAGCAAGTCAGATCGTACTATGTAACTAAGTAAAAACGACTTGTAGGTATAAAACAAAGGCATAAAAAATATTATGTAGTAGCGAATTGAACATATTTAAAAAACTGTTCATTGTTCTTATGGCTGCAAGAAAATTGAGCTCAGACAGATGGCGACGGTGCCGTGACTTATAGGTATAAGTTTCACAGAAGAGACGAACTCATTTCCTGCAGTTACTGTACCAGGAAACATTTCGGGATGGATTGAAAGTACCAAGATGTCAGGAAAGGCGGAGGCAGAAAGGAAAAAGAAAATTAAAGGGATCCCGAAAGAAGGAACGATTGGTTCTTTTTGTTTTGCGGGTATGAGAGGGGTGGGTTAGCATCAAAGAGGGAAGCCATTTCTGCCGCTCATTACGCCTTCTCGTCCGATGATTCTGCTAATCCTCCGAGTTTGTCGTCCAGCGCTTTTGGCCTTTCTCGTCCGTTCGATGGGTCATCAGGCACGATTCGGGGGATGTAGAGGTAACGTTGCAGGGGAAGGGGAGGGCGCTTTGCTCGCAAAGAGTGACAATCCTATCTCGAGAGAATCATCGTCAACCGCGAACAAAAAGAAGAGCCGTGCGCACTAATGATCAAGGTTTCTAATGAGATTCCTGGAGGGGGTGAGTGTATCAAAGATGGCAGAAGAGTGGGAAAGGGAGGAGGGGAAAAAAACAGCCATACAATCAATGCCTCACTCTCCCTCTTCAGAAACTAGATCCCTCGGCGTAAATGTTGGCGAAACAAACACAGAAAGATGATATATGGATTGAGATTTGGATTTCAAGGCTGTGGTTGAAATTCGATTCTTTGTTGGCCGATATCAATTCTTATTGAGCATTCATCAAAGCTAAATATAGAATTTAGTTTAAACCCAACCAAATACCTTAGTTTTACAAAAAGTAAAAAAAAAAAGATCAATAAGAAGCTCATATCTTCTCATTCTAATTTTCATAATATTAACAGCATTTGAGTAATCCGGGTTTCTTTCAGAAAAAAATATACAAAGCACAGGTAGAAATTTAATGAGAATTTAACTCCGAAGGTTATTTCTTTCTCGTTTCCTTTAAATTACCTTTTTACCAAAAATTTTTTACCAAAATTGTTTTTTAGCAATCCCCACTAGAAGTTCTATGAAAAATATAAAATTTTATCTTCATTTTCTCAGGGGGGGTACTAACATTTAAAAAAAATATAAACTGTATTATGTTTGTATTTTTTTTTAATGTTAGTACCTCCTGATAAAATGAAGAGGAAATTTTATATGTAGAATACGGTATAGTGCAATTACAGCTGACAAAATCAATTCTGAGAGATGTACAACGAAGATATTCAACGAATACATCGAAAGTTTCGTCTTCGTATTTGGGAGTATGATTCTTATAATTACTACGTTAATTCGTAATATTAGGTTACTCTATTTGCTTAAGTTTTCACTCATTTTTGCTTGTAAATTTTCAAAATAGATTTCAATGAAACATGTAATATTTTAATCTTTTTTTTCTTCTTCTTCTGTGGCTCAGTGGCCCTTAGTCGGGCCTTGGCCTCCTCAATCTTTGCTCTCCAAAGCTCCCTATCCACAGCTGTCCTTCTCCAACATCGAATTTGAGCATAATAGTAGTATCCTCCTTGATCTTCCCATCTTATTCTGGGTTTTCCTTTGGGTTGCTTTCCCTCAAATTTTCCTTTCAGCAATTTATTGGGGATACGTTCCTCTTCCATCCTAATGACATGTCCAGCCCATTCTAAACGTCTTAATATAACAAAATCTGGAACTGCTAGATCATTATATAATTTATATATTTCTGAATTATATCTGATTCTCCATTGCTGTTCTTCCTTAACAGGGCATTAGATGCGTCGCAGGATCTTCCGTTCAAGGTGTCAATTAATTTAGTGGAAGATTTGGAGAGTGTCCATGTTTCATATCGATATGTAAGTACTAGTCTGATGAGCGTCTGGTAGAAGATGATTTTATGTTTTTGATTAATTATGTTTTTGATATTTCGATTTTTCAATAGAGGCAAGAAAGAAAACTAAGCTCTGTTGGCTGAATAGATTCTATTTTTAATTTCGGAAGATTCAACATTTTCTTCAGTGATAATACATTCAAGATATCTAAATTCCTGAACCACTTCAATCTTGAATATTCCCATCTCATGGACGTCTCTTTTGCTCTTATTGTTTTTAGTTTTCCTTTCATTAATTTTCAGTTCAACTTCTTTTCCAAATCTGTTAATATCAATGAAAGTGTCCACCGCTGCTTTATAAGTTCTTTCTACAATACAGATATCATTCACATAATCCATGATCTGAATCATTTTGTGCTGTATGGTTCCTTTCAGATCAATCGGAAGTTGTCTTATCACAAACTCAAGAGTCAGCTTGAAAAGGAATGGTGCCAGCCCATCCCCTTGTTTTATCCTTGGTTAACCTCAAATGACCTACCTATAGAGCTCCCTCTGCCTTCCATTGAAGGACACATTTCGTCTGACTTCTTTGCTGAAACCAACTTGGGTGACCCTACCAGTACCTATGCCATCTCCAGCATAGCTCCCAACTTCATTGAAGCACACAAACCTCCCCACCTGGAGGCACCTACGATAAGGCTGTGTCCCCTGGGGAGGGTAATATTTTAATATGTTTTTGAAATATATATATTTCTTAAATTCCTCTTGTTGAACATAGAACTAAATAGATTGAACCTAAAAACATTTTTAATTATGTCTCCCATAAGTTTAGGCGATGTAAAGTTTAGATCCAATTTTCTTCCAAATCAGTAAGACGTTGCAAAAATAAATCTAATCAGCACTTAAATTTCAGTTGATATACCCAATCCCTGATGCGTATTTAATCTCATCTTTCAAAGTGCAACCATCGTTGATAGATATCTACTACTGTTATCTAAATATTTGCTTTGATACTTAAGAGAAATGACCAAGGTTTGTGTAGAGATTAATAATTGGTCCTATTTCCACCTTCATTAAATTCTTCTTAATATTATTCTTGAAAAGCGTGTTAGAAACTGTGGCTAGTGTAATAACATAAAAGCAGAATTTAAGTGCATAATTAATGATGATGAGGATGTGTCTACCCCTTCGATCGATAACTAAGAATTAAGGAGATTGAAAACCAAGATAAATCACTGCTACTTTTATGTTCCACAACTTCTAGATAATGAAATATTTCCGAAAAGCAATTTTAAAGATTTAATTTGATGGTATTTTATATCTACAGATATAAACTTGAAGATGTTTATCACCACAAGATGGCTTTTGATTAGGCAGAAAAAATATGGATTTGCTGATTTCACCACTTCTTGAGTGCAAAGATAACTAAAAATTATTTTTTTCACAATTAAATTTCTTGTACGGACGGATAATGGCCAAAATATAGATTTCAAACTGTACTGTAGAAGAATCTTAAGCAATCTTAAGCAATAAATTGAAAAGCAAACATCTCTTCTGAAATATTATATATATATAATAAAATCTATTAGTTAATGAAAACTTAGTTCAATCGATTTGTATCGAATCCTTTTTATAGAAACATATCAGCATTCAAAGTTATTTGAATTCCTTTATATTAAGAGAATCAAATTGAAACGTCATCAAGTATGAAGTTGATGAGAAATTCTGTCTTCAATGTTCAGAATCTGTATTTTAAATTTTATGAAACAAAAAATTTAAGAAAAAAAGTATTTATATTGCAAAAATATTGATTTTTTTAAAAAAAAATTTCTGAAATGTGACCATAATTATAAAAAATATTAATAGTTGATAAATTTCTTTAACTATAATATAATTTTAATCTATTCCTATAATCAATTAACAGAAAGCATAGTTAAGTGTATCTAAAATGGTACGCAAAATTATCTTTACCAAGGTAC
>JAFIDM010005346.1:26787102-26814437 GCA_023159025.1 Thereuonema tuberculata | reverse complement strand
ACTTTTTTTAACATCCTCGTTTTTTGCTGATGCTTACCATTTCTTCAGAATTTTTTGGACGCTTCGTTGCAATTCATGCACAATAAAAACGTTCTAAACAGCAAAGCATTTACAAACTTAAAAGCTTTCGACTTGTATCCAACAATATCCGAATCTGATGAAACTAAACCTTAATTTCAAACATTCCGTCAAGCCAAAATAAAAGTTGTGATTTGTTCATTGACCTCTCTATTACTGTAGAGTAGCTTGATGATCGTTTCTCGTGTAATTTAGGAATTTATCGTACGCCGACAGACAAAATTTCAAAAATACGTTTTAGGCAATAAGTGTCAATGCTCCAAAATTAATGCAAAATTCTTGGTTAACTGAAGCAGAATTCAAGCATGTTGGCTTACCATTTCCTTGTCAAAATGATCTATTTCTTCTTTATAATGCTATGCATTCTTCGGGATAGAAAGTTTTTAAGTCTGCAATATTATGTATTAGCTTTAAATTTCAATTTTAAGTAATAACACAATAAAGCAATAATTAGAAGGATTACCAAAAGCAATCACTAAAAGTACAAAACGCAATTTATAAAATGCAATTCGATCACCAAACTGCAAAATTCTTCAATCTCAAGTTTGGATGCGCGACGTAATTAACACAAACATTAATTAGTTTGTATTAAATTAACTCAATCGGATGCAAAATCCGTATCTATTACTCATCAAAACGTGTTGTGGAAAACCAAGATAGCTTTTCGTTGCATATGTCTCAACTGCTGGAAGCTATTAATCCAACCAAACTATTAATGAAATGCATTTCCATTTCGTTTCACGCATACTATTCACTTCTAATCGGTTCAGACTATCATCAAGTTAATTTAATGCTTGGGAGATTTAATTTAGTACTTAATCATCTCCTGCATGTCATCGAACATTAGGTGGGTGGCAGATGAAGAAGGACGGCAGAAATTTACATTGTGAAAAATGTCACGTGGAGTTCTCCAACTAATGATGACTAATTTAGACAAATTCTAAACAAAATTAGGCCTTCTAATATTCAGATGTCAGAGTCACTGATGAGAGAATTGCAGGAAGCTAAAATTTCTTTGCGAGAAATAGATTTATGTTAACGTTATTAGGAGCAACCAAATTGAATTATGGAGACGAACCTTCTCTTTCTCAAAACGACGGCGAATTCAAAAAAACAACTTCTATTATTCTTGGACTTGGCATCTTTCTCGAATTTTTTAAAAATCAAAGCTTTCAAAAGATCTTCTAAAGAGTTCTAAGCTGTAATAAGTAATTTTTGTACAAATTCTTAAAATTTCTTTTTTTTTATAAAACGAAAATAATAAAAAAAAAATCAAGGCAAAAAGAAAGCATCTACTTAATTTAACTTCTCTAATTCTATTCTGTAGTTAAAGTTAAAGTTAAAGTTGCGATCAGGCCCAGAGGACCGCGCAATGCAACTGGAGGGTAGGCTCCAGTGTTCAGAACCTACGGGACAAAGTTGAGGACGGGGGGTCGGCCCGTCGCTCGCCCGCCTTTAACTCCCGGGAAAGAAACCCGGTACCCATTCTATAGAGGGCTGGGTAGACCCTAGGGCCCGTTTGGAGGAGAAAGAAGCGTGGAAAAATTCCCGGCCTCCGCCGAGACCGGGAATCGAACCCTTCACCTCCAACCCGCAGCCAAGCGCCCTTACCCACTCGGCTACCGGGCCCACCTATTCTGTAGTAATTGAAGTAAAAATCAAACGTAAAAAAAAAAACACAACAGTAATTTTCTTCAAAAAGTTCAGACGTAACTAAAATCTTGTTGAAAGTATAATCATCTTCATTTAAGATGTTTAAACGTGTTTTAGTGTATTTGTTTTAATATAAAAACTAATATCGGCAGACCCTGTAAGACGATGACAACAGAAAATTTATTTACAATTTCTTAAATTTGGATGTGGCCTTTTGATCTGATTTTTCAGTGAAAAGTGAACAGAAATTTCTAACCAAAGTTTTTCTAGTTATTCTCAATGTTGATCGACATTTCATTGTACAGTAAAGAATGAATAAAGAAGAATCGAACTAAAGAGCAATAAATGAGGTTTTGAGGTATCGAATTTTGAAAGTGACATAACAGCTGTGTCACGCACTTTAGAAGTAGTCACCAATAAACCTAAGTAGTTATCCAGTATACATCGAAATCTCGGAACGGAAATCAGTAAGAACATTCGAAGGCCTAACTACGGAACTTCAGTTAAAAGAGCAAAACGTAAATAGACACTTAGAAAGAGGACAACAAATTCATATCCAGATATGATATGCTTATTGGTGATTTCCAAACAGAGGAATACATTTTTTCAAAGATGTCACTTAATCACCCTTATTATTTATTATATTTCAATGTTTTCAATGTCCTGTAAAAAATGAATTTAATGTCAGCGTTAGCCACCTAAAGGAACTGATAATGTTTATGTCTTTTAGTTGATGAATGAACACTATATTAAGTCGAAAACAAGTATGAATAAGTTCGTATTTATTTACTGCAAGGAATTTAATTTGTGATGAATTTCTTGAAAGCAAAACTTTATGTTTTGTAAGGAGAATCTCCGAAAAAAAATAAAATAGAATAACCAAAACTTTTATTAACTTGATGTGTTGTTAGTACCTGTTTATAAATATTGTTTCCACAGTGTTTTAAAAAGTCTCTTTATCAGCTTTCAAGGAAAAAAAACCTGTTGAATTCTATAGTTGTTCCTATAGTAATCGTTCATAAAATAAGCTATCTTAATAAATCCTGTAAAAGAAATTCAACAACTCAGATTAATAAAGGAATTCACTATGACAAAGTACTTTGCTAAATTTCTAATTATAACATATTTTTGAAAATTACTGTTAGAAAATTTCGTTGGTTATGAAAGCAGTGTTTCTTTTAAAATCAATTACAATTAGACCAATTGTAGTAGAGTAATTAGAATTAGAATTAGATTTAAAATTATTATCCCAGCTAATTAAAGAAAACATTTTAAAGTTTATTCAGACTTCAGGTATAGAAAAAAAATTCATGCATTTATTAAAAATAAATGGATTGAAAGAAGTAGATATTCTGAAATAGGAAAATTTTAAGAACTTAATATTTTGAGTACTTTTAACGGTATTAAGCAACAGTTTTGAGTTTTAAAAAAATAAGTCATTATTTATTTTTATTTTCTTCCTCTTTAGATTAGTTTTTCTATCAATATATTTAACAAAACATTTCATCAAGTAGTGTTTATCTAGCTGACGTAACTGAAGAATTTGAAAAAAGCATAATTTGTCAGCAAATTTATTTTCTCTAGGATTATCTTAGGAACTATAGTAATTTTTGAGCCTCAAAATAGATTTTGTTTCTAAATTTTCATCGAATAAAATATTTTATTGCAATGCAATATGCCAATATTCAATACGCAGGTTTTAGAAAAGTTGTTTTTGTTTCAGAAATCCAAAAACTCTTTATAATTATAGTAGCAACGCTAACATTACATTGAGACTACCGATAAACTAAGTAAAGAATTCATTATTGTCTTCAATCAACTTCTGCATTCCATTAGTTGTTAGATTTAAATGTCTTTACGTTTCAATTGCATAAAACTGACTGAAACTAAACATCACTTTTTAGGACCCAACTGAGCGGCGATAAAAGTTGGTTACAAAATTGAAAACGAGAACATTCTGGAAAGAATAGTTTATCATCAGAGCTCCTGAGGGGTTGCAAAGATACTTGTGTCATTCTCGGACACACTTTAAGATCCTCATTCCGGAAACCAATCTTGATATTCATAAATCCAATCTTGTTTCGCAGCCGTATTCTCTCGACACTTCCTTGACGCTTATTATCAAGATTATCGTCCTCTGGTCATAACAAATGCCACTTAGAACAAAGCGTCTTCTTAGGTCTTCGGTCTATATCGACACTACAATCTGCTTCAAGACACTATCAACAAAAGTTTGAGATTTTCACCAAGAAATTAGCGTCATAATATTTTAGGGTTAGTAGTTGTCAAAGTAAAAGCAGAATTCTTTTAAGTTGCGCTTAACATTTAGAAATGTTGAAAAGACAAATGGAAGGAAATACAATCTCTTAATAATGCAACACTTGGACATTTCTAAAGCAGCCTCAACTTATTATATATTTAAAAGATGATAATGGAGATATTTTAGTAACTACAATAGAAGAAGTCCTTCGTTTAACGATTTTCATATAAAGTATAATAAACTTTTGATATTTATATATAAGGTAGGTTGCCCAAATAAGGCCCGGTTTCAAATAAGGCCCATCCTTCGTTTTATTAATAGAACGTTGACAATTTACCAAGATTAGTTATGTTTCAGACAGGTCCTGGCTTCTAGCGGCTATACCAAAAATTAGGTCCGTTGAAGTGGATAATTTCCCCATGTTTGTTTCAGTTGAACAGGAAAAGTCGCCCGAAGCTTTTGTCGTTACTATTTCAACTTAATTTGATAAATCGTCTGCATTTTTTGGCAACTTAATATACATAAACATATTTTATGCCGTTTTAAAGTGTATAATGAGTGGAATAAGATACTGTATTTGATATTTTCCAGTTGACATGCATTTAAATACTTTTTAGTAAAACAATGCATGAAAGCATGGGTTAACAGGGGGGGTTCCAAATAAGGCCCTCCATTATATAACATAAAGTAATTATATATAATGAGAAAAAATATGACAAAAATCATCAAAGCTAGTTTTAAATTCCCAATTTTATAAATTAATTACTAATTAATTATTAATTTGTAGCTTAATATTTAGTCAGAACTAAATGTTGGAAATTGGCTGATTTCACTGCCAAGCTCTTGCCCCTGTGGGCAAGTTTGCCTCTGACTAGTGGGTCTTATTTGGAACAGGGGCTCCTAATAAGGCACTTCAGTTATATTTTCAAAACTGTGTTATTAAAGAAGAATTTCAAATGCCACTAATTTTAAAATCACTTTTTCATAACAGCACACCTTAAACTACCTTTCAAGACAGTTTTCAGAATTCTCACTCTTGCAGAAGAAATGTAAAAAAATCTTTACATGTTAAGTGGGCCTTATTTGGGCAACCTACTTTATAAGAAGATAGAACGCGTATCATAATTATACACATAATGATGAGTGGTTCAAAAGATTGTGGGATTAAGATTAATTGTGGGATTAAGACTGTTACTGGAATTAAGGTCAAGAGATTACCGGGCTTCGATGGTTCTTAGGACCAATCGAGGTTTCACCTGAAATTGGTTTTTTGGCTCTGGGCATACAAAGCCCTTGTATTTATATTTCTGTTTTATAAATAAAGTTAGTCAGTAAAGTCAATAGTTACCTGTCTCGACTCATGTTATTTTAATATGAGTGGCAGTTTTGATTTGTGAAATTTCTTCATGAAAAATCATCACATTAAGAAAAACTGTACCTGATACTAAATTTCTATATTTATTAAATTTTAAATCTTATTATATGGAACCACATATGATTCTACACAGATTTCTAGAACTTGTCAAATTTTAATGACTATACAAACAATCCATTTTGAATTTACAGTACATAGTTCTTAAATTCTATTGAAATACCGATTGCTGTGTTGACAGATATCTTTTCAATTAATTCGAATGCATCAGTTAAAGAACACATTTCTTTAGTTCAAGAAATTGAAAAGAGGTGGTCACTGGTTTCGGATCTAAACTTTAATTGAAGACTGGGTGGATTCTAGAACCACTCAGGAAACTACGCGGAAAGATCGAGGAAATCAATTACCATTGTGACTTGGAATTTCACAGTACTTTCTTTGTTAATATTAAAAACAACAAAAACGATTGATATAAGAAAAACTTACAACAACTAAAATGAATCAAATGTAAAAATATTGATTTTCCATTAAAACATACTTTCCTTGTAAATTGAAGTTTTTAATGGTTGAAAGAATAATCTCATTCAGTTGAAGAAAACTGTAATGGAAGTCAAACGAAAAAGCTGAAATAAATGTTAAAATTATACCTTCCTTTTTTTCTATTTCAATTAAAAGTTTTATAAATTTTTAGACCCTGGGTGTAATTTTAAGTTGTCCCCCCCTGAGACAGCTGCCGGCAAAATTCCCCATCTGGCAATTTTCTCAATGTTGATAAAACAATGAACAGCCTCCAGTCCGATCTTTTTCCGGGTCAGAATCAGCTGAGGTGATTCTCTCAATCGACAAAAGTGGGGAGGGAACGGTTCGAGAGAGGACGAAGACGCTCCCAGGCAGAATTTAAATTAGTTCTCGCGCCAATGTGCGCCAGGTCGTTAAACCACGCGCCGTTCCACTAATGAACATCCGCTTCCGCCCCGTCGTCTCCTTGGCGAGCTACCACGACTCCAACTGGCAGCCAACCCCATACCTTCTATCTTTTCTTTCGATTGCAATAGTAACGAATCCCTGTCCGACACGTAAATAACATTTGCTCTCCCTTTAAATACATCCCCCAATTTGGAGAAAAGAGAGAGAAGAAGGAAGAAAATCAATTGGAGGAAAGCGAGAAGCAAAAAAAAAAAAAAAAAAAAAAAACAGAAAAAGGAAAAGCCGAGTGGCTACGGCACCGCCGCAATTATAAGTTCGAAATTACTCTTATTACGAATTTTGTGACTTTCCGCAAACGTTGCTGAAGATTGGATTTTTCTTTTTAGCTTTGAACACATCCATATCACTCTTATTTGGGGAGAAAAAATAGTGAAGATTTTCATTTAGGAACCAGCACTACTTGAAGTGGCCATTACACCCATTAATGATTATTATAATTACTGTTATTCTGGTGTGTCCGGGTACTTAGAAGAAGAAAGAACTGTGTGTGTCATTTATTAATTGGAAAAGGAAAAACAATTCTAACTTCTTGCAATGCTTAGAAAAAAGGCCGGAACTAAATAAAATTCAATGAATTAAGTAATTGAAACAAATTATCAGTTTTGAATTCTATTTAACAGTTCAAAAGTCGTTTTTTCTCTACTAAGTAATTTTTATTTAATTGGCCTCAGGAAACCGAGTAAATGTATTTGTTTCAGGAATCCGGAATAAAACCACTCTCCTGTGCTTTCCTCGATTAAATTTATTATATATTTTTTGCCAAGTGCCTATAGGGACTATTACAGTTAAGGCTACGACTGCTATGAACGTATCTCCATCCAGGGGATCCTCCTTCAACAGCAAAAGCGAACTACGTAATATATACGATGCTTAGCGCATTTTAACTAACGAATAGTAGTTAATACTATTATTAACTATTATTATTTTAATACTATTATTTTTAACGTTTAAAGTTTGCTAGTTAAGTTAAATTTTTAAGTTTATTTAGTAACACTTAAAATGGAATTCAGGCTTTCATTGGCGTCACCACAAAATTGATGCACTAAGGAGTTAAAGATGTCGGGAGAATACTTTATTAAATCTAATATCAAACCGGTCTGGAAAAACAAGATTAAATAAGAACTCAAACGGTTTTGTGAATTTTAATAATAAACTTTATTTGGAATGTAGTAATAACGAACTGCGAATTCCTATTCAAAAAAGTCAGCTTGTTTAATTAAAACGGCAAAATTAATTAAAAATTTTAATAACCAAATTAAACTTTCCTACCAGTTTATTGTACTTATGGTAGCTTAATGATGTTATTTGAATAATAATAGTAAGTGGATATATTTTATAAAAATTATAAGTTATTTGGCAAAAGTGGGACTTGAATCGTAATTGATGGTTTTTACAGTTCATCCGTGCTTTCCCCAGTTCCTCGGAATGTCTTGTTTAAAAACACCTTCTTTTATATAAAAGAATTAACTAATCCCTTTTATGTTGTAATGAAATGAAGAGATGAACTCGTATTTGATCAATGAACCAAAAGCAGAGTTATATTACAGATATATTCACTCAAGTAGTCTCGAGTTGCCAGATGGTTATTTAATTTACAGATGAAGGCGTAGGTATAATTCTCTCTAAATAACTCTGCACTAAATCCTTGCATAATCAATATTTATTGCCTTCTGAACTTTTGATAGACGATATTATTCACTGCCCAGCTTCTCTTTGAAGCATAAAGATTGATCAATATTTGGGATGAGTTGTTTCTCATTGTTAGCTTCGAGAAGATTCGATTACGTTAATTTTGTCAAATCAATTGGAGAACCACCGAAGTGTACAAAACCGTGCGTAAACAAGTTTATAATGTTCATCTAAGCCCTCTAGGAGTTACAATGGAATTATTAAATGTCGTTTAGGAAAGTTAGGCAATGACTCCTCCAACGAAATTCAAAAATTCCCTAAAACATTGTTCATGTATTCCTGAAAAATATTTGTTGTCCTAGGTTTTGCAAATCCTGGTTTGTTTTATCAAGCACTGGTTTTTATAAAGAACAACCATTCCTCTCCACATCTATCGTTTTGAAAAGCAAGCACTTTCAGTTTCTTGTATTGAAATACACGTATTGTAGATAATTCTCCTAAATACTCTTATTTCCTTACATGTCACATTTTCAAGGAAGGAAGTTACAGTTAATGAGAATATAGAAATATTGACAAGTATTTTTGAATATTAACACCTAATGAAAAATATTGAGGTATTTGATATCTCAATATTTTTTATTAGGTGTTAAACAAATAAGTTCATTTAATATAGATATATAGTTCTGAAAGAAAAGTTTTGTCTTTAAACTGGAGATGAAGTTGATCCATTGGATCCTTTCACTACTAATCAGGCTTATAATGTATTACCAACTATGTATGTGAACATGATGATTTCAATAATACAGTTGAGGCAATATTAAGGTAAGAGATCAACATACAGAATCCGCTGTCATCTACGTATTTGTATATAAGCGCTTAAACTGTTAAATGGTTACTTTTAATCTTAGCAATTCGTAAAGACATGAACATGAAATTCAGAACTATTCATAAAATGAAGATTATTTAATTATGAAGGACCTTTAAAGTGCCTCCAACATCCAATGTCCTATTAAATGTAGTCTACAAATGTCCCCAAAAAGAAAACTTTTCAGAAATTTTGAAAATGACAAATCTCTAATTTTACAAACGAAGTAAAGAATATAATGTTAAAAATGTTAACGTGCAGTGAATAAGAATTTAGGGCCAACCATAACAGCACATATTTACAATTTAACTTACGACTTTTCTGGTCTCCAGTGTACAAGGCCTTTTTTTCAAGTGCGAGACAACCCGTCCAAGTCAGCAATTCTTTGCTGGAGGATTACTGACTTGGAAGGATCGTCTCGCACTTGAAAGCAAGGCTTCGCACACTAGGAAACGTCGTGTGTTAAACATTAATTGTAAATATGTGCTGTTATGATTTGCCTTAAATGTTAAAGAATATTTAAATTTTTTTTTATGAAACTTTAAAAATAAGAATTTTATTACGAATATTTGTTAGTTGGATGGTAATCAATCATTTATAATAACCAGAAGTGAAAAACCGTTATATGAACAAGTTAAAACAGGTGTCTCCAATTTCAAATTTGAACCCTTTTTGAAGTATCAGAAAATCATCTCACAATTTGTGATCCCGTTTTGCTTCCCATTAACCTTTGAACTCGACATTCGTGATAAATGTAGCAGTTGTGAAGGCACTGGTCATATATCACCGACAACGGCAGGTCAGTTAGATTAGGTAAGATCTTACTTAAAAGTTCAGCAGTTCGTATGCAAATGCATTTATTACCAGATGTAACAGATTGCACACGTAAAGCTGAATTCTTCCACATGGTTTAGCTGAAGAGCCCGGAGATACATCCATAAAATTCCATCTGTTCCAGTTCACTTGATGGTCAATAAAATTTAGCGTTCAAGACAAATTGAAAAAGGAAACATATTTACCTGTAATAACATGCCGAAACAGATGGCAAATGATCAAATTAAAAGAAGATTCCCTTTGGTGATGTGCTTCAGATTTATGGTTAATGCGTCTCTTAGCAAGCGTCATTGTAAGATATAGATGACAGAAGATAAATAGGTTCTACTTAAATTTAATATTATCGAGGATATGCCTTTGTTAAATTTTTCACTTTATCTCTTTAAAGCTTCGATTTATCACTTCATTATAAAATATTATATAATCATAATACTTTATAATATTGGGAAGGTTATACCGTACCTTAGCACTGTTATGTGAATCTGAAGAAAGCGAGTAAAAGATCATTTTCTTTTATGAAATAATTTTATTTCAATAAGAAAGAAATAGATTGTTAAAGTTCAAATTTCACTGCAAAAAGAAAATCAAGACTTGGTTATTGATATTAATTTATAATAAAAAGTAATTGCCATTGAAGTATTTTGTTCTGTATGTAACACAATGAAAAAAAGAATTAAAATAAAAGTAAAGTTATATTAAAAAATACTAGGCAGGAAATAATCTAATTTATTCTTGTATATATGGGCAAGAGTTATCTAAAATTTAATGGGATATGGAAAAGGATTAAGAATTTCCAAAAAACAAATAAAGAACAAAAATATCACCACATTCCATTGATGTTTTCTAGTGAAATTTATTTACCATCTTTTTCTTCTAATGGAGAAAACATAAACTTAGTTAAAATTACCTAAACATACTAATAAAAAAAAATACCAAATTTATTTAAGTTTTTAAATGTAACTGTATAGCTGGGAGGAAATAGTATATAAACTTTAAACCTGAATCTCTGTCAGTAATTTGTCTCTTGATGCATACCTTAGCTTTAACATTAAATAGCTTCCTTTGGTATGTTGCGATTTATCGGCAAGCGAGCGGACGCAAGGCAATAAATGTTAACTTAACGGATTTTTACGAATGCATCAATGACACCAAGCGCAGATCACCTGGGTCAGGTAGGGCGGCAAACGTGACTTCCCCGAATCCTGATTGAATATCCGCAGAGACAAATGGCATCCGTGGATATGCCAACAGTAAATCAAACCAAACGCCGCTATTATATCCGGGATAAGTCCCTCAATGGCACGATCGTAAAGAAATCGACAACTTTTTCTATTAAACGCCTGCGTAATTAATAGTTAATCGATTTCGTCCCGGCCATTATAAGAAGCGCGTGCCACAATAGGAGAATTCAATCCAATCAAAAAGGAAGAAAAAAAAAGAAAGGAGTTCAAAAGGTGGCAAAGTATAGTGACAATTTGTCTTTCTCTATTTCACCCCCTTAAGTCGTGTTGTATTCGCTGCACAAGGCGTATAATCAAAGAGTATAATGATACGAGGAAATGGGGAATTACGGAGTGGGAATTCGTGTCGCACTGCAGAGTTTTCGTTCGGACCATAAATTCTTTTCAAATAAAAGCATCGCATTACGGAAATTCCCAACGCTTGGAATTTTATGGAAGGGAACACAAATAATCAATTAATAGGAGAGCATCGACCTATCAGTTCCAAATGCAAAGGGAATTTAATGTCTTGAGTGCATTATCGGCAACCGAAAGATAATGCTTAGAAAGCTACCTTACTTTCCCTGACAATGTCCCTATACCAATAAGAGAATTCGGAAACGAACAGAGACTATTGGAGAGAAAAGATCATTGAAACTTTTAAATTTATTCAGCAACTTAAGTATTCCCTTTAATGGTGATGTCCATATGATTGAACAATTTAAGATTAAATATAATGAAAAGGAATCATTATCATGTCTCTGTACTATGTAATTTCAATAGAAGCAACATCAACACTTACACATGTGGACTGAAACAACATTTATTTGGACTAGTATTTTATTTATAAAAATAAAAGGTGCCTGAAAGTTCCTCAAGATTTACAGCAAATCAACATCACATATCATATTTCAGTTCCTATGTTAGTGCTTGCGTTACTAAAACAAGTTTGAAGTTCAGAATTGAATGTAAATAACTAAGTTGAAGACCAACCAACCGTTGGAGTTCTGGAAAGTATTAAGAATAGCGCTGGACCAGGAGGTTGATGAAAGACGAAGAATTAGGATTTGACTGTGAAAATGGACAGAGTCACTGGTACTCAATTTTAACTGTGCAAAAGTTTTATTTCTATTACTTACATTTTTACTACAACTCATAGATGAAAGCTGAAGGTCTATGAAACTATTAACCAGCAGTTGGAAAAATATTTAACATTATGTATTCTATTATTGTTATTAGTAGAGCAGTTGTTATAGATCTTCATAAGAGCTAGAACTACAAATCATTTATTTAAGATAAAAAACAGATTAAATACATTTCTTTCATCTTTTTTGTGTTTTTCAAAAATTTAATTAAAGACTAATTTTCCATTAAAAAGTGAAAAAAAATTATACAAAAACTAACTATTCCGAAATATAAAATCATATTTCTTATTTTTTATTTCATTTTAGTTTTAAAATTTAAAACTAAAAATATGTGAACCCTAGAAAACTGTTTTTTGAACAACCATTGATATGAGAATAAAGAAATAGTTCAACATGACACAAAAACACAAGAAAGCAATAGCAAAATTCAATGTAACTTTCGAACTGTTTTGAAATACTCTATTGAAAAAGGACAGGAAGACCAATAGCATATATCAATGTAAATCTGACAATTTTCAAATATCCAAGCTAAAAACATTGTGACTGAAATTTAAAGAAAGAGCGCCGTTTTAATCGACGTCTCCACGTCCAAAGCTTTGTTATCTTGAAAAGTAATCTCGCAATTATGAATATTACTAAGCATTAAAGAATTTAGAATTATCTATTGGTGTGGAACGACAGCAGAAATTAATCCCACCAGTTATTCCCTCATCAGCGCACAAGAACTGAGCACATCTAATTAATAGGCATTCCCTTAAGTACTCAACTTGCTAATGACACGATAAGGCCTTCAATCAGCGAAAGTTAAGGGAATTATTGCGCACAAGAAAAAGAAGAGAAAAAATAAACAATGAGAAATCGATTGTCTTCTGCTACACATGCAAAAATAAGACAGATTATTATTGTTACAGGTAATAAGGTTTCTAATTTGAACAAGACATTAAAATGGTTTATTTAGAAAACTAGGTTGAAGAAGATCTTACAAAACTAAACTTTTGAAATAACATCTTAAAGTAGATCTTAGCATCTTTAACTTCTGGAAATTCTCGACTTTGGTGCGAGTTTTAATTTAAAATAGAAACACGACGTACATTTTTTAAAGTTCTGTTCCCATTCTTAATAATAAAAATATGATTATTACAATGACAAGTAAGAATGTAATTAAGATTATTAGAATTATAACTTAAGAAATGTAATTTATATTTAATCTTCTTTAATGGTAAAAATGCTTAGCTATTCCTTGTTTCATTCAAATGAATGAAAGTGGAATGACAGTAAGTGACAATGACAATGAAAGTAATGAGTGAAATAGAAGAATTTGTGCTGAAAATAAAAATTTGAAGTGTCAAAGAAATACTTTGTTAGCAATTAAATATAAAATAACAAGTGATTGGAAATGACCATTGTTTAATTTTCGTCAGCCAAAAGATGTATCGATACGGATCTAACTAAAAATTAAATGTTAGAAGGAATAATTATATTATTTATTGTAACATTATTAGGGTTTGTTCTAAATAATAGTACAACATAACTTTCTTAATTCATTTTTAATCTACATTGACGATGTATCCATTTATAAAAATAAATCTTCAGTAAAGAAAAGGAATGTAGGCTCTTCCTTTACAGTTTTTCCTGCAGTAAATGCAGACATTTTTATTACATCCTTAATGAAATCCCGAACAATAAAAATCAATAATAAAATTTACGTTACAAGTTCCGGCTTAGAAACAAGTTAATTAATTTTGAATAAAATCTTCGATGTAATCATACTTCTATCTAACTTCTAAGGTGTATGTAAAGTCAGATAACGAGTTAATTAATGCTAAGAACATTAATATTAAGATTTATGCATTAAATGAAATCTTAAAAAGCATTTCATAATTTCTTATGAACAAAATACTGTTCTATAATATACATTTCAATGTTCTGGCAGGAAAACAGAGTTGAGAGATTGAAGTAAGTTTTACTCATGTTCTCACAATAATTTTTAAATAAATTTTATTAAAAAAAATTCAGTACAACAAAGTAGAAAAAGAAACTGCAATGACTTGCAGAGATAATTTCATTTCTTACCTTTCATTTTTACCCATCAAAATACTATAATTTTTCTCATTTTATATAAAAATTGATCAACATAACAGGATCATAAATGAAAATTTTCATTTTAATTTCTTAAAGAAAATAAATCGTGTTAGTAGTATTTTTAATTACAATTAAAAATATTTATATTACAGCACTATCAATTTTAATTGTTTTGCTGTAGCATCTATAAGCTTTCCAAGCACTCTTAGAACATTAAATAAATTAGTTTTCAATAATGTTGTTTTAATAATCTTTAATGGCTTTAAGAAGAACTGGTGTTATTTATGGGGAGGAGAGTTGGGATGCAAGGATAAATACACACCAGTTCTTCCTAGAAAACTCATTTTTATTCCAAGAAGACCCTGAACATCTTGGTAATCTAATGATACCAACACTTTAATTAAAAAGTTTCATTTAGTTCATTTAGTTTCAACGTCTAACCGCGAATGCTGGCATGTCTTTAATCAAACTCCTTGCTGCGGTCGACAAAGAAAAGAGAACAGAGCATTGCAGTGACATTTTCTTCACACGCAAATGTTGTTATTTAGACAGTAAAACTTTGGGATTAAAGAAAACGTAAAGAAGAAAAACATCATCTTAAAAAGAATTAAGGGCAAAGAGTGGACTAAAGTATGGCACGATGTTAGCTTAGTAACATATTTTGAAATTCAGAAAACCTTTCTTACGTAATAAAGCACGTCTCTCTTCTACCAAGCACTCCCTCAGAATTAGTTGTCATTTTAAAGCTCGAATTTTTTTGAAAAAGGCTCAGTTCTTGTTAATTTTAGTTTTCTCTCAAAATCCATATAATGAGAAAACAAAATCATACATTTGGAGAATAAAATGAAACTTTGGAAGTTTTGAGCTTTACATTCTTTCGTTGAAATATTTGTTATAGTACTATTTTAAATATCAAGTTTTTGAATTTATATGTGCACGTATATAATAGAAAACATGATTTTTACTTAAAAATGAAATTTGTCTAACCATGTTTGCATATTAATATTTACAATTAAAAGTTAAAGAATAAAATACATTAATAATAATCACACCACAATGTTTCTGCTACTAATTTTTAAAAAAAAAATGTTTATTTTTTACATTAGTTAGACATTAGTTTAGCAAACGTAGTTAGAGAATTTCATAATATTTTACACGTAAAAGGTATTTAATATGATTTTTACTTGTTTTTTCATATGTAGCTGAAGATTTAATTTACAAATGTATCTTCTAAGTCCTTTGTACTTTATAGCAACTGAAAAGTTTTGGTCGAGAGGGCTGAATTTTATATAGTACTAAATTTAAATATGATGTAGAACTTCGGACAATCATGAACAAGACAACAATTATTCGATAGCATAGTCTATATTTACTCTCTTTGAGTAGAATGAAGGTCAAAAATCACTAAAATGGGCGTAGGATAAAAAAATAAAAATAATTTGCTGTTGAGGAGCAAATTTATTTTCAATTCTTCGATTTTCAGATCTGAACATTATTAATGAAACTGTTTAATGAAAATAAAAATGCAATTTTCCTACAAACATTCCTGCATCAAAAATTTTTCCTGCTTATTTCATATTAAAAAATTATATTTTAATGCCAAACTTATTAAGGTGCTAATTTTTTTTCAGATTTTTATTTTTAGTTCAAAAGAATATTTTTCCAACGAAGCATAAGTTTTCTTAATTAATCATTCTAATTGATTATAACTGTTTTTTTCTCTTTTATTATAAATATGGCCTATATGTTTTTTTTTAAACATATGTCTGATATCAGCTTTGCCAAACATTTTTTTTTTTCTTATAAAAATTTTTGTTGCCAGAAAATTCTTTATAATAAAGTTAGACTGCATTCTTAAACTATTTACCTTATTCTAAGTAATAAATAAAACAGTATTTGCTCACCCGTCACAATTAGACGGCCTACACCCGTACTGGATCTCACTTCTCCAGTGAGTTTGTGCTTGGTTCGGCATCTGTACTGCATGTGGTCCCGGGGTATAACTTCTCTGACGTGGAGTTCACCAGTAGAAAATATACTGTAACGTTCATCTGTGGGAAAAAGACAAAAGAAAAACGGCACCCTTCACTCGTCTGTAGAGAAAACAAATAGCTAAGAAGCAGCAAAAGAAAAGTACAAATCCAATGGAAGCCCCCAATTGGAAAAGCCATAAATCACAAAATTTCTTCTACCGAAATCTGAGCTTCGATACAATTTTTCATCCGAAATTCGCGTTTTCAGGGGTCATTTATCATCGACAACAAAGAAACACCTCGATCTTGTCTGTTACTGACACCAGACAGGCCAAATATATGAACCTCTAAACATTTTCAATTCGGGAAATTGTTCTCAATAATTTCTCGTAAAATTATCTGTAATAATTCTTCATCTTGTTATGGCTTTAGTATGAATTGTAGCCTTAAATTATAAGTAAAGAAGATTAAAGTGGGCTGCTTCGTAAAGACCTTTATTTTCAGACAAACATTAATCCTGATTTACGATAGAGAATTACACAAACTTTTGTTTTGTTTCTTATATTCAGTTCAAGTTATTATTAACCGTTGGTAAAAAAATTAAAATAAACTTAATAGCTTAAATTTGTGACAGTATTATATTTCGATTATTCTAGAATAAGTAGGAATTTTGATGATTTTGTTCGATTACTGTTTAAAATATATTGTCATATATTTTAATTTTATTTTTCCGTTATTTAAAATTTAATTATTTTTATTTTACTAAATAGGAAATAGCCAAGGCAACTGATACAAATTTTGGTGACAATAAGAAATATTTCATCTGCAAGATTTTCAGATCTGCAAAATTCTAATAACCTCCTTGATAATTTTATTCTTTGGTTAACTGTAAAAGAAATAAAAATATATAGTTTTGGGTGTATTCTGCACAGCTTTATTTCTTTGGCAATATCTTTCATACTATAAATTAAAGAAATATAAAAAAAATGAGGTACTTATTTAAAAATATTGTATTTTAAAATATGTACTACTTTTGTTATATTTCTTTAATTTATGTTTTTTTTTCTAATTTTTTAAAACTTTTTGCTAAGTTTTTTTACGGTAAAGACATGGGCACAAAAGAACCTCTCCATTGTAGGCCGTATAGTGTACTTTTATTAGACACTGATTTTCATTCCTATGCTTTTTAATTTTGAGCAATACATCGATGTACACAAAAAACAATAAAAAAGTTATCGTGAACATTTCGAAAATGTTTAGTGTTCGAAAAGTGAGTTTCTTCATTTAATCAAACAGATGCATTTTTAATATTAAATCAAACCTAAGATTTAATATGAAAATATCGTTTTACAGTTTTTTATTATAATTCTACACCTTGATTGCTAGTTCTCTACTTAGACAAAATCATGTGTAAACAGCTATGGGCGAACAGCTATTGTTACTATTATTGTCATATAAAATTATGACACTGAAATGCTGCACATCAACATTGAACAACGCATAACGGTGTTATTTATGTTTAGGCAAGACGGTGGTTTGAAGAAGGCCAAAATCTATCCTAGAATAACCAAAATATGGTTCCACATAATTATAAATATAGAACTACTGTTCAAATAATGTATTTTTATTCTTTTAGATATGATAATGCAGAATAAAATGTTTAAATTGAAAAAAAGAATTGTATTTTGAAAAACAATTTCTGGCTTTTAGCATGATCCATTTCTATAATTTAGTAGATTATTAAGCATTACAGTTATCCTAAGTTACTGTCAAGATCAAGAATAGCATTTGTAACAAACGTAAACCGTCACATTATAAACATTGTATTACACTAGCAAAAAGCCAGTGGTTTGAGTAGACTCGCGCACTGTCAATATCACTTTCGAAAATTTGCATAATAAATTTATGTATACATGTTAAGATTGAAGGTATTTTAACTAATTATTTTAACTAAGGCTACGACTCTGTAGGATTTTTAGGAATTACAAATTGTTGTTTCAGTTTCAGAACTATTGACGCTTTTGTTATGGTCTTTCTTATGGCATTTTTATAAGTTTATAAAAACAAATAATTCTTTTAAAATTTACAGTTTTAAGTGTTAAAAATATGATTGTGAACATCACGTGGATTTCTACGTGAGTATGCAAATTTCTGTTTCGATAGATTTTGAATAAAACGGTTCACAAAAAGTGACCTAGTTGGAAAAGGAAAGACTCGCTTCGCTCATCTAATTATAAAACTTTTTATAACATAATATAAACATAACCCCTAAACATCCTAGGCATCCTAAACTATTGTCGATCAAGAATAGCATTTCCAACAACCCATAAACCCACACATTACAAACATTCTATTATATAGAGTTGCCCAAAAGTAGGTTTACAGTTAATTTTAATAATTTTTTCTTAAAGCAGACCTTTTATTTTATAAATTTTTTCATTCCCTAGGTGATGGCAAACAATCTCAATGAAGAACCAAGGAAATGGATATTGAAGCAGTATTGGAAGTCTGAAAATGCCGAGGAAGTACATACAGCATAGCAAGAAGCTTTTCACACATCTCCACTGTCACGCCAAACAATTTATCGCATAAGGAAAAAATTTGATGAAACTAGTTCAGTGAGTAATGCAATGAAATCTGGACGTCCCAAGACTTCTGAAAATGAGATGTTAGTGGCTATGACATTTGTGATGAACAGTCCAAAGAAATCCACTCGTCGTGTGTCTGCAGAACTATCCATACCAAGAACATCATTGCAACACTTTATGCATAAATTGAAATGAAAACCTTACCGACCACAATTAGTACATAGTTTTTTAGAGGACGACTCAGATCGCCGGTTGCAATTTTGCGAAATGATGCGTCAGCAATTTGTTGGAGAACAATCAGACTTTATGGATAAGATTATCTGGTCTGATGAGGCTTGCTTCAACTTATCTGGCCATGTGAACAGGCATAACAGGCTGATGAAAATCCTCATTTTACCGTAGAAACCGAAATAAACAAACTGGCGTTTGTAGAATTCAAAACATTTATAGAAATTGATAAAAATCGAACTTTATGTCGTTCAGTGTGTCGGAGTGTCATGAAAAATTTTGAAGAATGTTGCAATGTTGAAGGAGGACATTTTGAACACCTGAGAGATTAAATAGTTGATGTTTAATGCTTAAAATATGCTAATATTTTGAACTCAATTGCCTACGCATACATGATACTTCAACTGTAAAAACCTATATTTAGGCCACCCTGGATTATAAAAATTGAACAAAGTATTATTTATTACTCAGAAATTGTTTTTCAAAATGTAATTCTTCAATTATATTTGTAAATGTATTTTGAATTTTAAACTTCAGCCTTGGAAATGTATGTAAAATCATACGAAACATGTTGAAGTATATGGAAAAATTACTACTATTTCTAATTAGACTAGATTTCTTTTTCGGCATTTTCTATTTTAACAGTCTGATAAATGTCTTTTTGAATCAGCAAAGAGCAAAAAACAAAAAAAAAACCAAGTGTTTTATTTGATCATTTGTCTTGAGAAGAATGGCAAAATTTAATTCTCAATTTAATAATGAATAAACATTACACATTCCTTGGAAAACTCTCAAGCAATTTCAATAACAATATTCTTAAACGATTTCAGATCTCGAAGTTGAGTTTTAAAGTGCAAATCAAACAAGAGATTTTAAGTCAATTTCATTTTCGCTGAATTCTGTTTGCCTTGATTGTCGATTAGTCTTGTCAAGAAATTTCAGACTGATCATGTCAATAATTTATAATTCTGCATCGGACTTTTACGGCGAATGAATTTCGCCCAGAAGCATCTAACGAACTTAAGGCTGATGAATGGAAATTGATTCATTTACAGATGCGAACACTTAGAAGAGAAATTAGGATGTTGAGGTCTTAATGGGTCATGAAGCAAAGCGTAAACTAATGTAAAGCGTGTATTTGACTTTCTTAAAATATGTTTATTTTCTAATAAAAGCCGATATTTTCAATCTCCATCAAAAGTTAGTCAAACATTAGTGAGCTATTTTTAACTTACAGAGGATTTTAAACCATTATTATCTATAATAACAACAAAATTTGTGATCTAATGAGGAAGATGGACAATATTGAGGAAATATTTCTGGACATTACCAAAACGAAGAGTCCAAGTTCTGTTGGCTTTTTATTTATTTTTTTTTTGAGATAATTTTTAAATAAAGAATGAAGTAATACTTCCTTTATTTATTTAATTTCATTATTAATATCAGATAGATAGTTTCCATGTAATGGGTGTATGACTATAACCCATAAGGATATTTCATTGCTGAAAGGAAAATTCTAAACCAAAACGCTAAATTTCAAATTAAAATTTTACTCCAGATTTCAAGTATCTTTTTATTTGCATTTCTATTCAAAATTACTTTTATCTTTTTAAATGTCAGCACTGACATTTTAATGACTATTAAATAATTTTGCATTAATAGATGCGTTAAGTCACAGTTCTTTTGTTTTCTCTTAAATTTTTAGCTGAATTTACATTTCTATGAAGTCTATAATCAGTAATTAGAAGTTTCAAAGTCGAATGACAATTTCCACTGAGGTCGTTTGACTAAATAATTTTGCTGAGCTGCGAGGCTTTCGTGGTATTTAAAAGAGGGACAACAAGTCAGATTGAGGTTTCGGAGCTACTGTAGTCGACTATAATATTCTGGATTAAAATATAAATTATTCTGTCGGAATGTTTAAAACTAAAAAGTCCCTTCACATCAGATTTGCAATTAAAATATTCTTTGTTTTTAAAATATTGACTTTGTTAATTGAAAAAATAAACCCTATTTTGTTACTGCAACTAGATTTAAAAAAAATTGAAAGAAAGTATAAAAACAAACTACAATTAATTCAAATAAGAATGCCTTTTTGAGTACAGCTGATACTCTGGGACGGCCGTTTCGAGCTTGTTGGGCTCTCATCAGCCAGAGCTAATCAGCCAGTGCAAGACTCAAAAGGCGTACGAGGGGAAGTATTGTGAATACACGATGGAGACAGTGACCCCTCAAAAACTAAAAGCAAGAAAATAAACAAGAACAAAATGTGGAATCCAAATCCGTGGGCAGCACTCAGGCTGCCACAAAAGGTATTTGACCACAAAAAGCAAAACAAGATATATAAATAAATAAATAACAAACTCTCTGATGGGTAAAAGAAAAGCAATTAATTGAAATAAGAATGACTTATTGAGTCAAGCTGATACTCTGGGACGGCCGTTTCGAGCTTGTTGGGCTCTCGTCAGCCAGAGCTAATCAGCCAGTGCATCGTGTATTCACAAACTACAATTAGGCTACTTTAAAACAATACTATTCTTATTAATTAGTTAATAATTCATACCATTAATTAATGTTATTGATTTATTAGCATTTATTAATATAGAAGATTATTCTTACTGTTTTCTATAACAACATGAGCGTAACTAGATCCTTCCGCTGTCCATGATGTCACAAAAACGTAATCCCTTACGAAACTTGGAATATGGCAGCGAAGAACGGCTGTATTGCCGAGGATTACGTACTCGTCGTAAACGTGCACTTCGTAATGTTGTCTAACCACTGAAACAGAAAAAAGAAGGGAATTAAAATTGATGGAAATTTTGGAAGATTTAAAGATTATAATATATATTATAAAGATTATAAGATATTCGTGTTAATCAACAATCATTAATTATTAAATTAAGTAACCATTAAATAGAGATAAAGATAAAGTATATAAAATCAACAGGATCTTTATCAGTCTATCGAGATAAGTGGCTTGTAATCAGATAAAGAAATTCTGAAGATCATGAAACTTATAATATCAAAGCAATTTTCAAATGAATTCAAAGCAATTTTCAAATTTTTATATTTGATTCATGGAATTGAACATCTATCAAAGAATCTTAGATGTTCATTTTCTGCCGAACACACACAATTCACTACCTAGCTCTTGATTTATTAATCCCTTCTGAAATAACGGAGTAACGGAGTTTTAACTGGAAAGTTTAAATATGTAACCTCATTATCTACGGAGTGCATTGTCAAACAAAAGCAATGAGAAGTTTGCACTTATCATTATATGCAGAATTTAAAGAAATGCTTTTCTGTGATTTTCAAGCACAAAATAAATGTTAACAAATAAAAAAATTGAATGGTTTTTAACCTTCCACTGAAATTTGAGTTACCAGGATATATAAGTGTGATTTCTAATAAATTGACATATTATTATTCGACATAACAATAATCAAACTAATCAAAATCAGACCTTTAGGACTGCTCCCTGACCAGATAGGGGACCGTTCTGGCTTTTATGCTTGGTTGATGTCCCACTCTGTAGTGGCCAAACGGTTCGAGATATTAGAATGAAATCTTCACCATTGTGTTCAGCATCAAAAAGTAGGTGACCACGTAAAAAAAAAAAAATCAGACCTGTAGAACCACTCCCTGAGTGTTTTGCTAATAATGGGTTGCTAAAAACCAAAACCTGGTATTGTTTTAATTTCCTTATTATTATAAATATGATTGTTGTGAAAGAAAAAGACGCAATTGTTGCGTTTATTGTGATTGTTGTGATTGTTGTAGAGCTGCATTATAAATGGGATTGTTGCGCATGCAAAAGACGCACATGTCGCGACGAGAGGAAAAACGAGATGCTGATGCAAAGCGAGAAGCTTCACGCTTGCGTAAAGAACGGTCTGGTTCAAAGTCAGAGATAAGAGTCAGAGAACCAAAAGGAAATCCTTAAGCATATCGCGGACTACGATCTGATCGCTTCCGATAAAATTTGGTTTATAAAATTTTGTTTATAAAATTATGCATATTTTGCTTTTGACACTGTCTAAAAGCATTAATTACCTTGTTCTAAGTTAGTAAAGATGATCATACAAGCAAATCAGTACATGCTCATTAATAGTTGTGCAATTTGCTGCAAAACTGTTATTTTATTATAGAATCAGGATACAAATATTTTTTTTTATCAAGATACACTACAATCACATATATAGAATCAGGATACAGAGGTATTTATGGAAATGCTTATATTAAAGTTTTTATTGAAAAAATAATTTGAATTTGATCAGATGTTTTTGATAAAATAATTGATGTATTTGGTGTCGACGATTAATAATAATCCAGTCATATTTCAGTAAATACCATTACTCTAATGGAATTTAACATGTCTCTCCCGAAGCTAAGCTTCTACAAGACATGGATGTCAATTTTTAAATCCCTTGTGGAATTGAAGTTTTCCCAAGAAACTTTCATGCGGCTGTACATGTTTTTTTTATTTGATGTCAATTGATTATTCCTAAATACCAATTACACTGATTAAATACGACATTCCACATTTGCTTATCAATATAGTAAAGAATCGAAACTTACAGTAGGAGTTTTTATGCATGTATACAATATTGGAAAAAAATGTTTAAAAGCATATGCACTGATTTGAATATGATTATAAAAAATCATTACTTTGATAATGTAATACAGTAACATTATTTTGAAACAGAACCATCAAACCTTTCTGTAGTAAATTTATCAAAGGTAGATTTGCTTGTTTATTTTTTTCTTCCCCGATCAGTTTTGTTATTTTTTTTTATGCAAAAGTAATGTTTATCTAATATATCAGTTGATTTAGATATTTTACTACGGCGCTTTCAGATGATGTAAAAATCTAATTACGAGATGTCGCTGTATGCTATCAATTAATCCGTTGCTTGGCAACAAACAGCAGTAGAAGGAAAGCTGTTTTCATGTGCTGTTGGCCTAGTCTTGAATTTCCACTGATAAATATGAGAAGAGATGGTAGAAGCCGTAATACATTTTCGTTTAACACAAGTAAATGGTATTCTATCTATCTATAATCTAGTATAAATGAGTAATATTATTTTATGATTTTATAGATCTCTTAAAAGACAGCGAAATTGCTGTCATCGAGCCTACGTGGCGATGTTACTAAGGCGTTTAGGCTTAGGTCGAGCCGAAGTTATTCATGTGACTCGAGTATCTTATCCAGGGCGAAACCGGTGTCATACGCAGGTCAGGGAAATACGGAAACAAGGCGGAATAGGCAACACCTAGGAATAAGTACGGTCGGAAAGGCACACGATTCGAATGATGTCTTCCATACGAGTTACTCAGAAATACTGTACAACTGTACTGTACTGTACTGTATAAGACAGTGTTCTGAGGTTTACTTCTGACGAGGTAGGACAGATTTTCTTATTACAATCTTCGGTCCATGGGATAAGATTTGGCAACAAGAAGTACGTCCGGATTAATTCAAGAAACCTAGAGAATATTTCTGAACTTTTAGAGGACTTTAGCATCGAGCTAATGTAAACGTTCGTTAGGTTAGGTTTACAAATACAAACATCGAACTGTTTAGGTATTAATTTGTAATTAGTGAATTTCTGAAATATAAGATTGTAAAGTGTTCATTTATATGTTGAGAATGTTCCGAAGGGAATTATTTTATACACTGAGGTGTTAAGCCATTATTGTAGGTTAGGCTTAGCAAATTTTGTAGTTACACAGTTGATGTAATTTAGGTGTTAAATAATTCAGGGATCAAATAAGTTAATTAACCGAAATCAATGTGATTTCTATTTTGTGTGTACATAATTTACACTGATTAGTCAACTAAATTTAATTAGTAATTTTGTTGATATTTAAGATTTGATGTCTTGTAATATTAGAAGTCAGGAATTTTGATTTGTACATTTGTTGCTGAAGATGACTTCTATTTAATTTCCTTAACTAAGTAAAGCCTGTAAATATCCAATGTTAATTCTTGTATTCCTTGAATGTTAACTATGAATATAAAGAAATATCTAGAATCAGAATTTTAACAGCCGTTTCTAGTATCCAATTATTTGAGATTACACTCTGCTACGTCATTTAAAGAAAACTGTTATGGGCCTTAAATAATTCTAATTTTATTATTAGATATCACGCTTTCAAATACCTAAAAATGAGTTTTAATATTTTGAAATAGAACGAATTTCTAAATGGAACTCATTAAATTAAAATTCTAATCATAAACAATTTCAATTAAAAGTTACTTGAAAGTTCATTGCAAAACATATCCGACAATATATGTACTTTCAGCTACATATATTGTGGGGTGTTTTTAACTGGTAAAAATCGTAGTGTCTAAATAAGTAGAGACTGGAGCTGCGTCTGGACTGAACTAGCAAGAACTAACAACAACTGTTTATTTATAGGTTACATGTGTTTAAATAGCCTATGTACAAGTGTTTTGATTGGTTGTGGCATTTACAAATTGATTGGGCGCTTTAAATGCCATGTGATCACAACGGGTTTTTAAACCGTTGTGATTTAAATAAAAGTGAATTAAAAGATGCCACAACCGTTGAAATTCAAAAATAAACAGATCAACAGATAATTACACAGAAATTGAATAATAAAGATTAAAATACAGAAAACGGAATAACTAGAATACACAATGATAAAAACTATGATACAAGTATATAAAAATCACTACAATATTACACTGATGTTCTCAAGCGACTCCTACGCGTATCCCCGACACAGAAGTCTCTCGAGGAGTGGATGATATCCTAACCATTTACATTCAAAATGACTGATGTTCATGTGGTTATTATTTATTAAAATTATGAAGAGGCTCTGGATAATGATATTAGGTATATGGGGCTTTACTAGGGGAAAAAAAAAGCCTACTGTCTTAGGAGGATCTGAGGAAGATCTGACCAACAGTATAAAGTCCAAAAAAGTTAATCACATAGTTACAGTGGAGCACCGTTTATACGTTTTTCAAGGGACTGAGAAAAAAAAACGTATAAATGGAAAAACGTATAAACGAAATTCCCAAAAGTTACGAACAATTTCGTAATAACCAACAATAAAAAGTCAGAGGTAAATTAAAATATTACATGAAAATGAAATACAAGAGGTATGTAATACAAAACTTTTTATTTTGGATTTATTGTACAACTAGTACTACTATTCATATTCAGTCAGCATTTATAAAATATTTTTTTATTTTAGGTTGTAGGGTTTTTTTGGAATGCACAGAAAAAAGTTCATTGTACACAGTTAAGTGACATCTTAACTTTATCATTTAAATCTCTGCTAATGAGGTATTTTTGCATGGTGTTAAATCCCGCCAAAGCTTTTTGAAAACTTGGCAGAGGTTTTTCAGTACAATTTTGTAAGACTCCGTGCCTTTTCTAAGACTGGACAATCGGCAGGTGGGAATCTGAGGTTGAAATGCACATTTTCTCTCTTCTTGAGTTCTTAAAAAAACGTATAAATGAAATTTGCGATTTCAGGAAAACGTATAAATGAAATTATTTAACGTTTATATGCATTGGATTTTGCCGGGACCATTCAAAAAAACGTATAAATGATAAAAACGTATAAACGAGAAACGTATAAACGGTGCTCCACTGTATTTGAAATGCTCTATAAGGAACATCATATAACAAATAAATAGAATGATTATGTTAGGAATACTGATTTAACAAGAAATTAATTGCTATTCTCATTCTATTTATTTAATTATTTATTAAATTTATCTTTATTATTAATGGACCTTTTATATTAGGAAATAAGTCTGCTTAACTTTAACCCTCGTCCTTATTTACAATTAAAAAAGTATCCTCATTTAAATAAAAAATATCAATTTACTTTATATACAATTATCAACATCGTATAATGCAACAATGTATTTCTTTAAAAAATGTTACAATTAAGACAAATAGTATTTTTAGTTTTTATTATTTTTAAAGTATTTGAAAACAAATACTTTAAAATAAAAAATTTTAAATTCAATCAAAATGCAATGAATTATTCATTAATGATATTGTTAAGTAATTTCTGCATTAATTGAACGCATATATTCTTTGCAGTTCAAAAGTTAAAGAAAATCGTGAGTTTTATGGTAATTACCGTGAAACCCAACGAAAATCAATATCCTCATGGAATGACAGAAATTAAGTTGTTTCTAATGAGAAATGCTAATACGTAGTGGCCCATAAGAGATTTGCAGTTGACATTCTCAATAAATCAGAATTAGTAGAATCCGATTTTTTTTTAATTTAAAGTTGTAATTTATCATTTCGTTCAATTTATCAGCCATTACATTTTAATTTTATTTCTTTTCGTAGAACATCAGTGTCGCTAAGAACAGTAATTTTTCTGTCCACAGAAAATTGCCAGCTTATGATATAATAA
>JAFIDM010005346.1:26667174-26772102 GCA_023159025.1 Thereuonema tuberculata | reverse complement strand
GTTTCTTTGGATTGGAATAACTCAGCAACCATGCACTTCCGGTCATATGTTTATCTGACCTTGTGTCTATTTGATGTTTCTGACCTTTTTTACTTTATTTGGTATGGAGAAATCCGCCCCCGCAGTTTGTCCTCCCTATTTTAGATTCACCCTGTATAGAATTATTTTTAAACCTTGGAACTACATTAACTTTAACCATCATAAGAATTCTATTATCATTTCTCATACCATCTTCTCAAACTTTTAGGAAGATGTCTATTTTCATTCTTTTATCATTTTGCAGTAACTAAATTTGGAAAGTACACTAGTTTGATCCTAAAATTATATGTTGCTTAAGGTTTAATCGATGAAGCTAATATTTCTGTACATTTATGAAATTGTATTATTATCTCTAATATATACTCATTAACAAACAAAAAACGACCCACCTAGAAGGAGTTGTCGGATGGAGACAAAAATTGGTGGAGAGCAAGATTATGTACAGAATAGAAAATGATTAAACTTTCAGACAAATTGAATGATTTATTTCAGAGTTACAGAGTTACAAAGTAATCAGCTCAATAAGGTGTTGACCCACCTCTACCCTGAATGCAAGCTGCCACGACATGGCATAGAGTGATAAAGTTCCCTGATGGTCTCTTGCGGTATTTCTTGCCAAATCTGCTCCAATTCTCGGGCTAGGTCATCCACATTCCCTGGTGGATGTAGTCGCCTTCCCATCATATCCCAGACATGCTCGATTGGAGAGAGATCTGGGGATCTGGCTGGCCAAGGAAGTGTTTCACAAGCTGCAAGACAGGTCATAGCAACACGTGCCGTATGTGGTCTGGCATTATCTTGCTGAAAAATAAGGCCAGGGTACTGCAAAAGGAAGGGTAGCAAAACAGGTCTCAGAAAGTCGTCGACGCACCAATGTGCTGTAAGTGTGCCGCTAATGACGACCAAAGGAGTCCGGCTATCAAGGGAAATGGCATCCCAGACCATAACTCCTGGTTGAGGGCCTGTGTGGCGTGCAATAGTGAAAGCAGGATCGGCACGCTGCCCTGGGCTTCTCCAGACACATCTGCGACGATCGTCATGACACAGTTGGAAGCGGGATTCGCTGCTAAACACTATACGTCCCCAGTCAGCATTATTCCAACCGGATCGAGCCAAGCACCACTGTAATCTGGCCCAACGATGTGCAGACGTGAGTGGCAGGTGGCGTAGCGGTCGGTACGAGCGTAGATGCCGTTCTCTCAGCAGTCTGTGAATAGTCATGGTGGACACTCGTGTGCGGCTCGCACGTCTGATGGTTGATAATGATGATTCAGGCGCTACAACAGCTGATCTGACAATCACTCTATCCTCCCGCTCTGCTGTGGCCCTAGGTCGACCGCTATCTTCACGACGCTGAAAACTGCCATTGTCCACCCATTCCTGCCAGCACCTTCTAATCGCCGCATCACTTCGACCCATATGACGAGCGATTCTCCGATTTGCCCAACCTGCCTCTTTCAATCCAATGATACGACCTCTTTCAAACTCTGACAGTTGCACGTAATGAGCTCGAATCCTGCGACGAGGCCTTTTTTCAGTCGTTGAAAGGTATCCTAACTCGCAATGCAACAGAAATTTTGACCATCAGATTGAGAATCGCTTCTTATATACATCTGCTGAGTGCGCAGTTCCGATGCGCTGTAGCTCTCGCTATTCATTCATTGGACACCAAAGTTTAATCATTTGCATGGGCGGTCCCAATATCTTTGCATATGAAATTTCATTACAATCGGACAACTCCTTCTAGGTGCGTCGTTTTTTTTGATAATGAGTGCAGATTAAATGTAATATACTTATAGTTACAGTTATAGTAATATAGTTTAAATATTTAAAATTAAACAAGAGATACACAGAATTCAGTTGAAACCCATAAATCATAAAATTACTGTATCATCAGACAAATGATGCACATTTAAAAAAATATTCATAATCCCCTTTAATTTAAAGAAAAATTAAAGTAGTTAGTAAAGAATGAATGAAAAATATAGATAGTCCCGTAAATCTTCGTAAAATGCACATGCAAAACTGCTTTTATCTGTAGATTAGATGTAGTATTTTACAAATTGAAGTGGCTGTAGTATTTTACAAATTGATTCACATAAAAAAAAGTATTCCCATAATATTTATAATGGTATAGATAGTGAACCAATTTCACTATGAGACTTCAGAGATATGGAAATGTAATTAAACACATTCCAGAAATGTGGAATTTTTATCCTGTTAATTCTTTGTTAGCATTGCAGAGTTCAATTCGAAAATCTTTTGCGACTGAACTTTAAATAAACAATTTAATTGTTGACGTAGCAAACAGAGCAAAAGAGTAAATAATGAAAGATGAAAAAATGAATTCCTATTCTAAAAAAGTTCTATTTCCTAAATTTGGTGTTTTATTTTTGTTTTCAAACTCTGAATCTTTGATCTTTGTTTTTTAGCTTAACAACTAATAAATATTTATAATGTTTGGTTGCCAAATAGGCCGAGACTGGTTAGCAGAATTGATTAACTCAAAGAAAATAAGGTACAAGCTGTTGATTGGATGTGATTGATATTTCTAATATTAAAAAATATGAATTTCCATCTAAAGCTTAAGCAATAAATCTGCTTTATAGGTGATTGATTTTATCAACAAATGAGACTAAAGAATTAAAAACAGAATGAAAAGTTATGAAAGAAAAAGTTTTATTTTTGCTCAGAATTCTTTCAGAAGCACATCTACAGTGAATCGACCGATGGCAAGAAGATTGCTGTCTCTACTCTAAAATAGGACTGTCTGTATTTGTAGCAATGAACATTGATTGCCGTCCATGTGTAGGAGCAATCTGACACAAACGCAACTCCTCCAATGCAGAACTTTGTTGTTGTGATTAGTTGTGTTTGAATGTGAATTACAAAATTGATATTCACAAAAAGAGGTAATATTTTGCACAACTGTTTTCTGGATACTTCCAGTAAAGTTATATTATTAAGCAAAATTTTAACAAATTTTCACTTTCTAAAGCGTCAGGCACATTGTAGTAGACTACTCTACCATGATGTTGTTTCGAAGAAGATCGATTATGATTAAGAAGAAATTCAAAAGAATACATATTTCTTAATTCAAGTAATTAAAATTATTCTTTGGCACTGAATAAATAGCTTGTAAAAAAAATTGTTTATTTTCATCAGCAAATCGTAGTAAAGCTAGGCGAACACGTACCAATCTGGGACAATATTGGTGGACAATATTGGTCATTTTCATTGGTACCAACCGTTTCCAGCAATAAAAATGAATAATATTGCCCAATATTGCCCATTGGGGATTGTTGCTGTGCGAACACATACCAATATGCGGCAATATTGGTGGACAATATTGGTCATTTTCATTGGTACCAACCGTTTCCAGCAATAAAAATGAACAATATTGCCCAATATTGCCCATTGGCGATTGTCGGGAAAAAAGCACCAATTTGAGTTGGCGAGAAATATTGCTGGTGAGCGAGCGAATCGGAAAAACAGCACCAATTGTAGTTGGCGAGAAATATTGCTGGTGAGCGAGCGAATCACATGAACGGATGAAATCACGTGACAATGGTGACGCAGAAAACGGCGGGACTTTGAAAATCGGAAAAATCACTCACTCACGCCGGCCATTTTGTTTGAGAAACAAGGCTTAAAATCAGCAAAATGGGTCGGCCCAAAAAAGATAATTCAAACAACAACATTTGGTCAATTGATCAGGAAAGACTTCTCATTGATTTCTACAGAGGGATGGCGTTTAAAACTATAGCGAATCTGTACGGAAACACGCTCTCTTTAGCTCTACCTAGTGAGCAACGCCGTAACCAGGCCAATACTCGTAGAAAACCTGTGTGTTCGCGGACAATATCAACCGCCAATATCAATAAGACCAATATTGTCCACCAATATTGTCCCAGATTGGTACGTGTTCGCCTAGCTTAAGGCAGCCTAAAATTTTACAAGGTTGCAAATTCTACTGCTGAAATTGTCGCGTAAAAATTTTCCTGCCAATACTGCTAATGGAAATTGGAATGGAAATGTGTAAGTCGGTATTTTAAAGCTTTCTATCCATTGCCAAATAAACGAGGGTCGATCGGAAAGTTTACAACAGCTAGCCATTAAATTTATGAGTAAGCCACAATGCCGGCGTTTCCTGAAATATCCAATACTGGGTTGTAATCCTCAGTGTTGCGGGTCTTTCTCGTGCCTGTCATTCAAATATATCATTTCAAAATAGATTTCCTTTTGGATAAATAATCTTCTATTGAAATCAAAGAATTTGCGAAACAACATTAGAAAGAAACGTGGTGGTCTTCTCGATGAGTTGATCCTCCTTCACGATAATGCCCGCACCAACGTTGCAGGATTCGTATAGAATTTGCTGAAGGGTTTCCACTGAGAAATTTTGGAACATTCGCCATACAGTCCGGATTTGGCTCCTAGTGATTTTCAACAGTTCCTTGTCATAAAAGAGCAAAAGTTAGATCGACGCTTCAAATGGAATGAAGAAGTACAAAGTGATGCAAAAAAATCCTACAACAGCAGGGCATTGACTTTTTTACCGTAGGATGGAAAAAGTGATCAACCGTGACAAAAACCTCAATGTTGAAGGTGACTTAGTAGAAAATAGTGTATCTGTGCCATTTTAAGGGCATCATTTTATTTTCAACATCACAAATTTAAATGTAAAAAAAAAACTACATTTAACACTAAAGCAAATTTTCAAAAAGATTATGTCTTTTCTTTTTCAAGCCTAAAAATAACAATAAAGATTTTCTTCCAATAAAGATTTGCTTCTCGTACACAAGCTTTGTAAACATTTTTTCTGACCGAACTACATATCCTCACATTGCCGTTGGCTTTGCTTGCTTTAATGGTAAATCAAAATGACCTTTAGAATGATCCTCCTTTTTTGACTCTTACTAACCTCCGTCATCCTTAGGACAAATTAAATTTTAAATTTAAATTTTTAGCAAGTTTCTCCTATTTTAATAACTTTTTTTCAGCAATGTTAATACATTATTAATATTAAGCATTTATTCATTTTTAAAACAAATTTTAATTCTAGCTTCAAGTAAATTTTATGGTAATTATTTTATGCTAATAAATTGTTAAAATGTATTAAAATGTTGACATTAAAATTTTATGGTGAAAGTTATCATTAAAGTTTTAATCTTTAAATTCGTATTTCTTATTAAATTACATTCTTCTCATTTTTGCTCAATTCTTGTATCTTACTGGATTCAATGTACTATTCTCTTGCTGTAAATCGTTAGTAGTTAATAAGGGAGGAAAATATAAACTACTTTGCTGAACAAGATGTTATCGTTGGCACACCATAGAAGACAGATAAACAGGAAAAAAGAAATATCCATGCAACTCGTAAATCAAACTAGCTCTACAAGTGGAAAATATTAGTCTGAACACTTCAGAAACATGAACCTGAATTCTTATAGGATTTGTCAAGATTAAATATAAAAGGAAAACTAAAATGTAGACTGATTACTTTAACTTTTTAGTTTACAATCAAACCTAAGTAACAGCTACCTAAATCATATAGTTAATGCTAAACATGAAAAGAATACCTCTTTTCCATTTCCTTTAAATACTCAGAACGAATAGAAAAGGCTGTTGAGTCAGCATTTGCAAATGCGTCGTTAAGAAATCAACCTGGATCTTCAATAGCAACTAAGAAGAACTCGAAGACATCCAAGTCCAATTCTTTGTGACCATGAACCGAATCTTCACAATATTTCTTAAATAATCTAGTTTAGTTAATGGTTTGTTGCTGTGAATGCAGTGGCCCAAACGAATGTTATCGTCCACTGAATACCTCGTGTGCTTCGGTGACCTGAATATTTCGAATTGAAAACCCTGCCACTGCAAACGCAACCATGCGTACAGCTCTTGTTTGAATTGGCGAAAGCATGTTTCCGCAAGAGTGGCTGCTAACACCTTCAAGACAATAATGCCCTGATTGTAGGAAGTCAACAATTAGGAGGTTGAAATTAATCAATCTTCAATTCCCTAAAACATTGCTTATTTGGTAAATTAGTAAGACCTGGAAACAATAATTTCACATATTGTTTTTATATGTAGAACTTTCAAAAGTTATTATTAAAAGGTAGCAGAATGGGTTAAATTGAAATTAAAAAAGGAATTATTCAATAAATTATTTGCAACGTTCTCAAATTTACGCTTACAGTCATAGCCTGGTCATGAGTTCAGTTTATTAATTTCCAGAAACATTCGGAATTAACTACTTTTATTACAACATTTCCTACATGACAATGTTACAAGTTTTCCATTTATTACAGGATTTATCTCAACTCATATTTATGAAACTTTTAATTTTAACAATATCATCATCATTTGAAAGCAATATTGTAAAGTTTAACGATCGTTTCATTTATGATAGTTTGTCAAACACGGTTTTAGTCCATTTCAACTCTTTTAAATTTAGGATGCGTTAAGTAATTCAGCATCTGCCCTTACAAATACTTAATCTCTGATCCACCAAATTTAGAACAAAATATTTCGATGATCGATTATTTTATCCAAATCATATAGGTGCCATCCACAACAGAATGCAGTAATTTTTTTATTAGTTAATTATTCTTTACATTTAATGTAGATTTTCAGCTTTTGATAACCTCATAATAGTCAATTATTTGTAGTGGAAGTTATTGGTAAATTTAATCTATGTATCCTTCTCTGATCAACATAACATCAAAATTGTTTGTCGTAGAAGCTCAAATTTTAATTAGGGGTTTAGGCTCTTTGTGCATTCATTCAGTAGACTACATATCAGATTAATAGATAAGAATCTAATGCCAGGGCCGCCTAAATACTCGGCATTCAATTCAATATCATAATTCTTAAAAAAATAAATAGTTATGCTTCCCTGTAATATAGGCTTCGTATGATTTTTGAACTAATGAACCTTTTTCTTTTCGATTTGATTAAATTCAAACAGCATTTTCTTTCCTAATTAATCTTCAATGCGAGTATTCGAATAATGGTATATCCCAATATATCTCATATTTTCTGAATTGTAGATAGAACTCGTGATCACTATCGATAAATAACCAGTACGAATTAATTTATTCATCATATGTGACACTCCATTGTAGATATAATGGATCACCCAAGTTACATCCAATTAATTTAAATCTTTATTTGTAGCACTAATTTTAAACATTGATAATTCTTCAGAAAAAATATCATTTGTGATTACTCTGTCGTACCAACAAAGATTGCTGAGTTTTTGTAATAAACCAAAAATATAAGAGATATACACTGCTCACAAAATTTAAGAGATATTGCGAAATCAATTAAATACACCCAAAAAACAGAGGAATTTCAGTTTATTTATTAAAGAACATCACCAGAGAAGCATGACACGAAAATGGAAGTTGTCTGAGTATGCAAATGAGATGCAGAATCCATTTATCGGGATTGAACAGGATGTATCAAATGGATGGGGGTTAACATTCGGATGTCAAACGTGAAAAATGTGTCACACATTAACAGTTCAGTATTGACTGAGACTGCTATAACACACTGGCAGCGATGAGGCATGGAGAGGATCAAATTGTCCAGCAGTTTCTATGGGATTTGTGGCCACTCACGCACCAGGGTAATTTCCAGCTGAAGAAGTGTTAAGGTAAGTGTTTGGTGACTGACAACACGTCTTCCTAGCGCATCCCAAAAGTGTTTGATGGGATTCAGGTCTGGAGAACGTGAAGGCCAGTCCATTCGCTTGATTCCAGCCTCTTGCAGCATATTATTGAGAAAATGTGCACGGTGAGGGCGTGCATTATCGTCCTTTAAAAAGAAAGTTGGCCCCAACTGCTCCAGCGTAAGGTACAACTATAGGCTGTAGAATTTCATCCCGATATCTTACAGCATTCAATGTTTCATTTCTAATAACATGAAGGTCGGTACGACCACCATTGCTGATGCCTGCCCACACCATGATTCCAACTCCACCAACGGAATGTCTTTCTTGTACAAAACGTGGATTCTCCCGTGATTCACGTTCACGCCAGATCAGGGCACGACGACTCGTCACTGAAAAGAACCGTGGACCACTCTTCACGGCTCCAAGAAAGATTCATTTCAGAGCACTTCGGCGGGTTCTGCGATGTTCAGCAGTTAACGGAATGCATACCATTTGTCCACCGTGAGGGAGTCGATTTCGTACGGTCTCAGTATATAGCAGTCGTCCAGTAGCAGCGAGAAACTGTATCCGCAGCTCAGTCGCATTCCTTCGCCAGTTCCTTCGTGCTATTAGCGTCAAGTAGCAATCGTTTCTTGCAGTGGTGGCACGTGGGCGGCCCTGCCCTGGTCTTCTTCGTACTGTGCCAGTCCCTGTGAAGCGATTCCAGTGTATGCTAATCACGCTTTGGAAGGTTCCAATCGCTGCTGTCACAACCGATGCTGCCAGCCTCTTTATAGAGAATTGTGGGCAAACATGCAAATGAACGCTTTGCATCCCGTTTGCATACTCAGCCAACTTCCATTTTTGTGTCATTTGCATCTCTGATGATGTTTTTTAATAAATAATCTCTAATGCCTCTATTTTTTTGGATGTATTATATTCATTTCGCAATAGCCCCAAAATTTTGTAAGCAGTGTATTTTGTTTGAATGTTGTTTAATTTGAAAATTTTCTGAATGGCAAGAGCTAGAAACAACTCTGTGTTAATTTTTCTTTCAGGTAGAAAGATTCGCATCTATGTGAGAACGAATTCACATAACTTAAAAACATTCTAGATCTCGTAGAGAGCATATCAAACAAAACCTGAAAACTAAATCAGCAGAGGATGAAAAGTAAGCTTAATTTGTTCTATCATAAGTTGAAGATTTCTGTATAATTGAAACCGCCATAATTGTTTTCATAATCATCTTCCTTTTGAGAATGACACTATTTTGAAGAAAATATATTTGAAAAAATATTTTGTTTATCTAAAAAATCTATAAATAGTTCTTTTCTAAAAACGAATCACAGTCAGAAAATTACTTCAAAAATGTGTGTGTTAATGAACTTTTTCAGAAACTTACAGTAGGACGAGCTACTTCCTTCACAGAACATTGAATTATGAGGTAACAAAACAAAAAATTAAAACATTAATTCATTATTGAATTAATTATTTTTGACAAACGGGTAACCACTATTTCTTTTCAAAATTATTATCAAACCATTTCAAAACTATTATAATAAAAATATTATTATTATGATTTTTTATCCTCGGATTCTTTCTTTCTTCTCGGGTAATATCAAGTCTTTGAACGGGTAATACCAAGTACACTATTCCATTGCCTCTTGGTGAAAGAATCTTCTTACTATTGTGTATATATATATTCAGAATCGTTGCATTCTGGCATTTCTTTAATGGACAGCTTTAGGAATTACTCCAGTTGTGGATAAGGTTACTGAATTATAAAAACATTGTCCATCTTCAACATCTCCTTCATTTCATATTTTAGGTCTGTGTATTTGCTTAATTTCTCCTCTAGTGTCTTTTCAAGATTGTTGATGTTTTCCTCAATTAAGAAGAAATCATTAATTGTAATTTATTTCTACTTTATGCAATTGTTTTACAGAAATATTAAATGTATAAAAGAACTGTATTCTTTATCGTTCAGGCTTTCTCCTTCACAAACTCATAGTTTTTAGTATGAATTTATCCGATTTTGATGGGACCAGGCCCATTTCGGATAATCGAAATTTCGGAATACTATACATGGTATTAAAATTAACTACATTATTGTTATTACTAAAGTAATGTTACCTATTTACAATTACAATTACATAAACGCTAGTGTACGCTATTAAATATTGATACTAGTGTTGGGAAAATGTTTTTTTTATAATTTTAAAATATTTTAAAAATCGTTTTGGATAAACCAGATTTTCGGATAAACGCGATTCAGATAAACGAGTTTTTAGTGTAATTTTATTTTCTTTAGATTGATCAGCTATACAATAAAGGAATTCAAAATAATTAAAGATCATCACGAATGAAATTCATACTTATTTGTACCAAAATGTTTGGTAAATTCTTATTATTTCTAAGTTTTTACCTGTATATCATGGTTTTAAGATGTCTTAATCTAATCCAATTGACAGAGTATTACAAACCATATAAATGTGGTATTAAACATATATTATGATGACGTATATAAGAAAACCTTTTCCTGTGTATTATAGGTAAATATTAGGCTCCTTTCAGAAACAAAGAATTGGTACTTACTTCATATACTTATATATTATATAAGTATATGACTACTCATATAATTGTTATACTTACAATTTTTTTATATGTTTAATTTTTTTTGTATATATATGCAAAACCAAAAACAATACCTTAATAGTACTTTCTAGATTTATTAAAACAAAAGAATTAACGTTGCACAAATTACTAGAAATTTAATAGACTCTCGCCAATGAAAGCTTAGGCGTTTTTTTTTATTTCTGTGTCATTTTCCTATTTTTTAATATACTGTCTTGATCTTGTGGATCGTTTTCTTTATTCCTGTATTTTTCAAGTTGTTAGAACTTATGTAACTAAATCCCATTTACGATTATCTAAAATATAGGATTAGATTCACGTAGCCTTAATTTACGAATGTTGCTACTACTAAAATTATTATTATACTTTTAAATTGTCTATATTTATAGTAAATTTCGTAATGTATGTATAATTATGATTATTATTATGTTTGTATGTTTCAAACCTTGGGTTTCCCCAGCAAAAACAATATGGCGGGTCAAGGACCAAAGCACATACTGCCAAGTGTAAAGATGTGTGCAAGAATGATTAGGGATGTGTGCTTGTGTCCATAAATTTCCTAACTATGCGTGTAGTGTTGAGTACCACAGCCTTCTGTAGTTGTGCATAAGTGATTTTGTGAAATCCTAGTGTGCTGAGACTGTGGTGCAATGTGTGAGGCACCAGACCAGTGGCAGACAGAACGATGGGTACAACACTTACCCGATCCTGCCTCCACTGCTTCTGGAGCTCGTGTGCTAGATCAGTGTATTTACTGATCTTGTCTGCGTGAGTTTTCTGCATGTTCTTGCTGATAGGCACTGCAATATCAATTAGATAGGTTTGTTTGTTGACCTTATCAACAAGTGTGACGTCTGGTCTGTTGTGATGTATGGTTTTGTCTGTGTGAATGGGGCGGTCCCAGTATAGTTTATATGAGGGTGCTATTATTGTCATTATCATAATGATAATTCTTATTAATAATATTATTATTATTATTATTATTGTTATTATCATCATTACTATTATATTTCAACTCTTATTTGTCTATAGTTAATAGATGTTTTTACTTCTTTATTTCATTAAAATTTTAGTTGTGAGAATATATTTTAAAACTTTTGTATTCAGAAATATTTTATTATTATTATGCTAGATAATTGCAAAAGTCATAATAATTTGAAATTATCCGTATACATTTCACTTTAAGATTATCTAAAAATTAAATATAGAATTATATTCACTCATCAGATCATAATATTACTTTTTCTGTTATTTTTCGTTTAATTATAACATTTCCTTTTATTTGTATCTGGAAGCCATTTTCTTCAGCTATATCTTGATATGTGGCTTCAACGCTTCACAGTAAAACTATTTTAAAAATAATAAATAATGGACTTCTTTTAACATGTTTTAAAAAGTAGTGGTTAAAATTCTTAAAAAAACATCTCTCCTCTTATGTAAATATTAATGACTTATTCAAGTCTCGATTTTAGTAGGACTTTAAATTATAACACTCGGGATTCCCATGAAAGCAGCGGCATAACGCTTCCAATTTTTCCTTCTTAGTAAGTGGTTCAGTTGTTTGATAATGTCTATTTCTTTCTTTGCTAAGAAAATATTTTTGTTGTTGCTTTTATTCCATTTCCCTAAACGAACACATGAAGAAGAAGAGAGGAGATTTCGCTATGTTTTGCTTCCTATGGTGAATGGAGGTGCATCCCTGCAGGGAACATCATAAATATATGTATAAGAGGTCAATGTGTCTTCGAATGTAACGAAATCACGTGCTGAGCAAAATGTATCCGGAGGGAGGTTTTTTTTTTCCCGCAGTGGGCTTCCCGTATGTGCTTCTTGTTTTATTCATGTGTTAATTTTTTTTTGGAAAGAGACGGAGTGCACAAATAAAGAACCCTTTCTTTGCATGCGAAAACCTTGCCTATAAATAATTTCTTTTGTTCTTTCTCTTAGAGGAGAGAAAAATTCAGATAATTTTATTGGTTATATGGAACAAGTTGACTTTACTCGGTTACCTGGAACCACGTTGGAACATATTACCTTGCCTCCACTTCCCTCATTTTCGTTAAGAGAACGGAGAATTTCTCGCTTTCACTTAATGAAGTGTTAATGTATGCGGGGTCCAAAGCAAACACAACGGTTTCGCTTGTAAATATTTGCGAGACGAGTCGGTAGGCCTTCTTTCATTTAGTCGTTGCATAAAGTTAAAAGGTGCTTCTGCAAGAAATTCTGACTTAAAAATAATTCCTTCAAAACAAAATATCATACTTCAGCACGAAATATTAGTATTAGTTTTTTTCTTCTATTATTCCTGTGTTTATTTTAAATTTCTACTACAGATTCACCTTTCTATGATAGATTAATTGATAACAGTATTCAAAGTACTGGGACTTCCGAGCAATTATGCTATTTAAAATGGCTTTTATTTTGAATTAGTTTTCCAGATTTACATAAAGTACATGAAAAAAAATTTTGATTTGTTTTCTGTGAACTTAATGAGGCTGTTCCTATATGTTAAAGTTTCCACAACAATTCGTTGATCGCTGTTTAAAGTTGTTAACCAACTCAAAATATAGAAAAAGATAAAAACTCTTCTATTTTTAACTATTATATTACCTAAATTTGACATACAACATATAAATTAAATAATATTATAAAAATGACTACTTTAAGTTAATTTCTCTTTTTTATCAACATACAAGAGATATTTGGTGGATTTCCTACTTTTAATAATTTCAGATTCAAAAAAGAATATTGCCAAATTCTGAAATCTGGAAACCACTTACTAGGGATAGAGTATGAAAGGATACTTCTTTGAATGTAATTTTAAATTTAGTTCAGTTTCTTCATTACTTAATTTAGTAAATGAAGATTTATTTGCTTTGTCTTTGTTTAATATAGAAGAAAACCAATTATATACAACATTATAAATAAGAATATTATTAAATTAAAGCTTTGTCAATCACAATTATTCAGTTTCATATTCTTTGAAAGTGTGCTCCTTTAATGTAATTTAGATGTTACAAAACTTTTTTAGAGTGATTTGAAGATTAGAAAAGAAATAATCATTGAATTTTCTCACTTTGTGGTTTTTTGAATAGTTGTGGTGGTGGAAGTGTGGAATTAAACTTGTTTTATTTGTTCGTGACGTCCACACACAATTTTCTAATCTTTCACTTATCAAATTCAGGAGGGGAAGTTGGGCATTACTTTCCGTGACTTTCCACTTGGCACGATATTCCTTGAATTCAAAGTGAATTCAAGTACTTCAGCAGCCCATTGCATGGACGTTTCATCAATAACTTTGCCGTCTACCAAAGGGAATTTGCTTTTCCAGAAGTTAATGAATTACCCTTACTCTGCATTTTTTTCTCCTTCTCACTACAATTTCCAGCTTTTCAGTATTCTTGAATGGTACAAAAGTGCCTTTTCCTTACTAAGCAGCAAAGCGGATTTCGCCAATGAATTTAAGTTCATTACATGATCTTATTTGTTAATCTAGCAGCCACCATTTGTGCCTTCCGACATTCGTGCTCTGGGAAATGATGATCATTCAAGAAGAAATTAATCAAGCCAGAAATTCCAATGGATTTAATTAGGCATTTTGGCCAATTATAAACTCTTTAGTGGCATCATTGGATTATATCATGCCTTAAAGTAACTATAAAGAGATTTTCATAAAAATGGATGAACTAGGAATAAGTAAACTAGAGAAATAATGAGATTTTGGCCTTCTTAATTTTCCATTAGGGTTTTTTGACAACAGTGTAAAGTGGAAGAAAGATACTGACGGTTATAGTACTTAATTATGAGAATGAAAATCTATGAAAAATAAAATAGTTCTGTCTTTAAGCAATCTGTTTTATAATTCTCAGAAAAATAGCTTATTATAATTAGAGTTATTTTTTTTGTATTATTTGTTTTTGATTGAGTTTAAACATAATTTATAGAAATCGATGACTTATGTTCAGAAGAATTAATTCGCTCAAAACAAATCTGAAAAAAATCTTGGATTATTCAATTTCAAAACAATATTTAAATTATAATTTTTTTTATTTAAGTTTTATTGAGTTTTCCATTTGGATACTTAATTTGAAGTTTGGTCATTGATTAGAAGAATTCAAAAGCTAAACAACAGAATCTTATTTTGTTGATAAGAAAAATAAAAGTTTATAATGTTGGTTAGTTGCAGTATTGAAAATATAATAATAATAATAATAATAATAATAATAATTATTTTTCTTAATAATTTTTTTTAAAATTACATTTCAGTCCCGTTAGGAATAAGAATCCCTATCAAACGGAACACTACACGCATAGTTAGGAAATTTATGGACACAACCACACATCCCTAATCATTCTCGCACACGTCTTTACACTTGGCAGTATGTGCTTTGGTCCTTGACCCGCCATATTGTTTTTGCTGGGGAAACCCAAGGTTTGAAACATACAAACATAATAATAATAATAATAGGAAATGGAGGACGGGAATTTTTCCACGCTTCTTTCTCCTACAAACGCGTCCTAGGGTCTACCCAGCCCTCTATAGAATGGTACCGGGTTTCTTTCCCGGGAGTTAAAGGCGGGCGAGCGACGGGCCGACCCCCCGTCCTCAACTTTGTCCCGTAGGTTCTGAACACTGGAGCCTACCCTCCAGCTGCATTGCGCGGTCCTCTGGGCCTGATCGCGACTTTAACTAACTATTTCTGTAAAACAATTGCATAAACTGGAAATAAATTAGAACTAATAATTTCTTCTTAATTGAGGAAAACGAACATGAACTTTTGAAAGGCTTCTTCTTGAAAATTACTTAAAAAACATTCCCTAAAGCCAAATCTTCAGATCAGGCATCATTATTTTCCTTACACTTTTTCTATTATTAAATATTCCTTAATCCTAATAATATAAGAAGATAATTTGAATTGTGATTTCATATCTCCAGCTTCCACTTGACAACATAACAAATTAATGCTAAAGAAAATGAAATTTAAATAGCAATTTTTATTTTGAATCAATACTACAGGCAATTAAGATATACATGATGGCAACGATGAATTAAAATAGCAGTGTGATATTCTTTAAACAGAGCATCAAAGCTCATTAATGTAAATACTAAATTACTGAATCAAGGATTCCCCAACACAATGGATGGATAAAAATGGTCATTGACATTAAGCGGAATTTTTTTGCTACGTCTAGTTTAGTCATTTTTTTTTTGTAATTGTAAACTATAATTTCAAATTGTAAATTTTAAATGTAAAATGAAGTAAACTATTACAGAAGTAACAATTCAGCATTTGCTAAAGATTTTAGAAAACTTAAACTTTTCATTTCTGTATGTATTATCATTGAATGTTTGTCTTGTTCTACTTCTTTTGTTTTTATTTAGATTTAAGTTATGACAGTTTTAGGGAAAGGACACTTTAATTAAGGGATACGAGACAAAAAAAAAATTAAAAAATCTCTTTACCGTATTAAGCCGACAGGTTAGAGACTTTCCTTTAATTACAATTCCTCAATTTTAATCAGCGCATGTTAAGAAGGTTCACTTACCGCAAACGTCGGTTCCATCGAAAAGATTCCTTCTGGGATAAACACGTGTTTTCAAATTTAGACTCTCAAGAGAGTTAAAAAAAGAGAGAAAATTAGAGTTTATCCAGTATTTGGATAAATATATGATTGTTAAGCTTTCTATCAAAAAAGTAATAATTATCTCAGAGCTGTAATTCTAATAATGTTAATAAATGCATTTCGTTATTGTAAATTGTTTATGTTTCATTAATTCATTAGAAAAACAGTAAAAATGAAAACAAGAAGGAAATGAAAATGTAAATAGCAACTGAGGCAAAAACTGCTACATCTCTTAGCTGAAGTAGGACCCAGTAAACATCAAATATACTTTCAATCAATATTCTTTATCCAACATCTTTAATGTGCTAATGTTAATATTAACTTAAAAGTATTTACGTAAAAAGCAAACATTCAGAACCAAATATGATCTTATTTTAAAGCAGTATTTCACCAGACAGGTAGACATTAACAGTAAATGAACTAATTAATAATATAAATTTTATGTTAAACACAAATCTCAAATAACCCAGCATTAATAGATATAAAAAAATTGTAGTAACAGCTTTATTACTAAAAATTATTATTATAATTTAATAATTTATTGTAAGTTAGACGGTTGAAAATCCTTGTTACATTAACAAATATTAGGTCAGATGCTTATGTAAGAGATAAAGTGAGCCCACCTCCCTCAAACTCTCAGAAAATAAAAATTTTATTGTTTGTTTTCGTTTGACCGATCCCTGACTTTACCTCCTCCGAAATTATAAGACCCTGTATTAGGTAATTTTGTTGGAATTTGACTTCATTTCATTAAGTTAATTAAACGAAGCAATGCCGGAAAATTTTCCTTTTCCATAGTGAAGATCTTTTACACAATAATAAGGTGCTGAGTTTGTATCTGTGGTTACCTGGGTCAATACGATGAGAATTCACGGTAAACATGAATGACATTAGCGACAAGATCCAAAGAAGAAATTGAGGATATTTTCTCTATACTCTACGTTTAATTTTAGGGAAACCTGCAGTATCCACGCAACTGTAAACGAGTTTCTGTGTAGAGAAATGCCTGAATGTTTAAGCAAGAACATCATACTTACCACCCATCGCAATTTCCTCTTCCTGGCTGCACTGAAAAAGAGTCGATTAAATAGAGATTTATCTAGTTTTGTGTGATTTATTTTACAAACATGGAAATCTTTTCTTCCCCATGAAATCATAGGAAAACAGGGAAATCTTTTCTTCCTGAAAAATTGGAAGATAAATGCCTAAAAGACGATGGTCATTATGCTGATAAAACTATGATTATTACATTCACTGTCGTTTCCAGTGTCACAGATTTTTGTGAATAAATTACTGCTTGCTTATCAAACAAGCTAAAGTTTTTATAGTGCTCTATACAGAAGAACATAGGCGCATCCAGAATTTTGGAATTCATCGGACTACAATGGTTTAGCCATCTAAATCAAAAAAAGACAAAAGGTTGTATTCTTTATTGTGAGAATTACAAAAAAAGCGACAAAATCCTTTCCAACAAAAAAGATAAGTTCGAAATAATAGATTTTTTAGCAGCTTCGGATGCATCTGTTACATCCCCAGTCAACCCACCCCTTCTTACGTCAATACCGAAGATTAATCAGTACTTAAATATAGATAAAATAAAAATTAATTATGACATGTTCCTGATACGTAAAAGTAATACTGGTATAAGTGAAACAATTCAGCATTTTAAAAAAAAACATGAACTAAGAAGAAATAAATGTAGAAAGCATAATTATCGAGATATCTACTCAGAAACATTCGTTTTGTCAAGTACATCATCAAATTCATACCATCACTAATCAGTTTTGAAAAATTTTAACTAGCTTTTCGCCTAAGCTTAAATTATAGTTTTAGCGACAATGAATTAAGTACACAAGCACAGAGAATCTTAATTACTTTTTCCCGAAGTTTGCAAATTTGTCTAATTTTAGTAATCTTAGGAGACATTTTAAGCATCACAGCTAAGAAACAGAAAGCTGTTTATTTTCTTAAGCTCCTTCAGAACTAAACAGACGAAATAATCAATTGCAGGATAATAATTGTCGACGGGCTCTTATAAGTCAAAACAATCGATTGGAACATCACGGACAAATCAATTACCAGCAATAACTTCTGTTTCATCAACTTCTCTTACATTCTGAGCGTGCTGCTTCTAATTGGAGGAACTTGCTATCTAATAAAAACATTGCTGCCATGAAAACTAAACAGAAAGAGAACATGAAAATAGTCAGCCAAATTAAAGTAAACGATAAAGATAATTTACACTTTATTTTTAAATGCAGGAATTGGATCATCATCATTACTTATTCTAGTTCTTCTTTAATAGCAGCTGCAAAAACGCAGCTTTCTATAAGTTAATAAGCATTTTGAAATTGTGTTTTAATGAAGGGTTTTGTAATTGGTTTAAACTACAATTGATGACGAAGAAAGAGCTTCATCTCAATCCAGTTTCTATAACAAAGAAAACAAAATAACAATGCCTAAAGGTAATGCGATGACAGAAATCTCTTTACGAAATGGTATGGTAACCTTACATTCCCTAGTTATTTTTCATTTGATAATATTATAAAATAGAAGAGAATAGTTTTTTGTTGCTGTAAGTTTGGTATTTTTAGTAAAAAAAATGAAAAAGAAATACATTTCTAATTGTATAAAAAAGCAAAGCAATAAAGCATCCACTGAAATAAAAGTAAAAAAAAAAAACTTTTATGATATTTCATAAATTTAATTTTACCAAATTCTTATTAAATACGTACACAGTACACAGACATATGATGGAGGAAAAAAAAATATTTCATCTTCTACTTCTGCTAGAATTTAATCAGTAAATTTTGTAATATTCTTTGCAATACAAACTGACTTAAATCTGTTTCTCTTCCTTAAATTTTTCTTCTTCCTAAATTGAGATGGAAGGTATATAATTGCTTGAAGAAACCAACAAAATGCTTCTCAAAATTTTCTTTTCCATATCACTTAAATATATAATGTATTAAATGTAGAAAAATATCATTTACTTATTTCAACAAATAAATGAAATATCGAGCTAGTAGAATTCAATACCTGTTCAATAGTTCAATTAAATAATAATGTGCTGCAATTCAATACAGCACTTAACACTGACCAATTTGAAACATAAATTTAGTTTAACGTTCTTTTTAATCCCTTAACCGAAATTTATCTACTGATGGATTTTTTTTTCTATAAAGAAGTCATATTATTAATATTAACTTAATTAAAGCCAACACCAAACATTATTTTTTTTTAAAGTCATGTTGAAATACAACGTGCAATATAAGGAAATGGAAACTATTAATAGCTTTGTAAATTTTCGAATAAACTGTCTCCGTAAGATAGAACCTAAAATTTTTCTTTGGAAAGGAATATGTTTTTCAATTACGAAACTCCAATGAAGAACTTTTTTTTCCCTAAAAAGAACGTTAATGTAAAGCTACATCTTTAATATAGTTTATTGTTAATGATAAATCGTATTAAAGAATTAACTATCTGGAAATGTATTTTCATTTTCATTGCACACCATAAAAATAATTAAATAATAATGAAAACAAAAAGAATAACACATTTATATTGATTTCATAGTTATTTCAAAGCAGCTTCAGGATTGGTTTTGAAATGGATTTTTTTGAAATTCTACAGCAATATTTTTTTCTTTTTATAATTTAATTATGTTTATTTTAAAGAACAAAGACCATCATCTTTAAATACTTCTAAATTCTCAGTCTTTGAAATGCAACGTACACAATAAAGATAATATAAGAAATGTTTCCAGTATTGCTAGTATATTTTTCTGAGTTGCCCTCGTAAGTTATCCCACTTAACTGTTGAGGTTGCACTGTTTATTTATTAAAGCAGTATTTGTGGATTCGTTTCCTCACACTAGCATTTCTACTGTCTGAATGTGCAACAGAACAACTTGCCTAGAGCTTTTATGGAACAACCCATAGATGAGATGGGTTGTCAGTTTTAAAATATTAGAACAGCAAGAAAAAAAAAATCCCCCTTTTGTTAGAAGTGCTTTGAGAAAGGAAAGAGATAAAAAATAAACCGGAAAATGAAAAAGATTCACATGACAGCACGAAAATGGATGAATGTATTAAGACATGCAATACCTGAAAATTCATTATTATCCAATCTGTTTTTCTCAGAATACAGACGTTTAAATTATAAAAAATAAAGGTTTTAAACTTTCTTTGTTTTCATTTTAAATACGTTAATTAAGTATTCTTTATTAGATATTATTATTTTTATATTAAAAGTCTTTCCTAACCAAATTTGTATGTAATAGCAGACTTTTGTCTAATTTTTATTTTTATTCTAATTGAGAAACTCTTTATTTTCTAGCAACTTAATGTGAAGTTTATTATAGGCATATTTTTTAGTAATAAGAAATGCTTTAACGGTTAAACATTCATTGTACTTAACATAAATTAAAATACATAGGAACTTAAAATTACAAAGTAAAATACTGTTAGATGTAAGAGAGAAAAAAATGATTATTGTGTAGCTACTACGAGCTTTAAAAACAACAACACAAAAAATTATTTATTGCTTCAATAACAGATTAAAATCTGCATTAAGAGATTTTTTTTTTATTTCAGTATGTAAACATTTCTCATCACTAGCCTTTAAGTAACGTTTAGCCATGAAGTTTCAAAGTAAAGAAAGCTATTGTAAAGTTCTGTCGTAGCCCTGAAAAAATGTCAATGCCTTTAAGCGGGAACTACCGCCTATTTTTCTATAAGCTTTAGAAACCAAAAGAGTTTTATACAAGAGTATTTATTTACTCCGAAAATTGAATAGTGGGTTAAAGTGAAAACATGGCTTTCTTTGAAACAGCTTCTGGAAAAAAATTAACCATCATTTATAAATTATCGATCTTTCTCTTTTAATTTTCCTTTCCAGAAGCTATTATCGTTTAAGTTGAAAAAAGTTTTAAGAAACTTCAAACAAAAAAAAACCAGCTCGAAGAACTTAAAGTCTATTATCCTTATTTATCCTTTTATTGGTTAAAATTTCATCTTTTTTGGGTTTCTTTTTCTAATTGCTTTAACAATAACAAAAACGAAAAACAAACATTCATTTTAAATTCTAATATCTGCTGAATATTTAAAAATTTTACATTTCCATTACGCATTTTAATTTTTTTTTAAATTAATTTAATCCAGGTTATTTTAGTTATTGAAATCGAAGTAATTTCAGTAATAGTAGCAGAAAGGATTAATATTCTTTGCATAAGACAGAAGTATTAATAGAAATGGGAAATAAATCCAATGTTTAAATTCCAATTCATTTCTATGGGAATTTGTGTTCTCACAAGAACACACTTAGGAAAAATTTGAAATATTACAGTTAGTTCGTCTCTATTCCATAAATATGCAAACTAAGTTTCATGAAGATCCATGCAGCAATCTAAAGTTAGTAGAAGAGAGACACACAATACATACAGACTGAGTGATCTGGGAAGCCTCAGTTTCACAGAAAAATTGGCTAAAATTTCAATCTATATAATTACAATACATAAGCTTCTGTCAAACATTTCGTGTGCATAAGGAATACGGCAAAGAACGAATTTCTGACTTGTCAGCAGTGACAGCGCGCGCTTGAAAAGATAAGAAAACGAACAAATCGACGACGGCACTTATTACATGTAATCAATCGGGATACTAATCTAAAAAGCGAAAAGCCAAAGCTCGGTTGAAATATGATTTCTCATTCCAAAATAATATTGACCAAGTTTACAAATAAATCAAAAGTAAAAAGTATCTGTTCAGCTGTCTATTTTCAGTTATTCTTAACGTAATGTTGATTAATGTAATACTTTAATGTAGCTTTGATGAAGCTATTTCCAGAATTATATTAAGATTTTCTTCAATAACGTTAATTAATCGGAAAGTTAGATTTATTAAAACAGTAATTTAAATTTAATTATCTTATAATCTAAATTTACAGTAAGTAATTCTAATTGCAAAAAAAAAAGAAACTTTTAATATAGATAATGTAGAAAGTCTTCCAAATATCGTTTTCTTCAAAGTTTAAAGCAAAGAAAGGAAAGCGTTTTTAACAGATTACTATAATTACTAGTATTTGATTGAAAAATGTTTGTACATAAATGTTATGTATTTATGAACGACAACTTATTTGAAAAAGCTAGTCTTTTCAGTAAATTTTTAATGGTAAAACCCTTCGGTAGAAACAACAGTAGATGCCCCATCAGATACATTATTCTGTTGAACTCGGATACTCAGCAGAAGACATAACCCTCCGGATATTGGGAGGTCCTGAGAGACAATCCAAAAGGCAACCGTTCTAGAACGTGCTGCTTGCCTCGAATACTGAAGTGAGATCTCTTTTATTTTATCAAAAGATAGAAGACAGTTGAGCTACACCAGTTGAAAGCCCTAAAGAAACATTTTTCAAAAAGCCATCAACAATAATTGGATATAATGTTAGCAGAACTACTACATTAAGAAGTACACACGTTGTTTTTTTGTGAAACTAATTTTGTAATGTTCAATGATTATGTCGAGCCAATTATAAGAATTATCATTAAACAAACCCAAAAAAAATGAGTTGTTTTCATCTCATACCTTGATTTCTAAATTAGGATTTCGCTGTCATAACAATATTCTTTCAAGATTACGATAGAAATAAATCGTAATTTCTTCAAATTGTATTAGATATTATCTATAGATAAAGTTCTAAAATCTTCTTACAATTTAAAATTATGCATTCATTCTCTCCTTCTTATTTTATTTATGCTATTATTGTACGAATCCCAATGCTGATATCATAACCATCATTCATAAATTTTAATGATGGCAATTTTCAATGAATCTCAATAAAAATCTTTCGGCTGAAACTTATTTACGGTTTGATAATAATAACTTCCCTTTCAATTTCTAAAAGGTTAGCTTTCGAATGTTTCATACAAAAGCTACATAGTACTAGCATTTCGATTACCAAATGCGCAAAACCACATATTAAAAGTCTCTTGTCTGCAAACGGTCGATACCTTCTCGGTAATTATTTACCAGAAGTACACTGCACAATTTCTAATTTTCAAAAAACGAAGAACTACGGTTAAACATAAGCACTAAAGATTTGCTGTTGCAAAATAAAATATTGACTATAATAAAATTTAGAAGCCAATATAACACTGGGAAAGAGAAGGTGTCTCTGGATAGCACAGCTGGATCGAACAAGTGTTTAACCATTATAGTGATCTTTCATAGAAACCATAAACCCAACTTGTCACCGCCAAAAACTTTCAGATTTATGCTCTTAGATGAAACTGTACTAGATATAGGTAGAAACTGCGTCAGAACCACAAGTGAAATAATAAATCATGGTGACATGGGATACAGTCATCTGCCAACCGATTATTTACAGGAATGGTAACCAAGAAATGAGGTCTTTCATCATAAACAATTCAGTATTTGCTGCAACTATAATGAAAGCTGCAAGAAAAATATTAAGTAAGCACTTAATATAAATATTCGTTTAAGATTTATAAAGACGTTACTATTTGAACATCTGGTTATTACTCGATTCTTTAATTTAATACTAAACAATGCTGTAGATTTGCTGTATAATAAAATTAAGACAAAATTATTTCAAAGCAATCAATACATGAGAAAGCAATAATGTTGAAGTTCCATTCTATATTTTATTGCCATTTTCAAGATAAAGACCTTTTCATATCTTTTTTGTTTTATATTAAAGAACACAAATCTGATTACTATCCTATTATCCAGTACTTCATATTGTAGGTCTAATCAGCAATTGATAATACAGATTAAAATTAAGAAGGTAAATGAAAACGATTTTATTAAAAAGTAATTTAACTTACTCTGATTAATTATAAGATCTACAGTTAAGTTCGTATTATAGTTTTTAAATAAAGTAACAGAAATGCCTTTAACGTAATACATATAAATATATATTTTCAACGAACCTTCATAATATACTTGAAATCCTATATATGGATCGCTGCACTTGCTACATTCATAGAAATTTCAACGCTGAATAAATATTTCCACAAAGCCCATTAACTTCTTTCCTTAAAAAGTTAATTCACTTAAATTCACAAGAACAGATTTTATATGAAAATTATATATTATATTTATATTATATATTTTATTACTTCATTCCAAATGTTTTATTTATTTATGTTCTATTCGTTTTTCAACCGATTTTCAACAATCACCATGAATGTTTTTATGTTTTACCTATTTTTGCTTTTATTTATTTGTTTTTTCTTTCCCTCATTGTATGTACTCATCCCATTGAATGGACTCCGCCTTTTCCTTTCAGCTAATGGAATCTATCATGCGCTGATTGGCATGTTAATTCTTTTATGTTTAAATTGTTTCTTTCAATTCCTTTGTTGGTCTTCTGTATCTGAGGAAGAGAGCCGTTTACTTCGGGCATCGAGGAACATGTCATTATATTGTGAGGTATTGGTCATTTTATAATAGATTTTACATTTCATATTGTACATTTTAAATTTTACACAATCGTATTCGCTTTCTTATTTGGAATACCTTCCGTATTTAACACTATATGGCTATAAAAAACAAAAATCAGGCACGCAGCCCTTCTACCACGAATTCCATTTTCTTTCCCCATGTAATCGCAACCATGATGACAGCCAACACCAACTTTCACTTTTTTTCAATTCTTTATTGTTTAAAATCACGAGCCTTTTCTTCATTATATATAAGAAAACATTATTTCACTAAAACATACTTCAAACTTCCAAATAATTATTGTAATTATTGAAGCTTTACAGAATAATAAAATTATTTTTTAAAAATCTTCTCCAAACTGATAGGAAGTTTTGAGCAACAACACTAAGAACGTAATAGCAAAGGTAGAGTACTTAATTCTTGCACATACAGAATGAACGAAGAAAGGAGAATATTTTTTATTTTGATGTTATTAAGAACAAACTTCAACCTTGCTTTTCACAATTATTCGTGTGTGTGGGTGTGTGTATATATACATATAAATACGAATAATTGTGAAAAGCAAGGTTGAACAATACATTGGAAGCGCAGTGGTGCCTCAAAGGAAAAATTACACAATGCGCTTCCGATGTATTGTTCATACTAGCCTCAGTACGGAGACCTTATTGTTTACTGTGACTTCTCCTGGCTGAGGATCAACAACGAGCGTGAAACAGCTGTTCCAGGATGTCACTTGTGTATGATTTGGTCTCAACCATTGTTGTTTTTTTAGCAAGGTTGAAGTTTGAGAAATTCTTAATATATATACATATATATATATATATATATATATATATACAATATCTTAAATGTGTACTGCTAATTTCAACATTCGTTTGAATAATTTTTAGGTGATTTAATTCATAACATTAAGAACTGGAAACCTCAAATAAAATATATCCTAGCTATAGAGTGTGCTTGCAACACATAAATTATTAAAACTAAACAAAGTATATCGTATTTAATGTTAATTTACTTAATACAACGTAAATATAAGAAATGTATTTTGCCTTTATTTAATTGCTCATTTAACATGTTTAAATATCATATATTACTTTGGATAAATATGACGTCATAGCAAATTTTAATTTATTTTCATACACTATAATTTTGGTTGGAGGTAGAATGAAAGGATTTGATGCTTATTGTTGTCATATCTCAAGAGTTTCACAGTTGTCATTCTCGACAACGTTACATGTGGATAGAATTTACAAGAAATTTCGAGAAACCATTCCCAACTTAAAAAAAAGCATCAAAAGTTTTAATATTAAGCATCAACATAATCAACACAAATAAATGTAATAAATACATAATACAGTCGGACCTCTATTTAACGAACCTCTATTTTGCGAATTTCTCTATTTTGCGAACTTTTCTTTGGAACCAAGAACATTTTGCTAATTTCTTCGTAAAATAATCTCCAAATAGCGAAGTGCATTTTCTATTTAACGAACTTTATCGTGATATGTTTCGGAGAATTTCAAGTCATCATGAACTGAAAACAATGATGTTTTATTTGCCAAGATTCTAACGATCTAAATCTAAAATTTGACATTCAAAAATATTGTTGTCTTAAGAAGAGCAAAAACAATTTTATTGTAACTTTCATAAATCAGAGAATTTCTTCTGCACAAATTAGAAGAAGATAATTTGTGCAGAACGACTTCTCCAAAAAGCTTAAGTTGTAAAGAATTATAGAGAAATCATGATAAAGAGATTAGATGAATCTGAATGGATTCATGATATCGTGTAATAGGCGCAATGGAATTATCATGTGGTCTTTCGATGCTCATCAAAAAACTAAAACAATTGAGTGGCGTGGATGTCTGGATACATTCTTCTCGTGAAATTCCTTGAAAGAGAGGTTGAGTGATGCGTGATCTTAATTAGCTATTGTAGTTAAATATACAATGTTGGTTTTCTTTCAGATGGATTACCATTTAATTTTTTTGAAAGATACGAAGCTGATTGAAAGTCGTTCACAAAGAATCCCATATCTCATGCTCATGCTTTTTTTCTGAAATCACATGAAATCATAAGAGTACAATGTCAAACCTCATGTCAGTGATGAGACAGTGATGACTTGCAAGAAAACATCAAAATTGCTCGTAAAAGAATCTCACATCAGATTTTCATGATACTACTAAAGAAAAAAGAGAAAAAGGAAAACCTATTTAGAAATCCTATTTGGATTACACGAATTTCAGAAACAATAAAAGGTTGCCTCATCTTCTTTAGTAGTGTCATTTTGAGAGATTATTATTTGAATATTTCTTAGACAGCTGCTGTATATTGAACAAAAGCAATTTAAGATAATTAAAATCTTATCATCTTCTCAGTGAAACAACTAGAAATCAATGAAAGGAATATATTTTTTTTTAGAAGTTAATTTCTGGAAATTACAAGAAGATACTATAAATTACATATTAATTACTCTAGATAAATTGTTTTAGAAATTTAAATCCGCGAGTATTATTTAACAAAAGTTGTGGTTTTTTAATTTGTTACTGTTATCTTTCTTTATTTCTTTTTAAATTTGTTTTGTAAATATTACTTAATAAAAATACTATATGGAAAAACAAAGGAATGTTCCTTTATTTAATATTCAAATTATTTTATTTAATTAGTTTATTCTTATTCCGTGCAGCTTTCAGAGAAATACTTAATTAGGCTGCTTGTTCTGAAATTCTGGTTTGTAAATCGGATAAACCAGCTGCTTTGTCTCGTAGCTGAATAACCGTGTAAAAGGTGAAATGTTATTCATAATTAATTTTCAAGTCCAGAGAAAGATGAGGCAACCTTTTATTGTTTCTGAAATACGTGTAATCCAAATAGGATTTCTAAGTAGGTTTTTTTTTTCTCTTTTTTCCTATCTCCACCCACAATTTAACTTCTTTGGATCATTTTTGGCGACGACCAACGCAATCGAGGGAACTCGCTCAGAAAATTAATGAGGAAGCTACTTCGGCAGACACGGCCTTCGTAAATCAAACGTGTTGTGGGCTGTGGAACGTAGCCAAAATCCTCCTCGTCTCTAACTCCCACGAAACCCCTAGTGCAATGGCTCTTGTCCCATTGGCTAGTCTAGCGTATCGAAGAAAGGGGAGAAGAAAAGACACCATTGTATGATGAAGAAAAAGCAGAAATAAAGGGAGGAAAAAAACCCGAACCTTCCAACATTTGACACTGAAAAGAAGAAATTGTTTAGCTTGGAATGGTTACAAGAATCATCGATTTGGTTACATTCATATATTTTATCAATTTTGATTCACTTCAATCAAGAAAACATCAATTTATCTTTCAAAACTGATATCGAATTGATCAAATAAATGTAAAAAGCAGGAAAAAAAATCTTTACCGTTGGATTAAAAATCGAAATTTAAACAAGAAGAAACAGTGTTCGCAGCACATTTATACTACAATATAACATTGAAACCAGCCATTCCCAGCTTTTTTATTAAGTTTTAGTATTAATCAACACAAATAAATGTAATAAATACATAATATATTTATTGAAAAACGCAAATTTTCGAAGAGAAAAAATCGTCTCTTCTTCTTCAAGCCTACATGAATAAGTAACGAAAAAAGAATTTTAACAACAAACTAAGGAAGATTACATGAGAACAACATAACATAGATTGTTGAAACAATTCTTTTTTTTAAGTTACAGGCCCTTTTAATATTTATCGCTAAAGCAACTGAATAATAATCATCAGTAATAATCAGCAATTGAAATTGTGGGCTATCATCCATTGAAAATAAAAGGAATCGATCAGAGTTTCTGAAGTAATAGAGACATCATTACAAAGTGGGGAAAACGCTGTTTTTAACTGATGATGCAACTATAATTGAGAACCAAAAAAAATAAAAATAAAACGTGTCGAAGGATTTGAGACACAAATAAAGTACACTATATGAAAATATTTACGGTACCAGAAAGAAAAACAAAATCCATGCAATACTTTATTTTTGTTTATATCCTTATTATCCAAAATTTCAGCATATACACAATATTACTGACGTGCATTCTTAGCAATGACTGGTAATTTAGTACAATTATTGAAGTTTGTTGCTTCAAAATTACTAACATTACTAAGACAATAGTTGACAGGAAGACAATGATTTTTTTATAAATTTGTTAACTGTACATCAGTATGAGTACCTTATAATAGTACAATTTGAATGCAACATTCTAACTGTGCTTTGAGTGAACCTCACCTTGCCGAATTTAAGTTAATTTTTGTTTTAGCGTTAAGAAGGATGTGATTGCCGACAATGAATGCTTTTACAAGCGAACATCCGTTATAATTAGAAATATCCTCTTCCAATTTTCCAATCTAACTCTTCTTATTCTAAGGAAGTAGTAATTTTACCAGCTAATAATTATAATAGCAATAAAATTATATATAATTTGTATATGGTTCATATTCAAGTTTAGATTTAAATGCTATTTCGAAAAATTATAATCTTAATATTTTGATTGTAAATTTGATTATTAATTCAAACAGCAGTAATTAGATAATGTGTGAATTAAGGATTCCTACCTAACTGATTGATCTAGAAATTTCTGTTCAGTAAAATATTACATCGAAAATAATTTGTTCATTTCTCCTTCCGTAGAGAATTATTAAAAAGATGAAAATAAAACATGTTTTCAAATCAACAAAATAATGGATTCTGTTTCGAAATAACAATTAGTTATACATTAAGCAGTAATAAAACTGCTTTTATTTGCTTTTAAATATTATCCTTGAGAAAATCGTTTGGATTTTTAAGAACAAAAAAATTTTTTTCGCTTCTCTATAAATGATGCAATGAAAAAAATAGAAAACATTTTTTTTTCAATTCATTTAAATCGAATTTTATTGTAAGTACTTTGAACATTTCGAAGGTGCAATTCGTACTCCTTTATTCGCAGTTCCTGCTGACTGAAGTCACCACCTGCATTTTGTTCATTAAAGGCTTCCTCTTTAATATTGGAACTATCGGTAGAGCGATTGGCGTCGCATTGGAGCTTCCAGGCTCTGGTCTTCTGTGCAGAAAGACATTTTTTTCCCCTCTAACGAGGCCCAGAGGCCTGCTCAGCCTCTTGTCCAATAGAGTAAAAGCTTCTGTGGGAACAAGGAGATCAGAATCTGATGCTTACCACTTCACCGCAATCTAGAACACTGCGGCTGATTAGTTGGGAAAGCATGACATCCCTATCCTCTGCAGAGACACATTAGCTTAATGCAGCCTGTCCTATACTTTACACCGCCTGGAGACAAAAAGACAGTGTGAACTTTGTGGGCAGCTTAGCAGTTATCGATAAGAATCTATTAAGCCATCCTTAACAATAACACCAACAGCAAAATATATTTTGTGAAAATAATCTTTTCATCTCTAAACATCTACATAATCTTTAGCTTATATTAATCCCAAAAGTTATAAACTTGCAGTATTTTATGCTCACATCACTTTTGTAGATAATCAAAATTTTAGTTTGATTCTCTCATACATTGTTTCTTCTCTTCACTGGTAAAACATTAACGTCTTTTGTTAATTTGCTGATTTGAAATAAATCGTTATGATATAAATCTATTCCTGATCAAGAACAAAATCAGCTCAAGTGTTAAAAGTTTCCCCAGTGGCTTTTCAAGAATTAAAAATTCTAAATAGTAAATCATTTTGCATTTCTGAAATACTTACAAAAATAATGCAAGATTATAGTGAGGGAAAAAGATGCTAAGGTTACTAAGATCATTTTGCCTTTTTAATAAATACTATCTATAGGTCTCTAGAAGAAATTATAGAAATAAATTTCTAATCGAATTCATAAAGAAATAAACCACATTAAGTTCATCTTTCTTAAACTATAGTTCTTCGCTTTTCAATTTCAAGTTTATGGTACACCAGAATATTCATAAATATAACTGACCCGATGTACCAACCGGTATAATCTTCATAAATTAATTTATTAATTTATGATATTATCTTTTTAAATAAATATGACTTCAACTAAGGCCTTGTTATCCTTCAGTCTCAGTAGGGCCGCGGGAACATCCCACGTGTACTATCATCCTTGGAGGATCTACCGTACAAATCCTAGAATTTTTGGAATATTCGTCAGTGTCTTAGAGAGCGGAGGAAGAAAAGGAGAAGAAACAAACTAAAACAGGAAAGAAAGTAAACATCCATGCCGACGCTGGGATTCGAATCCAGATTCCAACACATATGCCTCGTGGGAGGCCGCCTCCTAATCCACTAGGCCATGCCAGAACGGCAAAAAATAAATTGTATTCAATGATTCTGATTCAGAATCCGCCACTCTATCCACTATACTTCAGTTTCCTTTTTGTTAGGATATTGTAAACTTTAAATGCCCAATTTGTAATTCTTATTAATAGAAACAGGTAAATAAAATAAAAACTTAAAATACAGCTCTTAAAATCTCGATTCAAAGTTAAAACGTTCAAATACTTCATTGAAAAGAATGACTTAAATGTTAAAGAGTTCTAACGAAATATCAAATCATTTGAAAGAATTAAAATTAAGAATGTTTTTAAATTTGAAATAGCATTGATATTTATTGGGTCTTTATCAAAGATTACTTTAACAACTAGATAAATAATAATTCAATCTTTGGATAAATGACATGTTCTTAATAGTCCAAATCCACGTTTCTTTTAACAAATAAAACAATGAATTCTTGCAATTAGGTAAATAAACAATAATTAAACCATAAAAACTTAAAGCACTGAATTACAGAATGAGTTGTGTGGTAGGGGAGTAAATCCCCATTCCTATGCTACTTGCCGGAAAGTTTTACACGCTCAGGAAATGCCCCAGATGCAATCTAGTTGGCAGCCGTCATTGTCGTTGTGTAACACATAAAAAGAGGGTCATATGAGTAAAATTAGCTTCCTCGTCCTGCCGCAGATTCTCTAATAAAAGCTAAGATGCTTGTTATTTCTGTAGCTTTTAAGATTATTATCTAATATTTACGCCAAAAAGGTGGTACAAATGAAAATAGTTCTGAGGCTGTAGAATAGAAGCTTTGGGCGAAAGCTAGCAAATTAGTAAGGCTGAGTTTTTATTATTATTTTTAATAGCAGAGATACTGTCTTACAAGGTACATTCAGCATTTTTAAATCAGAATTTTTTTTTTCCTCTGACATTAAGAAATTTAGAAGATTAAATAAACTGACTTCTGAATTATTAATGTATGTTTTTCGCGTCTTAAGTTTTCATTAGCACCTTTTTTAAGTTGAATTGCCTCAATAAGAAACTATATTAAAGCTTAAATCAGATGGAATCTTAAATTTATAGAAAAATTTTAAAAGTACAAGCATAAAAATAGGGACAAAAGAACCGAAGACATATTAGAAGAAAATTAATTTATCACATTCTTTTTATTATTATTAAATCATGAAAACTTATTGAAAAACTGTATTACATTTAGGATATTTAGTGATCGTTTTCTTATTCTCACCTTTTCTGAAAGAACATTAGAATTATCAACACTAAATCTATACTAAAAGTATATTAAAAGATTTACAAATTACGACTACATTAAATGAAACGTTGTAAATCTAACAAATTTTTCAACTACTTTGTAATATTATCCTAAATTAAAAAATTTCATGCAGGGCATACCGGAAACAGATGAGTAGGTGCTTTTAATATATTTATTTTGTAAAAGAATTCTTTAGAATAATCTTAAGAGAGTAAAGAATTAAAAAATTACTCTTTTAAACGGAAGAGTAATGAAAGAATAGAGCGTTAAATACTTATATTTTTGAAGTTTCTAACCCTATAATAATAAAAATGTAATCCCTCATTTTTTTTTTTATTTCGATTTTAATAATTTGAGAAAGTTATATACCATCGTTAAAATACATAAGTTTCTTAGGGACTAATTTAAATGTTTTTAAAACTTGTGAAGAGAATTTTGCATAAGTTTGAGAATGCTTTTTCTTTACAAATTTCAAATTAAATTCGCGATAAATCGCTAATATCTAGCACACTTGTTTGTATACTGTAAATGACTCTATCGTTGAAATATAATTACATAAATTGGTGCCTGCAGCAGCATACGATCAAGAAAGGGACATGAAAGGGAAAAAAAAGGAAATCCTTCGGCGAAATTAGGAAATTTGATCTTTGAAAAGGCTGAAGGAAGCACGAAGAAATAAGCCTCAAGGTAAGCGAAAGCCTATTTACGTAAGCAGTTCGCGTTTGCGAGGTTTGCAATCCTCTGGCACTCCGTTTCTGAAGACCCGACCGATTCGGCAGTATAAAAAGTATTTTGAGGACAAGCGTAAGTCGGATGAGATGTAGGAGGACCTACTTACAACCGCCGAAGAAACCAAAAGTTGTAGTTAATTAAAGTAATTCGAGATGCTTTACATCAACGTCGTCTGAACTTCTTGACAGGTCTCGAAAATGAGAATGACGATCATCTATACAAAAGACAAGAGTCTTTAGAGGAGTCTCAAGTTTTCCAATTCTACCATTACGTTGAAAGCTAATTGTTGATGATTTCCAGAAATAATTAACAGCAAAGAGACATTCTCCTTTTTTTCTTTTACTGAACTTACTTTCCTTCAAACGTTACAAACAGTCATAGAAAGACATTAGCTTAAAACGAGATTCTGCAGAAAGAGTAATTTACGATTCCATTAAGTCGATGACACTGAGACAATTTGCAGCCTTTTCAGATGAAGACTCTTTCTTGCTGCCTTCCCTGAGGAAGTGATAATGAGTAGAGGCGGTTACGTGCACATCAACAACCCACCTCCGTCGAGACACAACGCCTACATATGCTTTGCATGGATGAGACGGCATGCTACGTTCCCTCTACCACGATGGCATCTAGTCATTTCGAATTGGGAGCTCTCAGAGGACCTGTTCTCTTCTACAAGCCGTGACAACATTCTCATTCCTTTTTGGCAACTTATTTTCGAACGTTTCTTTCATCGCTGTAATTTGCTGAACACAGCAAAAAAACCACTAACTTTGAATTATTTGCCATGTCTTCAAATTGGCAAAAAATGTCCATTTCATGAATTCATTTCCTGTTAGCGTTTTGCTATTCTCAAACTGGTCTTCAGCTTACGAAAACCGGATATTAAAATCAAATAGGAATGAATCCCCATTAAAATCAGCGAAGTGCCAACAACTCGAAAGATCAACTGCATTTATAATTAATGAAATTTCCAGAATTTGCTGAGAACAATTAGATTATAAAACGAAGAGACCAACTTACTCAGCTTTTTATTTTTATAAAGCAAGTTTTGTCACAAGCTATCTGCTCATTTTGACAAAACAATACAATTTGCATGTTATTTTGATTAACAAAGCAGTTTCATAATCCATATAAACAGCTTACAGTTGCTTGATTCCACCAGTAGGCACTTTTATTTGGCAATAGCAGTAGATATCTTTTGCATTTAATCACCTAAAGAAGTACATCTGAGAGCATAAACGTTGAAGTTAAATGGCTCAAATTCCTTCGCCACCACTAAAAGCACTAATCAGGGTCGTTAAACCTGAATACGAAAGAGGTGAAGTGTAATTTTACATGTTATGCTTCAGTTCCAAGGTTGCTAGGATTTCGGATAAATTAGAAAGAATGGTATTCTTTAATTAAAGAATTTTCTATTTCAATTGTGTGAATATTTCTATCCAATTTCTCAAATGTCGTATCACCACAACATTACGTTTCGCACTACTCCCAATCTCGTGCATTCGGGTTGTCCATTCCGAATCTAATTCCAAATTTACATAAAAAAGTAGAGGAAATCTGTAGTTTCAACTTTCTATACTATGATTTGTCAATAATATTAAAGAGGCAAATTTATTAGATGTCAGCAATAACCAATTTGGTTCTTTAGCTGCTGTCGTAATTCAATAATTCTTCATTTAAATACAGTATTACAAACACACTTTAACTGATTTCTATTAATTAATTTTGAAATTGGAAAAATATTGCAAGAGATAGACACTTCTTTGATTTTGCATTTTGTGAGAGAAGAGTTTTAGAATAATAAGAATGCGTAACAATAGCAATGAATTTCTAAGAAATCAACAACATCAAAAGCAATAACTTTGCATTTGAGCAATGAAATTGAATTTCCATCCAATACAAATTCAACAGTAAACGATTACTTCCTCCAAAGATTGAAAGACATAATTATTAGGGGTAATGCAAAAACGATTATTTATATTTTTATCATTATTAACATTAAATTTAGAATTTCCGATATCAATTAGGATTAAAAGAAGCAACCCACAAAATGCCTATGGAACCCTAGGAGTAAGACACCTGACGTTTCCTTCCAAAGGGTCTAAGAAGAGATCAGGTGGCCAGTGCGACGGCCTCCAGCCTTTTACCCCCGCATGTATTTTTACCTTCCGCAAGTATTGTATTACCAGAAGACCCCTCTTCAAAAATTGACTGGGATTGAGTCTCGTTCTTACATGGCATTCATTAATCTACTCTTTATTGATTTTCAAAAAAGTGCAAATGTTGTACAAAAATGTATTTTTTATTACAAGTTTATTATTAGTTTATTATTTGGATGTTAAAGTGATTATTTTTGCTCAACAAACACGATGTTAACTGAAACACCAGTTTAATAAGTATATAAATATTTTTTGACTTAGCAATTAATATGGTTATCACAGTAAAAATCTTACATCCAAAGATAGATTTTTTTTTGTCCTTCTTACAACTTTTAATTGTAAATAGAACTATTAACATTGAGATTACCAATAAAGAAACGAAAGATTCAGTTATGCAAAAAACAAATCCTTAAAAATTTCAAGGCAAATTCGCTCGAGGATACAAAAATGAAAGCATCGAAAGCTTTTAATATTTACTTCAATATCAGAAAATGAGCAATGCTGTTTACTCTTATACAATAAAAGGTGAGTTTAGAAAGCTTTGCATAATTTCTACTGATGAAGCTTTTAAACAAATTCGATCTTTGACGAAGCTGTTTTAAATGCTCTTAAGTAAACCGTTTCAAATGAAGCAATTACATAACGGAAGATTGATTTTTCGATAAATACTGATAGTTCATTCTATTATTCTTTCTGGAAAACAATACAGAAGTATTTAGTGCAATATTTTGGATTATAGTCGGCATCAATTCATGTTCTTAGCTTTATTTACGTTACATTAAGAAAATGTTAAGTCATTGCATTTATTCCATAAACTTAGTAATAAATAGTAATAAGAAATGTTATTGTTATTTGAATTGCTGTTACTATCTTTACTAAGCGTTTGTCCATTATTGTAAAGAAAGCCATGTCATTTTCTGTAGCTTTAAAATACCTGAAACGCTTCTTCAAATTCATAATAAAAAAGTTAAGGAGAGGTGATCTTAATCAGACAATACCACAAGGTGAATAACATCTTGGCCAGCCTTACAAAATTTACATCTCAAAATCAATGAATAATTACTAGAAATTTAGATTTGAAGCTCTACAATGTGGGAATTCATAACAATCTATAAACTATGCAGTAACACTGTTAAATCCCGATAAGAAGAAATCCTTCATGACTATTATGGTAAAGTCTCAAAGTTTCTCCTTACAACACACAGCGAAGTACACTACAAGTAAATACAGAATAAACTTATTATCTAATTATAATTTAAAGATTTTTCATTGATTGGCTTTATGAATCTGTTGATATATTTGGATTGCAATACATTAAGCAAAGTGTTTTTTTATGTTTTAATACACTTCAGAGCAGAAAAATCGAACAGTTGAAATTTTTTTACTTTTTTTTTTTTCCTCGCGATTCGCAATTATTTTTGAATCAAAATAATGTCAATTCAAAACTCGTTTCATCACCTATCCAATGATACCACTTAAGTGTGTATTGTCTCTTCAAAACCAAGACAATAACAACAATAGAACAACACCCCAAATGATAAAATCGATGAAAAATTGAATGAGGGCCGTAATTAAAGCTAGAGGAGGGAATACCCGTTATTAATAAAGATTGTTTTGCAAATATTTAAAACAAATTTCAATATTAATCACCATTTCCCAGGCTTTACGAAAACGAGGTTTCCTGGTAGGCCAGGAGATTCCTCCAAAAAGCACTCTGATGACACGCAATACACACTTAAGTGGCAACATTGGATATGTGATGAAACGATCTTTCAATTGACATTATTTTGATTCAAAAAACTTGCGAATCGCGAGGAAAATAAAACAAAAAGTAAAAAAATGGAACTGTGCGATTTTTCTGCTCTCAAGTGTATTTAATTTATTAATATCTGTTTTAAAGAAATTCTAAAGCTATTGTATCATAGACTATGATGTGATATAAACCAAATTCCCAACATCACCTCAATCACATTGTTTAATTCAGCACCAATCAGTTGTCATCGAATCTCTTTAAAAACGGGAAACAGTTGCATTACAAAGTTATCAACTGTTTTCCGTTTTTACAAACTTATCAACCTGTCTAATGAAACATCAGTATGTTGTTTTCTGTATCTTTATGGAAGAAGACTATCAATATGTAATTTATTTATCAGTTTATTTCATACATTATTTATGTAATGTATTGGTATTTTCTACATTAAGAGGGAACTGTGTAAATGATTTCATTTATCTATCTATTAATTTATCATCTTCTATTTTTTTCAACAAAAATAGCGAAAATCGATCCAAGATTAGATGAATGTTTTCATCAAAAAGGAAATTAATTCTTACAAGTAGAAAATACGACGAAGACAAGCAACAGTCCAACCACGAATATATATACATATATATTTTTTTTCATTTTCCATATCTAAAATTTCTTTATCATAATCATTTGCATTTTATCTTCTTTATTCTTTTAGGCATTTTCCAGTTAGTTTCTGCTTTTAATTTCACTACTTTTTGTTATCTTGTCAATGTTGGCCTTTTTTCCACCCCTCCTTTCTTCTTTCAGTCTTTCTTTCAGAGAAAACCTAAGTGTGCTGGATTTTTCTTTCCCTTTCGCTTCAGAGATCTCACCTCTAAGACACTGTTTTGCCAGCTTTCGGAGGAAGAGATTGCTTTCCACTCTGGCGCCATGCAAAAGCTGCAGAGGGGACTGATGCACTGGTTGCCACTTGATTAAGATGTACCGATATCGGCGGCCTGCGTTGTCAGTTTGTCACGCTGCCTTCTATTATGGCCGCATTTCTCCTGCCCGTCAATCGCACGTGTGCTGCAGGGAGGTCTTCTTATTCGCCGCTCACAAAGGAACAAGGAACCGAAAACCTTGCACTTCCCGCAGCGTTAGACGTATCAAGGGTAAAGGGTAAACTTCACAGCTAGAGATAGCAGGAGCCTTAAGTTTGACGGCAAAGTTCTGATAAAGAGAATCTGATGTTCAGAGTTTTAATTTTCACTGCAGATTAAGAAAAGTTAAAGCAGTTTTCAAACATTAAAAATACATTTTTTTCCCCGCTAATATTTAATGTTATCCAATTTACTAGAAAACCCTTTTAATTTATACGTTTACAATCAGCTTCATATTTTAATAAATACTCATTATTGTAAGATTTTTAGTAACTTGCTTTAGAATTTTAAAATATTTTGAAGTTTAAACGAAGAAATTTGTTTTCCAAAAATGTGGTTGTTTTTATCATCTACAGTAAATTTCTTGGTAAATTTGATTTATGGATAAAATGGAAATCTGCAGCAAAACAATAAAAATTAATTGCGGTAAAAAGACATTAGTCTCTTCACAAAGAGAAACAGGGCGAGGGCGAAAGTAATTTAATCTAGAAACGATATTCCGGTTAGAATGGTTTTCAATTTTAAGCGTCACACCTACTTTTATTATTGATTTGAAGTAATGTGCTTTCAAAACATTAATCATTAATTAATAGGAATATGGAATTTTTACACATTGCTATAAAGATATTGAAAATAAGGAAAGTCTTGTGTTATATTCTATAGGCAAGAAGGTTTAATGAATTAAATGTAACATGAAAAACAGGAAAAACGATGAAATTGCAAAATCGTTTGCTTTCACGCCTTGAGCCATCATCGATGGGAATCTGGGACAGCTGTTTCGTCCTTATTAGAACTCATCAGCCAGATTTAACCTCGATGATCAAGCTCAGAACGCGTAAAAGCCTATGGATCCTTCTGCTTTCACGCTTTCTGATCATCAAGGTTAAATCTGGCTGATGAGTTCTAATAAGGACGAAACAGCTGTTTCAGATTCCTATCGATGATGTCTCAAGGCGTGAAAGCAAACGATTTTGCATTTTCATCGTTTTTCCATTTTCATATTAAATTCTTCACAATATGGTATTTACATTGAAAGGAATCGTAAATAAATTAAAAGGTAAAACTATCAAGACTCATGACTAAATCAGAACCAAACGTAAACTTCATTATGGCAGGCAGATATAAGTTATGTATCAAATTCGGAATTAAGTTATGAACTCTTAATAGTATTGAAATGCTTCATTAATATAAATATAAAGCTTTTAAAATATTGATACCGTTTTACATTTACAACTCAATCTTCATCTTAATACCAAAGAAGTTCATTGTTAACGCCATAAAACTAAGCCAGATTTCTTGGTGCCATTGATAATTATATTGTTAATTACAACAATTAATTTTAATTAGCACTATTCCTTATTATAGCGATCAAATTAAAAAAAATTATGCGTCAATGTAATTATTAATCAAATATAATCAAATAAAACTCCTTTATTCCATTTTTACGTCTTCTACACAATATTTCTTCTACATCTTCTAGGAATATTTCCGAGGTCTAATCGGCTCTCCTTCTTCAGCCTGCATTGGGTGATGTAAGAAGCACGATTTGTTTGTTTAATTTTAATTATTTAATTTTTAGTTATTTTGAGAAAGAGTATCCTGAGGAAGGTGAGCCGATTAGGCATCGGAAATATTCCTAGAACATGTAGAAGAAATATTGTGTAGAAGACATAGGAGTGGAATAAAGGAGTTTTATTTGATTATCTTTGATTTAATTATGTCAATGTGAGTTTTGTAATTATTAATCGAATAAATCTTCACAGAAATCTACAATGAACTATAATTAGATAACTAATTATTAATAGATAATAAAAAGTTTTAAAATTACATAATGTTTTTGCTTACTCGCTCCCAATAAATGTACACGAGTGAATGATTACACCTTCTGTTTCAATATTTCATTGATAACAAAACATTTATTTGAACTGAATGCATATTTAGAACTGAAAACTGAACTATGTATTACATCAAATAAAAGGTCAGCTATTTTTTTTTATAGAATTTAGAAATATTATATGATATATCCAATTTTTTCTTCAATGCATTTTAAGCCAAGATACATCACACTGAGATACTTCTTAGTACCTTATTTATTTTTCTTACTTATCTTATTCCTCCTTAAAGGATATTCAGAAATTAAAATTCTTCAAGCCTTTTTATCCTCTAACACCTATCTAGATGAAATATTTGTTTTTGACAAATTTATAAAGATTCTGAATAATTTTTGGTGTTTTCTAAAGAGATTGCTGCTGAGTTTTCAAAGAGATATATTTTTTTAATCTATTTGACCAATTATTAACAATAATCAGGTTTCAAATCTGTTTCTACAATTGGAAGTAAAACACACATTTCTAAGTATTTTCATTAATTTCAAGGAAATTGGAACAAGTTTTTGGGAAGAAGCTGCACAAAGAGAAGAAGCTGCTATAAAACTTTTCTTGCAGTAATAAGCAAAATGCTAAATAAACATAAGAAAAATTAAAGTCTGTAGATATTTTCTACTTTAAAATAAGAAAGAGTGGGCCTAATCAAAATCAAATAAATTTGCCTAAGTGAAATATCGTGTTTACATCTCCTTCGATGCAACGTCATGTGGCTTCTATCAAAACAGAGATTACGAAGAAATTGAATCACAAGAAACGGAGAAACCAAAGGATTTAGCCGATGGAAGAGAAAGTCGATCAGGTTGGGTATAGTCGTCTCGACGGCCACATGAGACACAGCATCTCCACCAGTACGGAAGGGAAATTTATTTTGACAGGTGGAAATTTAATAAGCGATTCAAAAAGGATTTTCTTGTTGTTCACATGAGACTTTCTTATTTTAGAACAAATCATGAATATTAATTTAGGCTCCCAGGATACAAAGCATAACAAGGTTCAGCGTTTTGACAGTGCAATCCCATGACGAAAATTTATAAACAATTAGTTCGGATTTAAATTAGGCTAATACGATTCGGATTATATTGTTCTTATATTAAATTTACTTTAAGAAGAACAATGAAGAAAAAAAAGGATTAAAATAAACTTTTGAAATCAACTGGACTCAACTATTGGATTTTGAAATCTTTGGTTTGAATGAATACCTTTTTCAAATATTCGTAAATTTCGTTGATATATTATTCAACAACTTCTATTACAATACGAAACACATCATAAGCAAACTGATATATATTAATCAAGTATTATTATAATTAAGTTGTGTATTATAATCATATTTCCATATTTTAATCAAATATGTAGTTTATTCTGCTTTAACTATAACTTTTAAAGAAAAGCATGCAAAATCTCTAGAAATTTCTAAAGATTTTAAAGAATGACAATATCAGAAAATTTCGGTATAGGTACTTGACTGAATATCTATGTACATTTGTTAAGAAAGCGACTTTTAGTATAGTTCTTTTTTACGTTTGGAAATATACTGGGATTGTATTACGATGATACTTGAATTAACAGAATGTTGTACGTTACTAACAGAAATGAAATATATATTACATATCTCTATATATTATTTCTCAAAAGGAGTTTTTTGTCGGTTCGCCATATCTCCCTTAATACTTCATCAAAATTAATGATTGAGATATCATTTTGAAGATTACGTTCACCGCTAATGACGAAAAACAAACAAATTGTTTGAAATTTATGTTTTCATTAAAAAACTTTATCTTAAAAACCTTTTTCTAAAAATGTAGAAGGCGCCATCTACTGACAATCTATTTACCTAACATGCACGACAGCTGTTGAGTTGTTTATTATTTCTCAAAGGTGTTTTTTTGTTGGTACGCCATATGATAACGTTTATATCTGACAAAGCTTTTTAAATGTTTTACTCTTCAATATAAAATACCTTTCAATAATAAATAATTGCATTTACTTATTTCCACATTTCCATTTGGTGACTGATCAATATACCACGTGAATTATTCCCACGGGTCAACTAGTTATCTATTAATCTAACTTTTTACTCATACTAATCATTTTTACTAAAATTCTGTTACTAATTTAAAACAATACTATAATAAAATGAAAAAAAAATAGAATAAAGTAAAATTGAATTGCGAAGCATATGCACATAGAAGTTCTTTCCATAGAAGTTCTTTCACATGATTTATGTTGATTAATAAATTCAAATGAGTGTATAAATGAAAGAGCACTGGAATCAACAAAAGGATTGACTTACAACCAAATAAAATTTAACTATTTAGTTCGAATTTAAAGGTGAACTAAAAAAAACCCATTACAAACCCAAGAAAAAGCTACCGGTATTTCCAAGCAACGGGACTAATTTGAGATATTAAAATAAAATACGAAAAATCATGTTTAATAAGGTATGTGTTTGATGCTATATTCATTTGGTATAACGGTAATTGTAAGATTATATACTGATTAATGATAAAATGTGTAATCTACGTGTATAAGATTATAGAAAATTCAACATAATGAGATTTATACTTCAGTAATTTTTCTAACAAGCATTAGAAGCTCAATATAATCAAACTTTGTATTCATTTAGTTCTATTAAAGTTACTAGAGAGTCAGCCATAGATCAGCTACTTTATATAAAGTTAATATTATTCTGACAACATTATTACCAGCTTATTATTACTAAAGCGTAATCCATTTAAATAACAGATTTCAATAGATTAAATTAATACTATATTCGTCTATGCGCTTGATTTATGTTGATCGCTCTGTTTATTTAGATCACTTAAATTTGAAACCTTTATTTGATAATAATTGCTCTTTTAAAAGCCATTGTCAACCACATTTCATTTAATAAATTCATTGTAATATATAAAGAATCATTTACTAATGTTTATGAATTGTACAATATTTAGCTTTGATTATAATAGGTGTCCAGTCTCCTTTAAAGTATTATTAGTCCCCAACAATTGGGTACATGTTAAAGGCATTTACAATCATAAAATAAAGTTATTACGTATGTTAATTATTACAGTACATATTAATATGTTACTGTTTTCACTTAGTAATGCTCTTAAATTGATATAGCGAATGAGAATAAAGAATAAAGTGATGGTATTCAGGTTGAGTGGGGAAAGAAATAGAATATCTTTGAATATAAACTGAAAACATAAAACACATTAAAAATAAAGAAAAAGTGAATTCATGTTCTCGACTCTGCCAGCCTCAATGAACACTTTTTAGGAGCTTTTGCTTTATTAAGATGCGCATAAGAAATTCATTGAGGCTGGCAGAGTCCAGCGCATGAATTTTCTTTTTATTTATTTTTAATATGTTTTTATGTTTTTAGTTTATATTCAAGGATTTATATATTAATAATCAACGAAATAGTAAATGATTATGCTTTATTTTGAATGAAAACTAATTTAGTGAAAATAAACTATTCTACAATGGTAAATAATACATATTCTACACACTGGTATATAATTTATAATTAATCATTTTAAAATAAGTGTGATTCAATAAGATCCCTGTGGACCCCGAAGAATATTACATGACCCCGGTTAAAAACCCCTGGTCTAGAGGGAAGAAGGTTATAAAAAAAAAAAAAAAAAACTTATGAAAGATACTTTCTTGTTGACGACATTTTTTTTTCTCATTTCGCTGATAACATAGTAAGATTACGGATCGACGTTTAAACAATATCAATATTTTTTTCTGCAAAATAATGTAAAATATAGTAGTAACAAATATGTAGGAAATATAGTAAAATGGTAAATAATCATTTTTTTACTGAAATGCTAAGATGAAACAAATTCATGGTCTTACAATATCAACTTTTCAATAATTTTGAACTGTTTAAGCATTCCATTTTAATTTCCCCTTCGCAGAGAGATTTGAGAAACCCTCCTGGCAAAATGTTTGTCTGATGATCAAACAAATTGCTTGTTTGTTGTTTATGAGTTTCCCATGATGCAATCAGAAGATCATCTGAAATTGAAACTGAGAGGTTCTTACTCAGGAATTATGAAAAGCATCTGTTTCTCAACTGCATTTTTTTTCTTCCTTCTAAACCCTTGTTTTATTGCTTCAACTTTTAATTCCAACTGTGAATGGGTGCCAGCGTGGAATTAACAAAATGCATATCTCTATAATCACTCTGTTATAGAGAGCAACGAATCCTTAGCATTTGCCGCTAACTGACCTGCACAGAGCTGTAACTAATCATAAAACTTTTAAATTTCGTATGCAAGATTCTTTTTCTTGAGACGAATACTATCTTCCAACGTTTAATTCCAGCTTCTGCTTAAAAGGCTTCGAAGCTGTTTATGCAGAATGCATATGAACCCGAATATCTTTCTTAGTAAATAACTGATGATTCCAAATAAGAAGACTCCCTGTGGTAAACATGAAGCCTGCCTAGCGGTCCGTTCAGGATTCTGGTCGAAATGAGCTTAATTTATATGGAAATCGTCAACCACAGAGGCACATTTTCACTTTGCTATTCGGCCGCCAAAAGACTCGGCTTTACCGCAGACAACTTAGATTACGATGTAACATGATGACCTTCTTCGTTATGAGGGTACTTCTTACGTTCGTGTTTTCCTACTGTTTCAGCAGAAAGAGAGAAACGCTAGCTTCAAAGCAGTAACGTTCAAATTCTACGGAATAAATATTTTTGAAAGTATCTTCATAGTTATGAAGTAAAACATTTTACAATTTTATAGATGTTTAACTTTGGTCTTTCTATGTAAATAAAAGAAAATTTAATACAAATGGTTTATTAAAAGGAAAATGAGGATTATTTCGAAACTTTTCACTCGCTGAACTTCATACCGGGTCTTTTATATGTATGAATACCATGATTTTAAATGTTTTAGTTAATAAAATGAAGACAGTAGTTTCATAATTGCAAATTTTTGAATTTCTTAAAATTTGAAAAGTAATTTTGTAATTAACAGGTTAGAAGTAAATTTTTAATAGCAGCTTCTAAAATTTATATTACAATTTGTGTATATATGCATAACATATACTGTATATAATAATAATATATTTCCATATATTATGTAAAGTTAAGCAATCCCATAAACAAGCCATGCAGGCCCACGGGAGCGCGGGAGTTAAGGCTCCCAGCGTTTCGAGACCAACGGGACTAGATTGAGGTCGGGAGGTCAGCCCGACGCCCGCCCGCCTTAACTTCCCGGGAAAAAATCCGGTACCCATTCTACAGAGGGCTGGGTAGACCCTAGGACCCGTTTGAAGGAGAATGAAGCATGGAAAAATTCCCGAACTCCGCCGAGGCCGGGAATTGAACCCGCCACCTCCAACCCGCAGCCAAGCGCCCTTACCCACTCGGCTACCGGGCCCACTATATATATTGTACATGTATAATATATATAAATAAAACAAAAAATTATAAGGTAATGGTCCTTACGAATGTCGTCGACAAATAGTAAAACTTCATTAACTATGAGCCGTCGCTATTATACTGCTTCTTTTTGAGCAAACAACTCCGTAATATGCAACAATATGCAACAATGGGTGAGACCAAATTGTTTACCAAGTGACATCGTGGACAGCTGTTTCACGCTCTTCGGCGATCATCATCGTATAACTCCGTAATATGTTAAATAACATCTATAATCATTTTTTGGAGTTATTAAATAAAAAGTTAATGAAAAATATAATGAAGGAACAGCTAAATAATTAGGAAGGAATTAAAGGGTCACCAGAAGAATAGCGATATTCAAGTTTGGAAGAAATACTAAGATATTGTTAGAAGTTAATGAAATGTTATATTTTTTACTATTTATTCATTTATTGTTAGTTGTTCATCAACAAGCATTGAGAAACTTTTCAATTGGGATCGTAAACAAAAGACTACTGGGTATTTCTGACATCATTAGCAATCTCATAAAAGTTCTAACCTTTTTTTAGGAATTACTTTTCACATAGCATCATACTATGCTTAATTTAAAAAGGTTTATTTGAAAATAGATCTTTTTATAATGAGTCTTTTTCTAATACTTCGTAAATTATTAAAATGTTTTTATAGCTCCAATTGAAACATTGAACTGAACTGATTACAAATTTGGAACAGTTCATTTTACAGTCAATCAATTTTATTAGTTAATTTCATAAACCCTTCAGCTTGAACTTTTAACTCGACACAAATGCCTGTGCAATCTTTAATCGGTAGCAAGTAATAATTATCTTCACCGCCCCCATACGAGTTTGTTACAGACGGTAAAATCTTTTTCACATAAAAGTCGAAAATTTTCAATCTCGCCATCTTTCGATACAAAGACTACAGCTTATCTTTGTGGAATAGAGACACCAATAGATCTCCCGGGCAAAAACAAGGTTTATTTCCACAAAGTAAAATATTATGTGATAAATTGTATGAATAAAAACAGTAAACAATATTTGTATTAAATATGTCTTTGAATAGATACGATTTTTGAATTAGAATAGGTCCTTCTAAACTAATTGTCAATACAGCAAATCATATTTTATTTTATAATGTAAGAAAGGTGGAAACTCTTCCAATATTTTGATTATGTCTTGAGCAAAGTCAAAGATAAAAGCATTTGATCATAATCAATATTTGAATTACACTAAAGTCAATTTTAGTTATGCTTTTAAAAAAAAAACAATAAGCCAAAATGTCAAGGGAAACGTGAATCCCAAGATAAAAATTATAGTAAGAAGTAATTTATTCATTGTCTTGGATATTCACGAATATTTAAAGGGATAAAAAAGAACGGAATACATTACTCAATTTGGATTCTCAGGAGATTGAAAGATGCACTTAAAATACTATATCGATCGCAATGACGCAAAGCAGCAGGTCTTAAAAGGAATTCACTTAAGGTGAAGGTACTTGCTAATGTTAAAATATACTATCATAGCAGAAAGGTAAATGTAATAAGAAGTAATGCTAATATGAAAGGAATTGCCCTTTTCGTTTGTAAAATAAGTGAAAAATTTAGAAAAATATTCTAAGTTACTGAGAAATGATAAAAGGTCATACACTCACAGGCTTGAGAAAACCACAAGCAGCAGTTGTCTTCAAAACATGATGTGTGAAGAAAGTTTCAGGAATTTTTAAAAAAGATTTTCAACTAACTACATCTTTTTAATTAATACACAGATTTACCGTAATTAAACTATCCCTTTTCAGAACTTTCTGAAGCTTAACTATTAAGCGGAATGTCTCCAGAATTAGGAAATAAAATATTTAAGGAATGAAGAGTAGGATTCCGTGAAAATAACTTTTAGTTCCAAAATCTGCCAAAACTGCAAAATATTACTCTGTACAAGAATGCATGGCAAAGAATCAACAAAGGAATAAATAAGACAAAGCTACGATAAAACTTCAAATTTAAATGTTTGCTCTGTGCAAAAACTGAGACAGAAACTGCATTGCATTGTAATTTTATTTGAGTAGGAATTTCGTATATACCAGCAGCAGAAAGCTGCTATTTTGTACAAAACAGCAGCCGCTGTGCGTGAATTTTGACACTCTAAGAACTTACGAAAAGGTCTTTATCAGATGTGCATGATGATGATTCAACGGATGATTTACAAATTTGAGGAAACTGGGTCCTTGCAAGTTAAATCTGGAAAAGGAACGACGCCTGTTTCACCTCAGGAAGCAGATGAAATTGCAACTATCGTAGTTGCGCGATCAATGGATATTGCTGCTGGAAGTAGTAGCACACGAAGAGTATCGATGGAATTGCATGTCCCTGATTTCTTTCAAAGTTAATTCACTAATATCCGTACAAGATCAGCAATTGTCAGCAGTTCCAAGATGATCCTGAAAACGACTTTCCTTTAATATTTTTGGTCAGAATGGAAGTGGACAAAGCCTCGCCGTGGCGAATTCTACAGAGGAGATGTGAATTTGCATCTCGACGACACTTAAAACAGCAGCATATGGGCTTCAGAAGCTCCACATGTTATTTAGTAAATCCCACAGCACTGCTGAAACTCATTATCTGTTGCGGTGGTACTTCAAATTTCATCCTAAGGTCATCTTTTTTCAGGAATTGCATTCATCAGGAGCAGCCACCTGTTCCTTTACAGCACTAAGATATCACATACTACTCATTTTTGTTATTCCTCAATTACAGCGAAGAGTATGTCTGGCTGAGACAATTTTTTGGCAAGATGGTGCTTTTTTCATATTAGAAGAACAGTAAATCAGGTGTTACGAGATTTCTATACTGAAGAAAGGTCATTAGTCGCACCTTTCCCATTGCAAGGTCACCGTGTGATCTTTGGCTGTGCAGAAATGTCTATCGTGGATGGCTTTAAAAGATAAATAAATAAAAGGTTTCCAAGTGAGATATTTTAATATCGAGATGTTCCATTCTGAAGTCAAGCACACTGTGTATCGACTGCAATTTATTGTCCAGAACAGTGGAAATCGACCGAGAAATGAACTTCATCAGTATCTGTGAGTGAGTTTGGAGCTTTGACGGCATTTTCTCTAGCACGTTATTCTGCTGCTGCCTTTGTTTTTGAAAAGAGCAAACATCAAAAAAATAAAATTTCATCTTAGCTTTGTGTTAGTTATTCACTTGTTGATATTTGTTCTACACAGCGCCAAATTTCACCCTACTTTTATTTGGCAGATCTTGAACTATTTTGTTTTCACGAAATTCTTCTTCCATGTCTGAAATAGTCTATTTACTAATTAGGTTGGCGTTCAGCTTATTAGTTGGAGCTACATAGATCCCTGAATAGACATATAGTACTGTAAACACTTTCAATCTGAATTCTTGTGTTTTCTTAAATTCTGCTTCGTAAACAATATTCAATTACAATTTTTTTTAAAACAATATAAACTACAGATAGATTTACGGGAAAAGATCATAAAACAAGTAAAATATAAATGATATAAAGCGTCAAAAGTTAGTTTACATTGGTCTTAATTTCTTAATTTGTTTTTCGCAAAATGTAGATCATAGAAATAAAGAGAAGGTCACGAGAGTTTTTGCTTGCTTAAAAATACTATAAGAAGCGAAAAAAATTAATGACTTTTAAAAATCGTTGCAGCATCTACAAGTCTCGGACGTAAGGAAACGCAGATAAGGAGACCATGTTTAGTGTGGGTATTTCAATTAAAACTTTGTTAATTTTCTTAATGTTTCCGAAGAAAACTCAGTTAAGTTTTTTGGGAAGAATGAAACACAGATTACATTTAGAGCAAATTAAAAAGTACCAAAATTAGGGCCTTAAATGGAAATGCTGGGAATTAAGCGGCAAAGTAGAAGATTTAAGCCAATGATTCTTACGCAAAATTTTGCTGTGACCACAAATGTGGGCAGAATGACTTGTACTGGCAACATGGCTTAATGAAGTTGTTTAACTTGATTCAACTTTATGTGATACTGGTCGTGTTATGAAATAGTGTTATGAACAATATAATAATATTTACTTTGGCTTTATACAATCATAGTAGTGAAAGGCGGAAGAAAATAGGAAAGCGGAAAAAAAACAGCTTACCACATCCGAAAATATCAAAAGTCTTTCGTAAGAATTTGCAAAAGTACATTAAATGCTTAGATCCTTTAAGAACGATATACAATATCACAATCTTTTGAGTGTAGTGGGTCAGAACTTACCTATATGGATATTATACATTATAATTTTGACAATCATCTTTAGGGTTTACGGAATTTACATAAGTCATAAAAGATTTTTGCTAGAGTTTTTTTTTTGGAATTGTTCCAAATCACTGTCGTAATCTTGAAGTTCAATCCATTGAACCATTCGATTTTTGTTTGTTTTACGTTTGTTTATTTTTTTGATGGGTAACTAATACTCCTCTATAACTGATTTTGATTATTAGCATTACGGATTTAATCATTACAAATATTACTCTAGCATGTTACATCTGTTATTATTGTAGACTGGTGCGTTTTGTGTCTCTTCGTCTGTACTCTTTTCGTCTATATTCATCAATTTTTTTTTATTCAAAACTCAAAAGCATGGACTATTGGAACTGGTGACTAGAATAATCATTTTTTAAATTTTCTTTCAATCAAGTAAAAGAAGAAAATAGTGGCTGTCTACATTTAGAGATTAAATCCCAAACCATGATTCAGAAAAAACGGCCACTGAATCAAGAATATCACAATAATGTAAAAGTAAAGAAAGAATTTTACTTTATTTTTCCAAGAAGAACCGAAAGAGATTCTGTTTATTGCCAAGAACTGTGAATAGATAGATACGCTTGATGTAGATAATCTTGAATGCATTCAAATCCTTTCCAATAAATCGTCTTACTTATTGTTTGAAAAACGCCACCTCTTTTATGGAAAACTACTAACATTCGATAAGAGGAGCTTCTTGGATTCATTCTCAATAAAAACGTAATTCAAATGTACTAGTTTCCAGAACATCTCCTCTTTTCTTCTGGTTCTTTCAACTGCTTTGAATAGAATGCCTTGGGGATATTTGCTGAGCTACAGTTTTCGAAGAATTATAGACAAGCGAAAAAATAAATATTGTTTCCGCAATTTCAACATGCTGAATGTCATTTGTGGAAAAGAAATGATAACGGCTGAATTGTATAAGTATCTAACTAAGCAATTTCTGTAATTCCAAATCGGAGAACGTTACAGAATATGTGATTAGCAATTTCTATTTTTACATTAAAAAAAAGGCAAACCCAAAATTATTATTTAATTTTTATAAAATCCATTTGTAAACAAATGGTTTTTGATTTAAACGCTTTTTTTTAAATAAAAAAAAAAAATCGTCAACAATACTGATTGTACTACAATATTGATTAATAGAAAATAAACAAATAATTTATATTCTTAGAATATAGATTTTAGAACTACTTGGAAACATAATATAATGTTTATTTCAAATTATGTAGAGCATATATAGATACAAAACATCAAACTTCACCAATATTTCGTTCTTTTACTCAAAGAACTTCTTCAAGGTTTACATAAGAAGATCAGAAAAGAAGACATCTTTCCTGTCTACAATCAACAAATAAATTAAATACAAATAAATCTTTCAGGAACTAACGTGAATAACAAACAAATAAATAAATAATCATATCCTAATCAAATACAATAAAAGTTTCATGAATTAAATAAACAATAACAAAATAATAAAAAAAAACAAAAACAATCTTCTATAAAATAACAAAGACATTTACTAGCAATCTGCAATCCAAATAAATAAAACTAATACAAAAACATATAGACTTACATTAAGTTCAATATTTCTTTCAACTTCTTATTATTACTCATAAATTTTGTAAAAATACCAAATGAGATTTCGTTAACCTTTAAAGATTTTTCTTTATTGATACACTCCAATTTTCTTTATTGATGACTCCAATTAATAAAACATGATTCCAGAAGTAATGTTTCAGATTCATCGTGCCATTCATATAAAATTTTGACAAAAGGGTCCGGATTATGGTCATATATCAAGCAGTGATCTGCCCAACCTGAAACTTTTTGTTACTTTTATAAGCTCTTAAGTGTTCTTGAATCCGTTCTTTTAACGACCCACCCGTACTTCCAATATAAAAGCTTTACAATTCTATATTTTAAAATATAAATAACATTCATTTTGTACAAATCATCAAGATCTTTGTTTTTAATCATTTTCTTGAATAATTTATTACCTTTGTAATAAATAATATTAACTTCATTCTCTTTACATACATCTTGAATATTCTTGTCTCAATTAACCCCAATAGGTAATTTTAAGTATTTGTAATTATGATGAATACTTTTAACATCTTTAATGTTATCTATCTTAGCTCTATTCTTATTCCTATAAAAGTTTCTTAAAAGAAAAATTAATAAATTCCTCAGGATATTCATTATTCAATAACTTGTTTTTCAAATCACAAGTTATGGAAGGAAAAAATTACAGATTTTCTATAATTAAAATTAAATAATGTCTTCTTTTCTTTTCTTCTAATGTAAACCTTGAAAAAGTTTTTTGAGTAAAAGAACGAAATATGGATGAAGTTTGAGGTTTTGTATCTATATATAAAGGATACATTTAGATATATATTTACATTGATATATATTTTATAGTTATAACTAAATGTTTTAACGTGTCGGATTATAATATAGTAAACGCCTGCTTTTTCGACACCTAATGACAAAAACGAATAAAATTGAATAAAATCCCCTTACAAGACGTTTCGAAACCTCATTGGGGCAGGTTTCTTCTTCATATAAAAAGAAGAAACCTGCCCCAGTGAGGTTTCGAAACGTCTTGTAAGAGGATTTTATTCAATTTTATTCGTTTTTCTTCTTAGATTAGGCGTCGAAAAAGCAGGCGTTTACTATATTTTATAGTTTTTGAAGTTATCTAGAGCATGTTTACGTTTCAAGAAAAGTAGCACATAACAATATTGTAGTTTGCAAATATTAATTATAGATGTAGAAAAAGGTTATGAAGTTTTCATTGTGTATTTACGAACGACTTATGACATCAATATATAACAAACAAAATGTTTTGTTCTGTACTGATTGATTTTATTTTGTTTTATTGTGTATTTATGCATAGCTAATTTTTTCCTTGTAGATATCATTCTCCTCATAGATATCAACGTAGGTTATCCATTCCTGCGGAGCGCAAGAGGTTTAGGCTTACAGCGATTCTAGACTTACGGGATTAGTTGAGACCCCACTCTCGCCCGCGTTTAACCTCCAGTAAGAATCCCAGTGGCCATTTGAAAGAGGGTTAGCTCAACCCTAGGGTACGTCTGGAGGAGAAATAGCCGTGGAAAAGTCCTTGACCACTCCGAAAATTGAACCCGGGCTCCTCCATCAGTGCCTAAACCAGTGGACAACCGGACCCCTAAATCATTAAACAAAGACCCAAATATTTTAGATAAAATTTATTCCTGATGTCAATTATCAGTTAAAATATAATTACGTATGTACACATGTTCATTCTTTCGACCGCACTCCTGAAAATGAAATATACAAAAGCTTAAATTTAAAACGAAGCGTGAATGACTTAAAGTTCTTAAACAGACTAAAATTAAACTAATTTCTTATAATTTTCGAAAATAGTTTTTAAAATCGATATTTGTTTTGATCTGAATCTGAGACAGGCAAGATGTTGAAAGACGTTCTTGAATGAAATGAAAGTTTCTATGGCTTTTGTCGACACAAATCAAGTAAATTATGAGTTTGTACTTTTCCTCATCAATTAACTAGCAATTATGCCAATTATCACTTTTATTAAATGGTTCAGTTTGAATTTTCAAAAGTTATTTTACATGCTATAATTACGTTTTAATTATCAAATTAATAGAGTTTGATGAAAATTAGTTGAAATTCACAAATGCAACTACATATAAATAAGTATGTAACTGATTTATCTGCCAATATCAGCTATTTAATTTAATAATCACTTTCGTTATATCTATCTATGTTTCTATATTTTGCATTAAATAGCTGAATATATGGTTCTAATTTCTTGAATATTTAATTTCAAGCCGTTCAAAATGAATTACAGTGAATTATAAACAAATGAAGTTATTACTATCAGCTAATTAATAATAAAAGCGATTACATTAACATTATCTGAAAATTGCTAGAATATTAAATCATTAAATTCGAGAAATGTCTAGAAGTTGCATTCCATACAATAAACTTATTAAGTTATATAAACAATTTAAAAATATTAACACTCTCATATCCATTTTAATCATGTGGCTACTTTTTTATGTCATAATTTTACTCCTAATTCAAAAACAAGTTTCAATTTAAAGATTACTGCAAATTAATAAACGATACTTCACTTAAATTCTAATTCCTACTTTTTCACAAGAATGTTGCTAACTGTTGTTAGAAAAGATCCCAAATGCATACTAAGACTACTAAACGTTATTGCAAAAGTTACAAATCCTATAAAAATATAAAATATTACGTTTATAAAATATATATTATATAACGTTTGCCTGTCATTCAATCACGCCTCAACGGCGCAACCGATCTGAATGAATTTTGCATGCGGGTAGTCTATGTTATGGGGAAGGATTTGGTCTGCTTTTCATCCCGGACGATCAAGTAGTTCCCGTGGGATACGATTCTATGTCTATACGGAACTTACAGCAGATTTGAATAAAAAGCTTCCCAAACATGTCAATAGATTATTCGGCGCTACCGAAGTTTTAAATCGCGCTATGTTTTCGTGGACAATCACTGCATTTTAAACATTCCCATACCTGTCGTCACTTTTTTAATGAGTGCGTTTTAAGTAAATTCTTTGCAGGCGCGGTCCACGATTAACTCAGGTGTAACCTGATAATTCTATTAGACTATGTATACGGTCATAATTAATGATACGGTTAATTAATACATTGTACGATCCACTGATGTTTTACCAACTGGGTAACATTGGAAGTGATATGGGTGTGAAGATGGCCACAAAAGGCTAGGAAATTGTCTATTCTCCGATCTCAATAGTAATTTGCTAAATAAATAAAATGTATTGTTACGCTGCAAGGCTTACGAGCGAAGCGACGGTAGCCGGCTAATTTGAAATATATGTAGAAATTAAAATTTATTTAATAAAAAATATTAAAAATAATTAAGAATAAAAAATTCTTTGTATTTAATTATTTTGTAGCATAACTAACTTTTGAATATTAGTTACGAGATAGTAGCATTTATATTCAATGGTAATTAATAAAAACACAATTAATTAAGAATACACAAAATTCAAATATTTCTGAAATTAAAAATTTCAAGTGAAACAATAGTTTATTCTGATGTTCAATATTCTTACATTATTACAAATAAAAAACATTATTACAAATAACTGTATCTGCTTATAAACATTCTCTAAAGATTAACGTAATTTGTTTTCATTCTAAATTGTCAGACGATGAAAAATCTGAAACAAAACATCCTTTGCTCTATTACAAGTGAACTTCTATAACGAACCACTTCAATTTAGAAACTCGAACGATCATAATAAGAAGAAATATGTGCCATTGAATTCAGGCACAAAGCCCTCGGAATAAAATTTGATGCGAAAACAACAAAACTGAGGCCGCCTTTCCTATTTTTGAATGCCTTTACGGAAGCAAAATGCGGTGGTTCATGTAGCTCGTTGCAACCTCCTGGTTTCGCCATCTCCCATCATCTTCACGGCAGGAGTTCTTTGTATAGCAACCACCAGAACGTGATTATTCTCACTTACGTCTTCTGCCATTTTCTCCAGCACGGGCTTCTCTTCTGTTCCCAGACATTCACAGACCCTAGTCTGGCATCCGCTTATGTACTATTTTTATGAGCAGTGGCGGCCTTTTAAGCGTGGATCCCCCATAGCATTCCAGTAAGGCTTTACGGCATTCTTTGCGTGTAGCACAAGGCAAAGCAAAGGGTGCCCTGGCAAACGCTCTTCAAACGGCGGAGAGATACTTTCGAGACAAAAGACAAAGCTCTATAGCAGGGACAATACGATAGAGTTTGGTCTATTTAATGCAAATCTCATTCTGTGAAGAGAAAAGTTAAAAAAAAAGAAATCTCACTTCCATCCATGACTTCCTGAATTAATGGAAAGTGATATTGTTAAAGAAATGCACTTAAACGAATGGCATCCTTCCTTCCTATAAATCAAGTTTTTTTTTCCTTCTTCCCTCCTTTAAGTTCGTTCATCACTTTCCTCGATTTACAATCAGTAAATGCAGATGTTGGTCTGATTCTGGTGTATACTTCATTTCGTCCATTCATGTGAATGGTGTGTCAGGATTCCCTACACACGATGCTAACGAGTCGAATATCGAATTTGGCCATAATGTGCAAAAGCAATTTTATTACTCACGTGATTCCCATTTCCTTCGTTGAAAGGAGACTCCCAAGCCGCTGACTTTGATTTCTCCCTCGCCGAAGCGAATTATTTCTTCACCACCGAACTGCCGCAGTGCTCTCCGGGAGCGGGTAATTGTTGGCTATCCCGATTGGAGGCCCAAACAATCAGGTCCCGGCATTGAAAAGATCTCGCAGCAGCTCAGCGCAGCGATTGGCGCTACTTTGCGAAAATGGCAACAGGAGTTTTACATTTGAATGGGGCCGTTAACGCCGTTCCAGCGCGACCATCGATGAAGGTCGGGCAAGCAAAGATGACGGAATATTTTATGTAAACAAACGGCATATTCACTGCAGCTTAGGTTTGGGTCGAGAGGAATTGGGTTTAGGGAGCGACTTTAGTTGCCGTGAAAGCCGTTACAAAGTACCTCTGCACACAAGCCAAGGCATCCAAATAAAACCACTAGCAGAGCAGCGAGCAAAATACGTCACTGTCTGGAAACTGTAAATTTACGGATTTTTTTTGCTGTATCAGAATGGGCAAAATACGGAAGCTCAGAAACTCTCAAAGAAACACCCACTATTTCCGGAATATCCACATGGTAAACAACGCAGTGAAAGATCCCAGAAACCCAAATGAAAGGGAAGCGCATATGTTCCAAGTCACAAACATCAACAACACCTGCATTTTATGAAACGTTAAGCTGCCTCGCCCACCAAAGTAGCTTATCTGCAGCGCCCATATCCAACCAGAGAATTCATCGTACTTTATATGCATGTCATTTCAGTTGGATCCACTTCTCCTAAGAAGCTATTGGTTTTAAAGAGAAACTTTTAGAATAGAAACTGTTATCTTTGGACAAATTCTAGTTTGAAATAAACTTCCCCTTTATAAACATATCTTTCTTTTAACACTACACGTTAATGTAGTAGAATCGTTAGGACCTATGTTTGGAAACCAAACAAGCTGGTTGATAGCAAAACGCAGGAGTTAACATTGCAACCGCAATGTTATCGTCCTTGACATCTCATGAATTCTGGCGATTTATTTTCTTTAGGTTTCAGCGAAGGCGCCAAGCTTTAAATGAAGAGTCATTTAAGTAAAACTACAATAGGAAGTTATCAAAACTGTTAATCTTAAGATCTATAACAGAAGCAAGTTAGAAAGCCTTGTAAGAATTCATATAAATCAATCTTTTCTAAATTAGAATAAATGCTCCTTCTTTCTCGAATTCAGATGTAAATAAGCACCACGCTTGCAATACCTTAATCCTTTGTTTACGGCTACAGGCAAACAGAGAGAAAGCCAGTTGCGAATGATACACCCGCGCGAATCTATCTCGATTATCTGGTTTCATATACGGCTCCGAGATTAAATTGTATGACAAAGCAAACCTCACTAATCCGATTAAAGTTCAAATGAATCTATTAAGAAAGCATTAATCGCGTGCGCCAATCGGGCCTGCCAAGACCAGGTGTGCTCCCAACAAATATTCGTATTAGCCTGGCGACAACAGCAACGTTCTGGAGAGAACTGTTTTGACGATTTGTAAAATTCTAAGAGATCCAATCGTTAGTGCAAGATCGAAATGGCGGAATGGGGAGATCGTGTTCGGGAATAGGTTATTCAGAACGAAATTTTATCGCCATTATCAGTTCGTTAAGATGCAAGACTGTATGCGTGAAAATTTGCAAAGTAATTATGCAAGCTCTTCTCATTTGTCATTCTTCGCCAATCTTGTATTCACTGAAAAGTACTCGATGCAAGTTTTAATCGCAAATTTGTCTGAGGAGGAGGAGGGTGAAAGAAGGTTCTTTGTTCGCAGAAATCCTTTCTGGATCATCGATGGCTGGTATCTCCGTAAGACAATTCGTGTATGCGGGTGTCACAAAATCAATTCGGCAGCGCAATTCAGTCGACGAGAAAATTAAGAACCGAACACTTTAATTCCCTGCATCGCTGCCACCAGGCAATAATAAACCTCGTAGAGTCATACAAGTTATGTGTCTCGTAAATTGTCTTTTGCTGTTTTGTTTCGTGACAGTTTATGGATCAGCAATGGCACTTAATGGAGAGTTTTGAGAAGCCGCCACAAGATTGGACGGCCCACGTTATGAGACTTAAACGGATCGGGCTCAGACGAGAACGTTTATTCTTAGGATGAAGAAGAAATAGAAAGAGAGGGGGAAGGATAGCAATGACCTAAGAAACACGCGGTCGCATAAGAAGCAATAGTGGACCTGAACAACGCCATCCCACGACCAACGTTTGCTTGTTTTTTTTTTTCCCCTCCAGTTCGCTTAAGACCGGCAGAAATCGCCTTGTTCGATGTCTTGGCGCTCTGAGCTCCTGACTGAATGCAATTGCACGTCACTCGTTTAAGTTACACGCAACAGCTCTGATCCCACTAGAATTCCCTCCACAAAATAAACATCTCTCGGCTAAGAATCTAAATCAAAACACGAGTCTTAAATCAATGCGACTCTTAATATTTATGAGGGTTCAGTGAAAAACACTGTTCCGACTCCAGTAAATGAAAATCTTAAAATTCATAAAGAAACGAATCCAGTATTAGAGAATCGAGAGGAGATTTATAGCTTTCGTCTTTCTTAATAGAAATCCGTGTACTTAACATTTCTTAAAGGAGAAAGGAATTCTCAGTCTTCTAATAGATATTTTTTTTTCAGCTCATTATTAGACTACAAGGAATCATAAGTATGATGATTTTAATAGTAAATCTTTTATTTTAATGAATATATATTAAACTTAGATGTTGAATATGTGAAGTCTAATAAAATCTATGAAAAATGGATGAAAGATCTATTTAGTTCAGAAGTCTTAGTTACAATAAATTTCTAATAAATTTTTAATTACATTGGAAAAATTCAATTAACTAAGATTAGAAAAGAGGAGAGGAAATATTTTCAAAAGGAAAGCATTAGAATTGGAATTCACTAACTGACATAAAACAATGCAATTTTGCTAAAATCCAGCGCTGCTGTAGTATATTATTATCCACTTTTGATTTAATTTGATTTCAATCGTTGAAATAGTGCTAAGTGTTAAAATGATAGGGCTTAATATTTTCTAGAAATGGGACATTTCAGTATTTATCATGTTTATGGCTATTTAATTGCCTAATGTTCGATACTTATTTATATACAAAAAGATGTTAAAAGTTACAGAAAATAATAAATGTTAAAAAAAAACTACTAAATACCAGGCTTTCTATATTATATAATGATTAAAATATGTCAGAATTATGTATATATATTAAGAAGTACTTGTGTATATATATGCCGCCGCCTAGCGGCTGGTCACGGTAGTAACCGTGAACGGAAGGACGTGTTGCCTTGGCGGCAATATATAACTGTGCTGTCATCAGATGTAAGCAAGTGGGGCAAAATTTCTAGAGAATAGATCGATGGGAATTGACTTAAAAGTTGATTACAAGACAGTTGTGAGTTAATAAAAGTGTGGTAAAATCAAACGCAAAAATACGTCCAAAATATATTTTGATTTCAAAACATATTAAGAAATTAATAATAATAATAATAACTCAGCAACATGTGCTTTGGTCCTTGAACCGCAATGTTGTCTTTGCTGAGGAAAACCTAAATTCAGGAATATTTATGTAATAATAATAATAATAATAATAATAATAATAATAATAATAATAATTGGACACAAGCACACATCCCTAACTATTCTTCCAAAAATTTTTTTTTTTTTTTTTTTTTTTTTTTAATACACTTGGCAATATGTGCTTTGGTCCTTGACCCGCCATATTGTCTTAGCTGGGGAATCCCATGGTTTGAAACTTTTTCGATATAATAATAACAGGACCAAGTCATCCCCACACGCAACTACAAGAAACACATTCTACACGACGCAAACACACACGATGACAGATGCAGGAAATGCCACACTACACATGAGACGATCGACCACATAATATCAGGCTGTCCCCTTATGTCCCAAACAGACTACCTCCACCGACACAATCAGGTAGCGTCGATCCTTCATCAACAGCTAGCACACAAACACTCACTTATTAAGAACACGGTCCCATATTACGAGTACATACCACAAAGCATATTAGAGTCAACCTCAAATAAGCTGTACTGTGACCGCCCCATTCACACAGACAAAACTATACATCACAACAGACCTGACATCACACTTGTTGATAAGGTCAACAAACAGACCTATCTCATTGATATTGCAGTGCCTATCAGCAAGAACATGCAGAATACTCACGCAGACAAGATAAGTAAATATACAGACCTAGCACACGAGCTCCAGAAGCAGTGGAGGCAGGACGAGCACGTGTTGTACCCATCGTCCTGTCCGCCACTGGTCTGGTGCATCACACATTGCACCACAGCCTCAGCACACTAGGACTTCATAAAAACACTTACGCACAAATCCAGAAGGCTGTGGTACTCAACCCAACACGCATAGTTAGGAAATTTATGGACACAAGCACACATCCCTAACTATTCTTCCAAACTTTTTTTTTTTTAACACTTGGCAATATGTGCTTTGGTCCTTGACCCGCCATATTGTCTTTGCTGGGGAAACCCATGGTTTGTTTTAAAATTTTTTCGAGATTTTTTTTTTTTCAAATTACATTTCAATCCCGGAATAATAATAATAATAATAATCAATAAGCTATTCAAATACTACTGCGCTCGTTTGTGTAATTTAGAAAAAAATATTGTATTTATAGGGTATCTATATGTAGGAATTTTGTATTTAATTTTTATAAATTAAACATATATATATTTATGTAATTATTAGAATGAAGATAAGAGTAACTAAGCATTTCCCGTCAATGTGAAAAATTCCAAGTAAAGCGTCTTACTGATAAGAATTATCTCCTGTTCCAAGAATCAACAATAAATGAAGTTATTATTTTATTGGGCATTAATCTGAAACTTTTATCAACTTTCAGTTCCTGTTCATAAATTTTGTTCACTTTTACAGCTTTGCTCATAAATGTCATGTTTCCAGACCATCAAATACCATAACTTTACACAACTCATTTAGTAACTTATTCGTTTAACCTATACTTGGAAATAAACAACACTGTTAAAAAAAAAACCCTACTAAAATCATAAGTTTACCGGAAAAGATCTGGCAGCTCAGTTGCTGAATTTTCCGAAAACTGTGATGAGGTTACAACCTATTTAACAAAGACAGCCGGCATGAATGAATGATTAAAGAAATATCAGTAATTACTTTGTGAAATATGATAAATAATCAAATAGTACAAACGTTTAAGTTATTAAATTACTTCGTAACTTCTATAAAATTTCTAAGTAAAATGTTGTATAGACATCCAGTCGACACGCTCCTTTTAATATCTTCTAAAAATACAATATTTCCTTTCCTTAAACAGGAAACTTCATCAGGTTCTGAGTACAGAAAAAACTTTGCCTTTTCCTCTTAATATTCGTTAAAAAATTATACAGTGAGAGATTTTTTATTACTTCATTTTTGAAAACAATTAAAATTTAACTGAAAATTGTACTGAAAATAAATCCACTTATATAGAAATAACACTTTTGAAAGATGATACAAGCATTATCCAATTGCAGAAGCCATATTACTTCGTTATTCTATTGAAAAGAACAGTTCCATGAACAAAAAAATATAAAAATAACACGTGACTATAATTTTGAGTCAAAGCATAAATTTAAGAGCGACCCAATCTAATAAAAAAAAGTAAAAATAATAATGAAAAAAAGGAATTAGATTAATTTTGCTGGAAAAAAAAAAGTTAAGAAAAAAATAAAAAAAAAGTTAGGAAAATAAGAAATAAAAAAAATCCAAAACACTCGGACACTGAGAAAAAAGATAGAAAAAAAGAGTAGATGTACGGATTCGAACCGACAACCTTCAGTATATTAGTCCGAGACCTTGAGCACCAAGCTGTAGCTGATAACTGAAATGAGAAAGTTACATTCCATTTTTAGCATCTCAGCTAATACCGGAAATCCAATGAAAGAATGCCAAATATCTCGAACAAAGAAGTGCGTTGGCCCCTGAAAATATCCTATTCCTATGTTGTTTGGGCCTCTGAATATGTTGGTGAAGTCGGTTTGTCGATCCGATCTTTCGTTCAGGAGTTGTTACTGGTAGACCGACAAGGACGAACAGGACAAACGCAACAGCTACCGATTTTGGTCGCTATCACAATGGCTCCCAAATGGGTCGCTAAAAATATAATGTCGTGTATTTATGAAATGACTCTTCTATTAATGTTTATATTATTTTATGTTTATTATGTTTTTTAATTTCTGTCTTGACTCCAACTTCTGTTTCGATAAAGACATCAAAAACATTTGCGACATTGATTAACGAATCTCAACCGCATCAAAGTTCAACTTAAAAGTTGAAATTATTTTATTAAAGGCTTAATGTAAACATAGATCTTTTAGATGGAATGAAGATTAACTTGAAGATATGCAAAATTTTTAAATTGTTTTTCAAGGAATTAATATTCGATGGGGGAAAAAAAATAATAATCCAAATGGAAAGCGCAAGAAAAAAGCATTATCTTCCAAACCCAGTATCCATAGCAGGTGATCGAATTGAACAGTTTATCTCTTCTAAGAAAGGTTTTAGAGTAAGAAAAAAATTGAAAGTAAGATTACGGTAAGGTCTTCCGGATTATCTTCGCACTGAAGAAACTGAAAGATTGTCAAGCACATGAATTCACTACATTATCCTAATTGCTCACCAAAGATTTAGGTAAAAGAAGCTGCTTAATGAATGAAGGGATTAAGCAATAAAAGTTTTGAGCGCTTGTCAATGCGAAATTACTTAATGGCATCAGTAAACAGGGAAGTGAACCGAGGAAAATCTTCCCTCTTAGATTCTAGGAAAGACATGGAGGGATCCAAGGATTCACGAAAATCGCTTCTTTCTCTATGGATGAAAACCGATTCCCATGACGGTACAACTTCGTTGAATAATGCATGTTGTTTGTTACTGATGTAAGATAATCGATAAGAAAATGGGATGTCTGCCTTTATTTACAGGGACGAAAAAAATAAAAGAAGGCTCTTTGGAAACCAGAAAAAGAATGATTCGACACAAACTATTGATTTAAAAGCTAACAGTTTCCTCCGTTTCTCATTAAATTTTTAGCTACGAAACAAAAAGTAAAGACTAATGGTCTTTAGCCAAAAAGGTATCTCCAAAAAACTCTCAAATTAATAATTATCAACACAGAAGAAAATGTAAAATATTGATTTACTTATATTTTAAGGGGAATCAAAGCAGGCAGAAAATTCAGCAGTTTAATCTGTATTTATGAAATATGAATACGGTGGGGAAAATGTACATTTTCACAACACATCAATAGGGAATTTTTTCGTTGTTAAAATGACTTATTAGTCAGATTTACTCAATTGAAGAACTGTTGAATTGCAGAAACGTTAAGCAGCCTTCTTGGAACAACAACTTGGAACCTACTTAGAACAAATGACATTTAAATAAAACCAAAAACAAACAAACAATGATAAATAAATAGGATTACATTGGTGAAGTTTGAGTAACAACAAAATGAGAAATTTTTATATTTTTTAATCATATGTAACTAATACACATTAAACTCTTATATTTAGAAGGTATTTAAATGCCTTAATTTAGATTGGGCAAATTAATTGTCTGCAAATTTGGGAAAGAATTGCAAACAATAAAATTTCGTCCAATAATAATAGAAAAGCAATAGAAAACAAAAAAATGATAAAATGAATGAAAAAAAAAGCAACAGAAAACTGATTCTATTTCTGAAGCTTTCTTGAAAATTTACTATAGGCTACAATAATACCAATAAATTCATTAATTAAGAATATCAATTTATATAAAATTGATAATAAAAATCTAAAAATAAATTCCAGTTGCTATACATTTTCGCCTGAAAAATGCACTTTACTGTTAATTCCTCATGTTAAGAAATACCGTTTATTGTTTCATTTCATTTCATTTGAAAATATTCATATCTCATTGGAAAATTAGCATTAATTAGCATAGAAATGCTCATAAAATGACTTAATTTCAGCATTATTTTGATTTCGCGTGATGCAATTTTAGCTTCTCAAATTAATAGTTTGGAATATTAAAGGTTTAGAACAAATAAGCACAAGCAATGCGGAAGAAGTTCTCGAAATTTATGTTTGTTTCTTTCTCAGACAAATTTTGAAAAAGTAATCAGTTCGTACATCTGTCGTACTCAAAAGCTTTCCATAAATATAAAATTTATATTAAACTAAGTATCAGGATGGAAAGAAGATACTGAAATTGCACATTAAAGACCTATATAAATTACAATTTCTCATTCATTATTAATATTTTTCATATGTGGTCATCTATTAATTTATTTAGCGTTTCATTCTCCTCAAATGATGTAAAAAAACTTAGCAATGAAAAGGTTAGGCTGTGATGTTAATAATAGCAAAATTCTTGTGCTTTCTCTCCCACTCCCGCTTCTTCGCTCTTGGCTAATGCCAGATGAAAATTTCATGGCAGTAAATTATAATGTTCCCTTGGTGCTAAGTGCATCAAAGGAAGCCCGCAGAACTGAATGCAACTTAAATCATATCTTTTTCCAATCATTTACAGGACTTAAGCATCGTTTACTTCAACCAAGTCAGCACTGCGAAACTAGGTTTGAGACAGGTCATGCAGAGTAACAGCATTACTAAGATATGCACGATGGAAAAAGGAAGTGCTTCTCTTGTGCCAGGAGTTTCAGAAGATTTTTTTTTTTCCTTTAGAAGACATTACTTCCCAAGAAAGGAAAAGGGAATATATATTCTACAGAATTTTAACATGATAAAAGATGATTAACTTCAAATTTTAGAAATATTAACTGCAAATTTGGCAATGAATTGCAAACAATAAAATTTCGTCCAATAACAATAAAAGCAATACAGAAAACAACAAAATTATAGTCGAATGAAAAATAATCTGAAAACTGATTCTATTTCTGAAACTTTCTTGAAAATTTACTTTAAGCTATAATACCAATAAATTAATCAATTATGAATATCAATTTATCTAAAATGACAAGATGATAATAAAAATCGAAAAATTTAAATTCCAGTTGCTATGCATTTCCCCTAAAAAATATTGCACTTAAAAAAGCACTTTACTGTTAATTTTGTGCTTGTCGCTTTATCAATACAAGTAGTATATTTCTTTTGTAATACTACTGATAACTGCTTAAAAGAATGAAAAGTATATATGCCTTTACATCTGAAACATTATATAAATGCAATATCTCTTTGATTGATTGATGTTATCAAAGACATGATTGACATACGAACCTAGGGATAATCTATGTTCTTAAATAAGGATCTTTAGATATGTCAAATGATAAAGAAATTTGTTAAGGAAGTATGTGTTTTAGCTTTCTTTAAGATACTCCAGGAATTTGTTTCTCAAAAATATTTCATTGTTGAATTGAATCAGTCTAACACAAACTATCTTATAATAATCATCTCATATACTTAATGACCTGAGCTGAACATTACTTAATGTCCTTTAATTCATGAATAGTGCATTTTTTAAAGATTTTAATAAAAAGAATAAAAAATGCCTGAATGTCTTTAGCACAACAAACTACAAACTACTGCAAGAAATTAAACAACAGTTATTGAATAAGCAAATTCAATTCCTATAAGGAAATTTCGAGATCACAAAATTAAGACAATAAAGAAAAGTAAAATAACTTATTAGAAACCTTAATAGTAAATACAATGATTACAAAGTCATGTTTACAAATTTTGTTTTATTAAGGCTCCCTGAATGAACTGAAGACAAAAGTATTTTAAATTATGAAAAACATTTATTCATTGCAAGAGTAAATATAGAAAGATGGATGGTTTTTGAATTTTAAGGTAAATTCCAAACTGGATAAAGTTAAATTAAAACGGAAGCAAATATAAAAAGACAACATAAGACATTATAATTAAAATTAATGACGGTTGGGTTGTCCTTCAGTAATTGGGTTACAGGAGTGTTGTCGAAGCATGTGATGGGCTTCAGGCAATAAACGATGGAAGAGTCTATCATCGTGACAGAGTAGGCACATGTCGTCAAAATCGGGAGCACGACCCTATCTCCTGATAATGTTTTACGGTGCATGAGCATGATATCAGCAAAATCTTTGAATCCTGGATGTTCGACGGTTGAACATTGCCCTGCAAGTGACCCACACATCCAGAGGAGCAGTCACTACAGTGTCCAATATTGCAGACAAAGTTAGACTGAGTGATTTTTATTTTGAAGTTTATTGCTACTTTGAAATTCGGGTTACTCGCGGTATGTAAATTTAACTCTCTTCGTAAAAGTGCAATCAAGGAATATTTACAAACATACTTATTCAGTGCGTCAGCCTAAAGCAAATAAATATTTTGTAACCACTAGAGCTTATTTTGTGAAGCAACAAAAAAACATGTATAAGCATCATTCCAGTCTAGCTCATGTTTCTGTGAGCCACAGTTAAGTGGCTTAGAATAACACTAACATCCCCTTCGTATCAATAAGATCGCTGCAAGAATGAATAGCCAGAAGTAAACATTATTGTTAGAATGATTCAGCAGAAGGTCCTCCCCTAGCAACCATGGACTTAGGTTTCAACAAATTCAAGAATCTAGATGAGTAAATAACACGAACATCGATTCTTCAAAACCATTTACAATGTTATATTTTTATATGTAAAAACATATCTCTGTGAATACATTGCACGACTGTTTTACCTTGTTTAATAACTAAAGTATAAATATTAATAATTATCTCAATTTTATTGTGCTAACCTATCATTCTAGATTTACGATCAACTATCTTTATCACTTCCCAATTAACAGTTAAATACTTTTACTGCATTGGAAAAAGAAACAAACAAGAATTTCTATTTATTGTTTTGTAAACTGTTTCAATGGTGTGCAAATCTAATAAATACTAAGCCCACAAGTATACAAAGGTACTTGTATCACACGTATACACAAGTATACAAAGGTATACTTGTATCAGTAACAACAGTAATTAAAAATAAATTAAGAAGAATTAAATTTTAATATTTTTGATAGAATTCTAAAGAGAATGCATCTGATGCTTGTATATACTGCAAATTCCGCATTTGTACGGTTAAAATCAGTGACTGTAACAAAGACAAATTTTTAATTGCCAAGAGAAAATAAAATAACGTAAAATAATTTTATAATAAAGAAACAAAAAAGTCAAAAATAATAAATATAAACAAATTTTAGAAGTATTACTATACATATCTCAAACACGATCCGTTTTAAGCAAAACTTACACCAATTTAAACTACGTAGCTCCAAACATCGTACTTTATTCACATTTAATATGTTTAATTTTCTGTGATTGTTTAGTAGGTAAACTTGTACAGATCATTTATATAGTGTTTTGTTTTGTTTTTTTTGTTTTGTTTTCTTTAACACAAAAGGACTCCAAAAGATATATTTTTTTATAAAATAATTCTAAACCACTTTTCAGAAAGATACAGGTAAAGAAAAACAAATGCCTGCATTCTAATTAAGAATAAGAATTTTTTTCAAGCACATTTAAATGAAGAAAAACATACTTACGTAACAATTAACATGAAAAGAATATTTTTTCACAATTATTTACTTATGTTATCATTTTTCGTCAGAAGTTTTTAATTCCTTCGTTCTTCGTGACATGTTTTTTCTTTCTTTCTATTTACTACCCATCCGGTTATTTGCTTCAATTTTTTTCCCATTATCTGTTCTCTACTGTGTTCATCAACTAAAGATTTTCTTAAAACTTTTAATCTCAATTTCTGCATGTCTTTGTCTTATTTGATTGTTTCACTTCTGATTGCAGATCCTTTACTTACCAAATTAATTGATCAAGACAAAAGTAAAGATGAAATTAATTTTTGGTTTAATATTCAGAATTGAAAGTTGTTTTACTTAAGTGCAATTTGAAATGTAAAGCAGGTTTCATTGGTCGAATAAATATAATAATGACAGACATTGTTTAAAAGTTCCAAGAAAATAAAGCTGTTTTATACTGTTTATTGCATAGTATGAGTTTCATATTTTGGGGGGATTTTATGTCTCCTACAAGAAAGCGTTAGATAGGTTCCAAAAACAATTCAGTTCTACAAGATGAAACTGTGTAGTACGTTTAGGCTATTGGAACACATTTTGTTTTGCTTCCTACCGGAGTTGAATTAAGAACATTACCGTCAAAATACATCATGACGATACGTGAGGTCTTGTTACTATCAATTCAGAAACTAATTATCGTTGAAAGCTGAATAATACATATATCCTAATCCAAGATAAGGTTTCTAACTCCAGGTTTAAATTTCGATTTAATCAAGTCTTGCTGTTCATTAGTACACGTCTATAAAGCAGAGTAAAAAGTATATTTGAAAAATCTTCAATTTTAGCCTACATTTATTCTGGAACTGATCAAATACACAGTAATGCTTTGTAAGTTTCTATTCGATCTGTGTGTTGTTAATATATTTAACATATTTTTTTTCCTGTAAGGAATTTAACCATTCATTAATATCTCTCCTCTTTCGGATTTGTTAAAGAGATATTCGTGATCAGTACCACGAATATTTACCCTTACCTTAGTCCTTTACTGGTTTATTCATCCATTCTATGGACACACGGAGCCATCCTTCTATTTATCTCTATTTGTCATTTGAGAATGCTGGAATCTTCCATTAAACCTAACGCAGTAAATATCATCATTTTAAACTACTGCATTTGCAACCACACTATCAATTGTCATCTTCTTGTCACCATCGAAAAATTTTCATTTAAACACAAGGCTAATTGAATTATTATTTATATTATGGAAATGATAAAAGAGTAATAAGATTTTTGTTTTACTTTCAATATTTTCTAAGTTAGAAATGATTTTAGAATACGAAGTTTTCTTTTTTGTTCAGGTGGAATTTTCAAACATGCATCGGAACATGCAAGATTTGTTATCTTTTGCAGCTTTCACTCCCTAGAGCAATTTAACAACAAAAACTTGTAAATCCTGGTATTAAATTATATTTATTCTGAAAGTTAGCAAGCCAACAAGCGTCGGGTCTGATCCGAGATGAAACCCCTGTTCTTCCCTGAGCCCACAGCCGAAATGCATTTTCAGTCCAAACATCTGTTGCAGAAAACGTTCCCAGATGGTGCCTTAATGGCTTTTCCATTCACCAACCCTTTCGTAAATGTAATGTCGCCTTCGGCATTTCATCAAGATTGGGACTTCTTGAGAGCAAAGTTTATTCAATGAAAACATATCCGAAGGGAAGTCTGGCGAATGTGAAAGATATGCTGCATACAGAGAGAACAAAAAAGCACAAAGGAGGAAATGTCTGACTATAATGTCTTGAGAAGGTGCGAAACTCGCTAGCAGAGTGTTAATATAAAAGGAACGAAAAGAAAAGAAAGAAAAGAAAATTCTAAGGTAACGGAGGGAAACTTTCTTATTAAAACTTTACGAGTTCACCTGAATAGATGAAATCAAAAGAAAAGAATGATTCTTTTGATGTAAAATCAGTGCTGTAAGAATCATTTGCGAACTAATGGGCTTAAGAGCTAATGTTTGAGAACTGGAAATAAGACAAGATGGCAAATGACTTAGCAGATAACAAGAGAAGCTTCTAGAGAAAAAAATGTCTTATTTTTTTTCCACGTGATTTTTAAATAGAGAAACTCTTCTTTTCCAAACTACTGTAACCGGAGGACCCAACAAGAGCACTTCAGTCGCATCCGATACCGTTCGGTGTCGAGGTCTAATTTAATTGTCTCGCTCTTTCTCTCGTCCCTTCTCCTATTTCTGCTAATTACTCCCCCTTCTGCCGCTCGCAGCATGCCGTTCATTTCCACGAAGTTCCCTCGAGGGACACGACCGCTGTCCGTTTCCATTAGCGCCCACACTTCCGCTCGTAGGTCCTCCATATTACCACTGTCATCCGGCGTTAGGCCTACCCACGAGTATTCGGAGAAGTACTGAGGTCCGGCGACGAGAGACTGCCGTCAGCCGTCGAAAAGCGAAAAGAGACTCCCTGCGAAGAGACGCTACGAAATCGACCGCCTACAGAGTTTAACAAGGCCGAATTCCTATGCATTCCACAAATTTACCATTACATTTGACGCACTATCTATGAAGTCTAGACTGATTCAGCCTTTCTTCTGAAAATTCGGAGAAAACAAAAGGGATTCCAAAAGTTGACTTTCCTCTGTCATAAATCACTGACATATTGTGATTCAGCTTCAGAACTTTAAATTCGGAAAAGGAAAACAAAAGAAATTTACTCAGCATTTCCCTCCGAAGTTTAATGCTCAGCTTCATTTGTAACAAATTTCAAACTATAATAACAACATTATTACATATATATTTTAATAAAAAAGAAACAATGTTTAAAAAGCAATAAATTACTTACAGAAATTGTAGGATTTGTCAAATTTTCAGCTTGAATTCAACTTCTATGAATTTCCGTAAAACTTATAAAAAGCAAGTTTAGTTTTCAAATGAATTTAGTTTTCAAATAAAAGAGATCAATAACATTAAATTCCGAGAATTAATTTTCAGGATGAGAATAAAAACAGGAATAGGCTACAGTCCGCGTGACATTTTTTTAACCATTGTTAAATGTTTAAATCAATATTTAAACTTTCTCTCTATTAAGTCTCTGAAAATCGAATATTAGTTAAAATACTGTATTGTTACTGTAATCTAGGAGGAAAAAGCATAAACGGATGGCATCATTGGGTACCTAATAATCGTCAACAGATATTTACGACGAATAAATTCTAGATAAACTTAAAAACACTTATGTTTTATAATAGTTGATTCTCGTTATTTACAAGACTTAATATATATACGATATATAATTTAATAAGAATTAAAATATATAACGTAAATTTACTATTTTCTAAAATGAAAATAGTTTTGAGATGCTTTGATTTACTTTATATGTTATTTGTCTTAAATATTATAAAATGGTTCGTGAATTTGATTCCCCAAATGTATTAGCAAAATGTTTAAAGTCAAGTAAAGCAAATAGTTTCTAATGTTTCTTAAATAAATTGAAAGAGATTTTCGCAAAACTTTAATTTAAGTAAAAATTAAATAATTTATTGATCGGATATGGTGTAGGATTTAAATCCAAACAGGCACGTATAAAAACAATCATATAAATAATATGATAGTTGATACATGATAAATACTGTTTTCTTTGACTTAAATCTGATTCAGAGTTTGAAAAATTGAAATAAAAAGAAAAAGCGATGTTCGTGGCTTCTCGGGTTGCTGATTGGTCCGTTCCACAAGATAGATATTAAATTACTTCATGAAGTTACGCGCCATCGTATTGGAGTCCTTCTTTGCAATTAGCGTCATTAACCACAGTTTGCTCACTTCTACTTAATGAACAGTGAGCTTTTAAGGGTTGGTTGCATTGGAGGGAAATAGGGTAAGATGAAACTTTTCACCTTGACCTACCTAGTGACAACAAGAGAATGAACTGGTAGATATGTACTGGACAACTACTTGTAAATCTATAAACTTAGCAACAAATAAATAATAACATTTACGTCTTGTTAAAAAAATGTAACAGATATAGAAATCTATTAAAAAGAATTCAGAGAGTTTCATTACCACAGATCGTTAATTGATATTTTGTCTCACCAAATGTGAATTTTGTGATCTGAATTCAAAACAAACAATAACTACAAAAACTAGATTAGATAACTGTTAATTTACTAAGAAAAATAAGGATAGAAACGCACATGTATGATACACAAAATTTATTTTTTACTTATTTTTTCTTATTAACACTGCATTCAGTTTATTCAAAACACTCTTCATAGACCGATTCTAGTACTTCTCTACAGTTCCATTGAACTCCTTCAAGAAGTTATGTAAATATCTCTCAGTATATTCTTTTAATCTTATTATCAGTAATTCGCTCTGTATAAGCTTATTGCCAATGATGATTTTTCCGTTTTCGTAGAATCTGTTCATATGTGATCAACATAATGCAGAATTTTTTGTCTTTACAAACTTTCAGCTTTACTGAAAGGCTTAGGTTTTTATACAGTAGTCCCTTAATCATTTTGATATATATCGGACCAACAGGTAAGGAGCTAGGACATAAAGTCATATTAAGGTATCTGTAACACCATGTATTCCGTGCAATACAATTTCATCTTCTCCATCCTCAAGTTATTTGTGCTTTCTTCTGCGTTTCTTTCTTCTCGATTTTTGTAAATTCCAAACGATTTATTAGAAAGGAATCAACAAGGCCATACATACAATATAAAAAAAGCAGTATCTATTTATAAAATACCGATACAACCGGGTTTCGATCGGGCTCGCCGGCCGTTTCCAAGTAGAATGACAACAAAATACAGACTGCATGATAAAATACAAAATAATAACAAGCCATGATTCGGCAAACTAAAAATTGGTGGATCCACCTAGTAAAAAAATATTTAAATTTTAAATATTAAATAACAATACCAACAATTACAGAAATCCTTCACAAAATGATTGAGCAATTAAATATAAAAACCAACTATTACAGAAATTATTAACAAATTGAATGAGCAATTAGATTTAAAAACAACAATTACAGGAATCAATTAAAGGGATTAAGATGAGTTATTAAAATGATTTTTATCTTTGTAAGGGAACCCATACTAATAGATAGTTCTAACGCAAATTGAATCATTATATCAATTAGGGTCAGTCAAAATAAGGAGAGATTCAAAGCACTTTCTCATAAAATTATTATTATTATTAAGCTTGTTATTTTTTGTATTTTATCATGCAGTCTGTATTTTGTTGTCCTTCTACTTGAAAACAGGCGGCGAGCCCGATGGAAACCCGATTGTATTGTTATTTTATTAATAGATAATGCTATTTTTTTATATTTTGTGTATGGTCTTTTTGATTCTTTTCTATTAAATTTTACACACGTTAAAGTTTAGCAAACGATTTATTATTTCTTAATTTATTTTGTTCTTATTATTAATTATTTTGTTTGGTTTATTTGTTTGTTTTCAACAATTTTTATCATCTCTTCATCTATTGATATTTGAAAGTTGGTGACTAACTAAAACCTTTTTCAAATATGCACTTCTTGTTTAACGATGTATTGTGTATTTCTGATGACTTTGTTCATCCAATGACTATGTGATAACTTTGTATCGATCTTCCCTTTGGACTGGTTTGTTTTATCAATTAATAAAATTAAAGAAATCTCTGAAAAAAATTCTATAATTGCTCGAGCCGAAATCCACGAAAGACCATCTGGCATTTCCATGTTTACCAATTTTAGTCATTAAATCTAAAATTTAAAAAAAATCGCTAATGAACTTAAAAAAAATGATTCATTAAGATTTTTTTTGCATTCTATACACATTGTTCCAGTAGATAACAACTCCATTTAAATTTAAATTAAAAGAATTCAGTAGGAAAAAAAAGGACTTTAAAAAAATCACCGGCCTCTAAACAATCTCATCAAGGCCTTGATTACAGCCTACAGTTATCTGAAGCCATTTCGATCTCGGGTCATCCGGTGGTTCTGCTTCCTTTTCCCCGGAGCCATTAGCGTCGTAACGAACCCCAATCGTTAATTATTCCATTATGGCTTTGCCCCATTCATCCCTGATGGACGTTTGTCAAAATTCTGATGAAGTCAATGCTCAAATTACTTTAACGAGTTCCTAGTTTTGTAGAAACCACACAAAGTGTTTGCACAATGAAAGTATAATTTCACGACACACAATAAGCTATGGATGATTTTTCTATTGGCAATAATTAGAGCTACGTAAATAATTACGATCCTGTAATCTCAGAGAGCAAGATTTCAGACCGGCATTCTATTCAAGTTCATATCTAACAGCAGCATGTATTGAAAATAAATTTTGTAAAATATACAACAAAATTAACGTGCCTAATCATCATAAATTAAAAATATAGAAACTATACAGGCACTAACCTTAATCTAAAACTTTAAATGACCACGACGTTTCAGAGCTTCATGGATTAAGCCCCCTTTTCAAGTGGAACGAGTCATATTTAACGAAAAACTTTCCTTATCTGAGATTGTAAAACAGAAAGGAATGGCCATTCCCATTTTAATAAAAACACCTCCTGGTGACAGATGCTTTAAATACACACAGGAAGTGGTTGTCTGCGAAGGTTTCAAATACAATCAAATGGAAAAAACTATTAGGAAATTTATTTAAAGGAACTAACACAATTATCAAAGCCCGTATCCCAACACATTTGAAGTAGAAAGGCCCTGATTGTAGCTACCTAACAATCTTATCAAGCAAGATTCATAAAAAATACGCAAATATTTATTTTTACGTACACCAAGAATCTCTACCTGTCCTAAGTCTAGCGAATGACCCGTTCGCTGGCAGTGAAGGGCAGTACTGTAAGATAGATTAGCATTTCTTACAGCAAAGGTGGAAAAGTTTTAAAGGTGGAACATGAAGAATTCGGATTAAGATTAAAAAGTAACATTTCAAGTACACGAAAGTCAGTCACCGATTTAGGAAAAGACTAATCAAGACTAGTCTTGAAAACGAAACGTTCAGAAACAGAATCGCAATACGATAACACTGGCTGTGTTTAAAGTGCGATGACACTGGAATCAGTTTTTCGACATCGCACAGAAACTTGAATATAGTCGTTAAATTTCATCGTTCTGTTACGAGATGTCACTGTTAAGTTAACGGAAAAACACATTCTGAAATGGGCAATTATGAGATTACGAGGATTCAATATTTAACTTTTAAAGTGCTCTAGTTTTTATTACAAATTCTGTAATGTTAAATTCTGTTCAAAGTTAACGATTAGTTATACTAAAACTTTAGGTACGAATTTCCGATAAACCGTTTCCGATTTTTACCTAATAAAAGGTTTCAATGTCATTTCTTTTAAGTAAAAAGTACACATTTTACTTTCACATTAAAATTATGTTGGGATTTCTAATAATTGACTTGAACTTCTTAGGCAGATGTTCTCACTAACGATCTTTCAATTTCCAATTTCAGTTTGTTTGTTTTTTCACTTAACGTCGATAGTTACAACGATCGATATGATGGTATTTAACACTAAAGTTTCTAGGCACATCGTCTAGACCTTCATGAGTCATGACCTTCTAAACACACCTTTAGCGCCAGTCAGGAATCCAAGCAACATATGTCAGGAACTGTCAAATTGCCAGAAGATATAATAGATGTTGCACTACAAGAAAGCCGATCAAATAATTTACAGATTCAAAAGTATGTCTGAAGTTAATTTGCTACAACAAAGATAAAAAACAAAAATTAAAAATTTACAACGAATAGTTAACAACATTACATATGAAATTAATTTCACGATTTTATTTATAGAAATGACAGTCAAACATTATCAATCCTAGACAGAATGAATACTCGAAGCTCTTATACGGGCAATGTTGTAATTAAAATTTATGCCGGAAGTAATTCAGTTATTGAAATTGCTAACAAAATTAAAAGAAAACGGTATTATGTCAAGAGCTGACATTATATAATAAATTTATTTCGAAGTTATTATTACACATTATAATTATTTCGGGCTCTTGGTACTTCTGCCTTTCGCCACGACAAGAAGCGAGAACTATGAGCGTTTAGCTGAAGAATCGTTGCCCAGATATAAGCATTAGGAGGCAGCTCACATTATACCAGCAGAAACAGGTGGAGCACAAGAAGTCACATCCATGTCGACTCCGAGACTCGAACCCAGATTCTGAAGTATGAGCTGGCGGCCATCTTGACTATAACGCTTTGCCTAAGCAGCATTATTACATAGATATAATCATTAAATAATCATCAAATAAGCTTTTATCATAATACAACTTGGTTCTATTGGTAGAATTGTTTCTCTGAACTATTCCTTTACAGAAGTTTGAACTAGAATTTCTGGAAATTTTTCTGATCTTGGTACACTTATGTTTCCATTTTTATTTCAGTGTAATTTTTGAGAATTTCTGAAAGTTATAAATATTCATTCATTCATTCATTCATTCATTCTATCTTAGGAATCAGAATGTATTTTTTTCCTTTCTGATTTTATTAGTTCCTTCTTCTTAAACAAATATTCTTGTTCTATTCTGGTTCTTATTTTCCCTGCACATCTTCCTGATCAGCGGCGCAGTCAAGCTTGAATTCAAAAACTCTTAGATCCATCGGAAGCAGAAGATGATTCCGAACAGGATGACGTCTTCCCTATTGCTGCACTCAAAACATCTCCAGCTGACAGCGAAGAATTAAGACTTCGAAACTGACAGCGACTCTTATATAGACAATCTCCATTTAGAATATGGAGCAAGATTACGAAAAAAAAGTTATACGTTTCCATATTTTCCAATCCAACTTAAGGAAAATGAACTTTTTTAGCTTAAGGACGGATGTAAAGAAATTTGAAGGAAATCCTTAAATCTTATTTTAAACATAATCCTGACAGAGTGGAAGCGAACATTGCATTTGATAATTACGAGCAGTTAACTGCATAAACCAGCTTGTAATAGCTAGTTTTTTAGTGAATAGAAGAAAAGAACGCTCTCCCTTTATTGAAAAGCAAATTCTAAAAAACACTTGAATCCTATTACATTTTATTTTTCATTATTTTAACTCTTAAGAATAATTGATCTAAAACGTGCTAGATATGAAAGCATGGAGAATCAGAGGTAACAGAATCCTGGACTGTTAAATAAATCATACTTCTGTCATTTGTTTTTGAAAGCGTTAGATCTGTCTGGAAAAAAAAACATCTGCAGAAAAAATAGTAGTCATGTCTATTATTCATTTTTACAATACAATATTATTTAATTACAAATGTTTTGGCCAAAATCAGGTCTCAGATGAGTTTTTCTGTATTTAATAACTTATTTTGGTGACTATCTACGTGTAATGAGGAAATGATATGCATTAAACTGAAATGTATTAATATAAATCTGAAATGAAAAGTTTAAAACTCTATAAGGAACGTGTAAAAGCAGTGCTTAAATACGAAGGGTTTCATGAAATTTTTTAAGTATTGCTAAATCTGTTATCTTTCTAATACTTAACTCAAAATATTACATCAAAATTTAAAAATACGATGCAAACATCTTTGTTTTTACTGTCATAAAGATGACCTTAAAAGTTAGTAATTAGACCTATTAGAAATTACCCTAATAGCTTATCAATAACAAATATTCCTAATTTTCTAGGCAGAATATTGCTTATTGCTAAGTTTTAACATAATAAGTTTCCAGTTTTTTAAAAGTTTCCCATTCCTTTTATTAACTCCATGTGTACTTTCTTAATATTTAGATAAGTGCTTCTCAATGTTTGTTGCTTAACGGAACAATTATGCACTTGGTAAAAAAAGCTGCACACTTAACGTTGTTCCTAAAATCGCACAGCACTCCCACTTTTTCGTTGCCTTACTACGTATAATAGAATCCTTGGAAAATACTGATCTGGAGATTACTTCCTGTTTGATTTTACAATATTTCTCGGTTTTAGAGGATAAATTATTTCCTTCCCTCAATGTGAATGAATATGATTGAGTCCACAATTCTTTCGTTTTTACTATAGAAACATCTAGCGTGAAAAGAGACAGAAGAATTGGCAGAACTTCAGTCATATCGAACTTTTCAGACAAGTTTAGGGAACAACATTACTTCAATCCTGGAATTTGGCAAAAAAAAACTTGTCAGTGTTATCAGAAGATGCCGTATCTACATTACTGCAGCTTTCAACAGCCTTCTTGTACGAGCAGGGATTTTCCGCACTGCCAACATTAAAAATAAGAAACGCGATCGACTTCTTTCTCTTGAGCAAGAATTACGGGTGTGTTTGTCTGCGATTCGAACCCGTATTAAACAATTGTGCAAAAGTAAACAAGCCCATATTTCTCATTGAATTAAAAGATACAATTATCGACACATTAGTTTAAACATTCCAGTTAGTTTTACTTAATTCACTTATTCCTCCTCTGTCAATATATAACTTTGTTGAAAATATTTAATACCTATTTTAAATTTCCTCTTATTTTCCTGTTTTAATAAAAATGTTTTTTGTTGTTTTTTCTCGTGGAGTGCCCTTTGATAATCGCTGATCATCTTGTTCTGCAGGTTTCATAAATGTTGTTAAAAGTAGCAATCATATTATTCTGATGTTTATTAATATCTTTTAGTTTTTCTATGTCAGATATTTACCGTTTTTTTCTGAATTTTTGCTTCTCAAATTTTTGAGATTTTGCATTAATTAAATTGTAATTTTTTAAGGTTTTGCATTTAAGGTTCATTTCTGATATCTAATTTCTGTAATATTTAATGGATTGCACCACAATGAATAATAATTTTCCTATTTTTGCAGTTTCTGCATTTTTAATAATAACAGTTCTAATTATTAAAAATCCTAAGTAAGCCTTCAACCTGCCGGTGTTTGTAAATGTGAGCTTCAAATCAACTTTAAGACAAGAAGCATAATCCTCCCAAATCCAATGCTAATCCTCACTGCAGTAATCTCAGAAATGACTCAAATTGCATCTGTGTAATTTGCGGTTTCATTAGCAGCAAAACTTACAGAACGCCTGGCTGTTCAGCATTTCTTGAGTTTCTGTGAGTAAACTTGTGACTTTTGGGCGACAAGAACTTTCGGAAATGAAAAGAAAATCCTACAAGAAGACGAAACGACCTTTCTGACCGTTTTGCAGAAAAAGCTGCCAGCCCTTGACAGCAATAATTATTAATTCTTAAGTACGTGTCCGAATGCGCCGTCGCCAAAGAGAGAAATTGTGGCAGTTAAAATACAATGCAGTGGCTGATATACATTGTCTTAAGACAACTAAACTTCAAGAATTCAAGACGACAATAGCATACATGGCATACGGTTAATCCAACGAAAAAAAGGCACTGAAAATGGAGGAACTCCTTGAGTTCTTAAAGAAACTATGATTGTAGAAAGTGTTTTACATTTTCTTAGAAATAATGACTGGTTGAAAAAAGTAAAGAAAAAAATAATTAATGAATTAAGTGAAAAAAAAACATAATCCCAATTAAGGGATTAGGGCACGGATGAAGTAGATAACGCATCTTTTTATTCATTTATTTTTTTTATAAGAAATTATACTCCTGTTATGTCGAAGTGCTTAGAGATCTCATTTACAAGTGTACAAGTCATAGAAAAAAACTGAGTTTTTAAGTAACTGAAGACTAAAATGAACTATGATAACTTTGCATACAATGCAAAAGCTTTCGTACATGTGAGCCAATTAAAATTTTAAAGAGTTTTCTAACTTCTATAAATAGATTTAGCCATTATGATAACTCATAAGATACAGCTAATGTCCTAAAATGCTTAGTTTAACTCTGTTAGTATATTTATTCTGATGCTGCATATTAGCATTTTCAACTACCATTTATAAGTAATTTTAATGGAGCATTTTGAATGCACAATAACATTTTTTAACAAGAGATTCTTATATTGTTTTTGCCATCTTTTCTTTATGAAGGAGTTACAGTTAGTAACTGCACTGTTTCTTAGGGAAACAAAGACGATAATACTAATAAATATATCATCAACTAGAACGTATTTTTTTAAAAATATATTTACAGCTATTTCTATTTTTTAAATACAACACGAAGACTAATCAACTGTTGAAATTTTTCTTTATTATGCAATTGAAAATTATAGCCCAGAAACTTTTTATAGACATTTCTTGTAAGGGTTTGAACGTCGTTCTTTAAAGTTTAAAAGAAATGATTTTATAAGATATTGATGATACTTTGAAAAAAATTATGGTTACGACGTGTATAATTGTTCTCCTTTATTTAATTGCTTTCACTGTATATCAATATTATGGTTAGCCGTAATAATAAGATGGAAAATTTATGATTTAATGTTTTTTACATTTTTTTATGATGGAAATAAATTCTTCTACTACTCTTGGATGCCACTCTTTACGGCAAATTGCAACTGGCAGTTAAAAGGTACGCGATATATTTCATGAGGTTTAATTGTATTTTTCAGGATTTCATTGCCCTTTCTTTGACAAATGATCATTAATAAGTGAAAACTATATCAATAAATTTGTGCAAAGGTCGTAAATTTATTCACTTTCGCTGATATTTTTAGTACTACCAATTACGCGTTGTAAAACAATTCTTGGAAAAAAAGATTTATAACATAAAAATTACATCTTGAATGGTTATAATTAATGCAAAGTATTAATAATAAATAAGTAAATCTGAACATAAAAAAGTACAAGATTTTTCAATCAATAAGAAAGACTGAGAAATGTTAAAAAAAAAAAAAAAAACGAAGACAAAAGACAGATTTCTTGCACAAAATAATCGCCTCTGCCACACAAACATATCTCAAAACCAGTCTTCTTCGGAATCATTCTTAAAAATTTCCAAACACAGTTCATTTGAACGTTCATTATCTGCATTTCACAAATGAATGCTTTCTCATTATGAAAGTTTTGCTGAATCGCTTTCCTCTTCAACAAACTTGTAAGGCAAACAACAGTGAAGTTTTAATCTTAGCTGAATTCCTTTTCGAAGAATTGAGGCAATTGTGCTGAGGCTTCAGGGAAAAGGAAACCTCAATTACATCAACAAAATAATCACGCTTGATAATTACATTCTATTTTGAAATTAAATAACTGTTGAATGTTACGTTTGTTTTTGCACAATTTGGCGTTATTTTAATGACTACAATGTTCTATCTAATTCCAAATAATGAAGAAATAATCAATTACACAATAGTTTCTAAGCTTGAAAAGTGGAGAAATTCCTATACCTAATAATCAGCTGCTTCCTATAAGGGGGAATAATAGAGAGAGTGACATAAAATAAACACGTTTAAAAGCTAGAAAATACAGAATTAAAACTGACGATTTAAGTAATGGAAATAAATATTGGTAAAGAAAAGTTTATAGTGATTTGGGCATTGAAATAGAAAAACAGAGAATAAAATCTCAAAAAATATTTTTGTAACTTCGTGATACAAAGGAGACCAAAAGGAAGACCACTGCATAGATGGACAAGCAATACAAGGGATGAAGTGAAATAGAATTATGCAGTTAGAAGAAATTCATGGAGAAATAGGAGTGGAAAAATGGTTCTTCACTGACCCAAAAAATTTGGAATAGTGTAAGAATAAAAAAAAAATCATGATAAATTACTAAACAGTAAGAGAAATGAATGTCTATAAGAGAAAATGATAACAGCCTTAATCCAACCACCGTTGAGATCAAAAAACTTCTTTGCTTATCCAAATATTTTTGCAATTGCTATAAATCAGTACAACTGATGTAAATCAAATACAATACTCAATTTAAAAAAATCATCAATTACCCAGTACACTACAAGTAGCACTCGAGCACTTGATACTGAATCGACTTTTGTGCTATACATAGGTATAGCAACAAAAACCAAAAGACTATGCGAAAACAAATTGCGACAATCGACGATTTAAAAAAAAAAAGAAAACAAAAAAATCTCTAAATTCATTAAAGTCGACTAATTCAGAGCTCAGTTTAATTGACAGTTCAACTAAAATGCAAAATACCAAATATATACTGGAAAATTTTCTAAAATCGAGATAATTCGGATATTTAGACAGTAATAACTCAGTAGTACATGTACTACTTAGACCTGTACATGTATTTCTTTACATAGAATAGTTATCAAAAATAAATGACCAATGTCTTTCATATGATTTATATACGAAATGTACTCAAACATAACTTATATTAATTTTGACCAGTCTCTATTAAAGCAATACTAGACACTACTACTAAATAACAATGATACTTATGTAAGGAAATCCAATGCTTACAGAAATCATGAACGACAGATAATTTCCCTGAAACCTAAATATCATGCCCATTGCTGAAATGACCAAACACCGTAAAAATGTTTAGGATAATTGGGGTAAAGTATTGTGGCGTTATATTAGTAGAATTAGAATTTTTAAAGTTGTAAGTACATAGGAAAAAAAAAGAAAACAAAATGGAGAAAGAAAAATTATAATAGAATGCTTCAAATAGCAAACAAATTGCAGAAAGAAAAGATGACAATTATGTTTCACTGCAATTAAAAAGAATTAAATTTAGAATGCTGATCGAAAATCAAAACTTTATTGTTACTTTAACAATAAAATAAAACCACTATAGCACTCAGGAAATGCTATCTAAGTCTTGATAGATACACATGTACTGCACGACGAGCTGGATACGAATTCTGTACTTGTTAACATAAAATACAAAGTGATTCAAATTAAAGATCACTTTGCACACAAACCAGTTGGTGAAACAACGTCAGACTTGGACTGTATACAATCCAGATCTTGTGGAAACGTTTTCTGCAATTAAAGAAAAATACTTCAAAAAACGACCGTCAGTGATACCCTCCCTGAGGGTACCAAGTACAGGATGACTGCGTGAACGGGAAAGGAACCATAAACAACCGCAAGTGTTATAGAGTGATTCGTATTCATTCATTCCATGAATTATGTAAAAGTTGGTTAATATCACCGAGAACTGACTGAAACTGCAGAGAGTTATCATGGATAGTCACAGGCAATGTTCAATGTGCTGGCATTCTGCAGGACCAAAACTGATACCGGACTGGCAGTATGTTTGGCAACAGAACGCAATTGACCTGTATGCGTAATTTGTTCGGAATGGTGATTTTAAATATTAGATGTTTAAAAATTATTTTCTGTAAACCATTGAAAACAATGGCAAATAAACTTCAGCATAAAATCTTTAAATTTCCATGTGAAAATGTAAGTTCATATAATCATACAGTATGTAGAACTCAACTATTAGAAGACGATACCAACTCCTGATAAGCATGTATATCCATCCAACGGATTTCAGATCGTCTTCTGTTTATACCACACTTTGCCCACCTAATTTGATGACTATTCTTTTCATCATCTTAAAATTGTCGATACAATCTTGAAAGCAAAATTTAAAAGTATAGTTGTAATATGAAAAGTACTGAAGACATACTACTGGAAGTGCAGCTAATCTCAAGACCTTTCCAAAGAGTGCGAATAGTACTCAAATTATTAAAGTATACAACAAAAATTAAACTTCATTGCAACATTTTGGATATCAGCTCTGAAACGTAGATCATCAAGATTTTTGTTTACTTCACAACACAAGATTTAGAATTGCCCTCTCGAAAGAAATTTAAGCATTGGATTTCTTCAGTAAGTGTCGTTTTTTATTGAAAATCCTCGGAAATGGGAATCTCCTGGCTTTTCAATGGAAATTTCTCGGAAAGATGTTGAAATAGATTTCTTTGAAAAGGCTCGGTGATATCAATTTTCTTGCAATCCCGGACAAAGGGTATATGTATTAGATAAACATATCAGAAATATAAGATGCAATATTACAAAGAGAAATAAACTGTGAGGTATTAAAAAAAATATTTTGCTGTAACGTTTCATCAATAAGAATGCTACCAATTCTTTTTATTCTTTATAGTTGATTCCAAAAAACGAATCCGCCAGGTCAATCCTTCACCTTTGCGGTGAAGTAACACATTAAAAAAACAAAAACTCTTTTTGGCCTTTCCTTACGACAGTTGTTGTATTTTTAATGATAATTTACTATAGTTTGATTTGGATCTTCTAAGTTGACTATTATTGTTAAAAAAATAATAATCTACCCCCTTCCGCTTCCAGAAAATCATGAAAAAGAAAATATTGTCAGCATTATTTTTCAACAGTTGAACCGAAAATGAGAAAGTGAGAAAACGAAATAAGTATTTTTCAAGAACCTCGAGCATAGACAGCCTGGTTATCCTTTATGAGGCTATCGCACATTTGTAATGAATTTTAAATAGATTTTCTGCGAATTCCAATGCAATCCACAGACTGCTAATTGAATTTTGTGTAGATGAAGATTAATGATTTCGAATTGACAATCAATTTATCGTTGTAGTTATAAGATGACACTTAGAATCGTCTTACTGAAAATAACATTGAATCACAGACAAGAAAAATGAATAATGAATTTTTAAAACAAGTGCAGGGAAAATATGAAAAAACAAGGCAGGAACAGCAATCCCAGTAGCGATCGCATAATGCCCTACGGTTTCTATACAAACCTAATGTTAATATGTAAATTTTCCTAAAATTTAAAATACAACTTCAAAATCACACAGAAAAACAATAGTTCTCCATTGATTTGGAAGAATTATTATAATAAAAATAGACCAATCATTGTAAGATTTATTTCAAAAAAAGAAAAGGAAAACTGGCTTTTAGTTTTCAAACAAAGAAAACATTTAATATTTTCCTTAAAACTTTTTGAAAATTTAATACAAAATAAAAATAGACCAATCAATGAATTTTCGCGACGGACGGACGGACGGACAGCGAGGCGATATAAGGCTTCTCCTGCCTTGAGATATGGACTGCGCTCTGTATAGAAGCCTAAAAGATAATAAAAATCTTGTCTGAAAAAAAATATTTATGTTGTATTTCGTTCCAACATATTGCCTTTATTTCCACAGTAGTAATCAGAAATGTAGTGTTTTGTAAAAAACAAAATCCATGAAAAATTTAAGATATTTCCTCGCAAAGAAATCTGAAGCATGTATCTTATTTATTGTAGCCATCACTGCGTTTCATCAACTTCAATCGAATTCCTCATTCTTATAAGCTTCATTTCCCCAATTTATCTTTCTTGCTATTTTGTTCTTGTAGAAACTTCTTCATTCTATTGTGTTTGTCTCTTAAAATGATTCTTTGGTATTTCCCTGCAGACAGACAAGAGACTCCGTCAAAGGACTTGAGTCGCTTTGATTTCCGTTAACCGAAGATCAAAGTAAGGACAGTCCCTGTTTGGCATGGGATTCACTGAGTTTTATCGATCAAATCAGACGCCAAATTTCATGAAGTCAACAAAAGGGAGGAAAAAAAGCAGAAAAGAAAAGAAATGGGACTGAAATTAAACCCCATATTTGATTCTCTTTAAATTGTCAAAGATAGTAAAGATATTAAAAAAGATGAAATTAATTGCGTGGTATGACAACAACGGCATTTGTACATTCTTGGAGATAATTTTAAGGGCATCTTATGCTATTAGAAAAGAAAAAAGTTCAGTGGTAAATAAGGTTCTAACCTCATCTATTCAATCTATGATAATGTGATATATTATTATATTGTTTGGGATTTGTTTTGTATTCGCTATTTAATCCTTCCTCCAGATAACAAAACAATCAGATTTTTCAAAATCTCCTAATGTTTAAAAAGAAATGGCTAAATAAAATTTAAAAGTCATTATGCAGAACTTTTTTCAAAATCGTCTTCATTAGATAAATTAAATGTAACATAAAGATAAAAGCTTATATTTGAAGAAGAATATTCGTTATCGAAATGTGCATAGTTGCAATAATTCTCATTTCAGTTCTGTATATAAATTTTTATTTATCTATAGCATCTTGTGCACTTTGATTTTAATGCCTTTAGTCTCGAGAAGAGGAGCTATGTTGGACTAATCATTTTCAGAGTTTATCACATTAACCTGTGGAAGAAACAAGGAAAAAAATACCACCCACGACACGAACCCAGGGTACGACATAACAGTTGCTAGTTGCCTTAAAATAGAGTACAACTGAACTATTCTAAAAATATGTAAGTTAAATGAAAGTTTAAATAAACAGCAATGAAACTTTTTCATGTGATAAACAATTGTAAATTGTAGTTAAGTCAAGCTTTAACAATAGCATGATATGAATAATCACCAATGATTCCTTTGCGTTTTATTTTAATGAGGGTTCTTTTTTTTAAAAAAAAATGTTTAAAAATTAGACAACAAATCGTTTACTTGAAATTAAATTTCTTCAGTTTTTAAAGATCAATTATTTTCAGATTTCTAGATATAGCTTCGTATCTAAAAAGAAATTGAAACTAAACTATTAGATATTAAGTATCTTTTCTGAACTGTAATTAAAAACGTAACAAACTCTTCTACTCAGAAAAATTCAAAACTCTAAACTATGTCAGAAACTATAAAGAACATTAACACTATTTGGGTTCAAACTTTTGCATTAGACGGTGTAGAACCCTAGAAGAGAGATCCAGTAAAATCACTATCAAAGATAATTACTTAATTCCCCACATGAAACTACCGGATATAAAATCTTTCAGTCTTTTAACAACCTTCTCACCCCTTTTGTTCTCTCTTCTTGAATTTCGGCTTTGAGGTCAGTGTAGGATTACTTATTCGACGCACACAGTCCTTGAGGTAGCCCCCAAAGCCAGGTTCAAGAGATGATCTAGTGGTGGCCTGTTCATCATCGAATTCATCCTGCAGCGTTTTTACCATGAAACTGTACAGAACTCAGCTAATTTATGACAAAAAAATCTTATTTCCTAACAAAATGCAGTTTAAAAAAGAATTTTCAATAGCTTAAAAAAAATTGGAACTGAAATTTGATCAATACTTTGAAGTTCGGCCATCTTATTTACACAGAGATCTTATGCCCAATTTCTGCCATTAGCAAAACAATTTTCTAAATTCTTAATTAATTTCTCATATCTGTCTGTGTACTCGAAACAACTACCTGTTTATATTCACTGTATTTGTTCCTTGAAAACACTTGGTTAAGAATTACAATTTTTTTTTATCACTGGAAATATCACAGTATTGCTTTATGATTGGCTTGTTCGCTGTTTGAATAGGAATAAAACGATATCCACTACTGAAAATAGTTTCTGAAAGAAAACACTGTAAATTACGCTTTGTTTAGAAAATTGCTGATCTCAGAGATTTATCATTTCAATCATCGTTATCCACTGATTTTTTTTCTCTTGAGTCAATATGTTTGGGATACATAAATAAATTCAGCAGATGTATAAATTCTGTTGGCTCACATAAATTGTAATGTCAAGATGACTATATGTTTCATCTTTAGCAATCTCGTCCGCGTAGAAACAATTTTCGTAGTGTATGAAGAGTACGAATAGAAAAATGACCTACTCAAACTTTAAATCAACAATAAGCAAATTATGGAATTGAACTTCTCCCATAATAAACGAACATGAGTACAAAAGAATGATAGTTTGGAAAGCGAGCGTAGTATTAAAGAATAAAAATGTACTGCGAAAACAAGTTATAAAAACGTGAAGGAGCCCATTTTTCTTTTGTATAATAATACTGTCATTGCGATACTTGAAAAGTATCAAGTGAATGTAAAAAAAATGTCAATCACAAATATCTAATTTGACGAATCTTTCCAGTAGTTTAATTTCCTAGAGAAGGATTCGACAATTTTCTGATATTTCTATTTAAGAAAATAACATTAAACTATAAAAACAGCTTTAGCAGCTGATAATATTAAGCCTACTACCTTGGCACTTTTTCTCCACATATCTTTTATATCTTGATATATTGGCAATATTTACAGTACAAAATAAGGTAAAAGTTTTAAAAAAGTAGAAATATAACAGTAGAAAAGTAAAAGAATATTATATTGATTTATGTTTAGAAATAAATTTTTGATTTAAATCTGTAGTCATATACTTTAAAATCTTCGAATCACATTTTGAATCATATTTATTTTAGTAGAAACATTCTCCAAAAATCCCAAATTTATATTCATTTCGCGTTTATCGTGTTTTGAAATATTCATAGATTACTAATATAATGTACATGAAATTAATTTGTTTTGATATGATCGTATTTTTATTAGGTTGCAGGAGCAAATACTTCCATCTGCTTGCTAATTCTTAAACCGGTATAAGAGAAGTCTTAATACTCTTTAGAATTTCACAAAGTCACTAAAACAGTTGATAAATTATCTAGTGCTACATAAGCTTCTTATCGGAAAGAATATTTCTGCTTAGCTTCATATAACATTAAAAATATTCATGTATTATTTATATGATTTTGATTTTAGAAAGCGTCTGGGCCATATCAATTTGGCATTTGAAAGCAGACCAGAATTTTATTTAATAAACAGAGACCAAATCTATAAATCTAACCGATGGTAAAATGGAAAAGAAAACTTAATTTTACAAGTAATAAAATTTCAATACATTTAATGTTACTAAATAAGTAATAAGAAAACATGAAATTTGAGCAGGTAATGTCTGCTGACAACCTTATATAAATTATTTTTCGGTGCTTTAAGTAATTTCTCAGAAAGCAGATCAGGTAATTATCATGAATATATTCAGATATAGTAAATATATAATATGAAACATACAAACATGCAGTCTTAGCATTAAAAGCATTTAAAATGATTTAATTAATAAATGTTGAATTGCCCAGAGCTAAGCTCGTGTAAAACTCATGCTGGAAGACTTAAATTCTAAGATATTTCATTATGTAGGAATTTTTTCAAGGTTTCTATTGTTTCGCCTTTTCGAGTTTTACTTAGAAATTCAATTTATACAATGCAGAATGTATCATGTTTCTAATTACAGGAAAACTTTTATTATGCGTAATAAAGGCACTCAGACAAAATGACAACAAGATTATTATGCTTAAATTGCAGAAATACTCGAACATAAAACATCCAAAAACTGATGAAAAACAACGATTGTTTTTTCTTTTAATCATAATGGTGATATTGTAGTAACTGAGCGGCAGCTCTACATGAATTACTCCAGTACTTCAGATAAAAAGAATGATTAATTATGAAAGTCGTCTAACAACATCCTCACAATCGAAAAGTAACAAAAAGTATATGACGTATAAAAAAGAAAAAAAAAGACTTTTCTCAATTCCAAATATTAATGCAAATTCAAATTTTAATACCGATTTCCTCATCTGCTCCATTAGTGTTAGCTACGTAGCTCAGTCTAGAACAGCGGTTCCAACATATTGTAAACGCGGAACCCTTTCTACATTGATAAAAAAAACGCTGGAAACCTGACAATTTTTACTGTTTGTAAATAAAACAACAACCCTCTATCGTTATGGATTATTAATAATTTTTGAAATTTTATTTAAATAAATTTTTCATGCATATTTTAAACTATTACTTACGAGCTCAAAACTAATTTTATTGCGGATTTTATCGCGAAGCAAAAGTTGGGAACAAGACTGATGGCCAAGTGCAGCAAACTTCAATTAACTTTGACGGCTGCATTGTGGACGTATCTAAATTTAGTGGGGGGTGCTGCTCCAGAAAAATTTTAGCCTTTGTTTTAAAATTGTGTGAAAAGAAACAAACACGTATAAAAAGAAAATTTATTCACAAACTTGATAAATTTCTTTTTATACATGTTTGTTTCCTTTCACACAATTTTAAAACAAAGGCTAAAGCTTTTCTGGAGCACCACCCCCCACTAATTTTAGATACGTCCACAATGCAGCCGTCAAAGTTAATTGAAGTTTGGTGCACTTGGCCATGAATGTTAGAAATGAACTACTGCATTAAAAATAAAATAATCAATGTATTTGATTTTAAGCAGTGCTTAACCAATCCTTAAACAGTCCTTAAGCATTCTATTAATTAATAAACTGCAACATTTTCATATCATTCGATATATTTTTCATATTTTAATATCATTCCTATCATTTTTATTTCAAGTTACGGCTACACCAATATTAGGAAAATATTAGATTAGATAAAATAACGAAACATTTGTAAAAAAAAAATCTTTATTAATATGGAGTCGGTCAACCAACAGCATGCTGAACAGCAGAAATTGTGCAAGATAAAGAAATTGTCCATGTCCGCTGGTGCTGCATACAAGATAACTAGGTATTTTGTGCCTGTCCTCTTGTAAAATCCCAGCCAGTCTGCGAGTGATGAAGATGAAGAAAAAAAATGCTCTCACCTAATGCTCAAGAATTTCCATAATACAGGATTATTCTAAAAGATGGACTCAATTTAATTAATTTGTATTTAATTAAGTATAAATTGGACATGAACAATCTGCATACTAATAAAAAGAAGAAGTTTCAAAGTTTTTTAACACAGGTTACGAATGTTCAATGTTTCCCCCCTCTGCTGCATGGCAAACATCTAAGCAGTAGCCAAACTCGTCCCACACGCGAATAAGCATGTCTTGTGCTACTGAGATCACCGCAGCAGTGACACGGTTCCCCAGGTCGGCCAGAGTTGTTGGTAGAGGTGGGACGTAAACAGCCTGCTTAACATAGCCCCACAAGAAAGTCACATGGCGTGATATCTGGAGATCTCGGTGGCCAGAAGTGTAGAGCCAGGTCTTGATTTCCCATACGACCAATCCATCACTGGGAAAACAAAACTTTGAAACTTCCTCTTTTTATTAGTATGTAGATTTATACATCATTAAATACAAATTAATTAAATTGGGTCCATCTTATAGAATACCCCTGTATTAAGATCCGGTGACTGCGGACATCACAGTAGTTGCTCTACTTCATTCTCGTGCTCTTCAAACGAACTTGTGATGCATTTGCAGAATGGATTGGAGCATCAAATACCTGAATTGAGAGGCAGGCATCAAGGAAGATTGTTTCTACCATTATTGAAATATGGTAATGGAGAATCTTCCGATCTGAAAGGTATCGGAGATGATCCTCCATAACGACAAATAGCTTTAAAGAGTGCTTGCTGTAGTGCTCCAAAACACAAGACACCCTATGCTTTACAATTGGAAGCAACTAGTCTGAATGACATGTTTTTGCCAGACACTTACATAAGTTACATAAATTCTTCTTGTGGTGGGAACAAACTGGAAGGTGTTTAGTGAAACCGAATGACATTGTGAAAGCTCCAGATTTGATATTCTCTGCACTGTTGTATAGGATTTTGGTATTGTTATCAATAATAAGAGGTTTGTGTATTGTAACATAACGTTCTACATTATGTCTACAGACTAGGCAATTGTAACGCTGATGACAGACCGCTGGCTTCGTATATATCATATAGGATGAACATAATAACACCGATTATTTGCTTAAGTGCGTCTTTTGTGATTTGTTTTGATTCCTTGTTCCCATTATTCTACCTTTATAAGGGACATAAATTGCAATTTACTGGATTTATTTGACGTTGGATATTTTGAAGTTAAAAAAAAAAAAAAAAACTTAAATTCATTATCGAAATTTCTTAGGAATTATAAATTTGTTTTCAATTCTTTATCTATATTTATTAGGATCATTTTTAATATTTTGAATTTCATAATTATCTTTAATAATGAATTTAAAGACTTGTTTTTCCCTGATAAAGCTTACAAAACCAAATTTTACAACAGCCTTGCAATTTACAATAACCTAACAGGTGCGTTGATGAAGCTTTTACAATTAAACACGAGGAACATCCAACCTAATGCTGTGGTAGTCGAAGCATTAACTCAATTCCAAACAGCAATTATTATATTGATTACGTTTCCAACAACGATGCACATTTCTACAAAAAGTGTTTTGCAAAAAAAATGCATTTGATACTGTTAATCTCATTCATCCCATCTACGTAGTCAACTCAACCAAGCTTCATGTCATTGCATGACGTTACAACCATCATTAACACTAACAATGCTATATAGGCTATTATTAAAAATCTTTTTACATTGCAAAGAAAGACATTTTCTTTTTGGTTTTGGCTTTTTTATATTCAAACATTTTACGTCTTTTCAAGAGAAAGCTATAATGCACTTGTAATCATTTATTGCTTTAATGTCGGCGTCATTAGTCAATTTGCAATTAATTTCATAGTTAATTTATCTTATTATTGTCTTCAACCTTCAAAACCTTTTCGAACAACAACCGTTTTTTTCTTCCTCCCTACATCAGTAGTTTATTTTTCGCGTTCATTTAGCATCAATAAAATACACTCTATTCTGACATTTTCAAAAAATTCCAGCAATTTCATCTATGTGCAACTTCCTAGGAGTGCTCTTCCAATTACTCTCACATTCCAGGTTCATTTCCTGTCCCCCACTTTTCTTTTTTCTTTTTTTTTCTGTTTCACTGAAGATCTCATTCTGGTTTTCTGACTATCAATTTGATGTCGGTAACAACTAGTTTTCTAAAATTTACAAACTGTGGTAGAAAAAAATCATAGATAATATATTCATATAGAATGTTAATTTAGGAGTGTGATATGCAATTGTTTTGAAGATAAATTTTTAGAAATTTTAATGTAATATATTTTTAAATCTCAAAATTGGCACATTACCTTGATTGTTTTTGGAAACCTGTAAATCTAAAGCCAATTTTAAAGGAAAAATTTCTGCCAAGTTCTGTGTAAGGAAAGGATATTGAAAATCGATTCTTGGAAATTGCTGTGAAATTGCTCAGTGATAATAGACGAAATTGGATTTTGAGAAGCAATATAAGAGAGCTGTCTAAATTGGATTTCACCTATGCAAAAATCTATATTAAAAAAGCTAGCTTACGATTTTTTTTGTAAACCACGAAGAATATTCTAAATATATAATTCCATCCTCATACAACTCCTTTGTAATAGCATATGTATAAAACTTTAGAAAGATCGTAGAAACTAAAAAATTGTAAATATAAACGAAACAAAATTTCTCAATAAACAGTAACAAGTGAAAACTATTAATTATATATAAAAATTTAGTAAGACTATTAATCCTAACTTCAAATATTAAATCCTACAAAATCCTAAATAAATAGTGACAACTTAAAACTAAAAAATTAAGTGAAATGTATTTTGATTAGATAGTATTCACTACGTTTCTTTTAATCAGACAATTTTGCAATTGAATGCCTACAATGAAGAGATAAAACGTGGATCTGTTATCAATATATACCTTATGTAATTTTCCATTGTTAAACGTTGAAGAAAATTTTTGAAGCTTGAAAAGTGCACTTATTCGTCGTCGCAAACATTCTTAAAATTCCTTAATACTTATTATATGTTTAAGGCATCACTGATAATTTTGAGGAAATATGTTTTGGAAATAAATACAGTGTACCATAAATTCCATCATCCACAAGTGAAATTCACAATAATAGCAGTGCCACTTTTAACAGTATACCTAACGTATATTCGTTCCTTCCTTTGTATCAGAACGATTGAAGTTTACCTAGGCAAATGCGCGATCATTATGGTATCTAAAAAGCTTGAAATAACTCAATGCTTGCTTCGTAACTATAGCCTACTGCAAAATACTACAGTAGACCGTAAAAAAAAACTATAAAGGATTAATACTAAAATATTGATTTTTATTATCTATAACTTATTTTAAATTTTATTAGATTGATTTCCAACAAATAGTGTGTGAACCAATATTTATCTAATTCTTTAAAAATTGATCTTTTTCAGATTCTATTTTCTAAGTCCTAAAGCAATACTTAAGTTGTTTCTATTTTCTGTAGCGAAATTCGGACTTGTTATTTGGCAAAGGCAAATAAAAAGTAAACGATATGATTGAAAGTATTTGTTTCATTTTGCACATAATCTAGGCCTATGTGTAGAATATATATTTAGCATATATTAGGTTATTACTAAAGTTTTGTCTTACAAAAAAAATAGGTAATTGTCATATATTAAAATGTGGTATGAGACAGATAAAAAAAGATTAATGTCACATAAAAATTTCGATTTAGTAACTTAAGAAATTAAGATCTTATAAATTTATGAAATTAATAAACAGAATAGAAATCATGAAGTTTAAAAAAATGCTAATGGCATACTGGATAGGATTTATGAGAAAGGAAGGCTAACAAAGAACAAAACGATGTTATTTCACAAATGCAGCCTTTCTTCAATTTCACGCTTGTTGAAATGATGGATTGTTGTTTTCCAACTCTATTTACAAATTATCCTGAGCAGCATTTCCTGTTCTTTATAATTCCACATTACTTTTTTCTGCAAACAGATTCTATTGGAAAAATGTCTTTTATTTTCCTTTGTATTTGGACCAACTAACCGTTGAAACCTTTTTTACCTACTCTCCCAAGTGGCCGGTCAGGCCAAACAGACTTTGAAATTGAATGGAAAATTGAATCTGTACTCGAGAATGTGGACTTCCTTCTTCCGTGTCTCTCTTCTTCGGCTCCACTAAATTGATTTCACAATCGTTCACCGATGTTGTATCAATCTTAGCAACAGAATGCAAAACAAAATCCATATCAATCATTCTGACAGTTTTGCGAAAAAAGCAAATTGTTATTTGAGAGCTGCATAATTCCTAACTGACGTTATTTGTAAATTCGTCATACAAATTTTAGAAATAATCAACATGCCTAGGGAAAGACTGAAGTAATTTTTAAATGAAAATAAAAGATAAATTAATATTATCAAATCAACAAAACTTTAAAAGTACAAATTTATTAAACTTATTAAGTTGAATAGGGGAATAATCTTACAAATAAATGTTATATCTCCTGAAATAACAATCTATAATTAAAAAAACAATACCAGTACGGTAAAAATTAATTTTACCGGTTTTTAATGCTAACCACAAATGAAGTTCTAAGCGACTTAAGTAATAAAGCATATTTATATTTCAATGAATATCAATGAGATCTAATTTTTATTAGATTGTATGCCCGAATAGCGGCAAACACGTGAAACAGCTATTCAGGGATGTCACTTAATAAAACCTTAACCTCACGTTCCAATATTTAATGGAAGAATTGTTTTTCAAAATATATATTTGCAAATACTTCTAAATGTGTGGACAAATGAATTTGTTGAATAAATGGGATAATATCTTGTATGACGGTAAAACCGAAATGGGCTGTAATTAAAATTTTACCGAGGTTTCAATACATCCTGCTCTTTTAGAAGCCAGATGAACTGCTCCCAAAGCGAAATCTATTGATAACGTTGTTTGTGAGAAATATCTTTTTAGGTTACGTAAAAAACAAAACAAAAATCTTAATTAGCGAAATTTTAAACGTAGATTAAAAATCAACTGTGAGTTGTATTCATGCATACAGTAAATATATTCATAATATACAAAGGGGTCCAAAACTACTCACTCTTTGATAATCAAAATCTCGGGAACAAAATTACATAGACGCACAATTCTTGCGCCATAGTGTAGTTCAATAATCGAGGACTTTAATACTGCGAGTGGTTCGACGGCATGGTTTCGGATGATGAGGATTTTGCAGGGAAATTTATCTGGTCTGACGAGTCGCAGTTCAAACTCAACGGTATTGTAAACGGTATTGTGTATACTGGGCTCCTGTCAATCCACACGTTCACCTAGACAGGGTGGTGAATCTACCAGGTGTTAATGGGTGGTGTGGTCTATCATCTCGGGGATTGATCTGCCCTTTCTTTTTTGCGCTACTGTAACTGGGGAGACGCATCTGCATACGCTATAAACATCGATTTTCCCTGCCATTCGAGAGATGTTTGAAAGCGCTACGACAATCCATCACAATTTTCAGAGAATTTCTAAAATAATATCTAATAGTACTGATTCATGTTCCGGCATGGCCGAGCGGCCTGGACGAAGGTCTGCCGTGAGGCCGGTGTGTCGGAACCTGGGTTCGAATCCCGGTGTTGGCATGGCTGTTTCTTCCTTCATCTGTGTTTCGTCCGTTTCTCCCTGGGACTTACTATCTCAGGGTATTCCTGGACAGGATATGAATCTCGTCCCCCTCTTCTTGAATATCAGGGCGAAGCTAGTGACATTGTCAGGTTGAGCTAGTTCCGTGGTCCCTAGTTCGCCCAATTCGATAAACGAAGTACTGATTCATTTGTGCTATTTCTTATTTAATGTGTGGGATTCACGCTTTATACGATGAATATAAATGGATTTCTGCGATGTACAATTACTGTTAAGTTTTGCTGAAAATATTATTCTATATTATATGATATATAATATATATATATATTTATTAAATATGATATGAAAAATTCTTATTGTTATTCTCACCCAGACACACACACGCAATATATATATATATAAAACAAATATTTAATTACGATCACAATATTCTTCACAGCAGCTCCTTTATTCTTCAAAATATCTCCATAATGATATTTCAAACTCTTTAGTAGTTTAAAATTTATTAAAATTAATAATATTTATAAATTTTATGGTAATCAATTGTGAAAATCATTCACAATCTTTCATAATTCAACATTTATAATTATTTTCAAATATAAGTTTGTAAATTTATAATTACTTTACTGTCAACCAATAGAATACTAGATAAATGTCACTGTTTTACGTTTACTGTACATATTTTTTCCCAAACATATAGCCTATGCACCTGTTTTTTCAAAATTACACTTTACTAACCAATAAAAATAAAACACCGTACTAGTTTCTGCCACGAGAGTGGCTTTCCTCAGCGATACATTAATAGAAATGAATAAGTTTATTTAATTATCTTAATTGTCAATAAATAAACTCATTCATTTGTATTCATGTATCGCTGAGGAAAGCCACTCTCGTGGCAGAATCTAGTACGGTGTATTTTTATTGGTTAGTAAAGTGTAATTTTGAAAAAACCAGGTGCATAGGCTATATGTTTGAAAAAAAAGTAGAGTACTTGACATTGATATAAAAATTCTTCAATTTTCCCTGAACAACTTCAAAGGACTTGACCATTTCTCTATGTGAATCATTACGATCATTATTTCTGCAGTTTATTTGATATTTACGAGTTATTACATGAAACATTTGCAGTACAAAAACATTTTCTGTGATGTAATAGAAAATATGATTCACAACAAGCTATAACGTGGATTATGAGTATTTTTATTTACTCAAGAACTTCTCAGTTTCTTTTGCTACCAGTTTTGAATTAAGAATTAAAAAACGTAGAACTCAAACTTCAAGAAGGTTTTTACGTATAAACCTACGGAAGCTGTCATCCACTGACTATTAACCTTCTCTCGACTAAATCAAACCCGAACTTTTCAAATCTGGTGTTATAAGTTTGCACAAAGCTCCGCTAGGAGGCACAATTTGCAATTTTCGGAAATAAGCTTCCAAAATTCCAGCTAAAATACGAATTCGAAAGATATGTTTTTTTAACTGAACTATATTGTATTGTCGTATTTTAGCTATCTTCTTGTTCTTATTATTTGGTACAACAGCCTGCTTCAGGTCGAGACCGTCTTTATTATTCCTTTGCATGCTTCCCTATCCGCAGCAACCGTCCTCCAAAATCTAACTTCAATCTGTTTAAGATCCTGTTGCACACAGTCCAACCATCTTAGAGGAGGTCGTCCTCTTTTCCTAGTACCAAGCATCTTGTGGAATGTTCCTTTCTTACTTAAACTATTCTCCTTCAATCGATATAGATGGCCCAGCCATCTTCATCTAGTAGCTTTTATTATTTTTATAATATTAGGATCTTTATAAATGGTGTATATAACTCCTTATTAAATCTAATGCGACATACTCCTGAGTAACATATAGGCCCAAATATTTTCCTCAGAATCTTTCTTTCAAAGGTATACAACTTATTCTCAAGAGATTTCGTGAGAGTCCAGCTTTCCGCTCCATACAATACAATTGGTCGAATTAGGGTTTTATATAGTTTGATCTTGGTTCTAATACGAATGAGATGAGAACTTAGTTATCTCTTCAACCCTTAGTAGCTTTTATTTGCCATTAATATTCGATTATTAATCTCAGTTACTACATTATTTTTATTAGTGATTATCCTGCCAAGATATTTAAATTATGTGACTATCTCAAATTTATGTCCTGCAATCTCCAATGCTTTATCTTTTGTAGTTTTTGAAAAAAAAAGTTTAAAAAAAAAACTCCAGTTTTTTTGGCTTTTTTCATAATAACTCTTAAGCTCTTACGATTTTCGCGCCAAAACTTTGTCAAATTTTTTTTCTAATAAGTATCTATATGTGTGCCAAATTTGGTCCAAATCGGTGCTTGGAGCAGTTTCACATAAAAAACGGTGAAGCCCTTTGCGCATTAAGACAAAAATATTGTTTATAAGCTTAGAATTTCTGTATAACTTTTGTAACACATCTTCTCTTTAATAACAATGCAATTATCCAAAGAATTTCAAAATTTTTTAGCAGCGTTTCTTTAGAACTTGATCTCGTATTCATGAATATTGATTATCTTAACACGTATTTAAGACGTTAATACGTGTTATTTAAGTAACCAATGTGTAAAACGCAACGAAAAATAAAAATAACAATAAAAAAATCCACCATTTCTCTGAGTAATCTAGAATGTTCTATTTCTTCATTTAGAAAAAGTTATTGATGCATTTATTATTGAATGCAAAGAATGTTTCATGACATAGACGGACAAATGAACATAATTAATAAGGTGGTTACTGAAAGAACCTTATTAAAAAGTAATTAATTTCCAAGTTCCAAAATAGTACAGTTAGTACAGCATTCATAAATACGATAAAGAAAAGAAATAAATATCCCCAACACTAACAGTAGAATCCCCCAAGGGGATCCAGCTGCTGCAGGGGTCGAGGAAGAACCTCTGTCGTGCGGTTCATTAAGGGACAATCAAGTGCACTGGAGGGTGAGTGCAGAACCCAATCTGTTGGTTCGGCAAAATCAGAACCTCTAATTCTGCCTGAAATCTGTCCGCGAAAACAAATTAGCCTCTCTACGTCCACACAGCCAAAGTCTCTTCCTTGCTTCAGCAAACCTTTAATTCACTTTTTCTTCACACTGTTTACGCTTTCGATAGATTTTCAATTATGGCTTTTCTACAACACAACTCAATGCCAATCTACACCTAGTGCGTTTCTTTAAAATTACTAATGAAGTCGACAAAGAAGATAATATTTTGAATACTGATTATCTGAAAATATAATTATTCCTAAGGGGAATATTCGCTATAGTTAATAAAGTTTTATTCTGAAAACTTCATTCTTAAAATTTTTAAATTATGATTATAATAATAAATACTGAAAATAAAAAATACTTTTAATGAATTGGTAAAAAAAAAAAATCAAATTCTAAATTGTAATTTTAATACGGTTTTAATATAAAAAAAAAGTTATAAAATTGTTTAAAAACCACGCTTTGTATGTTATATAATGATTAAAATAAATAAGAATTAAGTATATGTAATTGAGAAGTAGTTTTATATATATATATATATATATATATATAGCCGCCGTCTAGCGACTGGTCTCGGTAGTAACTGCGCACGGAAGGATAATATATTATCTTAATATAAAATATATCAGTATATTATTGTACTGTTATTAGACATAAGCATGTTTGCAAAATTTCTAGATAATTGGCGATGGGAAGTAACTTAAAAATCGATTACAACATTTGACCAAACCAGAGAGTGTGAGTTAATAAAAGAATGGTCAAAAGAACAATAAGATTGTAATCTATCAAGAATATTTCCATTCAAATCGGAAAAGCAGTTACGTTAATTGTCAACTAACTAATTTTGCTAAATGAACGCGAAAGCATTCAAATTAAATACACTTATTCTGATATAACTCTTATCTTCTTTATTCTCCATAACAATATTTCAAAGAAATAATCGGTCTCCTTTCTCAAGTTATTCGAAAAGAAATACATCATTTCTTTTACCGAAAATAATTCGGAATCCGAAATGATGTATTTCTTTTCGATTAACTTGAGAAAGGAGACCGATTATGTCTTTGAAATATTGTTATGGAGAATAAAGAAGATAAGAATTATATCAGGATATCTGTATTTATTTTATTCATGAAGATATTAGGATTCAAATTAATTTTATAGTTAAAAGTTATATTTACTTTTTTCAATAAATTTATAGGAATATCTTTCACAATAACTAAATGATATTTGAATTAGATCTATTATATCTTGCCAGATACAAAATGTGAAAACCCAAGATATATGAATATATTTCTTTTGCTGATGTATGTTTTAAGTAAGTGTTGTTGATACCGGGTCGTATAATGTTTCATGACGACAATTTCTATATTTCTTATATAATTTTATAAAAAAAATTTAAAATTTTATAAAAAATTAGTAAAAGTTAACGGAAACTGAATCAAAGAATCTCAAGTTGGATGTAAAGATGTCATTCAAAATCTGCTGCAAAAATATCTATATTTTATATTTTAATACATAAACATTTATATATATATACTAAACGGGTACCGTCGCTTTGCTCCGGAACCCTTGCATATACAGCATTAAAAAAAAAACAAAAAAACTAACCTTTATTTATTTAGCAAATTAATATGGAGATCGGAGAATACACGACTTCCCACGATAACAGAAATGGTGAATTAAAAACAAGCTTTTTATGAAATCGTAAATAAAGAAATAAAATGAATAAATTTATAAAATATTGAAAAACCAACAAAAATAATAAAAATTAAGCATTGTAGTGCGATGACGAATTTGATGTAAACATTGGAAGTAACTTACAACGACATTTCAGACGCGATCAAGCAATAACTCTAGTGAAGAAAGGAAACGATAATGATTGGTTACTTGAGATAACGTGTCTTCAGATTTATATTAAATGGAGTACAGGCTTATACACTCACACACACACTGAGCCATCATCGGTCGGAATCCGAGGCAGCTGTTTCATCCTTATTAGAAATTAAGAATTCGGCTGATGATTCCTAATAAGGATGAAACAGCTGCCTCGGATTCCCATCGATGATTGCTCAGTGTCTATGAAAGCCTAGTTACGGGCACTAAATAGACGTTACGTTTACGATATGAATAAACAGATACTAATGAACTGATGAAACTATAGTCATATTCAAACTGCAAATATGAAACTAAATGTTTCAGAAACCTTTTCAATAAAAGACACTTCATTGGAGAGATTTTTGATTTTATTGAAATCAAGCAAATACAAAAACTGAGTTTGAAAACCCGTTTTTTTTTTTTTAGTATTTGCGTTAATAATAACTGATGTCTGTATTAATACGTGTATCGAAAAATATACTTTTCATTTTTATTGACATATAATTTATGGATTTTCATCTCTTAATTTATCAGCTAAAGAATGGCTTTTTTCCATATATATTTACGAATCCTTCATTCCTAAACCACACTGGTTAATTATTTAGTCAATGCGAATGCAATAATTCAAATGGCTAATTACTAATTCAATACGTAATCCTTAGTAATTCCTAAGAGAGAAATACCTTAGAAAAATGCTAGTTTTATATACTTATATAATATTATTAATTATATTATTGTAATTTGATGCTTGTATTTTATTTACATCTTCAAACCTCATATTTATTTTATGAAAACATAAAATTAATTACATGTCTACACTATTACTTAGCTTCCTGGATTTCAGTGAGTTCCATCAATTTAGACACGCCCACTACCATGCAAACATGGCACTAACAACTGATTGTTTTGGATGCATTATTAGTGATCAATGAGCTTAATGTTTTCGTTTGTATCTGGTAATCGAATGGCCTCCATCTGTGTAAACTGCTGTAAATCGTAGATTTTACGTAAACAATAAAATTACAATCATGTTACAACCATGATGTAAAATTCTAACTTTAAAGTTATCAATATAACGAAGGCGGAAAGCTGTAAATTCTTGTATTAAGAAATATAAGTGAAAACGTAACCAATATTTATAAAATTTTATATATTTCTCATTGTGACATATCTACTGAACATAGTTCTGCTTCAAACTACTCGCAAATCTACAGGGTGGCCAGGAAGTTGCCGTATCCCCTATTATGTTATTATTATGTACCTTATTATATTACAAATACTATCAGTAATTGTTGATAGTGAATCTCTTAAAACTCCTTTATTCTTATCACCAATTACATTTAGATTGACCCTAAAACAGAATCCAAATGTAAACACATGAATTTATCTCTTTTTGAGTCCAGACGCACTTTTTGATGATGACAGCCTGTTACAAATGATTTAAAAATGCGACGATGATAACTTGTTTTCTGTTACCTTTTGCTCTTTAAAGACAACTCTTTAAGGAATTAAAACTATAACGATTTGAAGTAAAGGAAATACGGGAAGCGATTTCTTGGAAAAAAAAGTGGTTCGTGTATGTATTGGATACATCTGACCAGGAGTCTAACTTTCCCATACAGATATATTCAAGTGATATACAAGTCATTTACTATATACAGAGAAGCATCATAATCTAAATATGTAGGTGGCCAGGAAGTACCCATGCTCCTTAATATAAGAATAACAGAGAGTACAGGAACTTCCCAGCAACATTAACTCAAAATTTTGCACTCTTTGAGAACCTTTTGATGTCATTTTGATCTTTCAGTCTTAAGACGTATTCTTACAATATTGTTGCTGTTTTCTCTTCACAATCGTCCCATCGAAATTAGTAAGCCACAACTAATAAACTGGTAACACAGAATATGTAAGAACGTATTTCGACAAATGAAAATAATTAACATATCTATTATTAAGTATTATTATTATTATTATTAAGTACTACTTATTACGTATATTTTATTAGGCGATAAGGGGCTTCCATACATTTCTGACAGTGTTTCTTTACTGACAGTGATTAGAGAATGTCGACTTAATCTCTTAATATTCATTATTTTCTTTCAAATGTTTAAAGCTTTACATTTAACAGTCTGTCAAGTCTTCGGTAATAATTAATATTTTAGAAGATTAATTCGTTTAAATTGTCTGCATTTTTCGATGCTTCCATACCATCAAAAAAGTTAGCATTAGACACCTTCATAAACAATATTTATAATAGTTATTAAATCTTATCTGGCTTAATTACTAAAATTCTGATCTACATATTCAATTTTCGTCTCTTTTTTAAAAAAAAAGTGGTTTACCACTAATATCTGCTGAGTTTATATTCTTCTTGTTTACGTTCTCTTAGATTAGCAGAACATGTATTTATGTATCTTAAAACACAAAGAAAGATCCTCCTTTGATTGATGACGAACGCGCAAATTCCCCAGAGAGAATCCAGTAGATTCGCCGAACAAATAAATTCTATTTAAAGCGACTCCTTCAGTGAACCGAAAGAACCCATTTTATTTCGAAGAGAAAAACCATGATTCTAGATATTTGTGCAGGGTGTTTCAATATTAACATCCCAAAACTAAATAGAATGTTTAAACAGAGACATCAAAGAAGAGTTTCGAAATATTTAATGACTACATTTTCACCATATATTAAAATCATGTTTTTTTCTCCATGATGTCGATTTAAAATAAAAAAGTTCAAGAGATACTGTTAATAGAATTCAAAGTATATAGAATATTAAGAACAAGATAAACAAATCGAAAAAAATCATATGATTAAGCTGTTTGGGACTTTTATACCAGAAATCCAATACAAGCACGATTCACATAAAAATTGATTGATGATTATGTTCATTTTTCTTGAAATGTCAAATAACTTACATTAACCTTTAATTTTGTTTTGACTTAATTCTGTGTTTACTGTCTGGTGTTGAAATTTTCATTTGATTAAGTGAGCAGTTGCGTGAATATAAACTTATAGGAGTTAGGAAACAAGAAACTGGCTCGTATTGAATCCTCGGTATCAAAACCACAAAAATATCTGTCTTAAATGATTTGTTATTATTGGAAAAGTACTGTTTCTTCAATGATTAGTAAGTAGATGGCAGCATATAAGTTTCCCAATTACGTATAACAATTACAGCCATCTTTATAATTAACGATAAACATTAATTAGACTATGTTCTTAAAAGTTGAATTTTATCTCATATTGTGTATAATCGGGTCATCATTAAAAATAATACACTCATGGACAAAAAAATTAGCGCACCAAGAAGGAGTCGTCAAAATGAATCGAAAATTTACATACGTAATGACTACTTTGATATAAGTAAATGATAAGAAAATCAAAGAAAAAGGATAATTTATTTCAGAGAAAAAGGCAAAAGAACGGAGGAGTTAATACTCCGTTGGACCCCCTCTAGCGCGAATGCACGATGCGATACGATCGGGCACTGAGTCATACAAGTTCTGTATGATGTCTTGAGACATTTCGTTCCATATTTGCTGTAACTTTGCCTCTAGTTCGTTCAAACTCGTGGGATGCCCAACTCGTCGTCCCAAATGATCCCAGATATGCTCGATTGGAGACAAATCTGGGGATCGGGCAGGCCAAGGAAGGGTAGTAACAGTGCGGAGACAGTCTTGTGACACCCTTGCCGTATGAGGCCGAGCATTGTCTTGTTGAAAAATGGCTCCTGGGAGCCGTTGCATGAGTGGCAACACATGTGGTTGCAGGATTTCATGAACATACCGCTGGGCTGTCATGGTGCCACGGAACAATACTAGGGGTGACCGTGTATTGTAGGCAATGGCACCCCATACCATCACACCAGCTGTGGGAGCGGTGTGTCGCTGTACAGCAAAGGCAGGATTGAAGCGATCACCACGGGCTCTCCACACACGAACACGATTGTCATCACTGCCGAGATTGAATCTGGATTCGTCGCTAAAGACGACCTGGTTCCATTCCGCTGCAGTCCAGTTTCCTCGTGCGCGGAAAAACTCCAAACGGAGGCGTCGATGGGTGGGCGTCAAGGGCAGCACACGTAATGGGCGCCGCGATACCAACTGTCCTTCAGCCAGGCGCCTTCCTATGGTTCGAGAAGACACAGCGGCCCCTAGTGAAGGTGCTACTTGTGCCTGGATGGCGGTCGATGAAGCAGTTGGCTGAACGCGTGCATTTCTGACTATGTGGCGGTCTTCTCGACGACTGGTCTGTCGAGGGAGTCCTGAGCCTGGTCTTCGTGTACATGACACCACTGGTCCCAACACCTCCTCACAATACAATCAGAGCGGCCTAATTGACGAGCTACTCGCCTAGCTGACCACCCAGCTTCCATCATCCCGACGAGTCTCCCTCTCTCAAACTGCGACAACTGCGTATACTGTCTTCGAACACGGCGTAATGGCATGTCTACCTCAACTCTTCCTTTGTAAATGATTCAGCACACTCAAACAAGCTTTGGTTACCTGTTTTATACTCCACAGAGTACGATGTTCAACGCCCTCTACCGGCTATACGTAATGCGCAATCACGCTGCATTTCTAATCATTTCCATATCTCCCCGACATGTACCTTCATTGCAAGTTTCGTTACGATCCCGCAATTATTTCTTGGTGCGCTAATTTTTTTGTCCATGAGTATATATTGTGGTGCTACAGCTGAAAATATTTTCAATGTTCCAGTATGCTTTGTGATGACTTTTTATGCTAAAACAAAATTTCTCCCATTGAAATTTTAGAACAACGAATGAATACTAAAATCTAAACAATGTACATGTTAAAATTCTCATCGATATTGTGCTCTTCTTTCTCAATCGCGCGCAATTTTTTCCATTAGATTTTGTGTAATTCTATACAAACTTCTTACAGTACTAAAGAAAAATAATAATAATAATATTAGAAGAAGAATAATAAACCAGAAATAAACTTTCTAGGTAATGCATCTTTTTGATATTGATACTTTTTTAGATAAACGAAGAAATTTATGAACCTC
>JAFIDM010005346.1:26637895-26662174 GCA_023159025.1 Thereuonema tuberculata | reverse complement strand
ACATATGTATTTAATATAAAACAATACCAAGAAAATAATAAGTATAACTTCACTTGTAATTTATTCGTAGTTTATTTGTGAACTTTCTTCTGTTAAGAATGGACTTTCTCAGATTACAGAGCAAGTATTGGCGAATGAACAAGTCAGACTGAAAATCTTAGAATCACAAGAAATAAAACATAAAAACTAGATGTTTCTAGATGTAAAAAGCTTTTGTTTCATTTATATTAAAGAATGAAAAAATATAATAGTATTTAAGTTAAATTTCCTATTAGAAAAAATACATCACTGAAAATCGTAGTATTTTGTAATCTTCTTTATATATATATATATATATACTTGTTGCTCTAGGATTCGGGAAATGAAACTTGACAAAGCAAAGCTGATTACGGTTGGCGAATGTCGCCTATAATAAGACTTAGGTCAGTGGGATTTCGCTTCTTGAATTCTATTTTCAACAAAGAAGTGAGGAATACCGCAGAGACACCATTAAGATATTAACATGACTTTGCATTACCTACGACGGTTAATATCTTACTTCATCATAATGGATTAATGAAGATTAAAAATCTTGCTTGAACTTTGTTCTTCAACAATTTTGAATAGCCTAATTTATCTCTGACTTTCCAAAAAAAAATAGTAAATATCGGAAAAATTCACAAAAAAGTTAGATTCCGAAATTTTTTTAATAAATAGTCTTTTATTAAGTCTTTTCTTTGCTGAGTTTCAAAAGTAATAACTTAAAAAAAAAGTGGAATACCGAAATCCAAGCTAAGTGTGAACTTTAGCGGAAAGAATTTAAGTGATAACGCCAATAAATGCACAAGAAGGATTATTGGCGCACTAGACAATTAATTACAAATGCTGTCTCCATCCATCTATCCATCCAAGATGGAAAAAAAAAAAAGCGGACTCTGTCTTCCAATGACAATTACAGAATATCTGCAGTACACTACGAGATTCTACCACCCTCTCCCATATTGGCACCGGAACAGCTGTGGAAGTGTCGTATTTTATCTATTTAATCGGTCAAGAATTACTTAAAAGCTCATGGCGAGTAATCCACGTTATTCATCAATTTTTCAAGTCAAATACAGAATGACATACTTTGATTTTTAAAAATCAAGAAATGGAATTATATAAATGCTTAGAAAATCTTAATTGTAATTCACTTTCAACCTGTAAAAATTATTGCTTTTATAATCTCTTAGATAATACAAAAGAGATAACATATTAATCCTAAGTTATTTCAAAGCTAAAAAATAGGATTAATAAGTTATCTCTTTTCTATTATCTAAGAGATTATAAAAGCAATATCCCACGCATTCTCCGACTACTAAAATCATTGTCTCCCAACTAATCGAAACACCTGAAATAAACTGATTGAAACACCCTAAAAATCGAAGTCTGAAGAAAAATATTTCAAATATCTTTCTCACGTTGTTTTTAATCTTCCAATTTCTCATTTTTAACAGTTAATGTTTTAATTGTTGAAAACTTTAATATATACTGTACATATACTTAAAACTTGATACAACTTGCACAATATCTGAATTTTCATAACTGATTACTAGAAACAATAAGTTGTAGACATCAACAAAAATCAATTAATCAAATGACTGTTTTACTGCATTCAGCAGATTTCTGTTACAATGTATTTAATTTTTTTATAGATTGTTGTTTTGCGCTTTTTTCCATTGTAGAAAATTCCATTCACGAAATTTCAGAATGGCTTCAGGCAGATACTACTTACGCACAGTACTTCAACAAATTGCCTTAATAAATCTTACAGACAAGTTGTTCTGTAGTACAAAAAAAATCTTCTTTCTCCTTTTAATTGTATTTGATAATATTCTTACCACAAGATTAAATTAGATTATTAAATAACAATTAACTTTTAGCAAACAAATCAAAAACTCTGAATAGTTAAGACTTTACTATTATCAAGAACGATACGGAACTCATGGTTCAAAATTGTAATATTTTTCTGTTATTATATACAGTACCTTTCGTTAAAAAATAAATTAGGAATTCCTAAATTCAAAATATTTAGCTACAATCATTTAACTTTTGAATAGTTAAAACCAATAATTTTTTTGCACCGAGTAATTGCTTCCCATCGAAGTGCCATCTTCGTAGCCGAAGGTCCGTGTTCTAAGAATTTCAAGTGTTCCCAAGATGGCGAACCCCTATACGACTCCATAGATTTTTAGGGACTGAGGTGGTTCCCCTTTGCCTTCGTCAGGAAATCATTAAGGAATGAATTCTGACCGGAAGAGAAAGAAGAAGAAGCAGACAAACACAGGAAAGAAATTTTTTACAAAGAGCCATGCCCACGCCGGGATTTGAACCTAGTTTCCGATGTATCTGCCTTATGCGAGGCCGACGCCTTGCGCACAAGACCACGTCGGAACGGCAAACCAATACTTTAATATTACTTTAAAGCAATAAATCATTCATATTTCAAAAAAAAATTAAGTGAATACAAAAAGGTAGACCAACTAAAATATTCGTATTTTTATAGGACCATTTTTCTATATTTATTAATTTATTTATTAAATGACGACTTACTTAAGAAGATGTAGTCCATTAAAATACAATAGAAGCTTTATGTATTGTACTTTAACAAGCTATTTTTTCTACTAAAAATAACATCTTCTTTACTCTTATACATATAAATATTTAGTAGCGCAAATAAATATTTGAAAATTAAACATGAAGCACGATTAAGGAAATTAAGGAAACTGCAGTATAGGAAAGGAAAAAAGAGGAAAATGATTATGTGATTAACCTAAGTAGTAGAAATGATAAAGAAATGTTCTTATTAAATAAACGACTGTACTATGTTTATGAAAAAGGTAGATGTTTGAATATTAAAACTGTGCCTAAATTACATGAAGCTACAAGTAATTTAAATGTCACAGATAAATCACAACTTATCAAGAAATTGGTATATTATAAAGCGAATTTTACGAAAGCAACAAATAATAATCTTAAAAATGAAGAGTTTGAAATTATAATGAGAAAAGGGAAGGAATAGAATTTGCATTTATCTAAATGCGATAAAGGAAACCATTTAGTTATAATGAATAAAGAAGATTATGTTGAAAAATTAAATAAATTGGTGGATGATTTACATTAAGAAAATTCACAAATTTCCAACTATCAGATTTACAACAATTTGAAAAAGATTACTAAAGAATGGATAGAGAAAAGAAGCTATAAAAGAAAGAGATAATATATTAAAAGAAGCATGCACCACTCCTATTCTAGAAGGAACGATTCCTGGTCCTTCCAATGATAAACGCATACAGAAGCCCTTTACGTAACCTTGCAAGGAAGATAAATAAGATTGTTAAAGACTTTAAACTACTCAGGGAGGATATAATAATAAAGAACACCAAAGATTTAGTTAAGAAATTGGAACATACGCTTGATAATGATAGAAGAATTTACATGTTCTCTTTGGATGTCGACAGTATGTATACCGGTAGACGAAACATTAATTATTACGCAACAATTAGCTTTTCAACATAAAGAACAGTTAATAAAACGTAATGTGAACAATATGGATATTATAAACATAACTGAAATAATTAAAAAAAATTAAAATTGAATTTTAAAAAAATTAGTAAATTTAAAAACGTTTATGTGCAATTAAAAAGATGGATACAACCGGTTTTGGCTTTGATAAACAAGGCTTCTTCAAGTGACCAATAATTTAGCATTCTTGTTACATTTGAATATAAAAATAAATGGAAGAATATTCTATGTGAAAAGGTAAATAGCAGTGACATGAAAAATGATATGGGGATGATATACATATGCTGGAATGTGATAATTGTGGGAAATTCTATTTAGGGGAAGCAAGAGTAAGGAATCGTATAGTAGAACACAGTAAGTACATAAAAAGAAAACAGACTTATCAGAGGTTGCTGAACACCGTTCTGGATGTGGACATAAAATGAAAAATGTAGTAAAAACTTTATACGTGGAGAAAACACAACCACAAGGAAAATAGTAAAAAGCATTCTTATGAGAAATACTAGAGGTCTCAATATAAACATGAACGAAGGAGCTGATAATAGATGAAAGATTTGTAAATTTAGCTGGGGATTTAATTAATTTGAAATCATGTAAAATTATGCATTTAAATGAATAAAATTACTAACAATCAACTTGAATTTGTTGGCCGTCAATAATATATTACTTTAATGAGGAAAAGGTCTTCTGGAGATGTTTATACTTTGATATGTTACATATTACTAAGTGCCTGTTATTTTTCTTTCTTGTTTCGAAATTATTATGCTTGATAAAGGAAAGGTTTAGAAAATTTTCGAAAATTTGCGTTATTAAATATTTATATATTCAAGACTGAAGAAAATGTTATTTATAGTATAATGACTCTTAAAATTAAAGAATTAAGGAATAAGAACGGATATTAAAATTATTGAAGCTATTTTTTTTGTTAAGTTTGATGTCTTTAATTTCTTTTTCCTTCTATAATAAATTAAAATATTTGCATTCCAATAAATTGGAAAAAGCTTAACTCAACTATCTAACCGAAATCTTTTACAAAAGCAAATAACAATTAAATATTTTTAAATTTAATGCATTACATTAAAACTTCATTATAAAAAAAAAGAAAATCATTCGTTCCAATTACTGAGATTTTTTTTCTTTTCATAAAAACTTACACAATGTGGATATTTATTGTTATTTTTTCTTCTTTTGTTTAAAAGAAAAAAAAGAAAATATAACTTATTTCTATAAGTAGTATAAGTTAGTTTTTCTTTAACGTATTTCAGGACTGAATAGTTAGGGGAAAATAAATTTATTTAGCTATAATTTTTGTATTTATCTCATTTAAAAGAAAAACTTTTTAAAAATCATGCTGGGTTTTATAGAATAGAAAAACATCTTTTTTTCTTCTTCTTCTTCCCTTAAGGAACTGGAAAATGGACAGACATTGCTTAAGTGATGTTCGAATTGAAACAGTCTAGTTGGTCAACATAAAGTTGGACAACCCCTTACAGCAATATTTGCCTCACTGCTGTGTCTCTTGCTATTTGTGAAGAGTCCAAAAACTCTGTCGGCATTAATACCTACTGCTCCTGCAAAGCCTTTCTAAGCCCCTGGAAGATTTGGAGATAGAGGTAGGGGGAAACAAACGCTTGTCTCTATAGCATTGAGGCTGAGAAAACAGTCTGACTGCTCCATATGGTTGGTGGAAAGGCCAAGTATCCATTACAGCTTCTCAGAGATAATATCACTGTAAACTTTTTACTAATGAAATCCAATCGTTAATATTAAATCTACGATAATGAATTTGATAACTCAAATATTTTAGAAACACTATGAAGTAATAAATTTTTCTTTGTTGTTACCTATGATATGTGATGAACTAGTTAATTTGCTACGAGATTAAGTTAAGGTAAACAGTTGTCGTACAATTTTAATGTTGCTCTTTAAAATTCTAAATTAGTTATTCTATTTTGTGAATAGAGATTCTAAGTATAAGATATTATATATTTGATTTATGAGTATATAAAAAAACTGCTGGTTTTATTTATCAATCATTACAAAGCTATCTTTTAATAACAAAATTAATAATTATGAGTAGTTCAAGTGTTAAGGAAGATATCAACGGATTGGAAGATCCAAATTCCATGCATTAGTCATTTCTCCGACAGAAGAGTTCTAGAATCTACCGTACCATCTATCAATTTGTTTTTTCTTCTATTCGGTTTTCTTTCGCTGGTAATCACGTGTATGTAATATCTTAGTCCTCAGATCTTCACCTCCTTCCGATACATCTGTTGGTAGCATGAGTATCTGGCTCCTGTGATGTACAGTTTAAATTTTGACTTGGAAAACGAGCATTATGCTTTAAACGAACAATTTTTCAGTAGATTGAATTTTGTCTTTAGTTGTTGAGGGGGTCATTTGCCATCCGAAGAATATAGTTACTTCCCCTCGTAAGCCTTTTGGGTCTTGCACTGGCTGAGTAGACTTGGCTAATGGCAGCGCGAAAATGCTGCCCCAAGATCTCAGCTTGACTCAAAAGACATTCCATTATCATTTTATAATGAATTGGATTCTTTTATTCACCAGTTAGTGTTTTTCTTATTATTATGATTTATTTATTTATTATTTTTTTCTTTCTTTTTGGTCAAATTCCTTTTGTGGTGAGCGTTTAGCTGCCTATGTATTTCATATCAACAAAACATTGTTGTTTTTTTCTTTGTTGACTTTATTGTTATTTGCCATCCGAAGAATACTTTTTTTAATAGTATTCAGAGAAATTAATTCTTCAAATTAAAACTAGAGACCTAAAATACCATTTGAAACAATGCAGGTAAAAAAAAAATTGATTTTAAGCTTCAAAAGTATTAAATTTCCAAAAACTATAAAATTTTAATAGTGAAAATATTTCAGTTTGCATTATCTACTTGAATGGCAATTCGATTGAACCTTACATTTAGCTTCAAATGCACGCCTATGAATAAAAGTTGTAAAATTGCGATCAAACGGTTGCTTCTCGTAATTTGTAAGCGAGCAACGAAGATGGAAAACTATGGCAATAATGCATGACCCCTAAATCTGTCGAAAGCACTACAACGGTGGAAGGAAAAAAAAGAAAAGTGGTTAAATTAATCTTTCATGCAAGTTGGGGTGGAAAAAAAATGTAGATTTCAGACGTACAATGCTTGGAAACGAGAAACCGTTACATTTCTAAAAATACTGGGAGCCACTTATGAATAATTCAGAGTGAATGCAAAAGATTAGATTTAAGAAAGGGATTAAAATATCAAAGAAAAGAATTACAAAGAAATCCTTCTTAGCTCTGGTATTCTATTTATTGCTGTTAATTTAAAGCTTGCACTTCAGGTAAAACTTCAACAGAATTAAATGGAAAAGAAAAGATTTTTATTTAAATATAATACATTATTTAAACATTCGTTATTCATGAGATCAAAAACAATAATGCTGATAAAATCATTGAAATCCAAATTCTTTCAGGAAAAACAAACAAACAGAAAATAGACAAATTTTCTCAAAAAAAATGTATTTATAGATTATCAATTGAGAGGATATTGTGGTATCTACAGGTTGGTGTTACAATTAAAACAAAGAGTACCGGTATAGTGTTTTAAAGGTTGAGTATCAAAAACATCAACGCACGCAACTAATGCATTTTGTAACAAAGCAAAGAAATTAAGATTTTGTATTTGGTTCTTTGCTTAATGATACTTCCTGAAACAAATGGGAAATAACAAATGGGAATTTAGTAAAAGTAATATTTCCAAATATTATGTTTAAGCAGTTTCTAATGACGGTTTTTAATGAGTAATTTTTGTACACCAAATTGTTTCTTGTTTCTCGATTTATTCACTAAAAAGTACTTTAAAAGTTCAGGGATTTGATGAAGAACTTGGAGAAAATGTGACGATATATAAATATTAGAATATATTAATATTTGTAGTTCTGCCTGGTTTACATTGAAATTCTGATTTTATGCCAGTGACTGGCCACTTGCGGGAAAGGAACAACGGAAATGAAACAGAACCTAACTAATTAAGATTTGATCTACATTTTGATTTGATGAAACCTATTTTCGGTTTCATAAGATTGTATTTCATACGAATTACAAAACAGCGGTTACTCTTCAATCACTGCTATCAGTAAGTTGACAAGATATTGACAGCGATTTGCGATATAACACCCAATTAATAATTAATAATAATACTAAATAATTTTAATGGCAAGATTTGGGTAATTTAAAAAAATGAATGTCACTAATTTTTATAAAATAGATTATAAAAATCCAAATGCCAAACTAGACTCTACTTTCTCGCTATTCTAGTTAAAATTGCCAATTTGAACTTTAATGAATTTAAAAGATATTTTGTAAGCAAATGCGTTAAAAAGAACTGACTTAGTAAAAAATAAATTAAGTAGTAAATAAATTAATAATTTTTAGATATAAGTTTCAATAGCTTGAGGCTGAAATTTTAAAAGAAAGTTCCTGAAATATATGAATTACAAAAATTAAGAATGACTGTCACTCGTTTTACATTTTTCACAGATTTTACGAAATCTACAGTATCACCAACCGTTATGATTCTAGGTTTCATAAGATTAATAAATATATTATCTTTTAAAGGAAATTTTGACGCACTTAAAATATTTTTTTAATAAAAATTCAACCTTTGTAATCATCATTCATTTCTTTTTATAATAAAAGACTGCGAAAAAAATAGAATCTCTAAACCAAAAACATAAACAAAATTTAATAACGTTTTCATTTTATTGTCTACTACAAAGCAAAGAAAGGAAAGTTGAATTCTTCTGATTCCTTTGCTCGGTCCGCTCAATTCAATTGACTTTCTGGTCAAAGCATCCGTAAAACAATCCGAAACGAAATCTGTTGTTAATGCATTCTTGGAGCGAAATTGGAAGCAATGTTTACATTCCTAAATACCTGGACAAAAACTTCCAATCGAATTTCATTCTGAGCAGCAGAAAAATATTGGATAAAAAAATAATACAAAACAAAATAATAGTCTAGGTTTTCTTAGATTGTGATTCAAGAAATAAAGTATCTCAAATTATTATTCGTGGATATACTTTTAAATGTATAACATATTCAATAAATATGGATGTTATCTGATTACATATGTAATGATGGAAATTATAACAATGTCACTAAGTTTAATTAAAAAATAAAATTATAATTTTAATTTTACGTATAGCTAAAGAGACGGTACCTTTGAATCACTTTTGTAAACTTAAAGAAGTACAAGATATTCTTATATAAGTTTCAGTTTCAAGAAACTTATATAAGAATATGTTGCACTTCTTTAAGTTGCATTGACAGAAAATATAAGTTTCCAACGTTTTTGAAAACCTCTTAGTACTCAATCTTCACGTTCTAGTAGATTTAGACTTGTACCATCATTAAACGAATTTGATACTTTATTAAAAATTTATAACTGTTATGTTTATTGAACTAGTAAATTGAGTAAATTACATGAATGTTTGCATGAATGTTTCATTGCTTCAGGCTGTCAAAAGTCTATTATTGATGTGCACAGTGTTGCATAACCAAAGGACTTAAAGGCCCACGGGAATATTTGCTATAAAAATATTCAATGAAAATAGTCAGTAAAACATAATTCAGTAAATTCAGTAATTCAATAACATTATTAATAGTTTCGCAGCAAACATCAAGTCAATAACCTTTCTGGATTTATAACCGTTCTCTACAAATAATTTGCATGTTGCCATCATTGACTCGATAAGTTTTTTCATTGCACATGATCAATCTTAGAACGAAACAAGAAACTCAATACATGCTTAAATAATGATTTAAATATTCAAGATGAATCAGATTATTACAACAATTTCATTTCAGAACTATATTAATTAAAGTTGTAAATTTCACCTGCACAGAAACGACGTGCCAGTAAAGTTAAAAACAAAACTAAATAAAACAAAAACATTCAGATTTTAAGATAAGTAATTTTAAATACAAATAACGATTTATTTATTTTTTAATATTTCAGATACTTAAGCAATACTTATCATTCAGAAAAATAGAAAGCAAAAATAAAACCAAAAGAATAAGGACTGCACTTTCCTATTCTATTAAAATTTTCATCGGAATATACTTGAAAAAGTTAGAATTTCATTTCGAATTTCTGTTTATGTAAAACTAAGGGCATGATATAAAATAAAACAATATCTATTGAAAGTGAAGAATCAGAATTTTATGTTTCTATGAAATCAGAAAAATTAGAAAAAAAATAAAGCTTTATAACCGAAAAGTTAAGAATAATAACTTTTAGTAGAAATCTATTATGGTTGTTTTTGTCAATGATGTATTATTTAGACTGAAAAGTAAATTATCAGTAAATAATTTGCGAAACATGGAATAAATTTAACTTAAATAGATAACGAATAAAAATAATTTCGAATTGTTGTTTTCCTATGTTTTTGAAAAATTTGATATGAATTTAATTTCGCGTTTAAATCTCTACGAGCAAATAAATAAAGCAAGATTTACGAGTTTCCTATCTTTAGCAATGAACCAAAATGACCCTAATCCCATTTAAATCTTTGAACGTTTGAAAGAGGCTTCCAAACAATATTACAAAAACATGAACTTATGGAAAGCTCTTATCTTTCTATTAAACTTTCAATTACGTTTACCGTGTAATGTAGTGTGAATTGAATATGATGCATAAACACTTTTCATGTCCCTGAATGTCTTTTCCTTTGACTGCCAATCCATTTAATCTTCTTTTTGACACGTTGAAAGATTTCCGCCCTTACATTGCAAATTTAAAAGCCACTTCTGCAGTTTTCCATTTATCGATTACAGTTTGAAAACTTTCAAAAGTTCCTTTTTGTGTCTCAGTTGCATGATTACAGCGATAGAAATTTTATTTAAATCAGTGATCCATCATTGTAATTATAACGCTCCGCTTCGGGGAGATGAAGGCTGACGTGGAAGAAACAACTTGGGATTTCATTTTCTCAGTGAACCGTTACTGCTTCATCAAATTTCTGTGGCTTCTTAGTTTTCCAGACAAGGCAGAGCGCCCTTCCGAAGAGAAAGGCCCGTGTACTTATTATCATTCTGCGGCTTTCCTTACCAGAATCACAATCCAAATTACCGGAGAGCATCTTCTGATTACCATTCCTTTGCAAGGATACAGGAATCCCAGTGCAAATTAAGCACACTACGTCTTTGCTTGATTGCCTTTCAGCATTCAGAACATACCCCTAGTTCAGGATGCTGAAAATGCTGCAGTGGAAATTCCAAACTTCTGCGAAAATTTACGAACCAGTATAATTCAAAGAAAATTTCAACTTATGTTATGGTCTAATAGGCTGCAGATACTAAACAATGAAAATTTCTTGAATTTCTTCCATAATGACTTCACCACCATAAGGAATAAAAAGAAAGCATATTTTATTATGGAAGAGCATGAATGAATGGCAAATATTTATCTTTCTTGAATGTTTTTAACAGTTATCTGACTGAAAATTGGTTAGCTGTGGATTTTGTTTATTTAGAATACCAGGATTAATTACAGCAAAGTCTTTGTGAAGCAATATTAAATCCTTCTTTACGTTTAAAGAATACTGATTCTATAATAATCAAGATAGTATACGATATATAATAAAATATTATCAAAGCATTAATATCGATGTTTATTTAGCAGATATATCATTTAAACCAATTCAATTATTGGAAAATGACATTCATCAACTATTCTAATCACTACAATAAAGATCTTAACAGCTGTCAATATGATGCCCTAAATGGGACAGTTGTCAGCGGTACGAAATGAAGACATCCTGATTATGATATATATTAAGTTCTGTGAATTACAATTAATTGCTGAATCATTTTGATCCAAAAATTTCTGTACGACCGACAATGAAGTTTGCAAATGCATTACAGCATTTAGCTTTTAACGCTGCTGAGCTGCCATAATAAATAATTCAATAAATATATCAAATTAAATTTATTTTCGCATTGCAAGATTAAAATCGTTTTACGGATATGCTAGAATGGTATGTAGATGATCAAATTTTATGTTGCCATTTGGAATAGGAAAGCGAACTATGATCAAATTTCGGCGAAAGATATACAGTTCTGGTGACCTTTAGAGGTCCAGCAGCAGTTACGATTCTATTTTGGCGCTGGGATTTCAATTAAGGCTTGATCAATAAAAGGATGCCAGGAATGCATGAGAGTGATGGAAAGTCCACTTAAATTTCATGAATGTGGTTCAAATTAATGTCCACAATTTTATTTGCGGAATATGAAAATACCCTTCATTGCTATCTTATTCAAGGTATTACAATAATCTTGACTTCTGATGTGGTATTCCTTTCTTTGTGTGGTAGACATTCATTTAAAACAATGAGCTCTGTATCTCTATAATTATTTTGCAGCTGAAACTTTATATATGTTGTTATAAGCAATTTTTAAAAACAATATAGACACATTGACTTGATAATAAAAATTTAATTAGCAAATTTTAAAGATTTGTTTAACAGGTTTAACAAATTTTAGAGGTTAACAAATTTTAAAGATTTTGTACCTACTAAAATAATTTAAATTTGTAGATGTCCAAAAAAACTCTGAAGCTAAGAATACCAAATAGTTATTCACCTCATAATCAAAATATGTTCAATAACAATTGCATTAAAAAGTTAAGACAAAGAAGGATATTTTCATTGGATTTCCTACAAGGAACAGCTTCTTAAGATATATTTATGGTGTGCAAAGTTTCGAAGGAAAGACTCCAAAATGAATGTGCTATAAAACAAATATCAACAGAGTCCTCAATGATGCTAAATAGATTTGTAGAAAAAAAGTTCAAAGGCTATGACTCATAATATCACCATCAAAATAGTCGATTAAATTCATTTAGATTATATATGGACGTTAACAACTAAAAAGGTTGTTTTGCCATAAGGACATTTTTAACGAAATTTATTAAGAAAAGATGAACTGTTACAAATGTAACAAATAAATGATTTCAAATTCTACCTATCTTAATAACATAAGCCACCTACTATTAATAACAAAACTATTTGTCTAAGTAGGACATGTCTAAGAAATTCAACTACTAAAGCATGTTTCATAACATAAATATTATTTCTAAAACTATTACTACTTGACTTAAACATTTAAGTTAAAAATTTCAACATTCAAGTCTTCAATACCTATAAATTTAAATGTCTTCTTTCAATTATTAATTTGATGAAGGTATTCAAAGGAAATTTAGTAGATGGATTTCTATTTTACTAGTTCGTAATACTAGTTGATATGCCATCACGTGACGCTAAAAGCTTCCTTTACAAATCTCAAGAATGGCATATGAACGTTTCAACTTATTGACCCCAAATCTTCGGCCGTTCTCTTTCTGACGTCATCAGTTCTTTGAATGACAGCATTGAAAGGCAACAAGAAAAGCAACTTTCATTAAGATAAGAACTGATCGGTTGGAAAGAGAAACATCAATCACATGTCTCGTGAATTCTGCAAAAAATCCCAACGGAACGCAGAAGGAAAACTTGCTAACTTCTGATAGAAATGATAGGATTTTTTTTCTTATTACTTAATATGTATAACAAAGAAAATTCATTCTATAGTCGCTGTAATTCATTTAATATACTAGAAAAACGTTCCTAAAAAGGGAAGTTTAAGGTATTTCCATATTAATATTAATTGAACCACAATATTTCGGAGAGTTGTCGCCATATATTTTAAGAATCTCAATTGAATTGATGAACCTTTCTTATTTACGTGAAATGTTCATCATATCTTATTCAGATACGATGCACATCTTATTCAGATAACATCACAGCTTTTTTGTCATCTGAATTTATATTAAGTCATAGTTTGATTCGATACAACACAAAATGGTATCATATTTACATCAGGATTCCCATTTAGAAATGATTGTTTGTTCCTGGAAGCGGAGACTGAGGAAATTGGTTATTTTTATTTGCTTAGGGGCTGTTCAAGTATTACGTAAGTATTCAAGGGGGCGGGGGGGGGGTCAAGCGTTGTTTATTTTTGCTGACAAGGGGGATGGGGATCAGAGCAATTTTTACGTATGATCGATAAAATATGTAATTTTGACTATTATAATTTATTTTTCAGTGGTACTTACTGCTAATGATTCGGCAAATTTTACGTAAACACAGAAAGGGAGGGTAAGGGATTCTGCTTATTTTCACTTACAAGGGTGGGGGTGGGAGGGTGTCTAAAATGACTAAAAATGTTTTTACGTGTTAGTTGAACAGTCCCTTACAAAGACAAAACGATGGTGGTATAAACATTTTTTGTAATTATTCATTATAATAGTAAGGAGGCTGTGCGGCTATATATTTTTTAACTATTTTTAATCAAGATGACAATATTACTAAACACTAATAATTCTATTACCATTAAGAATATATTATATCAGCTGTAGGTGAAGATTCCTAATATCAGATTAAGTGACGGACCCCAATGAACAGTCCCAGAGCTTTGTCTTATATCATATGGGTTCCACATAAATATACATAGGATCCAATTAAAGAGCGCTAAAAGCTGATTCATATCATAGGATCTACGTGATAAAAGGCAAAGTTCTGGGACTTTGCAGAAGGTTCTGTCACTTAATCTGATATAGAAATCACCTAAGTCCATATCACTTAAGTTCGTAACGAGGTCTGGACTAAAGATTGAAAGATGCTAAATCAGTTAATAGAATAAGAAATGTTTCAGCTTTCCAATACATTTTTATTAATTCTTAGGCATTATTTATTAGTAGAAATTTAAAACTTCACAACATATTTTCTGAGATCGTTCGGGATATAACACAAGAAGCAAGAAAACTGCTAAAACATCGTCTCAGCTCACAAATGCATCAGAAAAGAAGTCTCGTAATTCTAAAGCCAATGTTAACGCTACGTAGCACGTGTTATCATGTGTTCTGAACACTTTTTCACGAAGGTTCCAGACCCGCGACATATGAGCAATAATAGATGATGTGAGTGAGACCATACCAACTTCGAATCGGCCGATTGTAAAGGATTACGGTGCACTACAATTTGCCTGTATATCTCAGTTTTAGAATAATTTAAAACAATAAGAATTCCCATTATAAGCGCAAAGTATTGATAACCAAGCATCATTAAATACATTAAATACGGACTCTAACAATAGCAATGAGACTTAAGTGAATGACTTATGAGACTTACGAGAATTAATCTTAAGTAAGAAGACTAATCAAAACAGAAGATAAAAATAAACTTAAGTAGAATTCACTACTTAAGCCCAATATGAGCTTAATAACATTATAAAACGCTAACCTTAAAAGCAAATAAATATAAAAATTACATGACGTTTCGAATAACATTGAGGCGACATTCAAAAATGAATCCTTCGTCTGTGGGGATTCGAAACGTTGTGTAAGTTTAATCTTTATATTTATCTGCTTTTATTCGTATACAAGTACTTTTATGGTCAGTGTTTTATGATAATGTTTCGGCTGCACGTAAAGATCTTTATAATATGAACATAATAATTTAGACTAAATACTCTGAAAAAAAATCGCAAATATAATAATATACGGAACAACATATATAAATTCAGTATAATGTAATATAATGCAATATACTAAATATCCACTTCTAATCTCCAGTACAGTCTTTGCAATTTCTTCAATGTTTCAGAACAGAAATTTTTCCGAACCAACCACTCAAATTATTGTAAATTTAACATTAAAATTCATCTACTTATGTATAAGAAACTATGCAACATAAAAGACAAAATATCGTTCTCTTAAATTGCTTGTTCTCTTGGGTTATCATTGAATAAGGAACCTATAAGTTACTTGTAAATAAATTATTCGTGGTTTAATCTTGTATATTGAGATTTGGTGTTTGTTTGAATTAATGACTTGGGTGGTGCTAAATTTACAAAATTATGCACACATTCTCAAAACGCAATCAATTAATATTTAATTTCCGGAACAAACACCAGTGAACCCAATTTCCACAATTACAAGTCAAATCAACTAATTTATTACCGTCATTTCTTATTATATTGCTGTAGGAAATTATCTTGAATCAACACCATTCAGACGCCAAAATATTCATTAGCGGTTTGTGCAGTGATGTATAATTTGCAAGCGATGGGTCGTCCTCTTGGATGAATAGTTTAAGTTTGACATCCGTTTAACGTCCGGTCCGGATTGAATTCCTTGTTAACTTCCGGAAAAGGGTGCAAACCAATACTGAAATTTATTGCAAGAGTACGAAATTCAGCCATAAACCACTAAAACCACGAACTTGAGGCAAAGTATTGATTGCATAATAATTTATGAATAACCTAAGTACTTCCTACAGACCCTTAATTTGTATTTAGTATTAAACATTAAATCATAAGAATTCATAAGATAATAGGGTTAATAAAAATTATTGATTATTATATACATTTTTCGCAGCAACTTTTTTTACTGCATTTTCAAATGAAATATAAGTGAATAATATTAAAACAATATGAGAAATTTCAAAAAATTTCAAAAATAATTAACAACAATTAAAAAGAAGATAAATATAACAAGATAAACTGTAAACTGAATGTTAACAGGAAGCTTTCATGAATTTAACTTAAAAGATAACAAAAGCTTTAAAAACATACAGAAAACCGATAAAGACTTCATAACATAATTAAAAAGTGAACAATGAAATAAATTGGTCACAGCAGGAATGTCAAATTTTCGGTTCATTAATTCGATGGAAAATCTTTGAATGTAAAAGGCCTCTTTTACTTGTAATTTCTGATAATTGTAATCAATATCTAAAATTTTTATGTCAATTCAATATGATTTGGAAATTTGCGTAAATGTTCAGTAATAGCCGATTTAAAATTTGTGGAATTTTGAGTTGTAGAGAAGTTTTTGTTATCTAATTGGTGCTGTTTTATTCTTTTATATAAATTTTGCTTAGTAAGACCAATATATCTGAGACTGCATGATTTACAATTGATTTGGTAAATTACTCCTATTTTTATGAGAATAAAAAAGGATTTATTCTCATAAGACCTTTAAAAAGAAACAGGTATAGAGGATCTTCGGAAATAGCAAACTTTAGAATGATACAGCCTGTCTCGGTATGCTATTAAGGAAGTCTTCTGGTAAGTGATGAACCTCCATAGAAACAGTCTCTTGTCTGCATCTCAGCGGTTAACCCAACCCTGTATTAGTGCAGGAGACAAAAGATGTCGATGAATTCCTAAGATAAACTTGATGATGATACCCTGGATAACCACCATCACCATCCCAAGGACCACAGTCATGCTGAACAGAGATGTGACATGCCGTTAATATTCTTGAACTCTTAGAAGACTCATCTTCCTGCTTTTCCATCAGTTTTAGAGCTTAACTTTAATTTCTTCAAAAATGCATCTCATTTTCCATTTTTTTTTTCAATCAAAAATGTTAGCTCAGAGTAAATATTAAAAGAAAACCCACTAAAATTATGGAAACTTTGATCAACAGAAAAGAGAGAATTTTAAATAACATAGATAAACATTAAATGAATTATTTATGGTATTTAATGAAAGTTTACTACAAAGAAAATATGAATTACTGAAAAACTTTAGCTATTTTCTAATTTATGATTTCACATAATCATACATTTGAGCCAGCGTCGTCAGCATTAAGATAAAATTTAATAATATACATGCATGAAATTTTTATCTTAACATTTTAGAAAATAAGAAATTGCAAGCTTTTAATTCTTGAAAAAATATAATTTAGAAAAAAACAACCTTAATTTTAACCTCAAAAAAATAACTTTTAAGGTATGATAATTTATTGAATTAACATTTTTAATCTCTTTATTAAATAATAACATTAAAGTAACTGAAACTAAAAAAGATATTTAGAGATATTCTTCTATCTTTAAATGTTCTACATATTCATCCATAATTTACTGCATTTATTATTTCTTGGAAGCAGAAAATCATTTTTAAAGCTTCGTTTGTAATTGAAAAGGTTTAAATAAAAAATGAATCATTGTATAAAGATATACTGAATAAGTTTTTTAAAGTCGGAAGTTTCAAATAATTTAGTCGATTAAATTATTGCAAAAGTTTTTAATACAATATTAAATATTTTTTTTTATCTAAATATTTCATAGATACTTATAGATAATGAAAAGTTATTCTGAGATGTTTTCAATTTATTCTAACTGGGAAAAAACAACTGCTTTTAGTTACTGATTGCTGTTTTTGTTTTTATTTTTCACTATCTAACTTAGCATTGCAAAATTAAATGCAGCTTTAAAAAAATTGGAATTTACATTTTTCATTCAATTAACTTAAATGTCGTGATTTTAGTCATTTTTTTCCATTTTACATATTTTTTAAATTATGTGATGTTAATAAGCAGATGTAATTAATAAAATATATTGAAATGAGAATTTCAATAATAATAGAAATTTTTGCTCAAAGAAAATTAAGTCTTTAATTATTTGATTTAATGTCAAAAACAAAAGTACCCAAAGAACTAGTTAAAATACAATCAATGACAGAAAAACAGTTAAAAACAGTAGTCTTTGGGAAAAAAAATTGATTTTCTTTCCGCAGTGCCTAAATAAAATAAAGGAGGCTACAACATTTTTCAAGGGAAAATTTTTAGTCATACTAAATGATTATATGGTCATTGAGAAATAAAGTAACTTTTTAACATTATAAAATCGAAATTTATAATACAACAAATTTCTATCTTTCACGAAAATCTGCAAATTAGCAATTATTTTAAAATTATTTCAGCTTTAATATTTAAAATAAAATCTTACAAAAAAATGGGGAATAAGAAATTTTTGCTATTTGAAAATTACCAAAGTTTTTCATACAAAGTTACAGTAAGTCAACAAAATAATTGGACTGAAGCTGAAATGAAAACAGAATAAGTACATATATATAAATAGCCGTTTTCTTTCAGGGCGTGATCGTAAGAGTTCATTTGCAATTGATTTAATCATAATATCCATTATGCAAAACTCACTTGTTTCTGAGATACGTTAATTTTGTGTTTTGTTAGAAATGTACTTCAAATAGTGTAAATATTTCAATTATTTATGGAAATAAAAGATATTACATAAACCTTTATAACTCATTCGAAAGGTGATAAAACAAAGAACTTTTGTTTTGTTTTAAAGTCATTTGTACGTTTGTTGTATTATCAAATTTTAGAAACAAATCCACTTGAATGTACAATTTAGTTAAAGATTTTTTTGAAACTCTAATTTTAACAAGTGTAGGTTTTTAGCTTTTGTATTTTTATCATACTGGAGTTTTTCATAGTCTGTTTGCTACATTAAATGAATTACTGTGTAAACTAACGAGGAAAACGGAAATATTACAAAAAAAAAAAGGCTTGATTCTTTTATTAATTTTTGCTATTGTATTACTTTTGAGTACATTTCTAACTAAAAGCAAAAATTAACATATCTCAAAAAGTATTTGCGTATATGATCTCGGCTGTAGAACTAGTGATTACAGATGAAAAGTATTCGAAGAAAGTATTGAAAGAAATGCAAAAGAAGGATGCAGGACTTTAACAAGAATGGTGTAAATCATAGATAAAACTTTATCAAGCAGATATATCATGTGGCATGACTTTATATGTATTCCCAATTGCATGTGGAAATATAGTTTAGAAAAAACTCTAATTAATCCATCAAAAGGATGTAACTGTCATTTTATTTGTAACTCTCGTATGTTTTAATGCAATAACGTAGATTTTCCATTTTTTAATAAAATAGAAACATATTTAAGTAAATTTAAAGTCAATGATTTTGACAAAGTAAAGTGACATTCCAGACAAATAGAAAAACGGAGAAACGGATGTTTCCTAACTTATAACGATTAAATCTCTATGTTGAAAAGAAAAGCACGGTTTTGTAAGAAAGATGTGTCCCATCCTTTATAGTGTGAGATTCACCCAAATGTTTACAGCCCTGTCACGGTAGATTCTAGCCATTAATATCATAGTAACCCTGTATCATAACGAAATCTCTTTCAACTTCATGTTGAACTTCTACATCATTATTCCAATCCATAACTGTTCCCTAGGCTTTCACCCTATATAAATAAATACACGTCCATTCGATCGAAAACGGATGCAGAAAGATTCGTCTTCATAGAATCGATTTCCATCGCTCTACGCGCCAATTAAGGTTGCCTTTGGACTATGGAAAGAGATACCACAGGGCATGAAATGATGTTTACCTTGAACTATCAGGAACTTGACAATGGAAAAAATGAAGCAAGTTGCATATTCACGTTTTCTAATTGGTAAGTTATAAAAAAAAAGCATATATAAAACTTCATAAATCTTGCATCTGAAGGATTATAGTAACAAATATCAAAAGTTATTGCTTAAGTCACGTATTGAAGCACTGTATGTAAGTTGCTAACAATAACGATCTCAGCAACAACACTACTGATGTCTGTGCTAGTTGACAAGTAATTAAAAAATGTAGGATAGGACTTTGAATAATTGTCAAATTCCATAATTCTAAGCCAGACACGAAAGAAAACTTCAATAACTTATTATACACTTGGAATTATTGAGTTTAAAGGGATTTTAGTATCATGGAGTCAAGTTTAAGCCTACTGGCTACTTAATACATGAAGAAACATGAATACTATATTTGCGCCTTCAATTACCGTATTGCTATCTTCATTTTGTCATTTCAAATGATACACATAGGATGAAAAATCCTTCCGATTTTTTTAATTGAATTTCGAAAATTAATAAAGATACAACTAGTAAGTTATCACCATATATACCATGTGATTCATAAAGTATTGGACGTACTCGCTACACTTTGTTTTTATTTATTCCCCACTTCCAGGGGTTCCTTTGTGTTTGAAATAAACCCAACGGACCTACTACAATTTGTTTTATTTATCCTCCCCCCCCCCCCGGGCTCCTTGTGTTTGAAATAAACCCAATGGAGTCAATACTCCATTTAACTTAGCCTATTCTAATCTCACTTCCCTTTCCTTGCTCTTCCCGGTTGTGAAGAGTGGTGGACCATTATTTTTCATAGGGGAAGAAAAAAGGCTAAAATGGGGACCCCGTCATCCCACTCAGAATCGCACGTTCGATCCGGAAATCCATGCCCTATTTTACTTTTTTTTTAAACCGAATTTAACAAAAAATTTTCGATGTTCGTTCTTTATAGACCTATTTTTCCGGTATTTTATGAATCACTCTGTATGTTTTGTAAAGCCTTTTATATTTGAAGCCATTTGCTGTAATTTGAAGCCTATAATTAAATAATTTATAATAAAAAAAAGCTTTTTAGCTGTTACATCTATAACTGTACAAACAAAACTGTATAGTTTTTTAAATGTACACTATATGGCCAAAAGTATGCGGACACCCAGTGGTCGGAACGCGGATGCTCCTGAGGCATGTATTAGTATAATGAACGTTTTTTCACTTCTCCGCAGTCCAATGGAGATGAGCTCTTCACAATTACAACCGACGCTTCGCATTGACGGTGGAAATGTTCGGCTTGTGAGCGGCCGCACCGCCTTGGAAACCCAAGAAGTTTAGCTCTCGGCGAAGAGTTCTGCTGCTAGCGACAACGCCCGACGCACGTTGGAACTCCGTCGTCATCCTAACCAGCGAGACTTGCGATTTTGCTTTCCTACTCTATTCAGGGTTCGAGGCTACAGTCAGTCAGTTTTCTCGGTCTACCATTTTCCTGCAGCTATTGTTTCACTGCCTCGACATCTTCACTTTTCAATTACATCACTCACAGTTGATTTCGCAATTTCACGAACCGAATTCCTACAACGGCGCCATCCGATTATCACGCCACGTTCGAAATCACTGAGCTCGCCTGACTTACTCATTTTTTCGGGAACGCACAATTACGTCCCCCCCCCCCAGCCCCCACCAACGCTTTTTTAGCATTCAATGACGCATCAAATCTCCTGACCTACCCGATCTACTTCATCGGAAGGGTGACCGGATACTTTTGGCCGTATAGTGTATCTAGATAGCTATTAAGAGTTCCGTATTAAACGAAGACGAGTTCCTTTTTATTTTGTTGTTTTGCTTTTATTTTTTAAGTCGTGAAGATGAGAAAACAGAAAGGCCTACTTTAATTTGCAAATTCTAACGTCTCCTGAATACAGACATTAATTTTATTTTTCATTTTTCTCATGATTTATTTAAACTGTTAAATCGAATTAATAGGAAATCGCCTTAATGGATTAGCAAAAAGATTAAAAATTCTGTGTTTATGAGAATAAGAATTCATTGTTTAGATTCTAATGCTATGGGAACTTTCGCCATCTTCCCACGCCCCTTACTCGACAAGAACCCGTTTCGAAAATATTTCATTTAAAGAAGAATTTCAATAAGAGTTTGGTCGTACTTAGTCCTCGAATATGCATACAATGCTTCAAGAAGATCCATATAATGTTTGAGAAGCTGTTATAGAGGGAAAACACACACAATGATAGATTCTATGAGATCCACGTTGGTATTAAAAAATAGGTTAAGGAAAATACTCGAACTTACAAAGATAATGAATTACATTTACATTCATTTTGGGATATTAAAAATGGCTTAATTGATCTGTTTAACAAAAAACCTGAGATCCTAACCCATGCACTGCTACGCTTAGGATACAGACATGAAATTCCTCAACAGCCGCTTCCCCCTACTCGATGCCCCATAAGACATTATTGGAAAGAACTCCCTCAACCGAAGACATAATGTACCGCTACACTGAGCGAAAGAAGTACCGATGGAACGTAAACAGTCTTCGATAACTGACATGATGGAAGTTCAGTAAAAAGTTCCTTTCTATGAAAGCGTTATGTACATATTGGTACAATATCAGCTCTACAATCGTTACTGTAGCCTTGTATCCAAAGTTCAATTCTTCTCTCACTACTCATCGATTTTTAATAAAAGTTCTTCCCGAATCTTCCAATAAAGCAATATCAGTTCCCTGATGATCACATGTCTGCTTCGCTTTCATATTTGTTTTCAATTTCTTAGACAATTTCCCATCGTTTCTATTGACTCGGGAGATAAGACGCCTGTGACACACACACTGCGCACCACAAGCAGTTTCGAATATAAAAGGGTTTTTTCTCTTCTTTTTTTTATGAGAAAACGCCTATCAAATTTTTTGGCGATAAAAACATAGATTTTGCTGGTTTCACATATTTCCAACATACACTAAAATACATTGAAGAGTTTATGTCGAATTTGACTATAACAATGAAAATAAATTGCTGCGTTAAACAAAAACGCCAAATCTTTATATTTACTTAGATAGATTTCCAATGTCTCAACAAATATTGATAATAATTATTAGTCTTTCTGGTAAACTCAAAAATTCGTGAAAGTAATAACTTTTAACTCCACTTAAATCCAAAACAATATTCATTTATAGAAAATATTATCCTTAAAATAAATACGTAAAAGTTCTACATCATCATTTTATAAATACTTTATAAATATCAAATACGAATAACATACGTTTATTTTGTCATTACAGCGACGTTCAATTAAGGAGCATTATTTAACTGTAAGGAGCATAAATTGTACTGTATTTAAGGAGCATTGTTTAACCATTCGGACAATAACGCCCACAGACAATTAATTCTAAAAAAATATTTTTAGTTTTGAACTTTTCGATTGTGAGTCCCATTTTTAATACGTAGAAAAAAGATCTATATATTAAAACTTCTATATATTACCCACACATTATTATTGAAAGAATGATTTCCATGAAAATTTCTGCTTTTAAGGCTTCTGATACCGTGAAGCCTTATATCCCCGGTTTGTCTGTCTGTCTGTGAACAAGTATCTACTCAGCAACCACGAGGGCCTAGAGACTTGATTAGGATGTCGTTGAAAAGGTCTTGCCAAGAGTCGTTCAGAGCCGTAGAGTTTGTGTCTCTAGCTAGTCGGGCTCCAAGGTAGACACGTTCCATACCTGGTGGTGCTTCTTGAAGGTGAGACGAGCTTGAGATTAAATTCTTGTAGAAGTGGTTCTAATTTAGTCGAAGATGTTATAATGTCTTCGTTAAAATATATTTTAATTTGCATGCAACCGACTTTTCACTCCGCTTATTTATAAGTAGGCGTTTTGTATTAACTTTTGAATAATTTTCTTCATTCACATATCCGAAGCCGCTGCGAAGCATTGTTATTGGTTTACTATTTGCTATCGCAACCTTATTTTTTAATTCTTATTCCATTTTTTTCAAAAATTTAATTGAATTCAATTATGACAAGTTATTGATTATAAGAATTGAAAGTAGCTTTAAAATCGGATATTATAAACAAAATCAGATAGAATTACTTTGCGAATAATGTATCCTATATCTTTTCAACGGGTTCGATTAATTTTTTTAGGTAATTTGTATAAGAGTTTATAATAAAAATATGTAGAAATTGTCATGGAGTTTTACGTAGTTTTTACAGTTTTAATATATTACTTTGCGTTTTTATATAAACAGATGTTAATGCAGAAATTTAATCAATAACTTTTTATTAAAGATTAATTATTTGGTCACATGATTGGCCAAATTATTACTGGTCAAATATATAATATTTGTATTATAAATTATTTATTATATTTATATTTTTTTTGTCATTAGTTTAAGTGCACAAGAAACGTATTTATATTTTCCATTATTTTAGTGTG
>JAFIDM010005346.1:26589280-26637495 GCA_023159025.1 Thereuonema tuberculata | reverse complement strand
TTAATTAAAACTGTTCACGTGATACTAGTATCTCATTTTTAATATTCTACTTGTCTATCGTTTCTTTCTTCCAGATGCATTATTACGAACAAACGTTTCTGATAGAAAAATATAGCTTTTATTTGATAGAAGATATATCATTGTCATACTTACTAATCTTAACTAGAGAATAGAAATTTCAACCCATTTTCTTTTAATAAGAATATTATCGAAATCTCAATATGAGAAAGGATATTTTTCTTTTCCTTATAAGGGAGGTTACCCAAATAAGGCCCACCTCAAGTTTAAAGATTTATTTACATTTCTACTGCAAGAGTGAGAATTCTGAAAACTGTCTTGAAAGATAGTTTAAGGTGTGGTGTTATGAAAAAGTGAATTTAGAATTAGTGGCATTTGAAATTATTTCTGTAACAACACAGTTTTGAAAATATAACTGAAGGGCCTTATTGGGAGCCTCTTCCAATTAAGGCCCACTAGTAGTCACAGGTAAACTCGCCCACAGGGACAAGAGCTTGGCAGTGAAAACAGCCAATTTTCAACATTTAGTTCTGGCTAAATATTAAGCTATTAATTGTGAATTTAAAACTAGCTTTGATGATTTTTGTTATATTTTTTTCTCATTATATATAATTACTTTATGTTATAGAATGGAGGGCCTTATTTGGAGCCCCCTGTTAACCCACGGTTTCATGCATTGTTTTACTAAAAAAGTATTTAAATGCACATCAACTGGAAAATATCAAATACAGTATCTTATTCTACTCATTACACACTTTAAAATGGCATGAAACATGTTTATGTATATTAAGTTGCCAAAAAATGCAGACGATTTATCAAATTAAGTTGAAATAGTAACGACAAAAGCTTCGGGCGACTTTTACTGTTCAACTGAAACAAACATGGTGAAATTATCCACTTCAACGAACCTAATTTTTGGTGTATCCGCTAGGAACCAGGACCTGTCTGAAACATAACTAATCTTGGTAAATTGTCAACGTTCTATTAATAAAACGAAGGATGGGCCTTATTTGAAACCGGGCCTTATTTGGGCAACCTACCTTATATGTATAGAAGAACATTTACTTAATCTTGACTAATGATGTAATAGTTAGGTTTTGCAAAGAAAACAAAAGTAGATAATTATTTTTATAAATTAAAAACTTTTCTTTCAATTAATCATTTAAGTTTTATACAATCAAAAATACATATCATGTCCTAATATTTGTAAGCCGGATTAATATTGAGGTTTGGATAAAATAACTTGATGACATTTTCTGTAATGAAAAATTTATCTGCTCGACTAATCTCGATAATTACCGCTACAAGGCAGGAATTTGTCCGTATTAAATAGAATTCGGATGGGATTAGTAGTATTTTAATTATGTGGTCAATAGCGATCACTAAATAGAGTGATCTATATGTCATAACGATTAAGTAGATTGCTATCATTCTAATTCTAAATTCATGTTACTGTACTGTTTTAGTAATTATAAAAGGCTTAGTTATTTACGTCATTCTCTTTCTAAGTCAACATTAGCCGAATTGGGTAATGCTCTTTACCGAATGTTTTCAATCCAAACATAATAAATCACTGCCCTCTAGCGGTAATGTTCGCAAGCAATAACCTGTAAAGTCTTCTAACTCATTCGCAAAATTAGTGAATTGCTTGTTTATTGTTGGTTTCTTGCTTAAAAAAAAAACTTTTAACTTTCACTTCTAAAATTAATGCCAAATCTCGAATGATTTTAACAAATAAGATCCATTAAAAATTATTAGCATTTTAACAAAATCTTAGAATGTATATTAAAGATTTGGAATATTGAAGACTTATCTAACTGCAGTGGTGAACAGCCTGATTCAGAAATCGAAGTTCCTCCTAAGTTTTAAGTTTTAAAGGTACTTAACACGAATTCGATATATTTGAATAAAAAAATTTCAGTTGAGTCTATTGCTAAGAACCGTTGGCCACTCTTACCATAACCAAAAAATCCTTTTCAGAAGTAGAGACTGCATCGCACTTTTATATTTCTGTAATTTCAATTTGCAAGAGTTTGTTTTAGAATATGGGTGGAAACAGCAAATACGTTACAATTCAATACTTTTACTTGTCATACTTGACAAGTGAAATCTAGGGGCAACTAACAATTGTTGGTCTATTTCTTACGATAATATTTTGGTTTATTCCAACCATGTCTTTTAATATGTTTTCAAAATCCTTATTCATGGAAAATTTTCCTGAGTAATGTTGAGTTTCTGAGAAACCGTACCAACTCGATATTTTTATGACTATTATCAATTCAGCACATTGAAACAAATCATAATATACCTTGAAATTGTTATCAGTCTTATCTAGATTAAGGATCATTCGGGAAAACGAAAAATCCTATTTGAAGAGTATATCAAATGTTTTCTTGTTTCAAATCAACAATACAAGAATATCATTCGTTTTACTGTAATTACGTGTGTGAGCACATTTGAATTAAGAAGCTGACGATAGTATATGTTTAATTGTGGTATATGAAGAAATTATTTTGAAAATTGTACCTATTGTTGCTAAATGCTGGGACATCATTAAAATCTCTGGAATTAAACATTAGCTTTTTATCTAATGTTTGATTATTGAACAGTAATACTATTCAGTAATAGTAAGCTTTTTGTTGCATGAGACTGAAAAACTATGTAGGACTAGAAGCGTATAATTTCACGTTTTATTGATGTTTTGTTAGCGCCAGATGGTAAATAATTATACTTCATATCATAGAATAGGAATATAGAATTTACATTTAAACTGGCAACACTTCATTTACAAAAAAAACAAACAAACAAGCAAACAACATTTGAATATTTCAGTATTAAAAGATAGAATTTGGATAAATAGAGCTATTTTGATAAAAACTTACTAACCGTTTTATTTTCTATATTACAAGAAAGCATCTAGAAAACTAATAGAACTGCAAAGAACTAAAACTTTACACGGTGAATTTAAAAAAAAAATAGCTAAAATTTCAAGTATTTAATTGTCATCAGTAGATGATGAAAAGGAATTAAAAATAATAATACTAAAATATTCATAAAACATGAGAATTAGGCGTGATTAGTACGAATAAAAACATGAAATAAAATTACAATAAAACATTTAAATGATATAGTATGAATTAAATAATCCTCTTTTTTTAACAAACTTTAAAGTTTAAAAAGTTATTTTTTTCAAACACTTTAATGTGGAATTTTTTGTATTAAGTAAATAATGAAGTAAAAAATGAGGTATTTTTGTCATTGGTTTTTACAGTTCCTCCAACTCTAGATAAGGTGGCTTCGACGATGGGATTAGACAATAATTCCGTCGATTTTTCTCCTTTTTTTATAATTAAGATCACGTGCTGATAGAGATAATGATTTCGTTCTCTTTTAAGGTAAGTGCTTTGAAGGCTTAAATTATACCGTTAAATGAAATTAAGAAGTAATGCTCCATTATTGCCTGCTGATTTACTTATGTAGGGTTGCCACCATTATAAGTAAACAGTCTACGCGCCGCGAAAAAGTGGACATTCATATCTTCCGCACTCTTAACCAAGTAATAACTTTGCACTAAATTTTATCTGAAATTAGAAACCGGGCTATCACACCTCTGAGTGTAATGAAAATACCCATAATTTTGGTCCAAGTTGACTTTTATAGGATGAGTTTCAAGGAAAACTACAGCAGCATCAGTAAAGACTAGCGTATGTCCACAATAATGGAAGTTACAACTAGAAAAATCAATAGAAAGGAAACGTTTAATCGGAAAGCATTAATCTCTGCTACTTTGATCATTGAAATTACTTCGCAGGAAACGAAGGTGTCAGAAGCGAAGGAATAAAAATCAAAAAGACTTAATCTGAAAGAGATTAATCTTAATAAGGAATATTCCATTGATCAAAAAGTAATTAGAACTTCAGGCTTAGTATGAAAAGCAATTTAGAATTAAATGAACTTAAGCAGAAATACAGAAGTAAAAGACTTTAAGCTCTAATTTAAAATTCCATTTACTAATGTTAATTGGGTTATTTGATTCTTGACTTAAAGCAGAAGAACAAAATGCAATTGTCTAATTTTGAGTCATTACTCAAATCTTAATTCTTTTTTTTTTTTTACCTTAGATGTAATTCTGCTTTTTCCTGTAGTTTCTTTACACACTGTAAATTTTATGTTAATAAAGCACTGTCTGTCATTTTGTAATTTTAATATGATCTTCTTCCCATCACCAAAGGTAACAAAATCACGAAGGTACTGAAAAATCGCATGTTCATATCCTGAAGAAATGTTCATATTTGATTTTTGTTATTTATATAATATATTTTTATAAAATACTATTATATAATATACTACATTATATTATATTATTTATATAATATAATATATAATATATGCTATTTATATAAGAGCATTATTTAATATATTAAGATCTAATGTATCAATCTACTTTGTTCCTGAAATTAGGATATAAATATACTTGGAAAACAGAAAACAATTGCGCACGATTCTAATCGTTATTCAAATGAGATTTCGCAATCTTGGCGTAATTGATCAGTTAGACCATACCCATGAAAGGTAACATTTCTCTACAGAACTAATGCTTTATGAGGTCTTTAAGTTTTGAAGCACTTTAAAAAATTTTAAATTAGAAAATCATTATTCAGAAAAGTATATTCGTAGTCTCACTTCCTTAATCCCAAATTAGGAAGAATTTAAGAATAAACAGAATTAATAAAACAGTAATGCATTATTATAATATATTATAAATGCTTAAAAAAGACAGAAAAAGCTATATTATCTTTAACACAATAATTACCCAGCAATAATTTGAATTTATTACTCCTATTATGTATTGTCAAAAATTAATAAATCTGTAATAAATTGATCCAGGCGTGTTAACATTAAACTCTAGTTTATTGCAATGAGGCAACACGAGTTATGAGAGTTCTTTTTAAAGGAAATGAAATACTCGGAGATGATAGAAAAGCCGACAACTTTCAAGTAAATTTTTTTTCCTACATATCTTTGTAATTGAAACTTAATTTATTCGTAATTGCTCTTAATTTGAAAAGGAAAAAATACGAATACAAAAAGAAAAGTTCTACAAAATTTATTTTTTAAAGATTAGAAGACTGATGATTCGAATTTGTCTAATTATACGAAGTTCAATTAAAAAAAGTAATCAATGGAAATATAGAAAATAAAATCGTATTATGATTATCAGGTATTCTACTATAATCGTTATGTCTATTTAAGCAATCATATTCTGAAATGATACGTTATTTATATATATATATATATATACAGACAGTGATATAAAATTTGAAACAAATGTAAAGAACAAATCACTTTGATATCTTTGCTTTACAACAATGTTGAAATAGATGAAACGACCTAAATTATAGAAAAGTAGTAATCCCAAAACAATTTCTGCCTTAAGTACAATAAATATATTGCTTTGCTAAAGAATAGCTTTATTATGTTCAGATTGTCTTTAACATCATTAGAGTATTAAAAGCTAAACGAATTAAATATTTTCAAAATCTGTTAATGAGATTACCAAAAATATCTTTTATGATAATAGTATCAGCACAGATAATTGAACTGACTTCTCAATCTCATATAGTCCTTCTCCACCTTTGACTCTTAACGGAGGCTGTTATGAGAAAAATACCTACCTATTCATAAACACATACCATAAATTAGGCAACAAGAAAAATTCATTTTTCAAGATTTTGCCAAATCACATTTTTACTCTGGAAAGATGCTTCAAAGTTAAAAAGTCAAATCTCAAATTCAAAACAAAATAATACATCAGGCTTTGGAAAGTTAATTTTTAAGTTACAAACAAAAACCAGTATTATTTATTAATTTAAGATATTTAAATACAAGATACTCTTATTTTTAAGCTTAAACATTTCCTGAATGAGAAAAAGTTGATGACAGATTTGATTAGGTATGAAGTAATTTCCAACATCACACTAAATTTAAATGTAAAAAAACTACATTTAATACTAAAAAGCAAATTTTCAAAAAGATTACGTCTTTTTCAAGCCTAAAATAACAATAAGTTTAAGAACAATTAAATTCCTCGAGAAAATATTAACAATATCATTTACTTACAATCTTTGACATGATAGAGCTTAACAATTTAGTTCCTTGATTGTAACCTTATTATTACATTTTGTGGACATTTTATCTACAAAACTTTTAGCTAATCTTATGAAATATTTCTCTATTTCAATACCATCATTCCTATTCATATTTTTTCTTTTTGTGTTCCGGATAAACATACTTTCTATTATCTTTCTTAGCTTGGTGTCTCTTTCAATATATAAAATTTGTATCTCGTTGTTAATGCAATGATTTCTGATCACACTATGTTCTGCCACTTCTGATTTTTCAATGTACTTGTTCCTAATGCTGGTACCATGTTCCGTCATTCGTTCCTTCACTGTTCTTTTACTCTCGCCCAAATAGAATAAATCGCAATTCTTGCATTCTATTTTGTAAATTATACCCATTTCATGTTTCTTAACACTATTATTCAATTTGCAACATAAAATGTTTTTCAGTTTGCTGTTATATTCAAATCCAACATTGAAACCAAAACTTTTGCAAATTTCTTTTAAAGTCAGACTATTTTTGTTTAAGTATGGTATTAAATATCTTCTGCTGTTATTTGTTGTTAATTCTTTTATTTTCAATGTGTGATATTTCTTTATAGTTTTATTTATGAATTTCTCCTGATAACCGTTTTTACTAAGGATCCTTTTCATATTTATAATTTCTCTATTTAATGGTAGAGGCTGCAGAAGGAGGGATCTACAAAAGAAATATGGGAACTTTACATGTTTAGGTATGAAGTAAGTTTAAAAATCTTTTTCCCGACTTGCTTAACACCAAACATTAAGAATAGAACAAAATTTTCATAATGTCCATCTGAATTATTTTCTTTTAAACATTACTTACTGATGGAAACCTTTTTTTGCTGTTTTTGTTTCATTGAAACTTATATCTTTTATTCCTAGATGCATTGAATTTTTTCCGTTAAAAAGAGTAGATGAAAATAGGCAGACGTCAGTGGAGAAGAAACATCCCTCTCGGACCATCGATCTCACTGGATTTCATAACTCAAACTGGATTCTTCAAATTTATAGAACAATTGACAAGCTCCATTCCCTGATCTTCAACTTGTAGGAACCTTTATTTACAAAAATATCTTCATGGGAAAAAGTTGGAATCTCCAATATCAACCCACTCTATCATCCTTTCATGCTTCGCCTATTGAAGAAGGAAATAAAAAAAGAAAATCCACCTCCAACGAAAAACCGTTCCATAAAGGTCAATGCCCATACAAAGGTGCAATGCAGAAGGCACCATCTTTCCTTTCTTTTTTTTCTTACCTCCTCAATTCAGAATAGGAGTGGAAAAGGGTGGGTTGTAAGCGAAGGGTAATGTTTATGGGTACTTGAGGTTGTGTGCGACGAAGCTAGAGATTGTTGTATTTTGCTTCTTTTCTTTTTTCTATTTCTTTTCCCCTCTTCCAGTCGGAACCGAGAACGGGAACTAACGACTGCTGTTTTCGTTGTGCCGTTGCCGTGTCCACGGTACGGTGGTAGGGTAGCACTAAGCGGTGATGTTTATGGACGGCATAAAAGCGATGGAATACTACACTTATGTCAGGCCCAAGAAACAACAAGCTCCTGCCAGGTCAACCATATCAATGATGCTATGACGTAAATTTTAGAATAAGAGAAAGGGAAGGCAGAAACTTCTTCTCTATTTATAAAACAAAATCGATTGAAAATCAACGATTAAATCCTGAAAATTCTGATTAAAATATCTTATTGAATTATCAAAATAACAGAGAGCAAATTCTGAAACAAATAAATCAAAGGAATTCAACGGTAATGAAAAGGAACAGAAATCACAAAAATAAATACTTCATCTTCATTAATTCGGAGCTAAGGGATTTTTCCCAAAAGTGTTTCTCCTATAGACAGGTCCTAGGGTTCACTGAGCCCTCGATATTTTTTTTAGTAATTAAAGGCGGGAGGCCCTAAGACAATGCCTGACCCAAACTTCATTCTGATGGTCTTATTAAATGTTGGGAGCTTGTACTTCCAAAGACGCGGAAGGATCTATATTGCCTTAGAAATAGGATCCTTTAACTTGTTTTTGAAATTTTTAACTTTTATAAACTAAGAAAGCTAAAAGAAAATTCACACTGTAATCAAAGCAAAAAAAAATATTTGAATAGGTACTTCAAACTAAGTATCAATAAACGATATAAGGTAAGAAAAAATATACCCACTTATTAAATAAATGTCGTTAAATGACACCTAATGTTCACTGAATGAATTATAGACATCACATGAAACTGTGTTAATTCTACTGGCATCCATAGCCAAAATCTGTTTACTAATTATTATCCAAGAATTGAAGCAGATTAATGAGGATGTTACCAGAGACCTCATTAATTAATAAATATTTTAACAGTTTTTTTAAGAGTATTTTTCTGAAGGGAACATGTACGGACAGCTGGCCTTTCTAGAAAATACAATTGATTTGCCGCGTTGGCAAATTATCCAAATTAAATCAATTAAAGACTCTCGAAATCTTTCCCGAAGAGAAGGGCATTTAAGGTTGTCATTAAGTAATGAATAATTCCAACTTTCCAAAGTACTTTTAATTAGACTAATCTTCACTTTAGCAGATGTTGGCAAGTTCACATGTAAAACTACGAAAGAGGATAACATTCACAATTTCCAGAATATTGAATTTAATGGGAATGCGTTAATGCACTATCATGTCTCGCTTCATTGTTAATTGACCATGCATTAATATTAAAGCGTAACATTGCCACGAGAAATCCAAATAATTTTCTAAATACTTCTCTCTCGCTTGACCAAACAATTTAGTCCTTCGGGTTTAGCAAGTTATTCCTGTCTCCAGATTTCAACTACATAGCCAAAAGCAAATTCATTTTACGCGCAGTCAAATCCTGGAAGAACTTCATTAGGAAGATTGCTTTTAACCCCCCCGTGCAATATCAGTATTATAAATTGAGACTTGTTTAAGTGAAAGGCGGAGCTCATAATGTCTTTCAGCATCGCAGAACCGTATTGCACACAGGACGGAAAGGAGAGAGAGAACTAACTTTCCAACTTCATCATTAGGGTGAAATGGCTCGATGAAATTAAGAAGGTTGTGCTGGGCATAATGAATCATGCCCGATGTTGATAGCCGCCGCTTTCACCCACTTATGCTCCATTCGACCTCTGTTGCACCCGATCCCTTCCCCCCGATCCTCCCACTCTTCGACTAATGGCAATGCAGCTACACTGCAATGGGAATCCTTAAATCTCGTCCGCAAACGAGCGCGACATTTCGATTCAAATTGTGGTCTTCCCGATAAGCAATGTTTAGCAGTGGTCCTTTTCTCTTGTTTACAAGCCTGTCCGATTTGTTTGTCGATTCCCAAGAGGAGAGGACGGACGCAGGAAAGGGGAACGGCAGAAGCCGTTCGGGCTTTAAGACTCCGTCCTGTGTGTCGTCGATGCATTAACGGTGATGGATGCAAGCCGGGGCTCTCCTTCTCTCTAAGAGTCCAACGCACGTCCACCTCCGCGAATAATCTACCCATCGCCGGAGCAATTTTTCTTGGAGTTACACAACTACTGAATGGTAATGCATCGCATCGATAATAGGGAAGAATCTTTCGTTGATTACAGCATTATTCATCACTAATGATAAGACAGTGACAGAAAAATTATTCCAAGCAAACTATGTACGTTCACTAAGAATTATAAGCAGAAAAGTCAGAAATGAATTTATTGTTATTATCCTTCTTTTAAATTTCAAAATTCAAATTTTAATTATTTATTGAGCATGAGAGAGCAAGTTTAACATTTGTTTTATTCTTTGCTTATCTGTTCCCAATAAGCTTTCTGGAGGATTTCCTTAATATTTTGTAAAGTTGGCTATTTATGTCCCAAATTAAAATATGGACACGATTTTGGTCTCCCTTCTAATTAATTGATAAATCACTACGTTACACTATGTGATGGATACCTGAGCATATTTCTATAATATTCGTTTTATAAAATGCTATCAGTTCAGTTTTCCGTAACTATCTTATATGATATAACAGATGTTATATAATAATTTATTATTTGGAAATGCTACTTCTTCACTATTAATTTTAACTTAGGGAAATTTCACTTCTCTACACGCTAACTTATCTTCTATTAAAGGTATGATAAAGTAATGCTTAAAACACGACGTACAAAAGGGATTGGCACTATTTCACAACTGATTTCAATTTTACTGGTTTCACCTATCTTTTATTTTTCTATGATGTTTGACACTGAGCTAGAAAAGCTTTTAGAAAGGTTTCAGGTAATTTTTTAAGTTGAAATGTTATTTTCTTTTAAGTACTTTTATAAGTCTACATGGGAAATTAAGTTCTAATGCATTAAGTCTAATGCAATTCTAAGCAATAGACCAACATTCTCTTTAAACTTCTCTCCTCTTTCTTTTCAAGAAAGCTTAAATTTCTTAATTTTGTTCATCTTTATTTAATACTTAGAAATCGATATTACTGATGTCAGTAGAACTTTCTAGTGTACATAATTATTTATTTGTAGGCTACTCCAGATGTAGTGGTTCTAGATATAGCTCTCATCAGTTGACTATTTATTTATCAGTAGATTAACTCAGATTTCTAATACATAAACTTAAGTTCAATAAGAGATAATATTAGCAAAAAAGGTATTGAAAATGAATAAGAACTGTTTTTCTGCTCATCTTTGAATTTAAAGACATACTTTGCAATATGTTAAACGCATTTTTTTGCAGAAATGTATTTTGAATAATTTTATGATATTTAAGAATAACAATTCAGAAACAGTTCACTTTGTTTTTTTTTACCTAAGTTTAGGTTGTTGAATCTGATTTATCGTTAATGAGGATTTCCAGGCGTTAATGAGGATTTAACTAACTAAATACTAACTTGCAAGACGCTGATAGATGAAATGCATGTTGGAAACCTGTCTATGTACATACAACAAGTTCTGATGTACTGTTGATGGTATTCCCAATGTCACATGGCGAAGTAGTGCTTTCCTGCATTTCTTTCCTTAAACCAGGAAATGGTTAGGTTTATCAGATCAAAACATCCTTGAAATTTTTATCATTTATTCAGGATCTTAAGGAGTTGACTTATACCAAATTTTAGTTTCTTTTTTTGCACTGAAAGGGATTGTTAAAAAAAAATTGTAAGAACTGGGAGCTTGTTGCACTCCGGGGAAGCATCGGGCATCTAATGTGACATTGGGAACGCCATCCACAGTACATAGAACAGAGAACAGAAATTACACTCAAGTACCAGAAAAGCTCAGACAGTTGCTTCCATTTCCAGAATATGCCCCCCAAACCCACGGAATTGAAGTATAAATAACAGCGGATATTTCTGTAATCGTCATCGTTCAGTTTCAGCGTGACAATGGCAGCGTATAACGAAACATGATAAGAGGCGCCAGAGAGATGGGTCACCCCTTCTCGAAAATCAACATGAAATTTGGATATTCACGTGCAACAATTTCAATGGTTTACCGCGACTATGTAACATTAGGAAATACATTCAGGTTGCAACAGAGCCGCGGCCGCCGAAAATCTCTGGACGTTCGTGGACAGCATCATCTGCTGTTTATTGCAATACTGGACCTCACGTAATATCAGCATTTCGACAGTACAATGTGTTTTTTCTTCTTTGAGTATGGAAGCCGACGACCCACTCTGGTCCCATTGCTGAACGGACAGCATAGAGCTTCACCTGAGTTCATGAACACCGCCACTTGACAACTATAGTCTGATCTGATGAGCCGTGGTTCCAGCTATTTCTGGCAGACGGACAAGTACGCAGGAAAGAAAATTCTACAATGCTGCAGATCCCGCATGCCAGCAAAGGGCAGTTCAGGTTTGCTGATTCTGTTACAGTTTGGGGTGTTTTCAGCTGTATCCATTAGGACCTCTGATATATCTACAGAAATCATTGACCGATAAATGTTACATAATCAACCTTGCGGATTATTTATATTGAAATTATTGCCATACATGATTTTAAATATCCTATTTCTTTAATCGTTATTTATTTACTATACATATTCTTAACAAATACAGTATGTATACAAGATGTCTATTAAATAAAAGAAGCAAAATTCTATTATTGTTATCAATAATATTGATATTTATTTATTTATTAAAGTTCAAATAAACAGAAAATTGTTTAACTTAATCATGTTACTTTTGTACTGAAATATTATTCAATTAAAATTTCATTAAAACTTATTTTATAAAGTATTCTGTAAAGTCATAACAACAATGAAAATAGTCAGAAAAAACTTTTATCTTTGGACTTTGGACTTTGTGATCACAATGCAAGTTGTACTTTAATTCGTTACAGATTGTTCGAATCACAGGTCATAATGAGGTTAGATTGCGGCTAAGAGTAAAATGGCTTCTACATAGGGATTTACAACCAAGAAATATAGTATCTTTTAGCCTTCGTGATAACACTATTGCCAGTGATTGTATTCGTGAAAGATACCGAGTCAAATTGGAAACTGTGCTGAATTGTAACTGTGCTAATTCTGTTTCTCCCGCCTTTAATTTCCCGCCTCATCCATGACATTGCAAATTAGTATCAAGTCCTCCCTACCAATGAGATTAACGTGTGCAAATTGATCGAATACAAATCCAAGCATTTGAGTCTTGTAGCCTTTACTCAGGAAACTAATCACGCATTTACTGTCATTAAACTAAATAAATCAACGGAACGTACATGCAAACTGATAATATGCATTCGTTAAACTTGTGGCTTTGCAATCGTATTTCAGGCTTACAATAAAATGAAAAACAATATTTTTTCCCTTCTTCGATTTGGTAGATCGATGGCAATCACTGTAGACTACAATATCCTTTATTTTTTCCCCTCATATTCTTTATTGAACAGTACTAAGTAAATCTCGAAAGTGCAAGATATAGCAATATAGTGTTACAATTTTCTAGTTCGTCTAAAAATAACTACCTAAATCATTATCATCTACCTACATCATTATTAATATTAAAAACAGGTAACGTTTATGAGTTTGTTTGTTTGTCCATTATAAACTCTAAAATACTGAACCGATTTTGTTGAAGCTATTCATAGATCATTCTTTATAATTAAGTCTGAAGTAATTAGGTTGGAAAACAAGGAAATAAAATGTGAAGTTTGATGGGAAATAAATACGCTCGCAGCACGTAAGACTCGATACGCTGTTTCAACTATGAGAGATATACCAAAACACGTATAAAAGAAATGTAGCACTTAATTTGTTATTTAATAAACTTCGCGACAATATATATCTAAATTTTACAAATACTTCACGTTAAATATTTTTAGGTTTTTAATTTTTTTGCAAAGTCCTGGCATCCTCTTTTACGATGAATTTTAGCCAAAATTTTAAAGATATACAAAAGAAAACAAAACAAAAGGAGAAGGTATTTTATAAGGAATCGAAACGTCATTTATGCAATCTGTCTATGACTGATAGTTATTTAGATATCATCGTTGTAACGTAAAAAAACTACATTTTAAATTAAATGACCTTTTGCTGGGAATGGATGGGTCGTCTAGGAGGAGGTGAGATCGGTGGGATACCGTTGTTGCCTATCGTGGGAGTAAACGAGCGGGAAGAAATGGAACGGTTTTCCCATTGGCAATAGTACGTTTTCCTTTTAAGAATCAGAAATTCAAAAAAAAAACCAAGTAATTTTGATTCCTGCAAACAATAAAAAAATATCACATACACGGACGTTTTGTAGATACTGATCCCATAGAAACCTAACTTTTGGCCCAGGCTCTGGTTAAAAAATAATAAACTTATTTTAAAGACTTTTCTCGACTTAACTAAGGGAGATAGATATAAGCAATCCGACATTCACCTGGGAGAAGCCTGAGAGGAAAACGAGTATTACAATAAATTGATTTTTTAAGCATACCTCCTTCAAACGTTGACAAATGACGTATAAAGATTATCGATTATTCCATAATAAAGTTATGGAAATTTAAAGGGAAATCATAGAAAGTTGGTAGAATTTATAAGAAAAAATTCTTACTTATTAGTTATATTAAATTAATTAATTTTATTTAAAACTGGTTCCTTTTAAATTTTTATAAATGATTGTCAGATGATATTTTCTTTCTTTTAGATCACAGTAATAATTAATTTTATATACTATTATTCTAGAAATGATAATACATTATAGTATTTTTCAAAAAAGAAGGGTTTGCTATATATGGTCATTATGTAGCGATCGATTTTGTCTGGAATAAACGTCACCAATCATGACTTTCATCAACTTGACCTCTGAGCTGTCAGTCTAAGATGGCGTCGTTTCGTGATCGCATAAGCGTGACCACGAAAGGACAATCTTTGCATAGCCAAGCAAGGGGAATAGTGTAGAACGTTTTTAATTAATAATAACAATAACATGAAAATGTTTTCGTAACTGTAGAAAATATTAAAACCAGAATGTTTTTGTAATGTTTATAAGATGCTCTTCTTTCATGAACTGAACTGTAGGAAGAATGCATATATGAATCTGTCTAAAAATGGTCTACATCAGTTTAAAACGAAGTATGGTAGAGTTCAATTTCTTTATCTGTTGTCTACCTCAGATTTATAGGAGCCATTGTTAAGTGATTGACAATCACGTCAGAATGAATCTTTCGGCAAACAATAAAGCCTCTCGAACCACCATTATTGACTTTTCAGTAGAAGTCACCAAATTGCTGGCTTCAAAATGCATTCTTTCTAAAATTGTCCATTTTCAGTTGTATCCTGTTATTAAATATCAAATTCAGATGAGATATTAAATAAGTTCATTGTCTATTTCGAGTTCGAATTTCATAATTACAAGTTGGAAATACTTCGGCATTTACTAGAGTCATTCCATACAGTAACCAAATATTCAGGAAAGATTTTGAGAAAAGGATATTGGAATTCGTAATTTCCGATTCCAAAAATTACCAATTTCATTACGAAAGTTACGAGATTTGAACTCTCAAATGACCACTGAATTCCCTTTAATTAAAAATTCCTAATTTCTACGATATTAGATTTAGACGAATTTAGATTTTTTCCAATTACGTAAGATAGGTTGCCTAAATAAGGCCTACCTAACGTTTAAAGATTTTTTTCCATTTCTACTGCAAGAGTGAAAATTCTGAAAACTATCTTGAAAGGTAATATAAGGTGTGCTGTTAAGAAAAAGTGAATTTAGAATTATTGGCATTTGAAATTCTTTCTGTAATAACATAGATTTGAAAATATAACTAAAGGGCCTTATTAGGAGCCCCTGTTCCAAATAAGGCCCACTACTAGTTCCAAATAAGGCCCATGTATAAATAAATAATAAATAAGGGGAAAAAAGCAGAAATCAATCAAATTAGAATATTTATATTTAAATCAAAATAATTATATAATTAAATTTAAATCAAATAAAATAAAGGGTGTTTCAGAATTCGCTCCGGGATTCCTAAGGTCACAGGCAAACTCGCCCACAGAGACAAGAGCTTGGCAGTGAAAACAATCGATTTCCAACATTTAGTTCTGACTAAATATTAAGCTACAAACTAATAATTAATTAGTAGTTTATAAAATTGTGAATTTAAAACTGGCTTTGATGATTTTTGTTATATTTTTTCTCATTATATATAATTACTTTTTGTTATAGAATGGAGGGCCTTGTTTGGAGCCCCCTATTAACCCACGCTTTCATGCATTGTTTTACTAAAAAGTATTTAAATGCACAATAACTGGAAATGATCAAATTCAGCATCTTATTCGACTCATTGCACACTTTAAAATGACATAAAACATGTTAATGTATATTAAGTTGCCAAAAAATGCAGACGATTTATAAAATTAAGTTGAAATAGTAACAACAAAAGCTTCGGGCGACTTTTACTGCTCAACTGAAACAAACATGGTGAAATTATCCACTTCAACGGACCTAATTTTTGATGTAGCCGCTAGAAGCCAGGACCTGTCTGAAACATAACTAATCGTAAATTGTCAACGTTCTATTAATAAAACGAAGGATGGGCCTTATTTGAAACCGGGCCTTATTTGGGCAACCTACCTTATATTTAATTATTTATTATAATATTTCTGTAATACATTATATTCCTAATTAATTTTAAGTAATAGTTCATTTTAGTTCTTACTACTGAATTCTGTGCCTAACTAACAGAAAGAGAAGCGTTCGTCCTTCTCTTTCCTGTTAACCGACTAAAAGTGGTCACAGAAATTGAAATGATTGTAATGAAACTGCCTACAGTGATCTTTCTTTTCCTAACTGAGGCAATAATAACCTGCAAAGTTTATAGTTTCAACTTTAAAGATATGCGTGGCTGTTACACACTATAGTAGTTTTTTTTTAAAAAAAAGGTTTTTTTTTAAAAAATTGCCATATATGGTCATTACGTAGCGATCGATTTTGTCTGGAGAAAACGTCACCAGTCATGACGTCATCAACGTGAACTCCGAGCAGTCAGTCCAAGATTGCGTCGTTTTGCGATCGCATAAGCGTGATCAAGAAAGGACAAACTTTGCATAGCCAAGCAAGGGGAATAGTGTGGAACGTTTGTAATTATTTCAATTGTAATTATTATAATGCATTCGTAACTGTAGAATATACAAAAACCAGATAGTTTTCGCAATGTTTATAAGATTCAGTTACGTATTTTAGCAATTGATGGCGCTGTTAAGTTTCCTCATTATTTTTTTATTGGAAGCAACAAAATTTAATAAACTTTTTGGATTCAACTAAGTAAGGCTTTCAGAATGCATCATTCAGCAAACAATAAAGACTCTAGAACCATCATTATTGAATTTACAGAAGTCACCAAATTGCTGGCATCAAAATGCATTCTTTCTAAAATTGTCCATTTTCAGTTGTATCCTGTTATTAAATATCAAATTCAAATGAGATATTAAATAAGTTCATTGTCTATTTCGAGTTCTAATTTCATAATTACAAGTTGGAAATACTTCGGCATTTACTAGAGTCATTGCATACAGTAACCAAATATTCAGGAAAGATTTTGAGAAAAGGATATTGGAATTCCTAATTTCCGATTCCAAAAAATACCGATTTCATTATGTACCGGTAAGTTACGAGATTTCAACTCTCAAATGACCACTGAATTCCCTTTAATTAAACATTCGTAATTTCTACGATATACGATTTAGATAAATTTAGATTTTTTTTCCAATGATGTATATTTAATTTTGAAAAGAGTTTAACGTGCTGGCGAAATTTTTAACAAAAGCAAAATGAGAAATAAGAACAGCACAAGCTTAAATAAATTGCCTTTCTGATTCGATTAACGGGAAGGAATCGGGAACGGCTGGTTCGTCCTACTTGGGACTGATCAGCCCGAGAAGATCTTCAGATAAGATCTTGCCTTTCTGGGTCTTTTATCGGGGAAGGCGGAGATCGAGCTGATGAGTCCCAAGAAGGACGAAACGGCCGTTCCTTATTCCTTCCCGATAATCGAATCAGAAAAGCAATTTATTTAAGCTTGTGCTGTTCTTATTTCTCATTTTGCTTATGTATATTTAATTATTTATGCATAATATTTCTGTAATACGTATTGTTAAGTTTAATTAAATATTATTCTGTAGGGTTAACATTTTGTAATAGAATAAGCTGTTTTCACAGAATAAAAAGAAAAGCAAAAAAAATATAAATCATGATAACATTGGGTCGGTGCATAATTATCAGGCGTTTTGTAGGCGGGTTTCATTACAAAAACGCCTGATAATTAGGCACCGACCCAATACATACAGGATCTTTCCCAACTTACGTACAGAAGAATATGGTAGATAGAGGTACGAAAACAAAGTTTTCATTGAATAATTCGTGTCCGATCTTGCACCGATACGGCTCTAGAGTCATTTTATTGTTGTGACTTGTAGACAATCATTCATGGAAGGATCATTGTCATCTGCTTATTTAGTGTTTTGTGTATTAGAGAGATGTTCAAAGTGACGCCCCTCTTGTTCTACACAACAGTATCACCGCCGGAGCATTGACTGCCGCACTCGTTCAAAAATGTTAGATGTAGTGCAGACGGTGTTGCAGGCTTCGACATTTCGTTGACGCAATTCATTGACTGTATCGACAGGAGTGGCCTAACCAGGCTTTTTACATGGACCCAACAGATGATGTCAATCGGATTAAGAGCCGGCGATCGTGAAGCCATGGGACTCTTCCGCAGGGTCAACAGCCACAACACTAAAACGACTGTAGCGCCGTATCGGTACAAGACCTGGCACACTTTACTTAATAAAAGCTGTTTGTTTTCGTACTGTCTATCTACCATATTCTTCTGTAACCCTCTGTACAGTGTTACTGTACAGTTCGGTAACACCCTGATTGTAGTTTTCAAAATTATCAACTGCTGCATTTCGGGCTAAAATACAATAACATTAAATCTTGGCAAGAATTTGAATTGTTATTGATTTTCAGTAGTCACAAAAATAACTGGCATCAAAATAACTTCTTTCTAAAATTGTCCATTCTCAGTTGTATTTGGTTATTAAATACCATATTCAAATGAGATATTAAATAAGTTCATTGATTATTTCAAAGTACATAACTTGTGTTGAATTTCATTAATTACAACAAGTTGGAAATACTGAAGCATTTACTACTGTTATTCTATAAAGTAACCACGATCTTATTTACATGTTAATACTGATTTCCAACAGCATTTTTTATTAAGCTGTAGCGTATTTTATGTTTGTGCCTTCCACCAACATCTTGAAGTAATTCTTCATTAAAATAATAATAATAATAATAAAACTGCACTTTCTTCTTCATTTTACAAACAATTTAATATCTATGGAGGATTTCTTGAACAGTCTATACTGCAACATTCAAAATTCTGGAAAACCAATATACATTTAAAATTTGAACTGAAGCTGCTACAGTAAAATTTTATCTGTTTATTTTTCAAATCACTAAAATTATCAGGATTTAAGAGTAAAACACTGCTAAAAGTCAATTATGTTATTGGCAAGAAAATTTATTCTAATAAAAGATAGTAATAAATAAAATATATTCAGTTAGCTTCTATAATTCAATTATCCTGGTTTTCATTCTATTCCACGTTTCAAATTTCAAACTTACAAAGTAATTGAAAAGTGGATGGAAAATTTATTGTATAAATAAACAGAATTTTTTCGATCATTTTGAATCGTAGTTTTGATCACATTTTACTTGGAAATCGTTTCGCTTAGATGAAAAAAAAAACTGTGAAAAGACAGTTCTTCAAAAAGGAAGAATCAGCTGAAATAAACACTGTTAAATCAAGTCGGAAAAAAGTAGTAAACCACCAATAATTTTACCGTAAAAACCTTGAAATATAAATAAACACAAAAATATAGAAATTTATTTAAAGATATAGAATACCATAGCCGGGAATAGCTTAAGGTTATTCTTTTCCTATTTTATTACTAATTCTTTCAAATTATAGAAAGTTGTAAATTCCCAAGGCTGCAAAGAGTAGGGCTTGAACTAACCGCAAGTGAAATATTTATATGCGACTGATAGCCCAACCTTTATTAATTTTGAAATAAGCTCAGAAACTTCACAAAAGGTTAGGCAACCATAGCAACGATTATTGCAGAAATGCTTTCATTTGTAGACGAAAATAAAGGCAAACTTTTAATTGGAATGCTTGAGGCAAACTGGTGCGAAGTCATATTAAGATGTTTTCGAGATTTGCGTTTCAATGTCTTAGTTGAAACGAAGGTCAACACATTTGAAAGCACAAAGGTTAACAATTAGTTGACTTAGAAAATTAAAAAATCTTGACAGCCTAAAGACAAGGAGAAAATTAAAGAAAACATTCCATAAAGCCCAATTCAGTTTTAAACTGCTAAGACAGACTTTGGGTATTTGAAAATACTTCCTTTATTTCTTATTTTGTAGAACGGAAGTATAGTAAAATCACCGGTACATTATTTAGTACTACCTAAATTAGAAGTTAGAAAGGTAGAAAATCAAACCAAACTCTAACAGCTTTAATTAGTTCTAACCTAAAGATGATTTGTGAAGTCAAATCAATGTCTTTGTTGAAATGATGGTCAACACATTTGAAAGCACAAAGCTTAACAATTAGTTGACTTAGAAAAAACATCAACAAAAAGTATCTGTAAAGTGACACAGCTGTCTTCAATCAAATATAAGACGAATTTATGTTTCTAAAGTAACAAAAATAAACTAGGTACAGTGTAGGCCTACTAATTCTTCGAAAAACAGACATACGTATTTTCGTTAAGGAAAATTCCTTCTTTTTCAATAAAGTTTCATCTTGAGAGATTTGTCTGAATTACTGAAATTTGCCTAAGTAATGTGTTACGGAAGTACTTCCTTTCTTGATTTAACACGTAAGTACAGAATACAAAGCACAGCATTATATTTACTGCGCTCTTTCTTAATTCAAATTTCACGTCGGAATTTCAATTCTAAATTATGAAACTGAAATATTTTACAAATTTGCTTAGAGGATTAAGGGTATGTTTTAAAATCTCTACACCTTTTCCCAAAATAACAATATTAATGTATTCAGGATTAAAAATTTAAGCCATTATACCTAAATAATCATGAATATAAATTAAATAAAATGTTTTACCTTAACCAAGATCTCTTGATAAAACAAGCTGGCACTTACCTAAAGAAAAAAACAAATATAAATAATTAAATAAAACAAAAAATTCAAAAATAAAATAACAATTTTAAAGCTGTAATATCTTTTTTTTCTTAGATTCTATTAATTTTAACTGAATTAATTATATTAACACTATAAATTTTAAACGAAACGAAGTAAGCGAAGTAAAGTAGACTATTAAGGAACTGTTCTTTATTTGGGATTTCTGTATCTTTAATTTTCGCCTTAGTTGCAGAAATATTTTCCATTTTTTTATAAAGACTTATTTTCTTTATTTATTTATTTCCTTTATTTATTTCATTTATGGGTACGCTTGACTGGAATATCTTAATTTCAGTGATTCTTGTTTTAATTTAGCCAAGTGGTTAAAAGTTCTAGCATTTTATAAATTAGATATTTGAAGTTATTTCTAATAAAATTACATTCAATGATTTAATTTATAGAACTTTGGAGTTCTATAAAACATCGTTTGTTGATGTCTGTGCTACCCAGCTTTCGATTCAGTCATTATCCATTAACTAAGTTTCCTAATGTAAGAAAAATAAAACTTATCTAAAGAGGCATATTAGGAATATTTTTAGAAAAAATCCTCAATATTGAAAACAGAACAAGGATAAAACGTCGCCGAAACATAGTAAATAACTCAATTGAATTGACTCTTAATATCAAATTTAAACAGCAGCTTTAATGTCGGAGATCGTGAAAATATATTTCTAAAAATACAACAACATACAAAAAAATTCATTAGTGATTCAAATAAATCCTTGACTTCAGTTCAATTAACATATCTCGAAGATACATATGCAGTTGTCGAAGATATTACATCTAGGCTAAGTAACATGAACACTATTCATTCATATTCATTCTGAAAGATATACATTCTTAAAGATATACAATAAGTGCCTTCCATATACTTATTGTATATGTAGATTTCAGTAGATCATTGTTATATGTCACTCTATAGATCAATGATGTAGTTTTTCTGTCTTTTGGATTACCATAACAATGAATTTTATGATGATTATTCATGTTATTGATAACCAAATGAAAGAAAGAATAAGGCAATGCCATGTAACTTTGGTTTACGGATTCTGAAACTGTCACCGTATCTTTAGATAATAAGAATAGTTGCTTAATTCTTAGAGCTTACTCTATATGAAATGCAATAATAATTAACAGGTTCATGATTAGTTGAAGTAATGTAAAAGTTAAAAGGATTTAAAAAGGATATATAATTTTATACTTTAAAGAACTAGAAATAGTTTAGTGTTTGCAAAGTCAATATTTAAAAATAATTAACTCATCACATTTTATAAAATCATAATTTTATCGAATACTTTTTTACACCAGCATGGATACATTTAAAACCGATATTAGCTTTATTCTAATTTCAATTGAACCTCACTGTGAAAAGGATAAACTTTTAAAAACTTTTCTAGGTCAAAAAAAAACAAAATAAAGGCTGGAAAATGCGCAACTTTAGTGAGAGATAACAAGAATGAATAGTTCTGCAACAAATACAGTATTTCTCTTCCGTTGGCTACAATCAAGGCAGGAACCGATGCATTGGACGCAGGAGGCCAAGCAGACACAATCAGTTACTATAAAACCAAAGGGAGAGGGGTGTGAGTCACAAACGCTCGGATCTGGAGGCTTAACAGTAAATCAGAAAATCGGTCACTAGCAGTGGAGTGCTTTGGCGTTATGGATGAGTCTCAGAGGAACTAAGGGAAATGTCGAAACGCTGAAGTGTCATTCCTCTTTGAATGCCTCTAAAGCCATCCATTACAAGATGTCGACCGATAAGATTCTCATGAGGATGATGCACTTCATGACGTTCGTACCATCACATCTCATGAGATTTAAGCAGAACTTATATGCTAAGTGCTGCCAATATTGTCTTCTTTTTTTATGAATAAACACTTTTTTTTTTCTGCTGAAGCACAATAGAGATGCCTCCGACACTTCTCTTCGAATTGGCACATTAAAGTTTCAAAGCGAAATAATATATCTGGAAGACTTTAATTAAAATTCGATGAGACCATTTCATGCTTTTATGCAAAATCCGAAGCCGTATCCCAAAGACTGTAAATAAATAACCATCCTATTTCTTCTGGAAAATCTATCTCGTCTAAGTCAAACAAACGTCTAATAAATATTTCATCACATAAACAAAGTTTCCAACATATTCTAAAAAATGCTACACTACAAATAGTACAAAATTAAGTACTATTTTTATTCATATTCCTATTTTCATAAATAAATAACTTTTACCAAAAAAAAACAAACAAAAAAAAACCGGAAAATTTAAGCCTACACTTAAAGTACAAAAAATATAATTTTGTTTATTGCTTTCTCTTAAAGTTGCTTTTTCATTATTATTATTATTATTATTATTAAAACTAATATTGAAATAAATAACAAAAGAATTACAAAAGTTGACAGTTGATAAATAAATAGAGCAATTTTATAAGTTACAATCCCATCAAGTAAGATTACGAAAATATCAATTGTAAACTGTTTAAAGCGTAAATACTAAAAAAATCCCATCATATTATTTATACATAATACATATTTTCATGAGATAAAAAGAAGGTTACTTGGCTCTTTATCTTCTATAAATGCTACAGTAAGGAGGGAATTAATGTTACATTTGTACAGTTAAGAGTCAATTTACTATAATCAGCTTATATATATATTTTTTTTTGGGGGGGGGGACTGGATACTCTGTACCATTCTTGAATGTGGGGTAACTGTCATAAAGCCCGCGAAAGCCAAGTTTTATTTACTGCCAGGTCAATTTAATTTGTAATTTGAACGAAATCCAAAGCAATGGCATTAATTTTGGGTTTACAAACATGGGTTTCAGTGTTAAAATTTGTTCCTTTGGAGTGTTTCCATAACTTGTAGACGAGACAAACAGATTCAGCTTTTGTTATTAATCGCTTCAACATGCCAGGTTGGTCCGATATGCAAATATATCACAATCAGTTTTGTAGATGTGCAAAGTCATCTGCCAAATGACGAATGGAGACTTCATTTGGATCGATGGCATTAGCGTTATGAAACAGACGAAGCTCAGCACGTAAATCAGAAGTCATGAATTCCAAGTACCCTAGAGAATCGTTAACCCCCTGTGTCACCTAAGTTAATCGACATTCCTTATAACAGAAAACATAGCAGTATTTTATTAGATTTTTTTTTTTTATGAGTTAAAAATGAAAAGTCCGTATCAGTCCTGAAGAAAATAAATATTTCAGAAATGTCTTTCGGTTTATTTTATACAGTATGGCTACTTTATGCCAACTTTAAAGTTAAAGCTGCCTACTTTAAACGAATTGAATGGGAAAAAATGCAGAATACAAGATACATAATTATGATAAAATTGCCACCGACAGTTTTCGTTATTATGGCAATTTTTTGGGAAGGGTTTAGTCATTTAATACCTGACAACTTTTATAACTTACACAGGTGTCTGAAAAGCCTCTTATTCGATTATTAAGGAAAAAAAAACAAAAAGGATACTTATCAATACTTTTTAATTAAATCTATTTATCCAAATATACATTAAAGCAAATTATCAAAAAGAGTTTTTTACTTTGTGTCAATTAAAGTCAATACTATCGTCTTACGGATTACAAAGCTTCTATTTTTCAAAATTTTTCTTTAATTTCCAAAGAATAAATTTCGAATAATTGGCTCCTTATGACATGCATATAATCATGATGCCATTACAATTTCATACATACTTCTTTATATTACATAATAAATACAAAAATAATAACTAAAATTATAATAAATTAATAATAATAATAACTGAAAATAAATAAAAATATTTTTTTTGAAATTGTTATTTATTTGAATTTAATAGTAATAGTTTGGGAAAGAAAATAAAATTTCCCTCTCAAACGGGTTCTGAATATGTATATTAATAATTTTAAATTTTTACAGGACGAATAATAATCCTAATTCTAACAAAGTAAAACAAAGAAAATATAATAATAATAATAAAATATAAAAATAAAAAAGAAAAATATAGATTTGAATATTTACAAACTTTGTAGCAATCTTTAGAATTATATATATTTATATTAAAATTTTCAACAATTTTAAATACACATCTGTATAAGTGAATTTATATAATTTAAATGTATTATTCATAATTATCGAATAAATACAGATATAGAAAAATAATGCATATTTAAAAAAATTAAAAATATAGGTTTCTGGTTTTTTTTAGTTAATATTTATTGCTTAATTTTACTTATTAATGAATTTTTTTCTTTATCATCCAATATATAAACATCACTAATTATTTTCATATTTAATAAATAATTACTAAAATACAGGGTGTTTCAAAAATACACGGCATAATTTCAGGTATGTATTTCCCACATGTAGACAATCAAAATAGTTCATTACAACATATGTCCGGAAATGCTTCATTTCCGAGTTATGGCCTTCACAACATTGAAAATCACCGGAACGTTTTTCGTATTTACAGATGAAGCACAGTTCACACGAGATGGCATAACAAATTTCCACAATCAGCATGTATGGGCGTATGAAAACCCAAATGCAACTGTTGTATCTCATCACCAGGTGCGGTTCTCCCTCAACATGTGGGCCGGTATCATTGGTGATCGATTAGTTGGACCCCATGTACTTGTAAACAGACTTACGGGGCAGGCGTACACAAACTTCCTGGAAAACACCATACCTCATGTTTATGACGACACTCCACTGATCGATCGTCAGCACGCTCACTTCTTGCATGACGGCGCTCCTGCACACTTCAGTCGTACGGCTCGCCGGTACTTGGATCGAACGTTTCCTGATCGATGGATAGGTAGAGGTGGCCCAATTGCTTGGCCTCCACGCTCACCTGATCTGAACCCTCTCGATTTCTACTTGTGGGGCCATTTAAAATCATTGGTTTATTCGTCTCCGGTGCCTGATTTGGAATCCCTTCGGAATCGAATTGTGGCACGTTCTGAGGACATACGCAACATCCCTGGAGTGTGGGATCGTGTTCGCAGGTCATTGAGACATCGATGTGAGGTCTGTATTCAAGCAGGAGGTGGTCATTTTGAACATCTTCTGTAATGGCAACGACCGGCGGAACGAAAAACGTTCCGGTGATTTTCAATGTAGTGAAGGCCATAACTCGGAAATGAAGCATTTCCGGACATATGTTGTAATGAACTATTTTGATTGTCTACATGTGGGAAATACATACCTGAAATTATGCCGTGTATTTTTGAAACACCCTAATGAAACATTACTAATGCTCATTCCTATCATCATTGAAGGCTTTTAAGAATTATACAGTACATCCTTAGACTATGAACCTCTCACCTCAGTGCTATTGATCTTTCTCATTATCTTATTTTCCCTTCTTTCTTATTTTTTTCAGCAACTGATTTGTAGTTTGAAACAACGCACTTCAGCATGTGCTGGATAATGCCTTTAATATTTTGTTTTGATTTGTATAAAACCTAACAATTATTTTGTTCATTGATTAAAACAATGATTGGATTTCAATAAGATTTTCAAATCTTCCTATGTTTAAGATTAAAGTTCCCTTGTATATTCTTTCTTTTATCTTACCTTAGCCATTTCCGTTCTTCTGTCTTTTGAACTCAATTTTCTGCTCTAAGTTTACTTTGTCAACATGACGATATTATCTTTGACAAAAATTTGCAGATATAAGCAATGTGAAGATGGTGTAATATATAAATGTAAAGTACACTTTCAAACATTTCTTATGACACATGTGACACTTGGTCATTTGTAAATATTAAAGTTAGTTTCTATGGTTTGCGTTGATTGTGAAGATTTCCTGAAAAATAACAACCTGTGTGATCAGTAGCATCAGAATTCCAGAAGTTAGATTTTTCATTTATAATATACAATATAAAACTATTGTATCCCAATTAATTTTATTTCAATGCGATCAAACTTCCATTATTTTATATCAAAGATTTTTATAATAACTCGTTTACTTTTTTTTTATCTAAACCTTAATCATTTTAACTTATAATAAATTGTTAAGTAAACAGGAAGACATATGGAAAAAATAAATGAATAAAGAACTGAAATTAAAGAACATTAAAAATATAAGTTGAAAGGTTTACATTTTTTTTTAACAGCATGAGACAACGTAGTGATATTAAAGAAACGATTAGCCTTCATCATTTTAAGAATGACTGCTAATTATCTTAATGTTCAACAAATTATGTATATTTTCATTAGTTTATCAACATTTTGATAACTATTTGATTTATGTTTGTAATTATCGGAGCTTATCTGTATCAACAAAATTTCTATAGTTATTCTGAATTTATTTGATAATCTGTTTGATAATACTTGATAATTATAAGCTTTATGATAATGTTAAATGTATTATAGTTGACAACACCAATTATAGGGTATTTTATTTTAATAATAAATGTTCTATGATGATGTTATTAATTAACATAAATCAATTATGAAGAAATGTATTACTTTCATAAAAATACAATGAGAAGTTGGTTTTTAGCGATCAAAATCTATTGCGTTTGTCCTGTGTGTGCGTTCGTCCGTATGTCTGTCCATCTCTAACAATCCCGAACTGAAGGTCGGACAGACAAACGAATTTAACCATCGTGTTCAGAGGCCCAAACAATATAGGAATAGAATATTTTTAGTTGCCAACTACCCCCCCTCCCCCATGTTAAGATATTTGATATTATTTTCATTGAATTTCCGGTATTAGCTTAAATGTCAGAAATGCAACTATCTTATTTCAGCTGTCAGCTATAGCGTGATCGATAAATTAACCTGTTGACGGTTCAAATCCCTGTATCTCCTTTTTTTTCTTCTTCTCTGAATCTTTTTTCTCAATGTCCGATTGAATTTTTTTTTCTTGTTTTCCTAACGTTCTTATTTTTCCCTAACTTTTTTTTATTTTTCCTTTCGTAATGTGCTCCCTCTTTTATTATTATTTAAAAATTTTGTTATTTTGAGTCGCCAATAAGTTTATGCTTTAGCACAAAATTATGTTCACTTGTAATAATTAAATAATCATTTACTCTACGATCAACATCAGCTGCAATAATTATTAATATCGCTAAAAGTAAATTTTAATTCAAGTGTTTTTCCGTAATATCTAAATATTAAAGCAGCAAAAGCTTTAATACTAAGCTTTAATTTTAATAAATATACTAGGTTTCAAATTGTCAGAATTTGATAAATATACTAATATATGTGTCGAACTAAATATTTTACCGTATTTCAGAATTAAGTAATTAGATTTCCTATAAAATTTCAAGCTTTCCAACTAGCTTTCAACTAGTTAACTCTTATTTAATAGCGCTAATTTTTAGTTAAAATATTGCAAACGCCACGTCATCAACTATTTGTCCGAAGCAATGCTGAATACTTTTGTTAAAACTTGATCTATGCGGGAATCTTTGACCTTTAAGCTATAAATAATGGAGCATATGTGATTTTTTCCGAGATTTGGTAGAGAATATGAGAATCCAAAGAGAAATTATTCTAAGCTGCATGCTCCTCAAAACGCCTGAAGCACTTAACTAAGAGGTTCCCATGGGTGCGCTTCTATCTCATGCCGAGAGCCAGCGGGAAGAGAAGGAATCAGGGCAGAGAACTACACACAGCTATTAGACGATATTCTTCTCAGGAAATGCCCATAAGCGTGTTTCCAGGCGTTTCGACTCATTCTAAAGAGACACCTACTATTATCTTGGCAGGTTAAGAGTAATGGCCGCGCGCACACACACCCACAATGGGTCGTAGGCTTTTCTATACCGGAGAAGAGCTCGCCCAGAGCCCTTTATTTCCGTGTGTAATGAGAATGGGGCCTAACTTCTACAAAATCGAAGCATTTTTCGTCTATTTAGTCGATTCTGCAATAATTGAGCCCGAACTACCATCACACACCTTCCCAAGCTTCCTTCCCGTGCTGGATTCTTTGATTGCTATAATTTGATTAGAAAACTGGCCCAAGCATCCGTTACTGCAGTAACGGCTTGCTACAAAGCCATGTGCCCCTTTTTTTAAAGATGCTGGCTTCTGGCAAATTGCCACCGAAGGATAGACTTTCACCTTTAAAAGAGCGAGGAAAGTCAAAGCATTCATTCGCCATCTTTTCCACTTGATGAACGTAAAGCAAATATACTCACAAGAACTGTAGTCCTACTGGAATACACAGTGAAAGAGTTTTCAACACCACAATACGATTGTAATCTCACTTGAAAAAGTTTCCCAAGTGAAGAAAAGAAACTTGTCGTCTAAAAGCATATTTGAACAATAAAATACAGAATCTTCTCTTTGTTATATATATAGAGAGAAATTGTCACCTCTATTTTAAATTAAATTTTCTAAATTTCAATTTTTTAAATTTAAAAAATATAGGTGAGAGAGCTTTTTGCTTTAATTTTCCCAATCTAATATTCTTACATAATAACAAGCTTAAAGAATACTTGATTCGGGTATTTAAAATTTCTGTTCGCTGCTGGATGAAACAGGACTGTATTAAAAAGGAATATGCTATAAGAAAACCATAAATATTATATTCTTATGTTTCTTTGAAGTTGTAGTAATGTTATTGTTTACATAAGTTTCATATTCTTCTTTCAATTCCTTTCTTTTCATAATTCCTAATGTAATTCATAACACAAAAACTCCGCATACAGCATAATTTAGTATTGAACATTACTTTATTAAATACTTTGGAGAATTTTCGGGAATTTTACGTCTTCTCTTTGTCAAGCGAAAAATTCTATATGTAATAACTACAAACAACAAAAATAGTCTTGAAAACAAAAACAAATTAAAAACAAGTTAAAGGAACAGATTAGATTGTTGTTACAATGACTCATCCATTTAAAAGAATTCATTATTTTAAACAATTTTGGTCAATATTTTTTGTAATAAAAATATGCTAACATCAATAATTAAAAACACGAATTGTTACCAATTGTTTGTTTACATCAATTTTTAATCATTCTCTAACTAATAAATAGTAGCAGGGTCTAGTTAGTTCCCTAGTACCTATTAAAATTACTTTCTTTAGTATTTTTTATTATATAGGGCTAACTTTCTATGATTTTTCTCACCTTAAATCCGTTTTTTTATATTTTAAAATTTTTATATTACTATTCATAATGTGCCCCTTTTTTAAGCAATGGTTTGCAATGTTCGAATCATCCAAATTTTTGTTCTTTAGAGCCCTATATTAAAGTGATGTCGTCTTTGAAGCAGAAATGACACAGTTATAACATAACATAGTATTCATTATGGAGATCTAACAGTTAATATCTGTTAAATATTTCATCGGGGAGATCTCTTAGTATCTCCGTGATACATACAGATTTCTATTTAAAGGTACCGAGAAACATTATTGCCAGGTTCTGCAAAGACAAATCAGTAAAAATGTCCAATTAATATAGCGTTGGAAAGGTATAATTTTCGAAATATCGATAAAGTACATTGGGACTATTGCTGAATAATATATTATAGAATTTTTTGATGGAATAAAAACATAAGCCAGCATCCATGCTCGCGGTCAAAGGTGCGCGGGTAATCATTGTTAGAGGTTTTCACCAAAGTTTACCTATAGAAAGAATATTTCCCAAGTAGGCACATATCTTACCATATAACAATTGTTGTCATACTTCGACGCCTCAGAGAAAAGAGTCAATTTAAGAAATAGCAAAAGCTGGAAGGCACAAAAGTGTTTCAATATCCAAAGCAGAAAATCGAGTTCTTGACTCCGTAGCCGCTGATCTAGGAATAAATAATAGAGCAATCGTAAAAATAGATGGAATTTCGAATACAACGGATTTGGAAGATATTTCATAAGAAACTACTGTCCAATCATCTTCAAAGAGTTAATTGAGGCATATTTAAATTAAGGCTGCAGTTCTTTCGCTTTTTTTCTTCTTCACCATGTATATACTATTAACATAATAATCTATAGTTTTATTCACTTGGGAAGCTGGTAGACCTATTATGAATTTTCATAACGTGTATTTATTGGCAGAGGAAACCGAGATTGAATCGTGCAAAGGATATTTTTTTTGGATGATTCGATTCGAATACAACAACGCAGTTTTCTTTAAATGTATGGGTTGGTATTTTAGGTGACCATAAAATTGGTCCCTTCTTCCTCAGTTCTACGTTAAATGTGTCTCTTAATTTCCTTCAAAGTCACCTAACCGAGGTTTGCATGACATTAATCTTTGAAGGCAATTATGCACGACGTAGCTCCGACTTATTTAAATCACCAAGTACTTGCTTTCCTCAACTGTTACTTTCCACTAGATTGATCTGGATGGCCATTTACTTAGCCTGGACAGTCACCAGATTCAAATCCTCTAGAATTTTATCTTTGAGAACCTTATGAAAAACGTTATTGATTAATATTTTCTACGATTGCGCAGGTGGAACAGAGGAAAGACCACAATTCGAAACATCGGGAATTTGTAAGCGTAGTTAGACGTTCACTATCCCAACGTTTCCATTGAGGCCGGCGATGGACATTTCAAACTTGCTTTGATATCTGTTGTTGGTGGATGCTTCGTTGAACATTTATTTCTGTATAAATGGTTACCCGTTTGTATACTGTAATTGTAATTTGCATGTGCAATGAATATGAGAATCCTTTATCTTTGGAATTTTTTGGAAACCTATACACAAGATATATAGTATCATTACTATAGCCATCGTTACAAACAATATTAAGATGCTCATTAAAATATCATACATATAGTGTGATAGTGGGTATTAAGTCATTAACGAAGCATTTCCGATTCAATGTTTATTGAACATTTTTAACTGATTCGTCTTAATAGAACCTGTCACTGACGAAACTTCGAAAAAGCTCCGTATAAAGCTCGGTATTATTCAATTAATCATTAATCATTAAAATTAAATAAAATGACCGAACACACTAATTGAACAAAAAATTAAAAAATTTAAAATTTAATGAGCATACATATTTCGAAACATGATGCTCATTAAATTTTTTTTTTTTTTAATTTTTTGTTCAATTTGTGTGTTCGGCAATTTTATTTAAATTTATTGACCCACGCTAAAATGTTCCTTCATTAATCATTAAGTTTAGCTTTTTTCTCTTAGCAATCTAATGGAAATTTTACTTCTTTAAACTTTTACTTCTTTTCCTCTGAAATAGCTGACTTACATAGTACTCAAATAACTTAATTAAAAACCAATTTTTGAAACTGTGGTTTGTGTTGTTGTTTTTTTTTTTATTAAGATATTAAAATCTCGTATTTCTTACATTCAAAAAATCAAGAAGAAAGCTACAAAGGTCTTAAGTCACCAACTACTAAGATTGAAGCCGCAATTCATTCAACTCATTCTTGTCTACATTTTATTGAACATTACAGAAACTATCACTAGTAATAGTATTTTTTTGCGTTATGATAATTTTAAACATTATGTAAATCTCTGAGGCAAGAATTATAATAGCCTTTCTTAACAACCAATTTACTTTGTTTTTTCAGAAATAATTTCAAATCAATAATCTTGTTTTGCTTCTTAATTTTTTTATGTTGTGAAAATATTTTTGTTGGTGTTTGACAAAATCTGGACCTATAGATATTTTCAAAATTAGAACTAATGTTTCTATTACTTTTCCAATATCAATTTCTTATAATAAGTTTATCATTTACTGTTTTAAATTATATAATATTAAAGGTAGCCTAGTCGTTACAGGAAATAAATGGTTTCAGTAAAAAAGGATTGAATGAAATTCCTAAATAAAATCTCATTTTATTAATATCTAATTTTTTAATCTATATCTCAAGGCTAGTTAAAGAAATGTTTGAAAAAGAGTAAGAGTCTGTCGAAATATAAACTTGTCTCTCTTTCTCTTTTATTTTCACCTTTTAATCCCGCTGTTGGATGCTTGTCTCTGTTCATGTTATGGATGGGTGGGTGGATGAATAGTGTGTGTTTTTTATCAGTAAGTTATTCTTCTTAAAATGATTTCTTCCTAATCCACAAAGCCTTCATCACTTCTGTGACTTTAATGTGTGGGATCAAAGAAAGAAATAAGCAGTAGGTATATGCATTTGGTCGGTAAGTGAAGAATCATTTTTTGTCGTGGTTAAAACCTTTGCCAAAAACTTAATATTAGTTTATTTGATCTTACATTAATCTTAATAAATACAAGAGCTTATTCCGTTAGCTATTTTTGTTCAATAATCTGATGCAGACTTGAGAAATATTTAGAAGAACACTAACAATAATAATCAATACAATCACAAGAAAGTTTTTCCAAAGCAACACAAACAGAAAAACAACCGTAACTCAAAATTATAAGTTTATAATGTTATTTATTACATCCTGGTATCTTTTTTTTCTATTTTTTTAATATTCGAATTAAGTTGGTAAAAACAAAGCTTTTCGTGACTTAGTTAAGTTATTGGTGACATTGAGCTGCATGTCAGGCAAAGTATATCCACTCAGTTAGGCGGGAACCGCGACAGCCAAGTTGCCAATTTCCCTCTGAACAGATAAAACCGTGCAAGAAAGGTCCCGCCTTAATGTTTCTCCTATCCACATTGTTAGGTGGTAATAACAAAATCGTAAATAGGATTTTTCTCACTGATGACTAAAAAAACAGAATTTATACATTCAAATGAGTCATTGAGTCTTTGTTTAGGAACCTAATTTGCATATTTATACTTAACGCTAAGATATAAACAACTTAAAAAAAACAGAGAAAGACTATCAAAGGTTCATTGAGTTTATATAAGGCGGCATATTGACATTTTCTTGAAACGAAACATAACGTGATATGACATCGTTACAGCAAAAGAACACTGTTTGGACTTACAAATTCTGGTTTTATTACTGCAAATTCATGAAAAGATAATGAAACACTTTGCTTTTAAATGTTATTAATAAAAACATGAAACATCGAATATAAAACAACAGCAGACTTTCCCCAATTTATTGTATAATTAAAAGATTTAGTTTCGTACATAAAACCATTGGTTTATCTATTTTTACAAAGTAAAGAATCTAAAGGTTTTAAGAAAATTAAAAAAATAATAGTTTTTAGTCGTTCTTTACAATAATCAGGTAATCTGTAGAAATTCGTCAAGAATCTGCCGAAAAGTATAATAAACAAATGCAAAACTCTTATAAACGCTGTTACATCAGTTTTTAAGACAATGAAAACTCTTAAAGGATTCGAAAGAAGCACTTAATTCAATATTTACATAAGTTGTATATTCAAATATTGTACTACTTACAACTCACCAATGTCAAATGTATTTTCAATATTTTACAGAAAGCATTATGGATATTCAAGTCATTCAGACAGAGTTGAGGCTTAGACTATGTTTTTCAAGCATAGACTAAATGTCTGAAACCAAATGTTTTCTTTCTTTCCTATGTTTGTCTACTTTCTCTCTTTCAGTCATACCGGCTGTCAAAGGTCGTTTTTAATTTTCAAAGGACTGTATAAGAAGCCTAAATGCTGCGGTACAGTAGTACCGTATACCCAACGTCCCCTTCCACTAACCCAAAAAAAGGGGTATTTTGAGCAACAGATCAATATGGATCGATCCACACTTTGCTAGACAGCTTTTTGTAAAAGAGTTGTGACCAATTTGCATAAAATAGAAGTTTAGTCTACGTTTGCTAAGGGTTGTTTATGGAGTAAATCTAAAACTCTCTTTCTAGGAATGAGAAAATGATTAAGAAAATGTTGGTATAGTATGTATAGTTGGCATTTTACGTTTTATTTTTATTAGAATAGACATTTTGTAGATATTTTTAATGAAATCAATTTTCCATTTAAATTTATTAAATGAGATATAAAATAAAATGAGATAATTGCATTTCAACTTATTCATTGTTCAAAGATCTCTAAAATTTTAAAATTATACTAATATGATTAAGTACAAAGTTGTATCAGTATTGGAAACTATTGATGGGGAATTGCAGAGATTGAATCAAAGTTAAACAAAATATTCGAAAATATAATTAAGACAAACCATTTAAGATAATATTAATTAATGTTAATTCGTATAATCAAAAGATAAGTACCAATGATTACATTGTTCTTGGTATAAATTTAGCAAAATTTTACACTAAAAATTCTTAAAAATTTAATTATATTTAATAATTTTTAATTTGCTTTATTTGGGAAGATATATTTAAAGTATATAAGTTTCTGCAAAGATTTTCGTAATATAACAACAAAAAACAAAAATTATTATATTATTTTTTCAATGAAAGTAAAAAAACAGTTGATATTGCAATGACTTGCATATGTATTTCTCGTCAAAAAATGCATACGTAAAAATGTCACGGGAAGTTTTCCTTACTTCCAGTGATTTATGGCTCGAATCGCAACAACATACAAGAATGTCAATCTCATCTTCTACAGAGCGATGTATTTCCTTTTTTCATTTTCTATTTTGGGATGTCGGACTGTAAAAAAATTGCGAGTCCAACAAACGACAGACAACGAGTCAAGGAAGCAGCAACGTTTTTCTGTCAGAAATGCTGATAAAAATTGTATCTCTATCACTTTTACTAGCAAAAGACTGCAATGGGTTGTGATTGTTTGTGAGGAAAATGGCCTGTTACTTCCTGGGAAAACTGTACGGGCCGACGTCATAAAAACGAAGTCAACAAGATGCGCGTGAAATGCCGTAGCTGCAGCCCACAATTTAATAAAGCAACACGGTTCTCAACGAACGTAGTTCTTTTATAGGTTTCGAAGCTCGACCCTGGGCAAAACAATTTCATAAATGGGTCGGGCGACCTTACACTATTTGCTTCTTTTCTTGCTGCAGAAAAGAGGACTGGCTTCTGATCTCCCAGAGGAATCAGCGTTTCTGTTAATTCCACAGATTGTCTATCGGTTCTTCTGAAGTATCAAAACCGGTCTCTAAATTGAGTCCCTAAACACTACCAAAAGACATACCAAAAGAAATAACGTGACTTTCTGTAAGAATAAAATTGCTGCAGACAATAACTTATTTTGTAGATGCTATTTACTAAAGGCAAATAGAGAGAAACAAACGTTATGGAAAACTGAATTTCGATTCGGCTACTACTTTACGTGGCTGTGAGTTGTAGCTTTTTCTTTTGAAAGAACTAAAAGAACAGACAGGTTGAATCTGTTAATACTGTATTTCAAGTGTGGTTGCTTTCAGGTGTGAGGGGTTTCACTAATCATTGAATTTGAGTTTTTTCCTTTTCTACAAAAAAATGTAAAAATCAGTTTTTGTAAAAAAGTAAAAATATAAATTCGTTTATCAATGAAACCCACACCAACTTATCGAAAGTCTACTAGATATTTGGTTATATATTTTTTATCATCTGGATGGTTTTGACTAGTTGACGATTTCAATATATACTAGTGGCAGTACCATGGCAGTATAGACACTTGTTCATGAAATGGGACGGCCCTATTTTCATATCGTATGCAGGTATGCCATAATATACACGATCCCGATAACTTACAAGGCGTTTTTCTGTGCTCGTACGTTGGCAAATTTGCATGAAGATGAACATTTTCTATTATATATTTGGTTTTCTGATGAATGTCATGTCACCTTGGATGGTTACGTGAATGATTAAGTGAACAAACAACCGGCCATATTTCTTGGGTTTGAACGACCGACGGAGGTCCTAGAACATCCTCTACTTTCTGAAAAGGAAATTGTATGGTGCGTAATTGTATGGTGCGCATTTCTGACCATGACAACATTAGACCCTAGTTTTTTGGAAAATGTGAATGGTACACATATTCCTTTCTGACTTTACATAACGTTAGATATACTTTATTTTCGGGCTTAATGTAAATTGATAACAATTTACATCAATGTTTTACATTCAATTGTATTTTATCTTATCTTATGTAAAACATTTTGTATATAATATTCATGAAAATGACTATTACCTTAGTTTTATTGAAAAACGCAGGGAGGAGGGGGGGGGGCGATAAGCCTTTCCCAATAGTGCGTTTTTCGCATGCAAATTCTACTTCATACGCGGTTTTAGAAAACAACAGTAAAGGATTATATTATAAATAAATTAAAAACTCACAAAGCCATAATAGTCAGAGCTGAAAATTCGAAAACTTCTTGAGCAGTCTGTAACATTGTCGATTGAAATTAAATCACCTGAATGTTTCTATTTTGATACACTGATATCTCGCTTAATGGTGAAAACATAACTTGAAACTCTTTTTCGTAAAACGAATAGTGTTTCTCTATAAAACATCACATTATAATTCTAGACATTTTCTTGATGTTTACTTCTATGTAACTAAATACCTGCCTTTCATGATTATCTGAAAATATTAAATATTTTAATAAAATACGTAAAATTCTCTGTAGTTTGCAGACCATCTAAGAATATAGGTATCTTTGTAAATGGTCAACAAATTAATAAAAAGTTTAATTTTAAAATCTGTGCAAGAGGATCGAGTTTTTCATGCTTTGGATAAAGGGACAAATAGAACTTGAAACTAATTTCGCTTCATCCAAAAATTTCTTTCGTGTTTTAGAGCAAACTTCTCTAAACAAACAACTTTTATTCGAACTTCCATGTGAGAAATTTAATATCGAACTTCTGAAGAGTTCAAATACAACTAACAAGAGTAAAAACCCGCGGTAATTTATCTGTTTGTGGCCTATACAACGTTACAACGTGTGGTCTTCAATCGCATAATGCACAGTCATGTCATGCTTGATTCATTCTGTTTATAGTAAAGCCCTATTGACCAAGCGACAAGTGTTCCCTAATGTCCTTTGATAAGAAATTCTTTGTGAAATCTCTGAGAAGAGACCAAAAGACGTGGCTGCCTACATTGAATGAGACACCAACGTCGTTAGCATTGTGCAAGGCACTGACCCACAAATTAGTAGTGACATTCTCAGTCAAACATTCTATTCTTCTGAATTTATCTATTGCGAAATGACTTATTTTCTCAAACGAAAGCGTAACAAGCGAATGACTTCCTTGGAGAGATCCGTTAACTTGTTTGAAATCTTCACAAACGAATCTTATATGCGCAGAAGTAATAAGATCAAGAAAACATTATATATTACAGTTTTAGAAAAGTAAATTAGGAATTTTTTCAAAACGTTTTAGCTTTCGATATTTCAAAAGAGTAGTGGTAAATTTACAAATAAACTGGAAAACATTTACTGATCTTTTAAATAATCAAGGTATTAAATATAGGTTCATAATGTTTGGGGAGTGAGTGTATAATTAGTATCGTAATTAAAAGACAACAATATTCTTATAAACATTTCTGCTAACTATTTGAATTCTCCTACTATAAAAAGGATTTTTTTTATTTATTTATTTTTGTAAATTTAAACATTACAGTCTAACTAGGTAAACTCACGTACCTGTGGTGTAGGTGCTGAGAGTAGTTAAGTATGGTTGTTACTTAATAAAGAGTATATTAATTACAGTGTTAAAAATACAAAAAAAAAAGGAACAGTATATGATTATTGAATGAAAAATATTACATAAAAACTAATAAGAGCAATGTGAACAAGATATAAAATAAAATAAGATATAAAAATATAGTTTCTTTAGTTTTTCTTTTATATGTTCCAAATTATTTTTTCGTTAATTATTTTTTTTCTATTAGAAGATTTTATAATTTTCCGATATTTTTTACAAAGAAAATGTTCATTGTATAAATGACTATTAATTTATACAAATGTCAATTGGTAAATTTTTTCAACTTTCACCCCTTTACGATATTCAGTGACAGTGTAACGTCTTTGCTTCAATATGCATTCAATTCAAATGGAAAAAAACCCCACTCAGTTGCATCTATATATTATTTAAATCGACTTAAACCTATTAAATGATATATAGATGGAACTGAATGTTTGCTTCTTTTGGATTGGTTATGTATTGGAGCATAGCTTCATTATCAACCATTATAGCATCAAACATCTATTGCAAGATTCCTTAATGGCAAAAACCATTAACTTTGAAGAAGTTTTTGATTTTTGCATCTCCTTTCTATTTAGGCTTTTTGAACTAGAGCTTACTAAGATAAATAGTACACGCTAACATCGACTGTAATTTTTACTGTAAATATTTTTTTCATAATTTTAATTCTATGAAGTTAGATAAAACCTATTCTAAGTAAAGGTGCTGAAGCTAGTTTAATATTCATATAATTATTAATCTCCTCTCATCTCTCTCCTTTGACAAAACATTCTGTGCAACGTTCACGATTCCACTTGATTGTTTTGAAATATCGAAACTATAAAAGCAAAATTTTGAAAACAAACCTCAACCAAATTAAATATTCTGGGGAATTAGCGTTAAGTGTCTTCCCTACGGAGACAGTGGCCTACGAGACGCATTTGAAGACAAAGAGGTGAGAACTCTTCATTTTTTTACAGCTGCACACTGCCAGAGTTCTCCAAAGCAATGTATGATCCAACATTTAAGCAAATTGTTGCAAAACAAATTCATGAAGCAGATGGTCACAAAGGTCATCTGTTTGGTCTTATTTTTGAGTTTAGTGGAGGATTTGCTGAGTAAATATCCTCAAGAAAGAAGAGTTTTTAAATAGGAATTCAAATATATAAAAATCTAGAAAGAAATAATAAAGACGACTATCAGCAGTATCAAAAGCTGACGTATCTCCGAAATTTGAAAAAAAACATACATTTCTTAAAATATTTCTACAACAGCGATTCTCAATGGGTGTGGCGCGAAATTGCGTGGCTGTGCCGCCAGAAAAAAACAACAAAAAGTATATTTATTCAAACAGCAATATAAGAGGAAATATAAAAGGGATATTAAATATTTAACAACTTAAGTTATTTAAATAGAATGAACAAGTTAATTAGTTACACAAACTGGAATGGTTAAAATTAATGAGTCAGTAATTACATCATTTTAATGTAGGTTTGTTTACAAAATTTAGGAACAACTTTTAATGTGCTGCCGGATTTCTCCAAATATTTAAGTGTGCCGTGAAGCAAAAAAAAAAAAAAAGATTGAGAAGCACTGTTCTAGAATTTTTGATTTGAAACAAATAGCTTAATAAAGTTAAAAAAAAAAGCTTTCGTTAAACTATTATAACTAATTTTTAGTTAACTAAAGTACAGAATAGAGAAAAACAAAAATTCTTAATATGTCGACAACAGTGGACATATAATAGTCAGAAATATTTAAGGTTCCCTTTAAACAGTGTAATACGTAGGCACAAGATAGTATAATAAAGATTAAAAAATAAAATCTCCATCGCTACAGTTAAATGTGAGGCTTTCAGAGAATCTCGACTAGGACTTGTTGAGATCGTTGGTCAGCCGTTCGCCCTCTCGCCTTTAATTAAACACTAGGTAACTATTTGAAAGAGGGCTGGGTGTAACTTAAGGTCCATCTGGAGCAGAAAAAAACAGTGGAAAAATCCCCTATCACCTCTAGGAATCCAACCTGGACTTATCCAGTCCACAGTCTCAATGTCTAAACTACTAGACCACCAGACCCCACATAATAAAGATTAATAAATAATAATAAAGATCTCCAAAATACATACATAACGATTCACGAAAAGAAGGCTATTTCAAAGAACTATGAAAATGTAATTTTTATTGCTTTCGACGGTACATGACTTCGTAAAGATTTTTAATAAAGAAAAAAAAACCAAGTCTAACTGGTCACTGAAAGACACGAAGTCAATTTATTCTGCCAGACTATGGTCACGAAAGATGTATTAGTCAGGAAATCAATATCATCTTATACATTCCCACACTTCATTGCTACCCTGATAAAATCAATGCATAGTTTCTTAACGAATTACTAATAGAAAAACGAATTATTGTTATGCTATAATAAAATATAATTTTTTTTATAAGGATTCCTTTTAACCTATGGGTGAGTATAATTTCAGAGAAGTTCATTTTATGATTGTTTGTTGAGTGTGGATTTACTATCTTGATGTAAAGAAAATGTGTTATTTTTCATCACATTTCTTTAAATTACAGTTTTTACTACACATTAACAAGATAGCTGTTTTCCTGTAGCTTTAACTAACGAAAATGAATTATAAGATTACTAAACAATATTTTGCATTAAAAGCATCTTAGTTAAACATGTTAAATAGAAGCATCTCAATTGATTTCATAGTTTTATTATAAAATAAAAAAATTAGAAAACAATTTTACAATCAGCAATTTTACTGATGGGGGAATTCCTATCAGTAAAATTCCGACCTCACCAACATTATCTATAAACTTTATAAAGTTTATCCCAAAATGCAATAAAAAAAACATGTCAGTCACGAGTTTTCAAACCTTCCTTTATGCTGGTAATTTATCGAAACTCAGTAAAATCCTAGCCTTCGTCCCGAAAGCAAACAAAAATTTATTAAAAACGAGACAGGCCGCATGAATATGTTAGTGTTCAGTTGATGGATGTGCATATTTTCTTTCTGCGGATGGTCGTATCGAAAATCAAAGCTAAGCACAGTCCATGTCTTCAGTTCTGCTTCAACGGTAAAGTCAACGTCTTCGACAATGCTTTTAACTGATTGACTCAGGATCGACTTCGACTTTGAACCATTATTTTGAAATTGCACTGATATTTATCTCGATGAGCAGAGTTGGAAAAAAAAAGGTAGCCTGTTTTCAACTGAAATTCTTCAATTTCTTGCTGAAAGTTTTACCTTGTCTTGTCTGTTACGTAAGCCTTCGAACAATCGATTTTTTCATCAAACAGACCAACCATGAAAATCCGGAAGAAGACGCTGAGAACTTACATGAAAATTTATGGATGACCAATGGGATCGATCCCCGATTTTGTACCAAGAACTTTAATGATAGCTGTCAAAAGCGCCTCTTAAACAAATATTTTCGCCTATTTTGGTCTGTCAACGGCAGAATTCAATAGGTCTTCTTAGGTACGGCTGATTTATTTGGGAAAAATAAGACGAAGAAAAATAAATAAACAATGTTTGCTGATTTCTAACATATGAAGTTTTCTTTTATAATATATAATATTCTGTATAAGAAGGAGTTTTTCTTTTCTCTCTTAACCAAATAAATAGGTGTAATTCATATAATTAAATATGTACATCTTTAAGTTATTTCATGGTTTTAATGGTTTTAATAAAATGATTTCAATTTAGCATTTTAAATAACACATTTAAATAAAAGTAGTTTTGGGGATAAAATAAATTATCAATCTTTTTCGTCCAATATTAGCAATTAATTTAGTTTCGAAATTAAATAATTATATAACAAATCTGAAATAATATTTTAACTAGCATTTTAACTAATAATATTTATTTATTATATTCTGCACAGCATGAATGATAATAATAGTATTTTAATTGCTCCACAAAATCAAAACAAACACAGTATACAATAAGAATACTTCTTTACAGTCTGCACATTTATATAAGATTGACTGTAATGGAAAGCAAATTATACTAAATAATTAAAGTTAAAGTCAAGTAAGATCATGAGAAAGAGAATAACATAACTACATATAGTGCTGCAACACCTGACAGATATTTTTTGTTGTCAATATTCAAAAAATTGCTCATTGTTCCCTAACACAATATTTTCATAAAAATTACTTAAATAGGATTCCATCAAAGATGCAGTTTATAAAAAAACATTAATCGTTTCCAATAACCTAAAAAAAAATCTTAACATTGAAGTATCCTAGACTTTAGTGATGTATTTCCACAATTTCGGAAAAAGCAGAATTGTAAAGTCTTGATAAAGACATTTACTTCTTGATAAAGCAATAAATAGTATTAACGAATCTAACAATAAATTGTTAACCATGGATATTCTAGAAAAGGTTTTTCTTTTCCGGAAAATTTCAATGCTTATCAGAAAATATTTAGAGATGTGTATGAAATATTAAGTAATAGTTTGATTTCATTTACTTTAATCTTTTGTGAAAGAGAAATTATGCAAATCAGAAATTCTTCAGGCATTAGTAAAACATGTTAAATTAGATTCTGTTTTCTTTTCTTAAAGAACTCTGATTTTCACCTGAAGAACATTATTTTGGTCTTAATGTCGTTAGTATCGTATAACATGCGCATGAAATGTTTTAAAACTGCATTAATTGCCTTAAAAGTATTATTTTCACTTTCGCAAAAGCTTAATAATGTAATTAGTTTCGCAAAAGCTGCCAAAATAAGAAATTTGATCGCTCGTTATCTTAAGTGAAGTAAATAAGGTCAAGCTAAAAAAACTAGAATGTTTCCCAGATATCTTTTTTTCTTAAAACTTTCAAGTTATCAAATTTCATTACATTCAAGTATTACATCCTTAACATTTTCTTCGTAACATTCCAGAGTCTAAAGTATCAAATAACAAGGTCTCTGAAAACAGGTCTCTGTTTCAGTAAGCATATTTTGTAAAAGATTCAAGTGGCCTGATAATTTGAATAATTTGTGCTTTGAGAATATTTAACATTTTGCACTGATGCGAACACTGTCTACCTTTTGTTAACTGGAATCTTCAAATGTTTAATCATATTTATAATCTTATTTAATTTCGAACAACCATCTCCACTTTGAATTATTATAAATAATAAACAATCATAAACAACATACCTAAAATTTAATAAAGTAGAATTTACCTTTCGTTTAAATAAATCTAATTACTCTGTAATTAAGCTTAACTGAAATTGAACTAATGAAGAGAAGTAACTTGGAATAAAATTTCTTATAACTAGTCTACTTAATTAATTTTAATGGTTTTGTTTTGTTTTCCTTAGTTTTAGTTGAATCGTTCTAAATTAAACATGATATTGCTATTTAGAACTGTCTAAACTGTCTAAGTTTTAGCCTAAAGTATTTATTATTTCCCTGCTCAGCTTATTTCTTTCTATTATCTACAGGTAATATGATATTAAACTAAACTCTTTTATTTCTCTGTCTGCCTGTCCGGAGCAATTGTTAATTATTAGTTTCCCTTGATGAGAAAGGCAGATTATAAAATTTTCTCTTTTTTTTTGCCTTGCAAGGGATTCGAACCGAGGATCTTCGTCCTCGCAGTCATTGGACTACTGCTGGTCCCCAATATCCAACCCTACTTTTATTCTATTTGTTCGCGCGCTATCAAATAATGAGCTCATTCAAAAAGGAATAAAATATCACTTTTTGCCATAACCGCTGGGAATCGATTCTTCTTGGATTATCTCATACTTACCAGGGGAGACAGGGGGATGGCCTGGTATGATATTAAAAAATAAACATAAGCTTACTTTGTTTGAAAATAATTTATAATCATACGTCATATTCATGTCCAATTGCCTTTTGATTATATCTTTACCATTGAAGGATGGTATTGGCAATAGAAACAGTTTTTTTATAATTATACGTATTATCAAACAAAAGTTTTTTAATAATATCCATTTATTACTGTTTCATAAATTTAATAAAGAAATAATGATTTTTTTTCATTTAAAAAATATATACATTTTCTACTTAGTTTTTAATTCACATAATCTCTTTATATTCAATTTCAGTATATATTAAAACACCATAATTTTTTAAAAAGTACCTTCCGAACAGCTTTCACTTTATACCTAAACTATTCACTATTTATATAAAATCATATTTCGTATACAATTCGCTGGGATTTTTAAAAAAAAATTGACTTCGTGAGTAATAAGAATGTAGTCTGGTTTTTTTTTCTATTTCTTTCACTTTCTTATTTTTTTTTCTTCAACTAATAATTATTAAAAGTTTTGATAATTTGATTACTTATCAATGAGGGGTTGCAAGAAAAGTAAACTATTATGTTAATAGGTAAAGATAATTATACGACGATTGTGAAAAGAAGAAAACCAGGGGTTATGGATGACTACTTCCATATATTCTAAGTGACATCTATCGTAAAGCATCGTAATATAATTTCTATTTTTTTGCAAAGTTGAAGAGAACAATATTGTCGATTTTTTTTTTTAGTCTTTACATCTTTAACATACCTCTATACTGTTGTTATTATTTTCATATTATTCATGTTTTTCATAATATATCATTCATAATCAAAAGTGGCTTCAGACGAGTAATAAGAAGTAACCGATCGAGGAAAATGAACTGCAGCTCCTGTCCGCTTTCGATAGTCGATAATTTTCTTCACCGTCAAATGGAAGAAATTTGTAGCAATAGTCGGTCTTCATAATACATAGTTGAGAGATACATAGTTCACTCTTAAACTTGTGGAAAACGTTCCACATTTTACCTCTAGCTTGACTGTGCAGGCCTTAGAGTAACCTTCTTTGGACGCCGCCATATTGTTTTTTGCAGCAAGAGTTCCAAGATCAACTAAGGGATCAGCATTTTTTTTCCTTTTATGTTCATTCTTTTTTCTCTGTACGCTCTAAAATAATTCAAACTTGTTAAACGTATAAATTTTCTTCCTTATATCAGCCTTCTTAATCAAAGGCATTATGATTGTCAATAAAAATATCAGAATTAACACCTTAACTTACATTCTTTTTACCTTCTTTTCTTTTACCATTTTAGCTGTTTTAAGTCTATTTCTTTGTTCAATTAATTTTCGTAACTTAGTTGCAACAATTTATGATTGCCCTATAACTAATGAAAGAGAAAAGCATTTAGGTTGCCCTTCATTTTCTACCCGCTAGCGATTCCATTCTCCCAGTAAGTGAATATCATCTGGATATAATGATTAGTCTTTCGTCAGAACGCTTTTGAAGTTCTTTGCCAAGTTCACATCTTAATTGGTAGCCGGAAAACATACTGGTGCATTCACAGAGAAAGTTCGAGTGAAATATGAAAAGCATTAGCAATGTTTATGTTTTCCCATTATTCTTTTCTCTGTTCCAACCTAAGGCTATGGATCTTCGTTAGAAGACATTATTTGCGATCAATAATGTCTATCTTTCTGCTACAAAGGAGTTACAAGCAATCAGGTACACTGTCAATCAATAATAGATTTTTTATTAAAACTAACTACAAGAAATTTGAAAGAACTGAAAAATACTGCAAGGAATTTTGTCAGTGAAATTCTCGTCTTTCCTTGGAGACGGATCCATTTTTCTAATCAATTTCACCATTTTTCCATTCGGCTTACCAAGACTTTTTTGATGCCCAAATATCGTTTATTTGCATAAGAATGACTTCGTGATCTGGAAACCTAGTTAGATTCAGAAATGCTTTTCCTCTTTACCTTATCGAGGAATTCGGAGGAAATCTCGCAGAGAACTTCGGGATATCTCTTCAGAATCTCTCTATGATGATTACTGGAAAGCGGAAAAGTAAAGAAACCTATGGACATTACTTCATGAAAATTTCAAATTTTTCTGCTAAAGGACGTAATGAGATTCTTCCATTAAGTCATTTCTCACAATAAAACAAAAATGTAATACTAGAAATTGAAATTTTTCAATGATCGTAAAGATGTATATTTAAAGTCATGAAGGAATTCGAATAAACAAATGAATGTAGTTTATTTAGTTTATTAAATGAACTAAAAATTCTGATTCCTCAATTTCGGGAAGAAAATTTACAATATAGCAGGATTATGGGAATTATAATCAATTCGAATAAAGTAAAGATAGCTTTAATAAATTAATTATTTTTTAGAACATTGATCGAGATCATTCTCTAACCATTCTAAATTTCAAGAACATCAATTGGGTGTTTTCTAAGATTTCTAAAATTCTCCATTTTTTCTTGCATAGTGTTTTTTGTTTTGTTTTTATACAAAGAAATGGTATCTCTTGAGAATCGGAATCATTACCTTTTTTCTTTTATTTTAAAAGCGCCAGAAAACAGACTTTCCGCCCACTGCTCATCAACCTACGCTCAATCATTAAAATAATACATCCTCATATTCTCGAAGGACCTCAACCATGATTATTTGTTTTAAAACATGCACCGTTCTCTCAAAAACGAGTTGTCAAGGGGACGTCCTGCCATGCGGAGCCCAACGCTGGGTTCCAATCGCTGTTTGAGCTTCGACATTTCCATGTTTCTTCTCTACATGTTATTCTTCCTTTCAACGACTTGTTCTCAATTTCAAGTCTTCCAAGATATTCTCTGTCGCTGTTGCACCATTAAATCGCACACTTCAATATGTGAGAGATCAAAAACACAAACAATAAAGACACATAACAATGGATGAGGCCAAGTGTTCACAATGTGAAATCCTAGAACAGCTGTTTCACGCTAATATGGCGATCATCATATAAAAAGGACCTGTTTAAAGCTTGTGTCAGAAAGACAAAACTACTGATTGTAACATCAATAAGAGAAAACATAATACTATAAAAATTTGATAGTTTTGCTCTTAAGAAAGGCTCGAAGTACACAATAATTAATAAATATATAAGTCAATTTTTAAGTACCTTATATATTAATATTTTAAATATAAAAATTTTAATTATCATTAATATTATATATGCAATAAAGATAAAAATGGCATTAAAATTTCTTTAAAAAATCATTTTCACTAAAGAAAAGAGAAGTCTGGTAATGAGGGAAGATTAGGAAATAAGTACCTGAAAGTTTTTCTATAAAACTAAGAAAAATAACCTTCGTTAAATGCATCTCAATATTTTCATTGATCTCTTAACCAAATCGATAAAGCGAAGAATAATGAGGAAGACAAAAATGCCAATAATTTATTTAACTACGACAAAATCATCTGCGACACACACTAAAAAACTCATAAAACCGTTCTTTAGTACCAAAGTTGATAATAGCATTTTCATTAAGAGTTATCCTAAAGAAAATCTAGCATACACCGTTATTAAAGTATAAACATTTGCGTAAAAATGTTCTGCAAAAAGATAGTAAAAAATAATTTTCAAGTAGGTATTTACGACTTTTTCACCTTTAAATGTCTTTAGTTTGCATTTCAAGGTACTCTGCACAATTACTACTATGACTTCCAAAATGATTATATTACCCTTATCTTCAGTTGAATTAAAATTATTATTAATCAAGGTACTTTGCAATTCAGAGTAAAGCTAATAATTGGAGATAATAGCCTGCATATAATCTTCTGGAATATTAAACCTACTCTATTATACTTTAAAGGAGCATGAACTGGTTAAATATACATTCATCTTACTGCAGAAACTAATGCATGGAGATTACATTCTCAATAAATAGCAAATGCAACCATTGCAAGTCTTTCCCACACATTTACATAATTCCATGATTTCGGAACGTTATTCTGTCACCTAAATGCAGACCTCTATACATGACCTCTAACATTAAATTGCAAATGCCAAAATCTAATGAGGTTTCGACATCTTACTACACTCTTAGGTATGAAATTTAATGCCATTAATTCTTATTGCTTGACCAATAAAAGATAAGAAGTTTCGACTGAAATATACCTTTAAAATCAAAACACAT
>JAFIDM010005346.1:26562458-26579280 GCA_023159025.1 Thereuonema tuberculata | reverse complement strand
AAACAAATATCCAAAATCTCACAGAAAAAAATTAAAACATAGGCATTTTTTTTATTAAGTAGGGAATGCAAATGTTTTCTTTTCAATGGAAGAAAAAAGAACAACAATATCTTGGCATATCCAGTACATTAGCATGTTAGACAATTTGTAAGCTACTCAATAATGAAAACTAAAGTTCGAAAAATAGAGAATGGAATGATGAAAAGGATTAAAGAAGTTTTTTTTTACTGTTTTACAACTATTAAAAAGCTTCAGGTTTTCAGTGTCAATGCATCTCTACCGTATTTTTATATTTTGGAAACATTTAAGTTCTTCATTTCAAAAGGTGTATGGTATTCATTGATATAAAATACTATTTAAGAAAAGGAAACAGTTAGACGAAACTGCGGTATTGCTATCATTGACTGCAATGTACATCATTATTAAAGCATATCATGTATGCACGTTCGATAATCTAATAAATGTTTATTAATATCTTCCAAATACCCTACATCATGGATAGCACAAGTTATATTTCAGTGCTCTTTTTACATTTCTTAGGGTAAAGGCAGGCATTCAATTGTAAAACAAAATGAAGAAACACTCTGCGTATGTGCTCATAAGTACGTATATTTGTGGATCTTTTGTTTTTTTTTAGTTATAGTTTTAACCCACCCGCAAAAACAACAACACGGATACACATTTATTTTTATTTAGAATTAGATTATATTTTTATGATTTACCTGAACATTTTGTAATAAACTAATAAAGCTTTATAGATCAACAATTCTACAAGCTTCAATATATACTTCTTGCCATTTATTCATGTCAATTTCGAGGCTAATTCAAAAAAGTATTTTTGATAAATTGAAAAGTCTTTGATAAGCTTAACTCTCAAAAGATGTAAATTTTGAAAGACGAATTTCTATTGACGATAAAATTTAGAAATTCATTCTTTTTTTTACAATATGTAAGTTGATGGCTGACAGCAATGTGGTAGTCAATCCTAATCTCAATTTTTTATTATTAATTTATTGGAGTTTACTGCGAATAATAAATACTGGAATTCCGTATGTCTTAATTCCTTAAAGTTTGATTCTTTAAGCTTTTCATGGAGTAAATGTAGTTCAATGTTTAAATTAATTAAAGTAAACAAATTAGAAATAGCAAAGTTAAAACCATTGCCTGTAGTCTGTAAAGTATAAGAAAGACATCACTATTAATGAACACATCACAACACCATTGTAACCAACATAGATTGCAAATAAAGTTCAAAAGATTGACCAATAAAACAAAACTTCTTTCAGTCGCTGCGATTTACTGTAACCATAAAATGTTTCAGCCACTGAAAGAAACTTCTATTGCTATCATTCCCTTTCAGTGCATGGGAATTGCGTCTGAGCAAGCCTCAGCCATGCTCGTCTTTAAATCCTAACATTTTCATATCAGACTAGAAAACACAAACATACAAGTTGAATTTATCAAATATTTAGTATTTGTCTGTTTCCTCCACAATTGTTACAATAACTAAACAGAAAAGGATTAGAAGAAAAGTAAATTGTTCTACCGCAAATTCAGATTAATTGTTTATTTTGCCACATGTTACTTTAAAGATGTGCAGAACATCTAAACTTTCTGCCAGAAGATAATTCTAATACTAGTAACCACAATGCAGTAAAGAAAAACAAATTCATAGTATGATAAAGTAAAGATTACTCAAAGTGAAGACAACAGTAAAGTAGCCTATCTGAGCAATCAACATTCAATCAATAAATTAAGCAATGCAAAATTCCAAAAATTAACAGATATTTTTGCAGTATCTAAAACGTCATACACTCATAAAGAAGGCACATCACTTTGCTAATCTTGATTTTCTAGTTCACAAGCGAGATGTATGGATGTCAGAAATATAATTATCAATCTAATTACCGGCACATATGTATTTAAGCATTTGTTAAGCTCAACAAGGTAATTAATGCTTTTAGACAGTGTCAAAAGCAAAGCGGCCCCATCATATGCACAATTTTATAAACACAATTTGTTGTTTAGAGACTGTTCTTTAAGCAAGCGTGAAGCTTCTCGCTTTGCATCAGCATGTAGTTTTTCCGCATGTCGAGACATTTTTTAAATTTCAATCACAACAATCGCAACAATTGCGTCTTTTGCATGCGCAACAATCCCATTTATAATGCACCTCTACAACAATTACAATAAACGCAACAATTGCGCTTTTTGCATTCGCAACAATCACATGTCGAATAATAAGGAAATTAAAACAATATCAATGATAGTTTCATTGTGACAGACAAGCTGTAATAGATAAAACATGCCTTGGGAGGGGGGGGTCAGGGAGTGGTCCCACAGGTCTGTTTTTTTTTTTACGTGCTCACATACTTTTTGATGCTGAACGCAATGGTGAAGGTTTCATTCTAATGTCTCTAACTATACTATAGACGGCCACTATGGAGTGTAGCTGCCACTATGGAGTGTAGCTGCCACTACAGAGTGTGACATCCGGAAAGCAAAAAAACTCTTTTGACCCCCCAACTTGGTCAGGGAGTGGTCCTAAAGGTCTGATTTTTTTTTTGACGTGTCCACCTACTTTTTGATGCTGAACACAATGGTGAAGTTTCATTCTAATATCTCTAACCGTTTGGCCACTACAGAGTGTGACAAATTGTGATATCCAGCAGACATAAAACCAAGAGCAGTCACCTATGTTTTATAGACAAGCTATAACATAGGGGCCGCTAAAAATGGTTAATGACTGACTGAGAAGGAAATTCAAATGTAAATGGTGGTTTTACTGGTAAAAAAATCCACTCTTACAGTCCGTTTAAAAAAATATCCAAGAAAACGTTTACAACTTTTAATCTCTCGAATTATATAACTTTATTTTAGTTTTTGTCATAGGGCAGTTTTACTGTGTTGAAATTATATATTTATCAGTTCTGATGAATTTAACACATAAGAATTCCAGTAAAGGTTAGTCTAACATTACTTACCGTACCATTTGATAGAATTAACAATAAAATACAGCAATGACTTCTGAACAGTAAAATGTGAACAAATATTAAAAAGCTACAAAAACGATGACAGATTATAGACAAAATACGAAAAATAAATTTTAATATTTTTTTGTTCACTGAGGTTTGAACACGTTGTACAGGTTTCAACATCGATTGTTATGATCATACATTTCATTATATACTGTTATTTTTGATAACAGTAATTAATTACTGTTAGTCTAATTAAATTAAAAAACATCAGAAAAAGAACAAGTAGCTTAGATTGGAATGAAGAAAATAGGGATCGCGATTTTTTTTTAAATCTTTTTCTGATTAGTTGATTGGTTGATTTTTAAGAAATAATAATATTAACGGTCATGCTACCCCTACCTCCTTTAAGTTTTCTTTCTTTTACCAGGGACATTTCTAAAAGAAATCCTAGGCTCTCAATTGTTATCTACTAAATATTTTAACATGTAAGATATTTCCAGTAAAATCTCATATTATTAACGGTACACGAATTAGAAAAAAAAGCTAAACTGCTTGAGTTTTCGAATATAGGTTAGAGAAAGAAAATTAAACTAACATTATGTAAATTACATGCTATAGAAATGAGCGCGATAGCAATAAGATAAATATATAGACATTTTAAAGAGTTTTGTTAAAAAGAAGTGGTGCATAACAAAATATAAGGATTTAACATCAACGAACTTTCACTCGAATAGAGTTCACATTTTCATATTATTATATTAAAACAACAATAAAAAAGTAACATTTAACGTAGATTCTAACTAAATAAAAGAAGTTTAATGTGCCGGAATAATTCAAAATTAGGTATCAATCCACGGCACAAAGCTATAGTTAGGATTCGCACCTTGAGTTGTCATCGGATTGTAGATTCTAACGTTTAATGTAGATGATTCTCTCCATAAGCAACAACTTGTAGTTTTAGATATAAAACAAATGAATATATGTTTGTGCTAAAGCATAAATTTAAGGGCACCTCTAATAATAAAAACAAAATAACAATTAAAAAAGAAAGTACCGATTTTGATCGTTATCACAATAGCACCCAAATGGTTCGTTAACAAAATTCACTTGCTAAAAAAAAACAGTTTAAGAATATAAATATATCTATGTGAAATTATATAAATATGTTGACTGGCAGGATTTTTTTTATGATTATGAATTTTTTTTTTCCATATAACTTCTTAAGTCTACAGAATAAAGTCTAACAAGAAAAATAAATCATCATTTCTATTCAAAAATTCTTCAGAAAAGGCAATTAGATAGTCAACCTTCCTTGTTATTTCTTTTCGATTGTTTATTTTTGATTCCAGGAATCCGAATCGAATATTTACTTTGACTTAAGTCTGTCGTGCATTTCACTGCTGAGATGTTGTTGTTGCTGTCAACTTCGCAACGTTGCTTAGATAAGCCCTGAAAATCCTAGTTGCAGCTTTAAAAACCATATGCCATTTCAAAAGAGGGCAAAAGTGAGGGATCTTAACGTCATTTACCTTTTCCAACTCGTCTTTACTGCAACAATAGTCTTTAATATTCTTTGGAAAACAGGAAAAAATATTTAAATATTATTTTTTAAATGAAATGAAAAAAACAGCTTATCTTTTGATTAAACTGTTTTAACGTACAGGTAAAAACTAATTGAATATAGAGATAGTCCTCCAACATTTTTGTATTCATTTTTGTTTTCATTGTCTGCCGAAAAAGTTCGAATATTGGAACTTTGAAACATCGCCTTATTTTAATTTTATTAATATATGTGTAAAGGTGCATTATGGTCTGTGTGTTTAATTAATCTTATCTGTTGCTTTACTTCTAAAACGTAATCTAAAACAAGATATAAAAAAAAATAACAAAAAACGTTGAAACATCGCGTTGTTAACTCCCAAAAATGTCCTGGTCTCTACGTGAGTATTGCTAACGCCGCGTTAGTTTATCCTCCAGACATTCTTATCAGGATAAAATAAAGGAAAGTGCACCCTCGAGGACTAATAGCTCCTAACGCTATCCAACGTGTAGACCAGTCCAGCGTTGCCAACGAGACGTTGGGAACGCCGATCTTCTCGGCATTGAAGACCGTACCTTCACTTTCCATAGACATACATGGGATTTCGCTGGGTTGTGTTAGAACGTAGTGAAATGTGCAATGTAGTAACTTTAGCACATCAATCCCTGTATTCAATAGAAGCAGGGCCGGCTGTACCATTTGGCCAATTAGGCAACCATCTAGGGCGCAGACCTTTAGAGGGATGCAATACTGACCTTTAAAGATTATAGTTTTTTAGAAATAAGAATAAAAAAAACAAAATACCATGAAAATATAATATTTTTCTCTCAAAATAGTTTTTAATTCATTATTACTTGGCAAATCTTTTTCTTTTTTTTTTTTGGTGGTTGCAAGTACCTGGTCTTGCCTAGGGCACAAAATAGACTGGCATCACTTTGAAAACTTGTTTTGCTGCAGAGTTGTCCTACAAGACAAGGCTTAAAGGACACAATGTTATTTATTATTTTTTGCATGTAATTTTCATGCATTTTAAAAAAAAAGTATAAGTTTTTACCTTACACGAATCTAAGTTTTAATGATTATTTCAGAATTATTAGTGAAACAACAAGTAAGATTATTGTAGCAGTATATCAAAGGCTAGATACTTAGATGAATTGTTCAGTGTACACATAACTAATCCATATTTTTTTATGGATTATCCATATTTCTTTATGGATTAGGTATATATCAAAGAAAGTGGTTTTGTGCTATATCTTTTCATTACATCACGTAAGATACATGTACATTTAGTATGTGCATATACCTATTGTAAATAAGAACATGCATCTTTCACAGAATAATAACGAAGTGGCTTTCAATGGGTAGTTATTTAGGGCATTACCTAAACGTCAGGGTTTAATATCTACATAGTGCTTCTGCACATATGGCCCTGAGTCACTCATATAGAATTAAAATGATGATTAACTGATGACTACATTTCCTTTGATTATGCGACAGTCAGTAGCATTATACCGATAAATATATTAATTACTTGCTGAACATATATTGGCAATATCTCGAATACTTACTAAGTAATTTCACAAAGCAAGGTTGATCAACGAGACACCAAGAAATAGCTGTTTTTCATTGACGAAAGAAACTAGAGAAGAAAACAAATAAGAAATCGATTATCGACAACCAAAACTCTGGAGAAAGAAATGAAACAGCTCAAAAGATAAATATCAAGAATTCTTTTAAGCTTGTAAGCATTTATAAAATATTAAAAATTTAACAGAGAAAGCTGATTACAACAAATTTTTCGATAAATACATTTAAAATTTATAGTTTTACTATACTACAAAATTTCTCCTAGAAATTACTAGGATGTTACAGCAACAGACATGCCTATAATACAATCGGTCTGCTTTATGAGATGGTCGAAACTTCGTTAAGTGCAGAGACCTAAAACAGCTGTTAGTTTCGGAATTCATTTGACGCTTCACATGAGACGAAATGTTTTATGAAATATTAAATATGAAAATTGTAAAACAAATTTGAATTAGTGGAGTTAAATATTCTGGAAATATCCGAAATCTATTTGCAGACCACTAATTTACTTTCTAAAGTAAATTATGTTACGTAAACATCTGAAGCTCATTTGCAGTATTTGATGATCGTTCTCTCCTCGAAACTGAATGAAAAATGAGTCTACTACCTTCTGCCATTAAAATTTCCTAAGTGCCTACAACTGCTTAAATTAAAAAGAATTTCCTGGAAGAAAGTGAAGGATACTTTCTAGAAATGCAGAATTATCACTGTAAAAATCGTCCCATCATCATTATCGTTATTAGGTCTATTGTTATAATTGTGAAAAAGCTTCCATTCTTGTAACTATCTGAAGACAATGTTTCAAACGATTTTAAAGGATTCCTCTTTACAGTGTGAGATTTCTAATCGAGAATCTTTGATAGTTGCAGCTAGTTGGATTTCTCGAAAGAAAAAGCGTTACATATACAGAGGATAGTTTGTCATCCATACTTGTGATTGAAAGAAGACTCATACACTGGTTCGAAAGGTAATCTGGAGTAACCGAGCAAATCATAAACACTATTACAGTAGCCTTCCTTTTATTTCGCCTCGTTCTAACCGACCTCCGCTTTATTTGGTCTCGGTTTCCGAAAGGAGAAGATGCGTCCTGCCTTAATTCATTTAGTTTTAGACTATTTCGGAGTTTGATTTGTCTTGTTTAGATAAATAACGCTTTCTTAATACATTGCATTAATGTTTACTTTTAAAATAAAACATATTACCAAACACTTGAATAACTATTTTTTGTAATGCAATTCATAGCCTGAACAAGTCAATTTTGAATTGCATTTTGCAAGTATTTTAAGGACCATTTATTTATAAGGTTAGGGATTCGGTCCCCCCGAATAACTTTATTGTATTACATTGTATTACACGCTTTTATGAAAATTGCTAATTCAAGCCTCAGTGAAATATATTGATGGGAATTCAAGACTATAGAGATTTAGTGAAAAAATTTTAAACTTCAACACTGAATATTCAACACTGAATAGAGAATATGAAAGCATAAATATTTAGATTACTACGGAATATTGGGAACATTAACTAGTTGAGGTTTTCTTTCCTGAAGATTTCTCTTTTTCTTTATACATTGCATTAAGTTTGTAGTCGTTAATAGAGAGGATATACTACATTTTGCAGTGTTAGTGTTTCATATAATACAGATTAAGATAGATAGGAAAATATTACAGTTTTTATAAGAGGAGAGCACTGTATTCAAGACTTCAAAAACTACAAAAAATTCATGTATTAAGTGTAGGTAAAAACATTTATTTGAGAAATGAGAGATAAACTTGAAGTTAAAATTAAGGGCAAAAAAATACATTTGACAATTCATGTAATAAGCCAAGATTCGAAAATTATATGGTATGTGTACATAAGTTATTGTGTTAAATTTTATTGTTTTGGATTGACTTGATGAAAATATTAGTGATTAATCAAATATTTAGAAAGTTTAGATCTTATTTTTTTTAAGATGTTATTGTATTCTCTGTACATCAACTTGTTTAATGTCAGAGATACAATTAGGGATTTAGATTAACCTGCTCTGTTTACTTACTGCAACTTGAAATTTTCTTCTGTACTGACTCACACTGTTCTTTGAAAATCAAACCAGCGCTCAGGGAGATGAAAGCCGTGAACCTGAAATGAATTTATTCGGGTTTCTACTCAAGGGAGGAGAACTGTGGGCTTCCTATCCTACTCGAGTTATGGTCAGGTTCTTTACTCAAGGGACCCAAAATGAAAACGATCTCTATTCCCCACAGTGCCGTAGGTTCAGATGGTGTCGCTGGGGAGAGGACCTGACCACAGTCCAACTAGTTGCCAGTTGACACTTGCCAGACTTAAGCGTGATAAATTGAATGACCCTTAAGGAGGGGGTATAAATTTATTGCAGGACGGTGATTAATTATCTGCATTTAATTTTAAACCTTCATAATGCAGAAGTAAATTACAAGACCAACAGGAGAATACTACAATGAAGGAAAAAAAGACGATTGGATTTCCAAATTAAATTCACCTTGGATATGGGGTATTATGGAGATAAGTCTGAATCTAAAGTTCCGATCTCTTTGAGTGAAGATGGTGCATTTAAAGAGCAATATAAGTAAAAATGAATGCGAAACAAAAAATCATCAGTAAATCTTCTAAGCTCAGCACTCTTCTATCCGCTTACAAATCATAAATGTTTCATTTCATTTTTTTTCTTTTTTACTTAGATTGACAACACATAAATATTCATCGTTATAATTTTTTAATGAAATTATTATTTATTCTCGGCTACAAGTTTATCGTCTCTAAGTAATAAATATTCATGAAAAATGCGAAACCTTGTTGAGTTTATTTCACGCTGAGACCCTGAGGTAGCTGTTTGAAGCTTAGTCTTCTCAGCCTAGGCTACTCAGCAAACAAAAACCCAAAGGCTGTAAGAGGGAAAGAATAATGTATTCATGATGGGAAAAGTGAAAACCTCAAAACCAAAAATAAGCAAATTAAAAAACAATAAGGAAATCTATATTTCAAAGCTTTGGGTAGCTTCACGCCTAACTCAAGATATTTGATTACAAAAAATCAAATAAAAACAAAAAAGTCAAAATGCGGAAAGGAACAAGGAACCAAACCATATTCATGAAAAATGAAATGTCTTTTTCAGTTTATTTCAAGCTGAGACCCAGGGCTAATTAGGATTACAGATATTCAATTACAATACTGGTAAATTCAATGAAAATCTTAATTAGAAAAATAAATCTTACACCAATAATAGAAAATAGTTTTAAATCAGAAAAACCTAGAACATTTTTTTTCTTTATTACAGTAAATTCTTAATGAAATAATTTTATGTAAAGACTAAGCTATGATGGAAGTTTTCATCAAAGTGTTACTCAATTCAACTCGTTCCTTTTCGAAAATCACGAAATGACTTTTTATTCACAGATAATTTGTATCTTGATAACTGAAGGAAATTCAAAAAAGAAGAAAAGTATCAAGGTTTCGTAAAAAATGAAAGTGTTTCTCAAAAAAAACCTTGAAAAGAAATATCTCTCTGAATTTACAGTATATTTGCCTAAAAAAAGAAGAACTGAAATTCGATTCTCTTCTACATTTTAGTGTTAACTAACTAGCCAATAACCAGTGGTATTTCTTAAAAAAAGGAATAGGATTTACACAAAAAAAGAATTACAATTCTTTCCAACTTAGGTTGCCTACTTGTATTAAATTGGAAGTTTACATATAATAGAGATTATAAACCAAGAAATTAGAAATAAATAATTGCTTAAGAATGCTTTTAACTCTTGCTTGCACATAACTTTGAAGAAATTCCGTCCTTAGTTCAATGTCGAAATTGAATATAGTACCAAATAACCATATAATAGTGGTGTCAATATCTTTTGTGTGTGAAGTTGTTGTTGATGTTATTTTTAACTGCTGTTTAACTACATTACTCATTTACATTTCAAGAATTTTACTTAATAATTATGTATTCTTTTGATCCTTATCTGCTCGAGAAACTATTACAGTTTATTCTTAATTTTTATTTTAGAAGGTAACTGCTTTGTTTTTATTAAAATAGACAATGAATTTTAAATTGAACATTTTCAGCTGATATTCATGTTATATTTGCAATGTTAGAAATTATTGTACCATTTATTAATATTAATCTAATTCCAAAAATGTGCTGAAGACGTAGGGAGCTTCTAACCAACACTAAGGAAATTTGTTACTGCGCCACAGTTATTCTCGTTTATGTGGTAATAAAGACAACAAGAGTTCCGCACTGACCCTTCATAATGTGTCCTTAAGAGATTATAGGTAGAAAGTACTGGACAAAACTAAACTTGGAAGTATTATCGCAACTTCTGAACTGAAACTTCAAACTGATCTGGCACGACCTTTATAAAACGATAATATTCTTTTTAAAAATGCAATTGTAAAGTAATTGTAAATAAATACAAAAATTACAAATTTAATTGTAATAAATTAATAAAAAAAATCTAAAAAACAAAGTGTGTAATCTACACTTGTACTACAATCGGATAATCGTAGATACTGGATAAGATCGTAGATACTGGATACTGGATAGTCATTAGATACTGGATAAATTCTCTTCCTAATTCTTCAAGAAGAATTCTATTAACTTTGTCCTCTTTTTCTGTAAATTAAAAGTTCTTGGAGTTACGTATCTTTCACGTTGATACAGCCGTGACGGCGTTCGATGTAACGTTCGAACTCACTAGATATAACAAACACTAGAATTAACATTATCTCCGTGGATAAAGGTTATAAATCACCATAAATGATGTAAACAGTCAAGACATTAACAGCAATTGATATCATTTATTTTATATTCTTGAAATAATTCATGTTCATTTTAAAAAAATCTACACTGCTATTTACCGATGTTTAATATATTTTTAAATAACAAAATTTGATTTATTTATATCTCTAACCGGTAATTTATTTGATACACACGTTCACAGAGTAGTAGAATAATACAAATAAAGACGAAAAAAAAACGATTCATAAATATTTTAGTAAGCGTGTCTTATGTTGTGATTTCAGAAAACACAAATACTTATTTCACGAATGAAAATATAGTATCTGACATGGTTGAAAATGTCAAATTTTTATTATTTAAAAGTTAATTAAAATATTTAAAAAAAAATTTTGTAAACAGGCAATATGAAAAACAAGATTTAGGTAAATTATTAAATTGGGTAGCTTTACCTTTAATCTATTCTACAAAACTTCTCTTTTTAATTAATCTATAAAATTCATGTACATATTAAAAATATTCTATTCTCGATAAACCTGAGAGTATTAAGAAGTTATTGCAATTTTTGATAGGAGTTACAATAAGAGCAAAAATTAAAATTAAAGTGGGTTGTATTTCATTTTTCTACACATAACATTGTTATAGCAAGTTCTGTATTCGTTGCTGCCATTCACAATGGATAGTAGTTTTCTTTCTAATACGTGTGATACTCAAAGGAGATACAAAAAAACCGTTACATCACGTCCTGTGGGAATCTTGCTGATATCAACAATCTTGGAAAGAAATAAAACAGAAAAACCAGTACACAAGCACTGTTCTGAGACTGACTTCTAACAAATGACTGTAAGCAAAGATGATGTGTTAGGAAAGAGATATTCATAACAAACGAAGGGTTAGTTTCTTGAAGTAGCAGACGAAATCTCTAATGCCTGAAGCCCAATGTCTTTAAATTGCATTAATTAAATTTTCCTAATTTCTTTATATTAATAAAAAAAATGCTCCAATTAAATAGGATGGAAAGAAGAAAGAAAAGAGGAAAATTCGATTTAACCGCAAATGCAATTACTCTCCTGGATTTTTTCCACTCCTTCTTTATATACAAATGCAATTTTAGTAATTTCCTAATTCACTTGGAAAAGTCTTTTTTGTTCCCTTGTTTTTAAAAAGTATTTCTTACTTTACTTAAAAAAATCCCCAAATCCATTTCATTAAGTTTCATTCAAATGATGTGTAATAGACTCATTATGCATCACAATATTTTATTTTTAACTGAAAGAAATCGTTATTTTCAGTTCGAATTCAGTTTCGTTTAATGCGAATCTTGGAAAAAATCATTTTTTTTTAAATCTACGATGACATGATATCAGTAAAATATAAAATGTAAAAGGAAATAACGAAGTATTGAAAGAAATTTATTTGACATTAATGTTCAGACCCTTCTGTTAGTCTCATAAAAGTCTAAACGTTTTGCTAAATTATTAAATGCATTTAACTTTCTTCTCTAACTGGATTTATTTCATTGCCCAGGTATAAATTTTTATTGAATACTGTTTAAAACACTCATACTTTCTCATTTACTCTTTCTTTATGTTAATTTTCTATTCATTCTATTCTCTGAATCTTTGAAATATCATTGATTGATAGATTCAATATTTTCCTTAATTTTCTTGTATTAAATCTGTTATTTTGTTATTCCCTTTCTTGTATTTTTTCTACAATTTTTTTCTAATTGCAATGATGTAATATGAGATTTTTATAATTATAAATTTACTAATTTGCAGATTTCATAAGTCTACTTAGTACAACAGATTTCCAATCACCATATGATACAATATGATATTGTCTTTCTTTTCTAAGATGGAAAAATATATAAATTTGTGAAATGAAATATATTTACTTTTAATGTCCAGAATACAATTATTTCAAAAATTTTCCTACTATTGGTATTACAGATATACATGTAACCAACTCCCAGATTCATTATTGCAAATGTAAATAATACTATTGTAACTTCAAGTGAATATTTAAAACAACTTAATATCTGAAAACAACAAACAATACACCTAAATACCTTTATGCAGAAATACTATTATGCAGAAATACCTATTCAATAACAAATTTTCGGACGACGTTTCCCGCTTCTTTTCTCAATTTTAAAAATGTAACCAAAGACAATTAAAGTGAATTAATAATTTTTCAGCCAATGCACAAATAAAGTTAAAAATATAACATATTAGAATTAAAAATTAAAACCATACATACATGCTCTGGAGCTTTCGAGCTGCCTTTGCGGAGCTCATTATCAACAATTTTACAAAAGTATTTGAACGCGCTAATCTCAGGAACTACCAGTCCGATTTTAAAAATTATTCTTGCATTAGATAGCCCGTTTATTGAGGAAGGTTATAGGCTGTATAACGTCATGCTACGACCAATAGGAGCGGAGCAGTAAACATAAACGTCAACCAACGGGTGCGGCGGTGGTGATGGAGCGCCTTGGCAGCACGACGAGAACCGAACAATACCGAGAACGCCGAATTTAACGCGGGTGATATCGCTGGGCACAACTCATTAAGAATATAAATTACATCAAATAATCCAATAAGAAGTTTTGATGCTAGTAAAACAACTTTAATATTTGTTATTATTAATAATCTTAATTTCTTTTATTATTCATTATATGAAACTCAATTATCAGAAGAATTCTTGTTCTTTCATAATTTTTTTTTTCTAAATTTGTACAAAGGTTCTAAGTTCTTTCTAAGTTTTCCTTCACTCATTTGGTCATTAACATACTTGTAATAAAAGAAAATTGAAGGAAAGAGTAGAGTTCTTGGGGTAAGGAACTATTTCTCCCTAATTTGTCGGGCAGTGAAGTGATTAATGTTTAGATATATAGAGTTAATGGAAAGAATCCAAACTGATTCAGGAACATGATAATTGCCATGCATTAACATATATTAAGATTTTACCATTCTACTTTACAACTCTTTGTCCGACTGCGAAATATAATAATTTTCATATAAAAATTAAAGCTCAACAAGTAAAAAATCTTAAAAGTAATCAACTAATCTTTAATTCTTTTGATGTTATTCTTTTGATTCAAAAGACTTTAAAAATAAGTTTTGGAGTAAACTTTAGTGGTAAGTTAATAATAATATGGCAGTAATGCTGCTTTGCCTTCGGAATCTTCTTTTTTTTTCATAATATGATTCAAAATCTTGTTTTCCAAGAAAGTGGTACAACTTTTTACGCTACATTGACCACTTTGTTCATATGGGGACTTTGTTTTCAGGTAAATATTGGGAACTCTTTATTCCTTCTTCATGAAAACAGGTCTTTTGTTTTCTCGATGCACATTAAAGGAGAGAAAGCGCCTTTGCTTATCTCTGCGCCGAATAGATTGCCTTTGTTCAGTACAAATGGCAAGTAACAATAGCCCCGGTGTGTTCCCTTAACAACCTTAATAAGGCATTGTTAATAAGCGGAGCATGAGCGCACGTGCGGGGAGGAGGGCCACAAATACAGAGCTGCTCCTTAACTCCTAGTCCCATTCCGCCCGGCTCTGCATTTGTGCCTTAATTAATGCTACGTGCGGATGGCAGTTCCGCAGAGGCCTGGACTGGTACTCAGCCTAAAGACGTCATAAAGCTTAAGAACGATGAGAGATGCGACGGTCGCCGTCACTTTGATTGCTGGCGGCTCCGTCGTAACGATGATGAACACGCCCCAATTTCGGCTGATAAAACGCCGTCGGAGGATAAACAGCAGCTTGACACTATCCTATGTGGATAGAACGACGACCTAAGATCACCGTGGCCCAGACCTTGCTGCATATTAGTACGGAACCTCATTTTCCCTAGGAAATCAAAGTCCTAGACGTATGTGTTAAATAAAAAGACAAAAAATAAAAAAGGAAAAAAGAAACAAACCAAAAAAGAAGACGTTCAGGATTATTGGATCTTCAAATATTGCAGCGAATTGCAGGCTCATTACAAGAGAGGACACCGGCACAAGGTCTCATTCTTTCTTATGAAAGGCGCTGAAAGTAATCAGGTACAGAATGAAAACACATGTTGACCACAAATCCAATAACCAAAACAATTTACGTTCCGCATTATTGCTCGAGAAAAACACGAGAGATTAAATGTAGAGCTTTAATATGAGAACCACTTCCCTTAATAAAAATACTCAATTACTCTTGATAGTCTTTAAAGTTGGCGTTCTTAAATTTTGAAGTACGTAATTAAAAAAATAATAATTAAATAATATTTTTTTTTTTGAGAAATTCGGGAAGTAAACTGTTAATTGTAAAACATATGTTTGTATAAAGTATCCATCTGATAGTTCGAAAAAATTGGTATCAAGTTGTTTTCTAATTTTTCATTCTCACTTTATGAATTCTAAAATTGACTGAAACCGATGTTCTCAGATTTTGAAATGTATTCCTGGAGACACGCAAATGTTTAATGTTTTTAATTTAACTGTAGTATTTCTTTAACATATTTCCTTTATTCCACATTGTTAAAATGCTTTTTAGTAACTAGTTAATCTTAGTAATTAGTTCTTCAGAGATGGCCACAGCTTTACATTTCCAAATTTTTAAGAAATTTTCTTGCTCTGTTTATAACATTTTAGAAAAATAAAGCCAATTAAGCTGTGAAGGTTAACAAGTTACAATATACTTTAATAGTATTTCAATTTCAATTACACCATATTGCAAAGTACTATCTTAGAATTATATTAGTTTTATTATTTAAAATAAAGCTATTATGAATTAAGTGGGCCCGATAGCAGACAGGTAAGTGCGCTTGGTTGCAGGTTGGAGGTGGGGGATAAGATCAGGGATTTCTCAACGCTGCGCTGCATACAACTTCAAACTGGATGTAGCCAGCCTATGTAGAATGGGCAACGGGTTTCCTTTTCTGGGGTATAAGCGGGCGAGCGTTGGGCTGACCACTCGACCACATGTCAATCCCGGGCCAATGAAACTGTGAAGCCTTACATCCAGCATCCCAATGGGCCCCGGTGTGCCCCAGTGGGATATCTAACCTATTATGAATTAACGTTATCAACTCCACAGGAAGTTTTTACTTTCTTTACAATAAAACAGAATTACACTAAATCATTTCTAAGATACTTAAACATTAAAGGTTTCGTTCTTTTCTAGCAATTCAATAAATCTGCAGACATTTGAAGATTAAAAATACAGCAAAATTTAAGCTAAAACAATATCATTAAACATAACTAAAATCGCCAACAAGTGACGAGAAGTGATGATAGTGTTGATAAACTAATGAATTACCGGTGATTTCAAGAAGTGATCAAATATTAACTATTAATTAGCCAATGTTTATTAAGTTTCTTGATACTGACGCTTCATTAATCAAAGTACATTTAATGAAATCATTGAATTTGTTTGAATCGGTATTCAAGTATTTTTCGGTTCAACATCAGAATAACAAATGTTTTTATGACATTATTCCGTCCAGGATTCCGCAGATTTTTTAACTGATTTTTTTATCAACATCTTCATTAATAGGCTGCAATTTTGTTCGAAAAAATTCAAATTTACAGAGAATAGTGACCATAAGTTCAAGCTGCAATAATACTAATAAATATTATTATGTTTTATTATATGCTGTTATTAAGGTTTTCCTATATCGCGATTTCATAATTTACTATTTAATTAAATTAAAATTTCAAATTATAACCGGAAGTTTTAAAGAAGTTTGAAAAATTGTCTGTTTTATTAAATGTATTTGTTTTTGGATTATCCAATTTTAAATTAATCTTGTTTGAACATGTTTTCCCTAAGGCTATGTTTCATCTTTCTCCAGTGATTACAATTTCACAGACTCTTGTTCTTCTCAACATCACAACGAGATAACGAAAAATATTTATAATAGTATTACTACTAAACAGACGAATTAAAAGTGTGTGGGAAAGGTGCGGTTAAATTTC
>JAFIDM010005346.1:26511916-26562448 GCA_023159025.1 Thereuonema tuberculata | reverse complement strand
AACCTCATGAATAACAAAACTTTAGAATTTAGAAAATAATAAATGTTAGTTAAAATTTAAGATACTATAAAAATAATTTCAAAGCAATCTTGACATAGCAAACATTCGTAAAATTCTATTTTAAAGGAAAACGCCTGTATATCACAGATTTTGAGGGTCTTTTGGAAGATGAAAGTACATAAGTACTTCAAAAAGAAAAGGTTTGGAGGCCAACGCCCCACCGATTTCGCGATTTTGCACGTTTTTTTTTTAATTAGATTTCCTCTAATAGTTTAAATGTATTAATATTGTTTTCGGCGATTGCTCAGATGATAACGTGCCGGCTTTCGAAGGTTGAGATCTTAGGATCTACTCAGCTGCGCGTTTTTTGTTTTGTGTTATTATTATTATTATTATTATTATTATTATTATTATTATTTTATTTTTTATTTTTTTTAACATTCTTTACCGTTTATTTTTTTATTTTCTTCTTCTTCCTTATATTAATTTATTTTTTATTAATAATTTTTATTCTTTTTGGCTGACATGAGTAATGCGATTAGATTTCCCTTTAATTTAAGATAAAGTGAAAGATTATTTTGTAAAGATATTATTTATATAAACAATCAATTATCTTTTACATTCAGAAAGAATAAAAATAAATACGAAAACTAACTAATTTATTAATAAATTACATTGCTATTCAAAGTTTATTTACCATTAATATCTTTATTAATATTTTTTTACTGGTACGATCTGTTTTCGTAATCAATCATTAATTCTGCACTTCTTAGAAGCTATAGGTAATCTCGTGAGAGTAGGTTTTCGTTATTAATGAATCCCTTACAACCAGATCATTTACATCTTCTAAGTAACTGCTGAAGTAACAACAAGGCAAAACGTTTCACTGGTAGTAGGAAACTGTTTTTAGATAACTAAAAACCTATCAACAAACCTATTGAAATTTCATTCTCCTTTGTAATCTTTCACGATCTTACCATTTCTGAATTTTGATAACCAAGATCTGAGGTTGAAAGTTGGTCTAAAAATAAAACATCTAAACCGAATGTGGATTCATCTTCTTGTTCAAGTGTTGTTGTTAAAGATTCACCTATATCATTATGGAAAGCAAATGATAATAATAGCTTCGATGCCTATGTTTTGCATAGTTTCGTATTGTATCGTAGTAATCCAGATAAAAGGCCTTGTGGCTCCATCATATTAAAAAGTTGATAAAATGACATAAATAAATACATCTGAACCTAAAAAAAGCTCTCCCCCCCCTTCCTAAAAAATAATTATTTAAGAACCGTCTACTCCACTTCCTGGTTCAACTGTACTTTTCGTAGTTCGGGGTTTGTTCCAATGTTTAAAGCAAGGGTCAGGAATCTGTGGCTCCATGAATGATGATCTACGCTTCTCGACGTCAAACATTCCAGGCAATGAAGTCCTTTTTTTTTAGTTAGCTGATGTTATTATCTTTTTAAAAATTATTTAAAAATAAAACAAGATTTAAAAAACATGAAATAAAAATTAACTATGTTTCGGGCCGAACCAGCAGGCCATTTACAAGTAAAATGACAGGAAATAATGGGAGATTATGTGGAAACTTTAAACCACGACGTCACAATCGCCCAGCAGCGAACAAAGATGCAAAATAGGCGATACCACTATCGGGAAACGGGTTTCACTAACCTTACATGACATCTTGCTCGGTGCCGACCCAACCGAGACAGAGGGAAAAAAAGCTATACAAACAAAAAATGGCGAAGGTGATGGCGACCCACACAATTCAACTAATAACTCCAAGAGAAATTATACCTAAGTTTTACCGAACCCATATTCCGCTATACTTTTTACGGAAAGGGTGTCGTTATAATAGGACGAATCCATTAATATAAAAAATGACTCATTGCAATTCCTAAGTATGTTATCAGGCTCATAACAAACGGCAGTCGGGCCTTCGTAATTTAACCGATGCCACTGCTCCGCCACATGCACCGCAGTTAATGTGTGTCCATATTGCGGACGGCCAATGAGTGCTGATATATACGCTTACTAAGAAGTAGGTGGCCAGGGCTTTATGGAATACTTATAATCCGGTGCCCAAAGAAATTTTAACCTCCAAGATATTTGTGTCCATACCTTATCACCCAACCATTTTCCCTGTCACGGGTTGGCATTTTGCTAACCTTCTCTATTAGGGTTAATATTTCCAATTTCTTCTTCTTCTTCTTCTTTTTCACGTGCCATCTCCATCCAGGAGGACGGTGACCATGGTTCTAAAATTTTTTCTGTCTCTTGCTATTCTGGAGCATTCCTGGTAATTCTTGCCAGTCCAGTCTCTGATGTTGTCAAACCAATTCTTTCTCGGTTTCCTCTGGGTCTTCTCCAATCCAACTTTCCTTCCAGCATCAACCTCCGTAGATCATCTTGTCTCATCAGGTGCCCGAAGTATTTCATTTTTCTTTCCTTTACAGTCTTAATCAAGGATCTCTCGTATTCAGACAATCTCATTACCTCCTCATTACTCATTCTTCTTGTCCAAGGAATTTTAAACATTCTTCTCAAAATCCAAGTTTCTTTCTGCCAATTTAGTCAATAAGAATGAAGAGGATCACCGTCCCACGAATACTAAGGGTGTCGTTTGTGCCCTTCAATGTTTGAATGCCCACTGTAGACACATCGGGGAAACGGGACACTTCTTAATAAGTGTGTATATCTGCAGTCATTAGCCGTCCGCAATAGGGACACAAATTACTTAACCGCGGTACACGTGTCGGAGCAGGGGCATCGGTTAAATTACGACTGTCGTTTATTATGAATCTAATAACATGCTTAGGAAGTGCAACGAGTCATTTTTATATTAATGGATTCGTTCTGTTACAATGACACCCTTTCCATAAAACCAGTGCTCTTTTTGAAAAAAAAAGGTGGTGGAACGCTAATAATTTTTTTTTTTTTGCAATTTTATATAATATTCATAATACTATTATGATATTCTGCACAAGCAGAACCGTCGTAATAATTTTGTTGCCGTTTGCCGACCTGCTCTGCTCAACAGGGCGATTCTATTTGGACCAAACATCAATTTAAATAAAAATCCGTCGAAAAAAGGTGGTGGAACGCCGTTCCAATGCGTTCTATGACAAAAAGAGCACTGCTTAAAACTATAGCAGAATACGGGTTCGGTAAAAAAACATAATTTCCCTTGAAGTTATTAGTGTATTGTATGGGTCGCAATCATCTTCGCCATTTTTTTTGTTTTTATAGTTTTTTTTCCCTCTGTCTCGGTTGGATGGGCACCATTGCAAGATGTCTTGAGAGGTTCGTGAAACCCCTTTACCAATAGTGGATTCGCCATTTTGCATCATTGGTCGCTATTGGGCGATTGTGACGTCGTGCTGTAGTTTGAAGTTACCATACAATCTCCCATCATCTCCTTCATTTTGGTAATAATAGGCCTGCTCGTTCGGGCCGAAACGTAATTAATTTTTATTTCATGTTTTTCTTTTTAAAAATATATCTCGTTTGTTGACGTTTTAATATTTTTTTTAAAAAAAAGCCCTTAACTACACACGTAAAAAGTGCTGATGTTATTAGGTACTTTTTTTTCCTTGAATGGTGAGGAGCAATTTAATGTTATGGATTTCATTTAATAAAAATCACCATTCACCAATAGACCAATCACAGAAACTATTTTGTATTATACGATCTATGATAAACTTTCAATATCTACCAGTAAAGATAAATACAAGTAAGTTTAGCTCTTCTTCATCCCAAATGTTAGATATACATTTTCACGAAAACTAGCTGAAAATAAACAAATCCTTCGATCTTCTTCGTGCGGGCAACTGTTCCATCTAGTCACTAAATGCAAGATGGAAAATTTTCTCAAATATCTGTAGCTAGAATTGTAATGGAATAATTGAAAGAAACTAAGAATATTTATAATAATCACAAATTTTATGAACATTATTTATTTAAAATATATGTCTAAGCAATTGCATAACTGCCTTTGTTTAAATACGTTCGAGTTCATACATTTCACAAGGAAGTGTATAAATAAAAATAATCCTGCAATAAAATTCATTTATATTTTATAATTTTATCAAAAATAAAGAAGAAAAGAAACCGAAAGATCAAGATAGAAAAAATTATCTGCAGTGTTTCACAAAGTCATAAATTATCTTAAAGATGCTCCTACCATCCGCTACGAACCCTGAAGCTCATTGGGATAAGTTTATAGCTGTAATCATTCCTTCCTATTCCCTGATGTGCCGTTCAGTATCATGATTTATGTTTTGAAATATGAAATATTCTTGATCATTGACCGTCGTATTCATCTCGTATTAAAATTTATCCATAGCTTAAAGGCCTTTTATACTGACTGATTGGAACGATTAACAGGTGTGTGTTGCCTGAAAAGTAACTCATTGCATTTAAATGTATAGCAGCCAAGGGTGTAAAGATTTACAAAGTACAATCGCCTGAATTTCAATGGTAGGCAATGCTGTCTTTCCTCTGTACTTTTATCTTAATGTCGACTGTCACAAATTCCACAGAATTTAAATCTTTGGTGCTTTTAAGTTTGGAAATTTTTAGCAGCCTGACAGAAAATTACTTCTTTCCAGCCTTTGTGATACGACAGAGAAGTGATTGTATAAGTTCGAATGAACCTTTGAACGAAGAAAATCAATGGAATGGAATGTATGAGTAACCCTTTCGGTTACATAAATGCTCTAGTCTCCAGGCATTGGTTATCATAGAAAAAAATTTAATTGATAGAAAATTTAAGTCTTATTCAATGTCAGTAAATAAGATATAAAATCAAAAATTCTTTTCCACTTTTACTAACGATTTCCAAAAATAAGGAATTTTTTCAGCGTCACCGATAATAATATTAAATATATTACAAATTACTTGTATTTAATATTAATTTGAGGCCTATGAAAACAAGCATATAAGAAATTACATATTAAAGATAATAATTTCAATTTATTAACTAATTCCCGGGGTCAACTGAAAATCAAAAAACTATATAATAATTTATGAATTGAAGATTACAATTTAATGCGTGTTATTTATATTTTTAAATGTAATATTTCATTAAAAAACTGCACTTGTAAATATCAACAAACACTTATTGTGACAGAAAGATACAGAAGTTCTGATGATCATCTGTGTAAAAAATGTTGTAATTTCTAATCTGTCGATAGGCTGAAATAAAGATACAGGTTTAAAACATTCTCTCTATGCTTTCATTTTTTTTTCTTAATAGCAATTAGATTTAAAATTCGAAGATGTTAGGCTCGTAAAAAAAAATTAACAAACTACATCAAACTAAGCAAAGAAATCGTAAATTACGAGATTATGAGGAACTCATTTTTCCCATTTCTAATTTTCTAGTTTCCTTTTTGTAGTTTTTTTATGGATAGAAATTAAAATTTTATAATCAATATCCAATATAAAACAGATAAATATTACTTTTCCAGATTGGATCATAGTAATACGTACTACTAAACGTTTAGTGATACAACATACATTTAACAGTTTCACTTAAGCATTAATAACGACGTTTCAAAGTTCATTTTCGAACTTTATCCTCAGGTTAATAAGTCTTAAACTGAGAAACGCTGTTCAGATTAAATTAAGATTTTTTAATCTCAGGATAAAGTTCGAAACATGAAACGTCGATATTAATATGTAAGGGAAACTATAACAATAACATAACATACATAATTTCTTATATGTTTGTGTTATTGTTAAATGCTTAGTACTCTGTTATTAAGTGGGAATTCCGTAATTTTCAACCGGTGAAATTACAGTAGCCAAAATACTAATATAAAATTGTAAATATTGTTTTGTTTGCATGGTTATAAAAGTTCTAAATTATCTGAAACTGTTTCTAAATTTTTAATATTGGGTAAAGACTAAAAATTGAAATGTATAGTAATTATTACAAATGAAAACATAAATAAACAGTTGGACTACATTTTTAAAGCATTCAATAGATTTATATTGAAAACTACATTTTCCTTTGTTTCCTCACCACATCAGCAAATGCAGACAAATAAATGTCTAGACTACATTTGGAATATAAGGTCAACAGAAAGCTTCTTGTCGTTTCCTTGCGGCAAAGGAACTGTTTCACAGTGGATAAGTATTTGTTCTTTCGTCAAACGTGGAACATCATAAAAAAATGCTTTGTTTGAGTTAAAACAGAAGAACAACGGATTTAACAAGAAATTTAAAACAAAAAAGCAAGACATCTTTAAAATCGAGTGCTATCAAATTATTATAAAATATCATGAATGAAAAAAATAGTAATGAAAAAAATCACCTACAAAGCAGATATTATATTAATCAGGAAATACTTTAGTTAGTTGTTATCTTGAGTACCGAGGTTCGGCTCTCATATGGGTTTCGTTGATGGTGGCGATCCGCGCGGGGCAGGTTTTCCCGGGGTTCTCCCATTTCCCCTGCATTTCTCACACCATCCTTTCTCTCCTTCTGTCCTTCTTTCCGTGGGATACCACAATTGATCTTTCAGAACGCGGTGCTCGGCTGTCAAGCCACCCACGCTCACCACATTACATTACATTAGTTGTTAGTCTTTGTTTGTTTAGTACTGTTTCTTATTGAGTTCATAAAGTAATAGCATTTTAAATCAAACAAACTTTAAACTTCCTTCATCGAAAATCAACTGGATTTTAAAATCTTCGAAATCATTACATCAACACAATATTTCAGAAAGCTTTTACGGCCTTTCCTTTCTCAAGCGATGTTATAAAAATTCAAAAGGAAAGGAGAAAACATCTCCCTTTCCTTAGCTTCAAACAGAAAATAATAATAATAATGCAGACCAAGAATTCACACACGTGAAATAATTAAACAATAAAGAGCGTGGTTACTACAGATTCAAATTCAATTCTTTATAATTTAAAAATTAAAATCATTTTTAAAAATCAAGTCTTTATAATTTAAAATTTAAATCTTAATGTTATTTAAAATCCAGGACACCACAGAAGCACGATTTCACAGTAACATTTAAAACATATTAAAATATTAAAAAATATCGGGCCAGAATTCAGAACCGTTATGCAGCATTTTTTAATATTTTATTGTGCTAAATAAAAACATAAACATAAAGATCCAGGAGACCATAGAAGCACGATTTTACAACAACATATAAAATGCTTCTGTGATCTCCCGGATTTTAAATATGGAATAAAAATGTTATTTACCATTTTCAAACAATAAATGTTGAAGAAAAACATACAAAAAATTAATATATTAAGAGAATTGAGCTAAATAACTCAACTAAAAGATATTGATAGCAAGAAAGTAATTCGAAATGAAAGAAACTTCATACAAAAAAAAAAACTTTGTGTTTGAAAGGACTTTTTGGAATTCGAAAAAAACACGGTTTATCTAAAACAAAATCTATTTATTATGAAAAGATGATTTCTTGTCTTTTTCTGTGGTTTGTTTCTGCTTACAGTTTTTTTTTTCTTGTACATTTATTTCATTTCAAACAATAGAAACAAATACAAAAGGAAGAAATAAATATCATCCCAACATTTTAGTAGAATATAAATTTTGTAAACAAAGTATTGTTTTATTAAAGTATGTTATTGTTTGTTAAAGCTATAAAAAATTAATGCAAGGAAGTAATGACGAATAAATTATCCATTTTCTTTGTCAGAGAATTTAACTTCAAAACAACTTTCTCAAGTAAACAAGGTCACCCTTTAATATAACTCCAGAAATTCTCTGATTTTTTTAAACCTCGCGCAAAAATCCCTTACGACTTCATATTTTGTAAAATGTATGTATAAATTAGAAACTTTGAAAAGTGAACCATCTATTTTTTAATCTTCATATACGTATTACCTAAGTAAACATGAATTACAATTATGGCTTTCGTTTTCAAGACGATGACTTTTTTTATATAGTTATAAATTTGCAGATTACAATAATAGGATGTTCGTATGAATCCATTACTCTGAATTTTTTGCTACGCTATAGTATACAGTATAAGAAACTTTTTACATGCTTCATGCTAGAAGCGTTGGAAGTTTCAGATTTTAGAATATTCTAAAGATTTCATTTCAGGTCGTCAAAAAAGATCCCAAACTCTCTTCCTAATATCATTTAGAAAACCATGAACTTCAACATTGCATTAACACTGGAATTCCAGTCCTTATTAATAGACTTAATATGCAGTACCAAATTTCAGAGAAGGTAATTGATAAATAATGGAACCATCAGAGATAGTGAGATTGAAACAATTTAAAAAGAATCGTTGCGAATTATTTATGGTATTCTCTGGTATTTTAAATCGATGGAAAGATCCAAGGACACAGTTGTAATCAGTTATAACAGTTTGCAGTTGGTGATACTGAAATTCAAAAGTGTCGACTCCCAACTAATTAATAAACGAAGAATAAATAAGTTTTTTTTTATTTCAGTCTTGTAGCAGGAAAGTTTAAGTTTTTTTAAATAATCCAGGAATGCAAGTGGCAGCAACATATCAGTTTAAAATTCCTTACTTCACTGCAACAGCTGAATTGTGTATGTTAAATATTTGCGTTTGTGATGCAGCTTGGAGCATTGTTAGAATTAATGACTTAAAATGTTATCCGTATTTGCATTAACCACAGGGCTATAGATCGTTTCTCTATGCGGTCTGCAGTTGCCTACAGCGTCACATGTTCTCCAACGTGAACATCAATTCGAATCCTCAATTATGAATGTGCCAAACCACAAAATTACGTACATATTTCTGATAGAAAGCTAAAGTTAGTGATAAACAGAGCTGAAATATTAACAAGACTTCCAAGCATATTTTGAATACCTATTCTACATATTTTACAGCAAATGAGGTCATTTATCACCTGAAGTTATATTTCAACACTGATATCTAAATAGTTAGGTTGCGGAAGTTGTTCGTAGTTTGCCTTTAACATTTGCAAATTTTAAAGAGAGAAACTTTAAATTGTCTTAAATTGAATTTTTACTTGCTTTCATTACTGGATTATGTCTAAAATTGCTATCAAAGAGAAAGACAATTTTTTTGTATAAATATGATTCAAAATACGAATCTAAATTTTACAAAAACTTGATTCTTACAAAATCAAACTTCATTTTCACGAATCAATAGCATACGTATTTTCAAAATTACATTTTAGTAAAGGTATTAATGACCTTTAATATGTAAACTAAAAACTTGTTAATCCGAATCTGAGGGGACCGAGCCCATTTCGGCTAAACGAAATTCCGGATAATCCGCAACACACTGTATTAAACACTGTACTGTACATTAAAAAATGACAGTGAACATACAATGGGCGCTAATACTTTTACCGTATTTAGAGTGTAGTTAAGTACTGTTGTCAACATGTAAGTATCTTTTAACCCATATCAATATTAATACACTGTACTGAATAATTTATTAATAGAGTTACAAACATATTATATTAAATATTGATTACAGCAACGGAAAAATGTTTTTTTGTATTTTTAAAATATGCTAAAAATCGTTTCGGATAAACCAGATTTTCGGATAAACGCAATTCGGATAAACGAGTTTAGTGTATATAAAAAACGTTAAACAAGGAACGGAAACAATGTAATTCGTGGCTTAACTTTCGAATATCCAAAGAAAAGCGTTTAATTGAAATTTGGTTTTCATGTACCAGGTTCCTTTCTATAGTTGCTCAAACTGTAACAATGCAATTCTGAGATGTTTTAAATAAATACGGCTTTTTTTCCATTACTGAATGGAATGCAAAATATATCAAAATCAAAAATCAAATCTCACCGAAAATTGATAGCTTTCTATATAACATTATATCCTGAAAAAAGAGAATCACTTTATTGAGATCACTTTATCTATATTATCTTATTCTATTGTATTTTAATAACATTTACAATAGAAAAATAATCATTTCAATGTAATTCTTCTAAGAAGTTTCTAAATAAAAGATACACCCTTAATAATAATTACAAAAGATAAAATCTCTAAGTTTGTTAGTTTGTCTCTCATTCAATCAAGCGCTAAAAGCGCACCGAATCTGAATGAAATTTTGATTGCAGATATGACACGGGGAAGGATATAGGCTAACTTTCATCCCGAACGATCAAGTAGTTCTCTTGGAATAGGCACCACAAATCTAAATGAAACCATTTCCAACCCTGTCGATAGATGTAGCTAGCGGTGTTTTAGATCACGCCACAGATCTCAATAAATAATTTCCGTTGTATATTCTCCGATCTTGATAGTAATTTGCTAAATAAGTAAAGCATTTTGCTATGTTACATTTGTAAGGTTTCCGGAGCGAAGCGGCTGTAGCCGGCTAACATATATAATATAAATTATTACTTCTTATTAAGGTATTTATTTTCTTATCCTATATTTATTTTATAACTTTATCTCAATATTTTAAATTTTGCTCTTTTGATTTTAATTTTCAAATTAAAATAAATAAATATGTAAATATATTTAGGTTTTTATTTAGTAAGAACCCAATCGTCTTTATTACTTAAATTGCTTTATAACTTAAAAATTGCGTTTTTGTTTTCTAGAATGTTTCTAAATTTTGCCGCTGATGACGTGAAGATAAATTTGACCACAAACAGTGATATGATATTTGTATTGGCGTTTTTCAAATTTCACATTATTGTCCGGCTATATATATATTTATTATTTTATATAATTTATTTCCTATCAAAAATATTTACAACAGTAAATATTTTATCTTCATCTTTATCTATCTTTTAGACTTCTTCACAGAAATTAAAACTACATAATCAAAAGAGGCCTAGTGTGAGTCCATAGGCTTAAAATCAGAGCTCACTGGTTTTTACGTCTCTTGTTTCTATGTGCCATAAAACCACATACATCATTAATGAATGATACACTAATGATACTGTAACTGCTAGGAAAAAAAGAACTAGGTAGTGTGAAATTATAATCATGTCATTATTATAATTCACGAGTCCTATTCTTGAATTTTCTTTTGATTTGGTTCCTTATATTTCATCTTTGAACTGCTATTTAATTATCTTTAAGTTAGTGTTATTTTCAAGCACGAATTTGACACAGATTTTAATGTAAAGCAAAAGTGAATTTTAACTTTTTCAACTAAAAACTGAACAATAGTAATATATGAGGCTTTATTGAGTTTCGTTATTAATAAAAATGAATATTACATAAAGTTTATTGAAAATACTCAACTTCATTTACTTACGAATAAAGAACTGTACAATCAATGTATACAGAAACACAGAACACTTTAATATATATATCAGTATTAGCAGCATTATTTGGATATGGTGCACAATAAATATTTGATTTAAAAAGATTTCCACATTTTCAAAACTTTATCATTTTTCTTTTTTCTTTTTTTGACGAAAGTTTGTGTAAATGTGTTTCTCCATTACAACTAACTTAATGCTCGACTGCAAACTCAGTGACTAGAAAAATATGGGTTATTGTTCTAGCGCAGTGGTGCTGTCATGAAAATGTATCAATGAAAAATAACATTAGTGCAACAGCTGCAGAAACGGAAGAGAAGTTAGGTTAAATTCGAAAACAACGAAGCTCTCGTGTCATTTATTGTTAATTGAGAAGTGATCTTCATCAAATGGTTCTGACATGGCTAATGCTTCAATTTTTAATGGAAATTACTCTACTTTACGTTGTAAGTACCTGTAATGAGTTTTACTACGACGCAGAATAGCAATTTAGGACAATTAATGAATTCATATATAAATTTTATCATTAAAAGTCTTTCTCTAAGTTTCAATCTGTATTTTTACGCATTCGTTTTGTTACTATCTATGACATTTTTATCACATCATCGATTACGAAGTAAAGAAGAGGAAAAAACAAACGAAAACAATAAAATGAAGTATTACTTACCTATGTTGACGAAGAAAACACAGCACATGAAAAAAAAAAGAAGAAAATGTAATTGAATGTCAGGATGAAACAATTTGAAGTACGATAATTTATCGTAAAGAATTGTACCTAAAAAAATAGATTTCTCTTCATTTAATGTACTTCAGTATAAATGATTGCAGCATTTTATGAAAATATCTGTTGAATTAAATATTTAAAGTTTAAAATAATTATCTAAAATTGAAATGTATTTTTTGCAAGTTAATTAGTCTTTTCATAATTTTTTTTCCTTAATTTGCTCTTTTTTTTCAATCACTGCTAAATTGAAGCAACTAATTTCTGTGCCAGATTTCTTTCCTTTAAGTTTTGAATTTTATAATTCTTTAATTTAAAACTAGCAAACCTGTGATCACATGATCTTGGATATGAGAAAATTTTTCACCACCCGTGACCACGACCGCTTTAATCACAACATGCAACCGCGGCTCGGAGACCTCTTGTTCGACCGGAACTGAAAACATGAGCATCCTCAATACTACACCTAACATTTGCTACCTTATTTGTCTCTTATGGTATCGGAGGAGATATGACCAGAAAAGATCATGTTTTATATATATATATAGATAGATAGGTAGATATAGCTATTTACTGCTTAAGCTGTCAATGTTGATTCTTCCTGGCTTATAAATTTTAGAAAAAAGTAACATCTTTACAAACATTTTATTTCAATATTCAACAAATTCTTAATCTGATTTTTAAAAACTACAAGAACATCCAAAGGTACAGAGGAATAATACAGTAAAGTGTTGCCAAAAAAGGTTTTGCTGAGCCAACTGATTACAGGTATGTTTGCTAAAACTGTGCATTTAAATCCGTTAACAATAAATGATTTTCCTTTCAAATCCTGTTATATTTTCTGTTTCATTCGACTCTCTTTAAATATTTAATGTTTTTTAAAGTTGCACTGTAGTATTTGTATTATATATGTTCAGATTAGAGATTTTCAAAGTCCTAGCTTGACACTAAAGAAGCTATGTCGATATATAAGTAAAATTATAGAATTAACGGTAACAATATTTAATCTATGTAATGTTCAGTCAAGAAAATGTATAGAATATGGTTATAAAATCATTATGATTTCTATTTCACTTCAACACCAGTTACAGCTTTCGTATGTTACAAATAACGACTTTACGATATCTTACGGAATTAGATTAATTACAGTAAAAAAGTTTAATAAGGATTAAGCGATGTATGTTGGATCAATGAAACTAATTAGTGAACAATTATAATTAAGAAGCTCACAACAGACAAGTCATGAGTAATTAATTTTACATAAAGTTGAAGGTAAGCAAGGAAAATGTCATAGTTGTGCATCAGTCTGCTCAAATTTGTTTTCAGCGTTTTTGTTATTTTGTGATTTAATTTATTCTGAATCATTAAGTTGATTCAATTATTATCTCGAGTAGTGTCTTCTTTATCATAATCGCCTCAGAGTTCCGCACTAATCCATAGTCTACATTTTTTTTTGTCAGAGTTAAGTATCTGTAATAAAAGACAATAGCTAACAATCTAATAGAAATGCTACTTTCTACAAAATTTCTATATAACCTTATTTTCTAACTTCATTTCATAACATTACTTCCATTATTTTTTTAAAAATTATTCCGAAGCAAATTTTTCTTATAGATAAGTCGTGAGAATCCAAACATTTAATAAAGAACACAGATAAAAGAACAAAAATAAGCTGACAGAATATCCGAAAAATATCTTCAACAGAATGAAAATGAAAATTTACATATAATAAACAACAATGGGTTGTTTTTTGCTTTTGAAGCGCCACTGCGATTCCGATGATTATATATATATTGTATAATACTTTGGAATAATCATTGTAATATAATAGCAAGTAAATTCCACCATATATTATTACTTAGATGTTATTTAGATGGCCTGCATATTATAATATATACAACTACATTACAATTTAATTATCATTTAAGTTAACTACATGTGTACTCAAATTAATTCACAATGGCCGTACGAAGAAAGGCAATAAGAAAAATAAGCACAAGGAAGAAAGATTAGCATCAGATGAATGAGACAAATTAGTAGATCAGAATTTACAAGGTGGCTACGTTTTAACGGCTTGATAGTTATACTACGTTTTCTCTTAGTTTTTAGCTGATATATTTTTATATTACTTATTTCAATGCAGAAAAATTAAATGTTTTATGTGTAAATATTTTATATTTTCTTTATCAACTCCACACTAAAATTTTACAATAAATTAGTTAGCTACAGTTTAAGGACTCCGTTAAAGAACAATTTCTTGTATTTTTTTCATCTTCCTAATTGGTTAAACTTAATTTCCTTACAAACTGCAAATCGCCCCATGTAACCTTAAAAAAAATAGTAATATACTGTAAGCTACAGAAATTATTCAAATATTTTTGAAAAATTATTGTAAAACAACAAAACACACTAATTCCTGAAATTTATATAAACTGTTCAGAATTCGCAAGTTTATAACGTAATAATACTTCAGGGAGAATAACATATTATTGGGTTTCGTTATTGATTACAAACAGCATTCCGGGCTCCTAACATTCAGTGTGGATCGCTGAAAACGCCTCACCCTATCTCCAGAGATTTCCAGAACACTTCTGTTTTGTGTCTGCCAGCTAGATGAAATATGTCGACAGCGTTACCGTGAAGTAATCAGGTTAAGCTTAATTTGTGTTCATCTCGTTCTCTGCTCATTGCAGAAAAATACCAGGTTTGGGAAGGTTTTGCAAACAATCAGGTTTGCATGTAATCAAGTCATAAACTAGCCCAATGATCAACACTTACTTTTTTTTTCTGTCATGTTCTTCTCAAGCGGTACGGTTGCAGAGGCTGAGCTAATAAATTCACTTTTTAAATGCTTGCCAAGATTGCATAAAAACACAAAGAAGAGCTACTAAAGCAGACAAAAAGTAGCGGTAGTTGTTTTTTTCTTCTTCTGTTTTAAATCTGCATAACAGGCTAAGACATTAAAGGTAGGATTCGTACAATACACAGTGTATAGATAAATGCATCGTAGATGAAAAATATAAGGAGGGAAAAACAAATTTTATACACAATTTTAAGTAACATACAATTAAATATTAAGTTATTTTCTGTCTGTACAGTCTAATCAAGAAATTTAAAAAGTATTTTTTTCTAGAAGGCTGAAATTTTAAACAATGGTTTAAGGTTTCTGAAAACTAAATCCATCGTGAAGAGCATTGTCCCAAAAATACGAATACATTAAAACTGTAAAATCTCCTGTCATGTTGGCAAGAAAATTAGAAATTTGCATGTTTAATATCCACTGTCTCTTTGAACTTATTTTGTTAAATTTTGAAAAAATTTTTCTTTTCCTTATTAAAATGGTAAATGTTTAATTACATATCTGTTCCATAAGAATTTTTACAGAAAGAAATTGAAAACTTCAGCAAATTTACCATAAAACTTTTAATCATTCTATCCCACATTCTGTAAACTTGTAGTGAACTTGGAAACGCATTTGACATTTCGAAGTCTTACCAACAGGTCTTTTTCTTTTAAAATGAGCCTAACTTTGAATATTTTTCTATCTGAAAACCGAAAAACTTATTTTTTTATATAATGAAAACATAATTTTTCTATTTAATATGCAAAATTAAAGTATTATAACGAACAGTCATTATAAAGATATTGTAATAATTAATTATAAAAACGATATACTAGCATTCATGGAAAATTTTATTAAAAAAGACACGAAATCTTTAATTTGAAAGAGCCAGCTCATTCGACACTTAGTTACAATAAAAAACCTTAAAAGCTTAAAAGGATAAAATGACGTACGTTTCGATAATCTCTACTCTCAGATTTCTTTGTCAAATTATATTAAAAAAAAACCCTACCATAAGCAGATTCAACGATTCCCAATGAGGGAGGGTCTGCTTAAGGTAGGGTTTTTTTTAATATAATTTGACAAAGAAATCTGAGAGTAGAGATTATCGAAACGTACGTCATCTTATCCTTTTAAGCTTTTAAAGTTTTTTTATTGTAACTAAGTGTCGAATCAGCTGACTCTTTCAAATTAAATTCACGACACGTAAATATTTTTTAATATGAAATCTTTAAGTTTAAATTGCCAGACATACAGATAAATATTAAATCTAACTTCAACAAAGAAATGTACAGAATCAGACACACGGCTGAAAAACAAATTAGAAATAAGCTCAATCTAGTGGAGTTTGCACGACGGATGAGTAGATCTAGTAGAAAAGAAAACATTATCTTTTTTGCTGCAAAATTGATGAAAGCAAAAACTATCTAAAATTGGTGAAATCTCATTTTATGGTTAATCACGGATTTATTGGATCCGGCCTCTGAGTTACGAGGAGCACTGCTAAGAACATGCTGGTACCAGCGGATAAATATTAAGAGTTGAAATTAAATTGTAGTTCGCTTTCTCAAACATGCTTACAAAATTGTTTTCATTTGCTTTCGGAATATGAGATTTCTTTTTTCTTTCAAATGCCCGCAGCCTATTTTCTCTTACAATTCAAATTACATTGAAGTCATTATTTATTACTTCCTTAAAGAAACGCGACCGAACATTCAACATTAACACTGATCTTTACAAAATAAATATTTCTTGATAAAAATGTTTTTACGTGCAGTTAAAATATACTTTTCTTATACACTCATTCTTTATTTGTGCATTGATTATTTTATTTTTGATATGTTTTCATTCAAGCGAAAGTTCTTTCACAAAACTTTATTTTATTTATTATTTTTTTTGAAATAAAAGGAAAATTTGAAATAAAACTAAAATTGGAAAATTTATTTTTATTATCAAGTTTCATTATAAAAACGAAGTCATAGTTGATATGCCAACTTTTCAATATGTTACTATACCGCAATAAAATATTTAAATATTGGACCATAAAAGCACATTACTGCTTGACAATACAATTTTGCAAAGTATTTTCTAGTGTAAACAAAAAAATCAGAAATCAGAAATGCACAAGACTAAAAAGTTTTGCACCTATTATGCAAATTAGCTATTATGGACTGGAAACTGGACGGCCGTTTCTGCCTTATTAGGCGTCCTCGGTCAGTTTTATCCTCCGCAACCCACAAGTAAGTATCCCACCTCCGCAACTCGCAAGTGGTACCTCAACCAAAAAAAAACACAAGAATAAAATATTAAAATGTAAAAATTACTCTAAACCCCTTGTCACGACACCAGCAGGCTCAAAGGGATTTGATGTGGGCAAAGAAAATAAACGCAAACCAAAAATAAATTTAACCTGTGGAGGGTAAAGCCGGCTGAGGACGTCTAATAAGGCATAAACGGCCTTCCCAGTTTGCCGTCCGTGATAGCTAAGAGTGCAAATCGTTTTAGTCTTGTGCATTTCTGATTTTTTAGTTAATATTATCCACGTTAAACTTTATTTCCATATATATTTTTTAGTTTTTTTCAATAATTTTCAGTTGAACTAGGCCATCCCCCGTATACACGCGCTTGTTTTTCTATATCACAGAGATTTGGTTAAGTAAGAATATTATATTTAAAATATTGCAACGTTTCGGCAATTATAGTTTTAATTGTCATTTTCGAATTACAAATAAATAGACAGATCGGAAAAAAATAAACAATGTTGAGATTCAAAAAACAGGTTGAATACATTCATTATTTAATGGGGCGAATGGGAAGGACACATAAGTCAAAAAAACAAAATAAAGTGAGTTGTAGTCCCGGTGGCCTAATGTATAAGACGTCTGACTTCGGATCAGAAGGTTGCAGGTTCGATTCCCGTCGTTTCATTGTAAAAATTATATTATATTTTCCATTCTCACAGGAAATTGCGCCGGACAGAGAAATAAAAGATTTTAGTAATATAGATTAAAATATATCTAAACAAATCACTTATATAGTTTTTCCATATCCCTCTTTGTCTAATGCACTTCCTCCATGTTTGGAAAGTAATTTTAATTTCCTGTGAAAATATAAATAATTTTTTTACAATGAAACGTCCGCGACAGGAATCGAACCTGCAACCTTCCGACCCTAAGTCAGATGTCATATCATCAGGCCACGGGGACTATATTCAAATTACTGCTGTTAAATATCTGTTATCGCTCCCCCTGTGTATGTGACGTAATGACAGAAGAGCCACAGAAAAAAAATAACTCATTAAGTTTAGCCTACTAAATTAAAATTTAAATTTCATTGTTCATTTGTTTAGCCTATTACAAGCGCAGGGCCAGGCGAGCATTAGATCCAGACGAGCATTAGATGCAGAAGCTCACCCTCAGCGACGAACTAGAGTTGTTAAGAGACATGAATGAAGAATTTAAAAAATAATATTTAAACACAGAAAAAACTTCTACTTAAAATACTCTATCTAACGAAAGCTGTCAGATTGTTCTCATGTCGTTATTGACGGGGCTTATACGTTAGTTTTTATATAAATAGTATTAATTTATGCTTTGAAATAATAGTCATACTATACTGGTTTGGGATCAAAATGAAGGTTTAAGTAATGTTTTTGTCATTGAGGCAGAACACATACCTAACATTTATTGACCATTAAGTAGCATCTATCTATTCTGAAATTTAAGCTTTGTATGATCTGATCAATACTGACGGATAAGAAAAGCCAGAAAAATGAACCATTTGATATGAAGTAAACAAGGAAAAATGTTTCCATATTACACACCATTGTGATACCGGAAACGTTTCATTTTTGACCACTTCCTGTGAGAAAGGAAGTGACTACAGGTCGGAATTTATATTTTTTTTCACCTCAAGTCACAAGCCTTCCAATCAAATATTACTCATGTGTGTCCGACTTACAGGGCTGTAGAAGTGGCGACAGCGGACGGGAGAACAAACAATTAGAATTTTCTTTAAAGCTTCTATCGTTTTATACATTGTGCATGAGGTTGCTGAAAACAGCTGTTGTTAAACTATTGTTAAATAAGTAACTGCTTATTAAATGGAAGTAATAATAAGAAATAACCCTTAAATTCAATTATGCCTAGAGTAAACATCTCTAAAATTAACAATCTAATGTCGACATCTTAATTAGTCAGAAGATTCTAAATTGCTTCGAGGCACCATTAATGTTGATGGCTTGATGCAATGTTTTCATATTTGAGAAATAAAATACAGGCAGTTTTCAATTTTAATTTTTTTTTATATGAATAGTTTTTTATTAAAATATTTTGAATCAAGATCTGTTTTTTTAAATTATTTTTTTCTTTGTTATGTAGTAGATAACAAAGTTTTTCTTGTCCATTTCTTTAATTATTTTTGGACATTTTTATTTTAAGTCCTTCTAGTTGGCCTGTGTTCAGATGTTGCTGCTGTGATATGAAAGTCTGAATGTGAATTACATAAGCACATAAATACATTTTGTTTTTGTTTTTGTTTTTTTACAGATCTTTGCTACATATTAGAAAAGTAAGCTGAAAAGCTAAAGATATGTAAAATATTTCATAGTTCAGATAACATTAGTTATCTGAAATCATTAAAAACTAAATTGAGACAAAATCTTATGTCTGTAACACTAATGGACAAAATTAAATGTATTTTTCTAAAGAAAAAAATAAACCTTTAATTTAAATAAAGGTTTGTTTCTTTTAAGGTTTCTCTGCAAACACTGCTTTCTAAGTTAAACATTTCAAAGTTAAAGGGATTTCACTGTAAAGATATATTTTGGACTTTATTTATTTTCCTCTTATTTACAATGAATTGCTTACTCTGTGTCTACAGTCAGCTACTTATTTACATAAGAAAATAAACAACTACCTATGAAACAAATTACAAAAAAAGAAAAGAAAAAAATGAAGAGTATATTACAGACTATAAAATTTTGTTCCCACGTTTTTAACTTGTGACGAATCTCAATTATTTTCACATTTTTCGCTCTGCTAAGTTTTTGGGCAGAGTTAACTGATTTGATAATTGCTAAAACCATTACTGCATTACTAGGAAATTCCGTATTCCCTAGTTACATTAGTTAATCAGAGTTTATTTTAGCATTATTGAATTCTTAATTTACAGTCATTGGTTTGCAACCAAAAAAATCCTAAATCTTTTATCAATATCATTGCAAACTTTTTCAGGATTCTCCATTTGCCAAATCTATCGAAAAGGCCAACTGATCCAGACTCGACATAGGAAATAAGCACGAACGAGTAAGTCAAAACAGGAATTGTACATTAAAACTTTATAAAATTATAATAGTACTTTATAATAGTACATCACTTACACGAATCTAGTTGGTTGGATTGGCTTTATTATGAGATTAGACTAGTAACGCTCTCTTGTCAAAACATAACAATTGCTGACAAGAATATTTCCTAAGCGCTTCAAATTAGGTTTTCTTTATAAAAGGTGTTACGGAAAGACGACGTATGGTTAACATTAACCCACTGGTACACGACCGCCACAGAATAGCCACAACTATGAAAAAGTAAATTTTCGGGTGTTGTTTTTCAAATCTGCTGTGATATCACCCAATTTTGATTTTTTTTTCTGTTTTACCTCCTTCATGTAAATTCATCATTTATTTATGTCTTCATAACAATGATGCAAATATTTGATGTAATGGTAAAAAAATTTCTATAGAAAAGATTACGATAGTTATGGCACAAAAGAAGATGTTAGCTTATATGTACAGCATGAATGTAAAATGTTTCTTACTTATTTATGTAGAAACATTATTATATATACATTATTATGTATATTAACAAGAAACATTAACTGATGGCATTTGGGGATTTGCAACCAAAGCAAATGTTATGAAGACTATTTTAAAATTTTTGTTTTCTACAATGCCACTTTCTCAACTTCTTTTGCTGGATGCAACAAAACTTTAACAGCTTACTTTAGCAAATTGCTCCCGCGAATCTCCATGACGCAATCGACACACGTGTCCTGCAAAAGAAATGATTCTCGGCCATGATTCGGAAATGGAAGATAGGAAAGACCCCTCACGTGAAGCATCTGGATGCGGATAGAGAGTTTGTCTTCTCGCGAAACTCGACCGGTTTAATTAGAGACTCGAAGCACGTTGAGTAGAAGTAACACGAATGCCGAGTTGCGATGGGGAGAAACAGACAAAAGCCCCTACCCCTTACAACCCCGCTCCAATGGCTGCATCCATCAAGCAACTGTAGCAGAAATTTCCCCGGAGAACTCACGCACGAATTCGGCCCCGGGAGACAAGGAGCCAGGTCTTGTATTCCGTCAGTAAAACAGACTTAAAAGAGGAAGAATAAAAGAGAAAAAGAAATAATAGGAAAAGCATTTGGTACATAAAAAAAAACGTAGAAAATGGAGGGAATATATATATATATATACGTAATCCTTTCTCTCTCAGATACAATTATCTTGGTTTGCATTTCTGTTTCAAATATTAAATCGAAATTCCACTTTTCAACTGTTGAGAGATATTTATTCCCCAATGAACAAAAGAATAAAAAATATAAATATTTAAAGATGTGGATGGAATTTTAAGTAGTAAACATCGACCTTTTATTCAAATATATACGTGTAAGCACATATTTTAAATGTTTAAAGACAATGAAAAATTAAGTTATTATATTTAAAAATTGACTCAGATATAAATCCAAAAAGGATACTGTACTTCTTTTATTGATAACTATAAAAACACATTTTTATTTACACAAAATCTATAGTATTTAAACAAAAGTTTATATTTTTCTGGCCCTATCTCCTCCGAAACCATTAGACACAGCAATACAAGTAAGGTGACAAATGTTAGATATAGTATTGAGGATGCTCACATTTTCATTTTTATATGTGGGTCAACCGGACGTCCTGGGACTTCCCGAGACATCCCTGATCTCCGAGACAATCTCCGAGATGTTCATATTTTCATTGTTATCTATGCGAATCAACCTGAAGTCACGTGACTTACGATCAAACTTTGAGACGCGACTTCGAGACGCGCTCACGGGTTCTGAGAAAACGGTCGCAGTCACGGGTGGCGAGAAAATCATCTCAGAATCCAAGATCACGTGATCACAGGTTTGCTAGTTTAATCATTAAAAATAAATACTTTTTCAGTCTCAAACGTAACACTGTTCGATATTAAAAATTATCATGAAGATTAGGAAAAAAATTTAATATCCGAATTACTAAACATTTTTTATGTATTATTATATATTATTTTAATTTTATATTAAAGCCTTGATTAGACCAAAAATAAACGACAATCTATCCTTATTTCCCGCCACCTAGCTTCATGCTTAGACAAAATTAAGGTAATGAATAATTATTTAAAAAAATAATGTCACATTACAATGTGTACGAGACGTTTGCATTTATATACGAAAGATATTTGTTTTCAAAATAAAATTAAAAATAGACTGAATAATTAACTTTGTGCAGTAGCTTATAAATAAAAAATTGTTATACTAAAGAAAGAAATTGAAGCACATGTTTAAGAGCTTTATTTATCATTAAAGTTTCTTTATTAATTTATTATTATATCAATTCCTATCACTTTCAAAAAATGTTTTAATAAGTAATTCAAGATTTTTTAAATTTAAACTTTACATTAAATTTCAATCTTAGAAAAAATAGGGCAATTATCTTTTTCTATTAAGATAGCATGAAACAAAGAAGTTCTTCTGCTCTCTACGCTTTAGATACTTTGATTTAGGATAGATACTAACATTGAATTTAAAGGATTGAAATCAATAACCATGGACAAATAATTATCATTTTGAGTTTAGCCTTAATTCCTTACTTTAAAAAAATGCTGATCATACAACACATGCAATGATAATCATTTTATTTTATGATCATTTTATGTAATGATACGGAATCGCAATTGAGACAGATTTCCAATAACTGGACTTATTCATTTTCAAGAGATATAATCTATTTTCCGTAATTATTGTCGCGATTTGCCCTAATTTTCTTTAAGCTCTAAATCAAATAAAAACAACATTTGTTCGACCTTATGATATATTATTTTCTTTCGTGTTCGTTATAATTCGTTGGTGCGCGGTCAAAACGGGATAAGTGACAATTCCTGTTAAACCAGGAATTCATATCCCTAGTTAGGGAATGCAATCATACAAGACCACAAACACTGTGATAACTATGTGCTTTGAGATAGAACTAACTAATTCGAACAACGTTTCTCGATTTTTAGTTTAGGTAACTTCTCCCTTTATAACCGAGCATAACTATTTACATGAACTTTTCAACTATTTTAATTGACAGTGCTCTTTTTTTTATATTATAAGTTACTAACATTGTAGCAATAGTTGAAGGTGATTCTTTAACATACTTTAAATGCTTATTCTTGTGATAAAAGTTAGTAGTAGCCCCAAATACTATATTGTTCTAAGAGGCAACAAGCCCCGTGCTAATCCAATCAGTTGTTTGATAATATTTGTCGTTGGTTCGAATATAATCCTATTGCGATAATTCAGACTGATCTCATTAGGACAATCATTATTAGCTAGATTATGATTGCTGTATCACGATAGTTTCAGTGATAATATCCGAATTGGAATTGACTCAAGCCGTCTTTATGATTAACTTTATCACTTGATTGTTATAGATGTAGTTGAACAAGTGCAAACTCTCCTGTTTAACTAGATCTACGACAACCAAATGGTAAAATTACGTCTCCCATTTTCTTACAGAAAAACTTTGATGTTAAACGACGGCAAGACCTTCATCCATGGTTGTTCTGATCTTCGGGTATGAAGTGGACTGCTTCTTTTACGACCATTTAATGTAACCACAGCAATTCCAAAACACAACAATTACGTTCAGAGGATTTAAGATGCATGACAAACAATCCACCACAACACAAGATGATCCCAAAGCCATATATGTCGCGAAGCAGATGTAGCTAACAGATCATGTCAAAAACTGTAAAACTTTTTATTAGCAATTTACTTAGAAATATAGCTTTCTTGAATAACTTATTACTGTTCCTTTTTACTCTTATTGCTTTCCTTACAGCTGAAATTTCTTTTAATTAATTTTTATTTCTAACTGTATAATTAGCTAATAATTCAACAATACAAAAAAATAATTTCGAAACTAGCAGTTTCACAATAAATCAATTCAGGACACAAATATTGATGGAATAATAATTGTTTAATAAAGTTGTTAAAAGAGATACAAATGAAATAGCAAGTGATATCAAAGATTTATTCAAATGTTATATGGCATCTATTCTGTTCCGTTATTTGGGATTTGTCATAATAAAGAGATTCTTCCTAAATTTGTAAAATATCAATACAGTATATACCAATTGATGGCCAAACTCAAATGACACCAATTCGAGTTTAGCAATGCAAAGATTTCAATCAATCATTTGCAATTTAGAGAATTTAGAATATATATATATATATATATATATATATTCAAAATCATCCCAATTGGAATTAAGTCCTGAATATTTATTAAATATTGTGTTACAGAATTTCTTAATATGTTTTTCTTTTTTAAATTCCTTTGGTGTTCCGCAATTAAATATTGTATCATGCCAATAGAACTTTTGTTAGAGTATATGTTGATAGGTAATCCAGTAGCTTAGGCGCTTGATTGTGGAATGAAGGAGCTCGTTTCAACTCATTGCTTTGGAAGGGAATTTTTTCCCGCTTGTTTTTACTCCACGCGAACCCTACTATGATATCGGTACTGGCTTTGAAATACTTGGAGGTTAAAAGCTGCAGAATGATCTTCCGCCGTTAGCCGAGGATCACAAGAATCCTAAACTTCCCGCGCACCGAAAAGCCTGCATGTATTTAAAGGTAAAAGTATTCCATTAATGTAATTTATATACAAAATAGCAAAATCCGAGTAATTAGGTGTTGTACTGTATATAAATTACAGTACAACACCTAATTACTCGGATTTTGCTCATTGGATTTAAATCGATTTTACAAAATATGTAAAAAAAAAATGTATATTTTGAAAATTAAAACTCAACTCTGAAACTCGACCACCTTTATTTTGAAGTTAAATTTCGAATTCATGAATAAAAGTTTCTACGAGTACTTCATTTCAATTTTATTTATTATTCTTCATATCCTTTATTTTATTTGCTGTCATTAAAATATATCCTCAATCATCCAGAAGTCATTGATGCCAATAGGTAATTCCGTCTGACTATTTTATCCTTCGCATTTACATTGTGCTTATTTTTATTCCGTCTCTTAACATATTCTAGGATTCTAATCGCACTGTGTATTTTCTCTCTTTCTTCACTAATTAACATTGTTCTTTTAGAAATTCTTTTGTTGATGTTTTGGATTATGTGCATTTCAATTAACAAAAATAACTACAATCATTTAATAGAAAATGAACTAATTAGACTTTTATAGTTTTGGTCAACCGCAAGGGTTCTCCACAAAATTTTAAGGTCACTACATTTCGCGATAGACAGCTTAAAGAGACACAAGTCATTGAATAGCAATTTCATTTTACTGCTAAACTGTCCAGCAAGAGTTTACCCTTCCCATGTATCGTCAACAAATAATCCGAACTCATTCCTTTTTCTTCCAATTGAATATATTTACTATCGTGAAAACGACAATATATCACGAAGCAATAACAAAAATAACATTAAAGCTTTTATTATCTGTAACGATTATTTTTTTATTGTTCTTTTATCCTATCTCACTCTCAGAAGTCGTGTTGTCTAATTCAAATTTGCTTTTAAGAATTATTTCTTGCTGTTTCGTTTCTTGGGATTGTCATCAGATTTTTATACTTATTTTTACCAATAATATTTCAGGATGAAATTCAAAAAAACATATCCACAAGTATTTAAACTTTAAATTACAGGATACATTTTTCTCGGTCAAACTAGTGGCCTAGTAATGAATGACAGCACAGTAATGGAAGAGGATGAAGATGTTTGAAGGGCACTTGACACTTTACAATGCACTGCACAGATAATATTTTTACAATGTGGTAATTTCTGAACACTTCATTTTCTTTTCTTTTCTAGGATGATAGAAGATTATTAGATCGGTAATGATCTAATACAAGTTAAAGCAGACAAAACAAAAATTCTGCCTAAAATAATGAACTTAACTATCTAATAGATCATAGGAGAATTTTTACGTATACTGATGATATTTAGAAACATCTGTGGAGCCGCACACCTGTTTAAGATTAACAAAAATTATTTAATTATAAAATTACTACAACTAGTTTCGCCACTCGAGAGGTGGCTTTTTCAAGTGACAGTTGCAGCATTTAAGTATCTAATATTCTGCGAATTTTTTATTTCTATCTGTTAGCAAAAGTAATTAGAACTTTACTTCATCAAACTTGAATGATTTTCTGTTTAACTAAAGTAAACAATCTGCAGACAAATTAAGCAAGTGTACCTTCTTCCCTTTTAATAACGCCCGTACTGGAAGACAAAAGATTTCTCAGATCATGACATACTAAGCAATACAGAAGAAATTAACTAAAGCATGAATCAGGTTAGCTCTAGAAAAAAAAATTAAGTTAGATTTCTAGACAAAAAGATTTATATTTCAGCAAGCCATTTCTAAGATCTTTCTTGGCCAGTTCCCTTTGAGAACATTGATTTATAAAAACACGACGGATAATCTAAAATTTGATTTCATGATTATCGCCGATTTCACTTCTATTATGAAGAGAAGCAAAATGGCATCTTTCCAGACGCTATCAAGAAAATCACATGCTTCAGAAGAAAGTTAAATTGTTTTTTTTTTCAGCTAAGTTCGGACCTTAATTCAGATCTCATGCATTGGATCAAGCTGAAATTTGCATTCTTATCAGATGTTGACTTTCTAATAATCTTTAAAAGATCTATTAACGTAAAATTTATCGGAATCCAAAAACTACGTAAACTATTTAATACATTGCATTATATCGCTGCTGTAATTCCGTTCTAAGCAAACAGAGATTTCGTTGTCACGCATACATCATATCAAATAAGTAAAAATTCAGGCAAGCTTCATTTCTTACCTCCTCTCTGTGTTCAAATGAAATTTATCAAAGAAATTTTTATCTTTGCATACAGCGAAATTCATTGCTTTCCTCATTTTTCTTTGTTGAATACCTCAGCTCTTTTAATTATTTGTCATTTTTAAACATATACACATAGTAAGTAATAAGAACTTAGCAGCAAGATGTGCTCCACCTTCGTAGTATCACCGTCACAATATAATATTTACTACTACGTCTTCAAGAAAACAAATGACTACAAATTTATTCACAAGTTAATGTGAATTCACTTTGTATTTGAGTCTCAGTTTATTAAGAATTATAAATTGCTTGTAGAGTGATTCAGTTTTTTGTAGAGGTTTGAGTTGTTATCAGTGTAAGGAAAAGTCAGACATTCAGAAAATTTAAATTGCTAACTTTAAATGATAAACGATATCGTGATATCTGTCAGAAAGAATTTAAGATTACAGTAGCGATTACGGGATCTCTGGAAGAAAGGTCATAGCTTAACTTGGATTCTTAACCTATTTATCTTGGCAACCACGATTCAATGAATCCTCACCCTTCCATGCGTAATTAAGTGTACTTAAGTTAAGTCATTCAATCATGTTGTACGTTGCAGGCCATTAGGAATATTGCCACATCTTGATTACCAAATGACTTACAAAGTATTCGGAGATTTAAGACAGGTTAAAGGCTACAAACGTAAATCTAGAGGCTTACATTAAAGCTAGAAGAACGGTTTCGTCTGCTGAAACATAAATTCAATAAGTTATAAGCTAAAAAATTATTTAAATTTTTCGTTAATTTAGCATCTTCAAATGTTTTCGCAAATATGACGGTAGGAAGTGAGAAAGTAAAAACTTCAGTATATATTACTGCTGTTTACCTTACTTCAGGTACAGTGACTTTCAAGTAGCTTTAATTTTCTACTTAAAATTTAAAATAAAACAGTATTTTAAAAAAACCTGGCTTTACAAAGTTATTGTAGTCTCTACATTTCCATACCAATGTAATTTACGGATAAAACCTAGTCAGAATTTACATAAAAAATATTATATAAAAACTGTTGATAATAAACTGATCATATCAGAACTGTAATAGAAATACTTTTCCATAAACAAAAGCTTTCCTTCTTCCTCCTACTACAGAATCGTTAGATATAGACTACGTTTTCCATATTTTGAAGAAATAATACAGAGATTTGTAGCATTCATCTTTATTTGCTTTTCTTCTGAACCACCCACGAAATTCATTTGAAGTGAAATTATAAATTATTGAAATTATATTAGTACTGAATTTTACTGAATTTTAACTATCGGGAATATCAGGTTTGAGTGTATCTTACAAAAATATTAAGTTTCACAAGAATATCGAACTTTGTCATTAAAAAAAATACTCATTGAAATTACTTTATTGGTTCTATTGTTTTCAAATTTAATGAACTACTAAAAAAGATTATGTTCAGTGAATATTCAATATAATCGATTCCTGTTTTAGATTTTGTAAAAAAACCCTGGACAAATCAAGGAAAAAGTGAAAAACCTATAAGGAAAGCCAATCCATCCCTTGTAGATAATTACGGAAAATCCCAGCTATGATGAGGCGACGAGAGAGACTGATACAGCGGCGAATGTGCAGACATGAAGCCATCATCTGCACGAACCGCGACTGTCTGCTAAAAGAGTGAATCTTCTGGCAGCAATGGATTATTAAGTGACCGGGCGGGAAGGCCGGGTGGGAAGGCAGCCAGCAACGAAGAGCGATGGAAGGGAGGATGGGCGGCGAAGCATACAGCCATCGAGGCGGGGTGACATTAGACTTGGCACTGAGGCAACACCATGATCTTCTCGTAATTGCAGTCCTATGCTGTGCACGAGACACTGTGCAAACAAACAATCAGAGCTTCCCGATTCCTGTGGCCAGTCACCCGGACGCCAAAAGGCTGACCTCCTTAATCCAATACTGACTAGACCCCCCACCTCCCACTCCTATGATCTAAATGACATCCGCCTGATACTACATCCGTGTTAATTGGGATTTTTAACGACTCATAATCGTGCATAAGAGCCATTAGAGGTTCAATTCTAAGTGGCTTGTCTCAATGAATTTTTATTGACCAATCCGTCCAAATCGTGTAATCAAAAGCTATTTTCCCATTCAAAGTTTTCTGAAAATCTTTAAACAGAAAAAAAAAAATTCATCTTTTTACAAAAATAGATTTCATTATAAATTTTTCTGTGCTTTACACAGAAGTCTAAAGCACAGAAAAATTTATAATGAAATCTAGCGTTGGTATCTGAATTTCTGTTGGTATCTGCGAAATGATCAAATGGCATTCAAAGTATTCGTAGCCATAAAATTTTATTTTCAAATCGATAGAGACATGGAGATTTAAATATTTAACACCAGAAGCAAAACGTGGAATTTAATATTGCGTAATCTAATTTTAAAATAACTTCATTATTTTGACTCAAATGTTGTACTTGCACGATATATTTACATATTTATTTTAGTTTTACATAACTACGTAGCCATGAAGCCTTACAAATCCATGAAAATTACTTCGTGTGTGCCTTTACAGTAAAGAGATCAACCTTCAAAACTAGGGTTGTTTTTTACAAAATTTGTTTATTATTAAAAAACTCCATATTTTATCAGCGATATTTCGCAGGGTATTACTGTTTCCCTGCTTCTTCAGGCTACATTCTGAAATTAAAACTTTCCTATGGGAATCCCAATATCAGGTTCGTTGTGTAATATTTTTCTGAACAAAATAGAAAAAGAGCACTTACTCAAATGGAAAAATAATGAATATCAATATTTGCGCTATGCAGATGACATTTTGTTAATATGGATGGGCTCTGATAGGCAATTCGATATGTTTTTTAACTATGTAAATTCTAAAGACTAAAGGGATTCAATTCAAATCAGAAAAGGAAAAATGAGGAAAACTAACTTTTCTAGATATATTAGTGATTAACAAATCACAATATATAGAGTTCGAACATCACATTAAAGTGTACCAGTGCAATATTATGATGAATTTTCACTCAGCTCATACCATTAAAATGAATGTAGATATAATTTATAACTGTTTAAAAAAATTGTCAATAATACAATGGACAGAAACAAATGGATACCAAAATTTAATAATTTAAAACATAAACTATTTATTAATGAGTACCCTAAATATTTTATTAATAACATTTGTGGAAATTAATTTATGAAGAAGAATAATACTTATGTCCCTAAGGAAGAGTTTATCAATTAATAAAGATACCATGTGGAATAAAACTATCCAAAGAAACAAAAATGGAATGGGAGAGTAGGACATAAGAACTTAGGTTCTATAATAACAAAATCTAATATCAAAACTTTAATGAATATGATGGGAATTGTATATGAACTAATGTGTAGAACATGCTGCAAAGTATATTTTGATAATACAGGAGGAACTTGAACGAGAGTGAGTCAAAGAACATGTTAGTGCATTCAGAAATAGTCACCCCAATATTTCTGAGAGGGCGGAACATTGTTTCGTTAATAAACATAACCCAGACCCGAAAGGTAAATATCTTTTCCAAGAAACACACTATCTCAAGATTCATTCTGGAAGCATGTGTTATTAATAACTATGACTGTATTAATAAACAAAAAAGAATTGAAATTAATAAATTCGTTATTGAAAATTTCAAAAAATATTGTAAAACTTCAAAACCATTTATTTATTTGTATTTTAATTTTTATCAGAATAATTGTTAATTTGATATCACTATTAACCTTACTCTGTTATAATTGTATAGAACTTATTCTTTGTTGTAACTGCTTCGGTTTTAATTTCAAAATGTAGCCTGAAGAAGCAGGGAAAGAGTAATACCCTGCGAAATATCGCTGATAAAATATTAATTTTTTTTAAATAATAAACAAGTTTTGTAATAAAGAGCAGTTAATTAGATTATTTTAGGGTTGTTTTTAATGACAAAACTAATATATAACATTAATGTGTCTAAATGCAGACTTCCGCTGTAATATATTAAAGAAAAGTATTACTCTGAATTAGAAAATTCCACATTTAGGAATTAATAGTTTTTGTGTTTCTTTCCTTGTTCCTCTTGATATACCAATATTAAAATCAAATGCAAAAGTTTTAGACAGGGTCTTCTGAGACGTGAACCTGATTTTTACAAACTTCAATTTCCAATTATTCTTTCATTAATGTCTGTGACGAATTCAATAATCGGATTTTGATGAGGGAATTTGCATTAAAAGATAAGAGATTTTGCTTAAGCGAAGTCAGTAGTGCATAAATTCTCGAATTTATTCTTGTCTGTAAACCTCTAGAACAATTCCAAACGGAAATCTCAAGTTTCAACTTAAAAATGATTTTTTTAGAAGACTCAAATCATCATTAAAGTTAGTATGTTCGTCCATTTGCATAAAACCAACTCTTATTAATAGGATTTTAATGAAGGACTTTACCGGATTTCAAAGATGAAAAGTCGAAATAGGTCTGAAATCGATAAATATTTTGAATATTTCTTATTTTATGTTTTTATTTTCATCAAGAAAATTAGAATAAATTTCATGAATGTTAAAATATCAAATTCGACGTTAAGTCTATAATTCTTAATGCAGATAAATTTCTCTACACGAGGAATTGCACTCTATAATATAGTTTGTGAATTGGAGTACGTCTGCCCTTTTTTTGCTTTCTGTCTCATAGCGCTAAATCCTTTACTAAGTCCTTACAGTTGTTAACCTAAGTCTTGTCCACAAACTCCTTTAGAATTACTTTTGGCCTTTTCATCTCTTCATTGAGCAGTGTATCAGGTATATCACTTTCAAACTGGTTAATCAAAGAAATCAGTTCGATCGCATATTTAATCCCTCCAATGTCTGAAAAGAATAGCCAATTTATGTTGTATGCATACTTTCCGGACTGCTTTGAGTTGTCATTGTAAAATGCTACCTTGATTATCCAAATAATGAACACTGAATGCTTTGAGTACAGGAACTTTTTTTTCATTATAGAGTAACGTCTAGTTCACAGTTGGAGTTTATCGGATCCCTGTTTACCCGTATCCTATTGTATTTCGGTCAGTCAAGGCAATTTACAGGAATTTCTGTAATTCTTTGTGAGGGCTCTTAATTCTTTTCATGATAATTTTGTGATTCTCTTTGCGACTCCACTTAGCATATTTCTTTTAGTTTCTACGCAGGCTTCAATGAAACTCATATATTGCATTAAAATCGGAGATATTCCAGAGAGTTCTGTGTTTCTTCCCCCACATCCTCATTTCATATCGAGGCACAGAGATCTTTAATGCTTGTAATTACAAAAGAACGACGGATGAAAAATTCTTATTGTTACATACGCATTACTAGCTCGACCTGCTCAATTCTTATGTATTATTAGTGATATTGTTATGGCAATTGCCATGGCAACTCACTGTTTTAAGTCATAAACATGCAATGGAAAAATCATAACATATAATACATATATACAAGTGGCAAAGCTTCTAGGATGGGCCCATCATCTATCTGATACCCGGGGGACTGTCACATGACCTGATATAAATTCAAATGGAAATCTAAGATCTGTCATCTTAAAATTGAGGGACCCAACATTTCATCTAATACTAAAGAGCCTTAAACCAAAATCAGGTACCGCAATCCTTGCTGTGCATATAGGGCACCTACAGGATATTCACCACTATTTAATAAGGTTAACAAGATAAAAATATTAATGTGAAAATTTAAAGATTGCAATAATAACATTTTTTTATTAACCATAAATATCATTCTTTTTTTTCCTTTTTATTTTGCCATATGTCAAATATTACAGTAAGATATTTTTTCAATACGTTACAGCCTTACCAAAAAAAAGAAACTAATTGTAAGTTATTTGAAAAAAAAATCAGAACAAATTCTATCTTCAAACATTCCAAGTAAATTAAAATTTTTTACAGACAAAATAAGTAATTTCTGAAAGTAACAGTAAACATCTTAAAAGTTATTTTATGAAAGTAAGTAATGAATGCTGTCATAAAGCTCAAAATTTATTATGAACATGAAGCGCACTGTGAATATTAGAAATTTACGGAAGGTTAACATACTGTCAACTGATAGGCAACAAATTTAGCTGCAGTATTTCAGATATTAATATTTATAGATTTCCAACTGCAAAAAGAACTCCTACTCAAATACAATGGCAAAACTAGGGAAACCACAGGCTTCGAAATAAAAAGAATGGAAAAGAAAGGTTAGGAGGTTGCAATTCAAATGAGAGTTTGCCCAAAAGATTAAAAAAATCCATTTTAGAATGAATATTAAAACCATCTCTGACACGGGCCAATTTGTACTTCACTCAAAACAAGAAATAAAAGCACTCTGTAGAAATTTAAGTTGAAAATTCAAATGATATCAACGAATGAAATAAATGACTCGGGATGTCATACTATATCACAAAAAATTCATGCCATTTCAGTAATTATTTGATTTGACAAATATTTGACAAATCTTCCGTGAAATTTACTTTAACAGGTTTGAATATAACATTAGAAAATCAATTAAATATCAAAAGCACTCCTTTCTCTAGATGAAATGATCGTGTTAGCAATTTATGGAGACAATCCAGAATCTCTAATAATGTCCCACTGAAGTTATTTATCTTAATAGTCCTTTTGATGTATTATAAGAGAAATATTTCCTTTAAAAACAGGATCTTCTTATTATTTTGGAGTGTTTCGCTAATAGCAATTTTAGTGTCTCGGGACGCAATCTACGGGTGGCTGTTAAAAGTTGTTTCATCTCTGGCTCAGACTATTTACTTAGCGCATGTTGCCGACGGCTATAAGTTGCCGAACAGACAGTTATTATCACACAGACATTGTCAACGTTTCTACCTAATTGACTTTGTTCCTATAAAAAAAAAGGTTCTCAGATTGCATGACAGAAAATCGAGATGAGTTATAGTGCTGAAACAATAATAAGCACAGGCTGACGGTACTGTTAATATCTTCGCAAAGTCAACAACAAATGCAAACAATTTTCTTTGGAGAGGACTTAGATTTATTATACCTTGACAAGTAGATGTAAAGTAAAAAGTATACTGAACCATAATTCTTCTTTTTTTAAAAAGTTTTTCTTCCTTTTTTTTCCATTCGTTAAAAAGATGCAAAAAATCCTCATTAGGGACAAACACATTAATTAAAACATTAAAATATTTACTGAGATAAGGAAAAAAAACACTGAAGTTTTTAATAAGAATTGATAAACAAAAACAATTGTACAAAATGTTAGCTTTAAATAAAGAAAGTTTATTTACTATTTATATTCATATTCATCTCTAAACTTTTCACTGATCATTATAATAAAATCAAATATGAATGTGTAAAGGATAATTACTATTATTCGACAAAGGATTTGTTTATATTTTTTTTAGAATGTTTTATGTCTGTAAAAACAACTTAGAAAAAAATAACCAAAAATTATATAATTTTTTTTAATTAATATTAGAATCTTCATTTTCAATTTTTATTTTTCTTGATTTTTTTTTATTGTGAACTTGAATCACATCCTTTCTCTTTAACAGTGTTAAAATGAAACTAAAAATAAATAAAATTAATCAAAGACTAGGGAAAAATAAAAACTTAAAAATCAGGCAATTTTCTGTGATCTCAATACTAATCTCCACATTAAAAAAAAAAGGGAAAAGAAAAGAAAGTGGTTAATTTTCCGGACGACTTTTCTATGCCTTGTTGGCATTTCCGAAAAAAAACGAAGAAGGAAAAGATATTTGTTGTTAAATTGTCTAAGTTGTTTCAAACATATTTATCAATAATTCTAATTGCTTTGAGAATAAATTTAAAATAAAATATTCTAATTAGACGAAAACATATGGTTTACCATAAACCTAATATCGTATGATTTCTTTTGTTTCGTTTCAAGAAATTTATATTTATTCTTTCTAAGGAAACTTAGTATTTGTTTCTATTTTTAATCGAATGGCATATTATGGGTTTTTCTAATGTCTGCATTGAAGCATTTTAACATGTATTGAATAAAAAACAAAGTCCTGAACAAATGAATTAACAAACTTAAGCGACATAGAAACATGCATGTTTGTATGCCAGTTGTCTTTGAAGGTAACCTAAAACTTACTAGCCTAGTAAGCTGACACTTTGATAACAGCTTTAGGTTTTTAAAGATAAATATCACTACTTAGATCTGAATCTATCAAACTTACATTATGTATCGAGACCTTTAACTTTTGAAAAACTCAAATGCTTTACTGACAATGCTTCAAAGAAATTGAGAATGCTTGCAAAGTTTATTTACCTTAATGATATTTACTCTCTCTAGCTACAGAACATATCTTAAAGACTTGCATACTTTACCTTCATTGTCAAACTTATTACCAAAAGGATTTCGTTAGCTTTCAAATGTCTTTTTTCCTATTCTCCATTTTTTTAATTATTATTATTATTTTTTCATCCAGTCGTCGTTGGATCATACAGTGTCAATATTCGAAAATTGGTACGCCAGCTATATCTTGTTTTAATCTAGGGGTGAATATTTCTGATAATTAATAGATTATTGAATTTTATCAACCCTTTTTTTTTATTAAAGTCACGCGGAAACAGCTTCAACAATTTTCTAACTATTCCAAGATAAAATCTACGGACAGAATATCTGTATAATCGATGGAAGCAGACAAGCTACGGAACAGAACATTAAGATTGTCGTTCGTGTTGGCAATAGTCATTTGCAACTAAAATTAATTCAAATTCGCATATCGGAAATGCAATACAGTGCATTTCAAACACTGTTGTCATGCAACGTTACAAGGTTGTTTATAGGTAAAAATCGCAGAAACGAACCGTGCGATACTCCTATTAAATGGCTCCGTTCAAGATTTAGGCGTTGCAATGCTGCTAATGAAATTCGCCACATTCCCAGCCTAGAAATAAAATCTCTCCCGAGTTTCTCTGTTTATTGATTTATCAGGTTGCAGCACGAGTGGATTGCAAAAAAGCAGAATCAAAAATTCTCTCTAGATAATCTGGCATTTACCATCCATTTAATGTCACTCTGAATCAAACTTTGAAAGCTGCTACATCTTAGATGAATTTCTGTTTGAAGCTCAGTTTCCGACGCTTATAAAAACTTAATGCCGTTTTGTAGTTCATTGGAGGTAAAAGAATGGTAAGAGAAGGAATAGACTCAGAAATGGAATCTATAACACTGAAGATGGTTCTGTGGTAAGAAGTGGCACGAGCAACATAGACACAGAGAAAAAGAAAAATCACGCGTTAAGATTCTTATCCCTCGAGAATAGATGAAGACAGTTCTGAAACTTCCACTGCCTCTATCGGCGCCCGCAAATCCAACATGACTGATGGCTGGAGGCTGGCTGAGTAGCTTCAAGAGAAAAATCCTCCCTGGCGTCGGTGGAATCAATACGCGAAATAGGGGTGTGGGAGGATCTGCCAACTCCAACGTTTCAAAATTAACGGTCATACCGTCAATGACGTCAATCATACAATTTTCGTACGTCACCAAAATCCTACATATATATTTTATGAATCAACGTAAATATGTGTCTTGAACCACAGAAATGGCTGAAAACGAAAACCTTGATTAAAATTGCAAAAGGAAATAAACAAATTCAGGATAAATAAAATAAGGAATTAATAAATTAGAAAAACATTTTAGGATTATTTCATGTATGAATTTTCGCTTACGATTTGAAAATACATATTCGCAATCTAAAACTTAATAAAGATTTAAAGGTAAAACTGTTGCAAAATAAGAGACAGAAATCAGTTCTTAATCAGAATAGTTGGAATCTTAACTGTTTCTTTGTTGCTTTCTTAGATTTATGATTAAATGTTACTTTGATTTATTCTTAAACGAAAAGAAATTTACAGGAGACTTAATATATATTAAATATATAATATATTTATTTAATATATGTTTTTATTGAATCTTTCTTTGAATTTCAAAATCAAATTAATCATTGAAAAGGAGAAAGAAACGGAATAGGCAAAAAACGAAAAGATGGATAAAAATAATCAGAAAAATGATTTAAAAATCTTCAGAATTTCAATAAAAGGTCAATTTATTTCAGAATTAATGTTACCACATTTATTATAAGATTAATGATTTCATTATTTGTTTTTAAAGTTATATTTAAATGTAATTGAATAACGAGCTATTGACTAAATAATGTTTAAGTGAATGATAGTCAGTGTAAAAATCTTAAAAAAAGTTTTCCAAAAATAACAAAATTATACATTAAATTAAGAACAAATTTCGTTTTTATTTTTTAATGCCACCCAATGCAATTATTATCAACATCTCATTTAGAAACACCTCACTTTGACCATACCTTCAGATTTCGCAGTAAAGTGACTATTAATTATTTCAATTGTTCTAATTACTAATTAAATGAAATTCAAATTACAGTACTGGATTCCTTCAATTGATGTCATCTTCAATTTTATTTTCTTCATATAAATTTAGAATCATTTTAATTGACTTTAACAACATTTTTATTAACTCTTTCATATAGCTCATGTTATAATTGTTGTTGGAGGTGTCGAGAATCCTGATTAAATTGATAGGAAATAAAAATAGCTTTATTAAATAATAGTGTTTATTATTGTTAGTTTTCAGGGAAAATATGATTTTATTTATTGAGGATAAAGATTATTTTTAGAAATCTTACAGGCAACAATACTGCACTTGTCACTGTAGTTGTAGTTGACTGAGGAGTTGCAGAACTTAGAGCTAAGTTAAAATTGCATTGAGCTTATCAACACAACTAGAATTTTCTTTTTTTATGTGACGTAAGTGCCGTAATTTCTTGTCTGTAGGTAGAATGAGTTATGGAAAGACGAAGAAAAACTAAATTTGTGGACTTTAACGTACTGCACCATTCTGAGAATTATAGAAGTGAGTTGCGGCTAGTGGGATATGAAATTCTAAATAGATCTGGCACGATGCCCATACATATACCTTTAGGCGCCTTCGAGGTTTAGGGAGGAAAATGTCTGAGACGACAATTTTAGTTTCCATTTAGCGAATGAAGTCGAAGTGACAACCAGAACAAGTTCTAGTGGTTGTGTTACAAAGTAAAAAAATCTAAAGAAAAAAACTAAGATAATTCTCTTTCCTATTCATTTTTGAAGAATTCCTGCTAAATCTAATTTAAAAACCAAAAAGCATGCTTTTGAAATAAGTTTGAATGAAATTCTAAAGTCCGTTATAGTTTTAAAAATGCATATTTATCAAATAATTATCTAATGTCAATAACTCTGGAAAAGAAAAAATAGTAAGATATATAACTCAAAAAGAAAAGATTAAACAAAAAAAGTTATGTTAAATCCTGTAAGGAATAACTTATAATGTTAGCGTAATCCTAAATATACTTTTTTAAAATGTATATTTGTATTTATAATTAGTTAAAGTTTAGCTGTATGTTGATCTAAAAGTCTTAAAAGAATAAGGAAAGCAGAAATAGCTTTACGAACATGCTGACAATAGACATGTAGACAACAAAAAATACGTAGCAAATAAATATTTTCTTTAGTTGATCTAGATGTAATTATACATATGAAAATTTGATAAAGTACAGCTTTTTATTATTATTTATTATTAATTTATTATATTTTTATTATTAAACTATTTTTACAAGTTTTTTTTTAAATTTGCCAATACTTGATCATTATCAGTATTCAATTGTTAATTTAGGTAAATATAAATAATATCTTTACATGAAAAGTTAAACATAATTATTTTTTTGCTCCAAGTTCGTCTTCTGGTATTTCAAAATGATTTTAGCATGTTTAACGTTTTTGGATATCCTGACATGTTTTGAATTAGAAAATAAACAGACAGTAAGACAATTAGACAATAAACAGAATTCAAATTCTATTTGAGAAGCTTAAAAAACTTTTGATCCATTGTTCATTTGATCCAATTATCCATTTCACGAGATCTATAAGTAAATTTTAAGTCATCACTGTGTTGCGATAATTGGCAAAATAATTACGTTTATTAAATAGACATTGAGAGTACATTATACAGTATTTAGGTTAATTAAGAAATTTTCTAATATTAATCAAAATAAATTCTTAATGAAAATTAAGTTAATAATTTAATCTTAATGAAAGTTTGTGGATTGTAAGATTTATTAGTAACTATTAGTAAAAAATTTTTAAAATCAAAATCTGGAAAGAAAGGTGAATTCGTTTCATAGTTCTAAATATGTATTTTATATGTTCATTTCGTGATAACTGGATAAATGTAACAAAACTACAAATTCCACAGAAAAGAAGCTTTAAAATACAATCAACATATGTACTTTCAGATTAAGAATATGTTTCGAAGCTGTGTTTTAAAATATACTTCCTGATCTTATTGTATAGTCAAATATAGAATTCCGGGAGTTTCATAACATTATTTATTTATGATTTTATTTTTATGAAATAAAAAAATCGCAGTATATTACTTAAAATACTCTAATAATTATGCAACTAGAGTTAACTAGAGTTAAAATTCAGTCGGGATTGTTGTGTATATTTCAAGTTAATCAAATTGGCAGAGTGGTAGAGTTGTTATTATCAGTTTGGTGCAATAATACCAAAAGATATTACAAAAGGTACCACAAGATGATAATATCTGATAACCTTCATTGAAAATGGAGAGAAAATATAAATAACTATTTATAAGTATCAGCATGCTCTTGTGAAAGTAAGTGAAATGATATATAAATTTCTAAAAGCAAATCTATCCAATTAGAGTTCTTCACGAAAGCAGCAAAGTAAGCAAAATTAGAGCACTTTACTCATCATTAGAAATAAGAAGAAATTAGAAAACAAATTAGCTCTTAAGGTTTACAAGTAAGAAGGAATCGATTTCTTACATTGTCAGCTAATCAGCTAAATAAACAACTAATTAACGCATGACAAAAGAAATAGGCAGCCTGGTCTTATTTTCTTATAATTTTTTCATAGAATTTCTTAGAAAAACATTATTTGTCATCAATAAAAGGGAAAAACAAATGAAAAAAGTTTGATGAGTAAAGTTTCATCAAAAATTTCAAAGACTATCAAAGGGAATAATGGAGGGGCAGGGAGTTTATGTCTGCATTTTTTTGTTAAAAACAAGTCATAGACTAATGAGAGATAAGTTTCTTAAACATATTATTAAGATAATTACCAAAAAAAGGAGACTAACCAGAAAAAATCATAAATTTCGCTAAATAATTTTGGAATTATTTTGTAAATAATTTTGGAATTATTTTGTAAATAATTTTGAATAATTTTTTAAAATTTTACAGGAAATTTGAGTCTTCCTCTTGCAAAATAAGAAAACAAGAATGTAAATCGTTAGCGGATATCAGATTAAGAAAATATTTTAGAAAGCAAAATTGTGAGCATGAAAAGACTGAAAAGACTGCTTAAAAGCAGTGGTTTAAAGATATTTGAAGATATTCAATATTGGAGGTACGACGTATTACATTATTTAAGGTAAATACTTATTAATAAATTCATAATAAGAATACAAAATTCGACTGATAGGTTGTAAGAACGAAAGTAATCTGCCATTACAAAAGAAATCCTTCATATTTTTCTATCAAACTAGTCGGCTACCCGTCGCTTCGCTCCGGAAGCCTCGCGTATGTAAAGGAAAACAATTTGTTATTTATTAAAAAAACACACACACACAAATTACATCAAGAAAAATAAAACTAAAATTTTTTTAAAGTTTTTTTTAATTTTAATTTTTGATGTATATATTCTCTCAATTCACGACTGCTTTTAGAATCAGCGTGTGAATCATATATCTGTGATATATTTTTATTTTTTATAGAGATTAGAATGTAATCCTTGTGGTCTAATGCCTAAGACGTCTAACTTCGGAGCTGAAGGTTGCATGTTGGATTCCAGTAGGTAACTTGTAGAAATAATTTCTATTTTTGTAAATTACAATAATTGCACCAGACCGAAAGAGAAATAAAAGATTTTCGTAATATAGATACAATTTTCAGTCGCTTTTGAGCTACAAATAGTGAGCTTTCAGTATTATACTTAATAGAAATAGTGCTTTTTTCTTTCTTGAGTCTCTTTTTTTTATTTCCATTGATACTTTACAGTGGTTTTTGAGTTAGAAATAGTGATTGTTTTTGAGTAACGAATAGCGATTTTTCAGTATTCTACCTAATAGAAATAGTGATTATTTTTTTTTCTGTTCTTTTTTATCCAATTCCAATTGATACTTTTCAGTGGTTTTTGAGTTACAAATAGTGAAAATTATCTATATCTATTAGCTAGGCCAACAGATTGTTCGATATAGATATTTGAAGAAGAGATTTCAGATGGACGTTAGTTGATATAGATGATAAATAAAGATCATAGCTTGTATACGAAATTCTTCGCAACAAATTGATTGTGAGTATTCTTTAGAGTGAAGATAACCAAATTCTGTTGAATTGTGACTCAAAGACCTAAAGTTGTATGTGAGTTAAGACAACGTTTTCCAATTATATGGGAACTTTATTTAGAGTTTGTCCTTGAGCTTTATTGATAAATATCGCATAAGAAGGTCTGATCGGAAATTGTTTTCTTGTGAAAGTGAATGGAAGTAGATTACCGCATGGTTCCATAGACATCCTATGGATGAAAACAAAATCTCCTTTGTGAGTTCTGTTAGAATTTCGGTTTCTATGAGATCATTATCGAATGAACAGCATTTAAGTTGAGTTCCATTGCAGTATGCAAACTTGGGATTGATGTTTCGCAACAATATTATTGGAGATCCAATCTTCAATGACAAACGATGTTGAGGAATTCCGCTGAGATTCCATGCGTTCAGACACTTGGGCATATAGAGATGTTCGTGTGATGAATTATCAGAAGTGTCAATTTTATTCGCACTTGTATTGTATGCTCTGTAGTCTCTCCTTGTATTCTTAGACTTATCATTCGATTGATGTTATCGACACTCTCGTTCATCTCGTTTATCCAATTCCAATTGATACTTTTAAGTGGTTTTTAAGTTACAAATACTGATTTCTCAGTATTCTACCTAATGACGTACTGCGTCTTTCTTTTTTGACTTTCTTTTTAATTACAATTGTTACTTTTCAGTCAAAGTCAGTTCAGTTTTGACAGATAAGTCAAAAAAGCAATATGAAAAGAGTTGTAGTTCCCATGGCCTAATGGGTAAGATGTCTGACTTCGGATCAGAAGGTTGCAGGGTCGATTCCTGTCGCGGATGTTTCATTGAAAAAATTCTTTCTATTTTTCATTCTGACAGAAAACTGCGCCGGACAGACAGACAGAGAAATAAAAGATTTTAGTAATATAGATTGCTTTCCTAATACTTCAGAAGAGAAGAAAAAAAAGCAACAGTAGAAATGGGGAAAAAAGACAGAAAAGAAAATTAAAGAAGCGGTTTCTAAAAGGAAAAAATTAAAAAAAAAAAAAAGAAAATAGAAAAATTTTTTTTAGAATGACTTCAAAAACTACAACAACCAAACTTTTAAATATTCAAAATAATTGAGAAAGAAGGAAAATTACTTTATTACATTTTTGACAACAATAATGGCTTTAAATGCAGTAATAAAATTAACGAACTATTATTCAAGATTACTAGGAAAGATAATTTGCTAAATTTTGCTCATAAGAAACCTGATAACTTGACAAATGTAAAGAGACGATAGGAATCTTCAATCGCCAATTACAGATATTTTTCTTTGATAATTACGATGAAATCAAAGTCAATCAGCTTAAATTTATTAAAATTATTCAATAAATTATTATTATTCAATGCCATTACATCATAATCGATATTCTCTAGATTTCATTGTTAATTACAAAGAAAAAAGTTAACAAAAAAAGTTAACTAGATTTAATAAGAGAAATAGTAATGAAACTAATACTAAATAGTAATATTAAAGAACTGAATACTAATAGTAGTAGCACCGTATTAATAATAATAGTTATAGTTCATAATAGTAATGAACAGAAATGTCCAGACGAGGTGTGGAAAACATTTTGTTATTTTCAGCCCACATGTTACAGAGAGATTAACATTATGCAAACCAACCAAAAAATAAATAAAAGACAAAACAAAAATATCGTGTCCTTATCAGAATTGGGGAGAGGATAGGTTACAATTAAAGCAATGAGCTTTATTACCAAATTATTGCATGTATATAGGTATGTTATGAAAGGCATAAGTTAAGTTACAAAATAGTAATTACCAAATTTCTAAGAACCTATTTAGTATTAAATGGAAAATTGCTATTCGTTTAGCGAAAAACCAGCTGTAAGATGTGTTTTGAAGGAATCTACCTTTGTCTTGCTAAGCGAGATATCGAAATAGAAGGACTAGGGATTGAGATATTTCAATCGATTTGTAAATAGTCTGCTCAAGAAGTTTGTTTTGCAATTTTCAGCTCTGACTATTACCGCTTTTAGAATTTTCAATTTATTTACAATGCAATACTGCTTCTTTACTGTTCTTTTTGTAAGTTTCCTTCTATAACCACATGAAATTGCAAGGGAAAGGCCGCAGGTTCTGGATCCCTGGTCCAGATGAAAACAATTTTTGAGCCCCTGTTTTCAGACAATCCTAAGATCAAACTTAAAGGGTTTTAAGTTTGAGAAACTAAAACTGCATCTGCAGTAGTTCTATTCTTTTTTTAATTTTATCTATTTGAAAACAAGTCATGAACTATTCAAGAAAGAAGCGAATTCTTTACAGGTTAATACGAATCCATTTTATTCTAGCACGAACTTTACTTACCAATGAAAAAAAATATTTTAGGAAAGGGAATTATTTGTCAAGTTGTGACAAAATAAAAAGAAAATAGAGAGGAATTGTGACCACAGTCACCACTAACTTTCAATTACCTTCGTGGCACTGTGTTTGTCACAATTGCTGTCGAAAGAAAAACAGTTGTTTGTTCTTGTGGATGCGTTTTCAAGAAAATTCACTTAGCAGAATGAAGACATGCCTAATCCCAGCTTCAAATGAAATTATAGCCGTCCAATACTCTAACAGGATTATGGGTAAAAACTTCGAATTCTCTTTGTTTTTACAGAGCCGTCAATTTCAGAGAAGCTGTCACCAAGGCTCAGTTAAAGACCTAAGAAAGAGCGCTTGGTTTTCATCTTCGAGATTCTTTGGAAATTTTGTTTCATCTCAATAGTACTGCTGACAGTCATTATATCGGAAAAAATGTTCAGATATTAAACTCATCTGGTGATTAAATGCAATTGTGTAATTTCTATTTACTATGAAGAAAACTGAATTTTATAATTTTGTCCACGAATTCATAACCTAATTGCATATAGACCTTAATTTTTTCTTATTTATCTTTATTTAGAGATGTATTTATTTAAAATTTAGAGATATTCAGCTATATCTTATGTTTTGAGGTTCCAAAAATATAAAATAAGGATTAAAATAGTTCTTAAATATTATTTAGCAGTTTAATTCAACAGTTTGTCTGAATTATTCACCAATACTTCTTACTACAGAATTGATATGCTATTTAACCATTAAGAACGAGTTTAGTAGTACTGACGATACTATCACCTTCAGAAACAGAAATACAATTACAGAAAGTAAGAACCTTACAAACTTTTCTATTCTTGGTTTACAATTCTTCTTTGTAAGGTGCATCAAAGCGTTTGAAATGATTTCCAAACCAAATTCAAAACAACTTTTTTATTTGCCACTCTTCGCACAGTGGTAACAACGATATCAGTAAGTTACACATTGGTCAAACGGCAACTGCCCGATAACTTTGTAAATTCATTTATTCCAACTTCAATAGGTTTTTTTTTACTTACTTGCTTAGATGGCGGATTGAAACAAATGAACATTTGTAACACTTAGTAAGGTTAAAAGAGGATTACAGGTTAATTTAATGATATTCTTTAAAAGAAAATCCTTAAATTCTTTTAAAGAAATTTTTCTTCAATATCAACGGTTAAATAATTCCAAGACACTGACTGCATTTAGAACAACTGCTTAGCAATAAAACTGCTCATCAACGGAAAATAATTAATTACTCTATTAACATTTCAGAATTACCAAGGACGTATCTTATTCATGGATCGATCATATGAATCGTGTCTTTTCAAGCTTTTATTGACTTTGTAGTTCCCAGAGGAAAAAAAAATATTATCAACACAACGAAGAGATCAATGAGATCAATAATTCATTTGCTTTTTTAATTTAGTTATTTAATGACTGTGAAGATAAAATAAGGTAATTCGATTTCTAAGAAGGAGAAAAGATTACGGTTTGGCATCAAATCAATACTCATGTAAATTGGTTAAACTACTGAAGATACCCACTATGCTAAATCACATCACTTGGTAAAGAACCATTTTAAATAAATAGTGGAATCTTTCTTAATATTCGGCGTCTTCTGTTACAACTATATATTCTGCATTTCAAGAATATTTTCAACTGATATTTTATTTTCAGTTAAGGAATATTTGAATAGCTACCTGAAAAATATCAATAAATAATTCTTCTTTATTTGAAAAAACAATAACTTCCATATGACACCTATTGAATAGTTCTGAATAATTAATGGACATGTAAATGATGAAAGACACGGAGACAAACATCTATATTAACTACTGAGTTCGAAACAAGGCAGGAAAATAAGGTTTTCAGTAAGTTCAAAAGCAATGTCACAAAGAACATAATCCCATGATACTCTCATTTGATAACAGTAGGGCTATGAAAAAGGACATTAGTTTGTATTTTTACATTAACTTTTTGTTCAAAGACATGCAACTAGATTGGTTTCATCAGATGACCTTATGAGACATTTCGTCCTTCACTGTCTTAACTGAAAACATAACAGAAACCTTTTAATCAAAATTAAGGCATCTTGGGAATTAAAGACATTAAAAAAGATTATTTTAAAGGCTTCTTCAAATTAATTCCTCTGTTTATTATACATTGTAATTCTTTTAATGAGTTTTCTTTCAGTAAATATAGAAACTTTAATCTTGCTTCTTCATGAAGAAATGTCAACAGTCTCTAGCCTTACAAATACCTCAACATTAATTTATTTTTAGGCGTGTTTAAAAGAATTGAAGCTAGGATGCTGTAGGTTAAAAAGCAAGAGAAATATTTTTTATTTACCGAAACTACTGTTACAATGATTCAACATAAAGAAAGCACGCATTTTATGATGGACAAAGCAGTCTGGTAAATATAAAAGACTTGAGAAAAGAGGGCAAGAAATCAAATCTCGTTTAAACATATTAGAATTTTATTTGTACGAAAAAATAACCAACCAAAAATCCGAAATTATTTTCTTCGAAACAAGGTAATGAATACAAAAGAAGTTAGTTTCAATATATTCGATCACAATATTTTCATTTCCGTATAGAGGATTCGAAGAGTCTAAAAGAATAATTTCTTGTAGTCCGAACAAAGGAAATAAGATGATAGGAGGAGAAAAACATACCGGATGGCTTACTTCGATAAATTGAATACTGAAGATTAATAAGGAAACCTTTGAACAACAAATACCAGTCTTCAAAAATGATTCAATTCAAGACCGAACCAATCAAAATCCGGAAATTGCAGTGAAGAAATAAAGAACCCAGAACGAAATCGTAGAACTTCGAATCCCTAGATGACCTCTTTTCAATTACGGAGGAAGTAATGGGTTCGGGTCTGAAAAACTTCTCGACCATCTTTGCTTTTACCTTAAGGCTTCCACATCAGTTGCATGGAGACTCGAGGTCGTCTGCTTACCATATACGGAATCATCTTGTTCTGTCCGCATCTACGTCTGATTTATCGGGCATCAGAACGGGTCAGTTTTCGTCATTCATTCTGCGAATTCGCTGTTTGGGATGCGGTAGCGGCCTACAACTCTGCATAAACAGGAGGCCTCGGCAGAAATGCGAGAAGAGGAAAAACCGAATAGATTACCCCGAAGACTGGGAAACATGAATAATGCGAGCTGGGTCTGCGAAGAGCCCCTCCCGTTTTAACACCGCCAATACTCGCAAATATACAAGACATTGCAAATCGCTGGCACCGATTCATCTTCATGTGGATGCCAAAATCGACTATCCCAGACTGCCGCGCAAAAACGAGAAACCGATACTCTCAAATAGAAAGCCTTCTAATATTTCGTAAAGCCATTTAAAGTTATATAAAAAAATAGACAATCAAAAAAGTTTTCAAATTAATAAGACAAGTCATTTGATTTCTCGTGTAATGTATTTTACTGTTTATTTTTTACTAAAAAAAATGAACATCACCATGAATACATCTTCAAAATTTTTGTTTCCAGAATTAAAAGTCCAGAAATGGAGGTCAAGAGATATGGCTTCCATTTCACAGATAGTTTCAGAACTCTGGATTCCTCTTAAGAGAAAACAATCAAGTCCCACCCTCTATACGACAATCAGCTTCTCAAGGCCATAGAAAAACACTTAAGTCAACTGTCAAGTGCTTGCTGTAAAGTAGAAATCGTACTGTATAGAAATGATCTAGGCTTCGAAGTGGTGTGAATTAATTTCCAAAAAAAACAGAAAAATAAGAATAATTAACGATTTTAACGCAGTGAAAAAAAGCAAAATAATCAATATTAATCTTTTTATTTTAGTTTAATTATTTCATAAAAACAATTCTTATTTTTATAAATGAAGTCAGAAAACTTTTGTTTGAAATAAAACTGTCGTTGGTATCAGACGCTTGGAGTGACAAGAGCAAATCATTTTTGCCATCCATTGATTCGTCTGATATTTATGAATCTACAAATTGTCAAAGTCGAAAGACTTTTCTGCGGTGCATCGCTGTTTTAGGGAAACTGGTTTTTCTTTTCTCTATTGCAGAAACACTCTTAATTCGTCATTAAACATAAGTCCAAAGAATATTATGTAGATAACAGTTCACTTAAAGAACAGGGAAATCAACTATCATGTATCAATGAAAACAAAATAAAACAAATTCATGCCAAGAGCTTGTCAACGAAGTGGAGTCTGATACGACAGTTTCATCATTGTTATGAATCCTCAGCCAGACTGACCCCTTCGATATCAAGCTTCCAAGGCATGAAGAATATGTGCAACCCATACTTGCCCTCGACTGTGGGTTCCGACACAAACAAACAAAAAAAGAAAAATACCTGTTGCATAACATGATTTAATAAACTGGCCCTCAACCGTAGGGCACAGGTGGCAAATAAATTATAAACAAAAAGCCACAGCAAAGCAAACCCTTAGAAAGAAACAAGCCCTTGGCATGAATTTGTTTTGTTTTTGTTTTCATTGGTGCATGATGGGTGATTTCTCTTTTCTTTAATATTCTGATCAGCGAGTTAAGTCTTGTTTCTTTATAGCAGTTCACTTCGTTTGTTGAAAACCTTAGTGAAATAGCTTTAATAAGTCGTAGTTTTAAACGAGACATAAAAGTAAGGCATTACATGCTGCTTTTTTATTAACTTATCAAAGTACCAAATTATTATTACCAAATTATTTACCAATTATTATTATTTTTTGAGGAATTATTCACGAAAGATACGAGACCGATGTTAGAGTTATCGAAATTGAGGATAGATCTTCTCAAATAGATCTGGTCTATCATTCTTAAAGACTTCCAACTGCCGAAATACTACCAAAGAAGACGGACAATTTTTTTATTTATCAGAACGTGTGTGTACATGAATTAAGAAGAGACAGCGACTAAAGAATTAATTTGGTAGAAAGAGACTGATTTAGAATCAATGAGAGCAGCAGAATATTTTTCTCGACATTTTTATTGTAATCGAATGTTTTTAAAAAAGGCATCGTTATTAAGGAGTCCATTGAAGAACTACAAATGAGTCTTTCACAGATTCCTGAACAGTAAGACTATGAAATGATTCAAATGTATCCACTGGCCGGAATTCCGCTAAAGTCATCACCAAGCATCGGACGGACAAGACAGATTCATTCAAGAGAATTCCACCGGCATTCCATGAATACGATGCGTCCGATCAAAACTTATATGTGTTCAGACTGAAGTAATAAGTAGTCGTCGTGGATTCGGTGTCTCCGTCTGCTACGATTGCAAAAATAAAAATGCTCGTTTGATGAACAAAGAATAAACTTTGAATAAAGAGACTGAGAACAATCACTAAGATTATATTCTTCTCATCTTCTGATATATCTACTTAATTGTCTGTTTTTTACAGCTTAGGATATTACTTAGTGGAAGTATTTAAAATGATTAAAACTTTCTTAAAATACGGTTTTTGTTAACTAAAAATTTTCTTTTAAAGCTAGTTTTTTCTAGCAAATAGACATTTTTAAATAATTAAAAAAGAAACAACAAAAAAATACAATAATCCAACTTTCTATAATGATTGAAAATGCAAAAGCCCTATTGAAATGATAATCCAGAAAAAAGCTGATAAATTTAAAGGAATTATTTATAACTAGAATATTTGCCTGTCATATATTACGACGGATAGGAAATTAAAATGAATGCATTGCTAGAAACATAAATGAGTCTGTTTATTGAAAGGCTTGATGCGGCCTTTACTGGGAAATGTTAAGGCGTTTCAACTTGAATGATAAATTATCATCACTCGGTTGAAAATTAATTCTAGGAATCCTGACGATATCACCTCTGCTGCTTTCCGAAAGAATTTCTGCCCTGATTAAATTGCGATGACAATCCTTAACGGCCAATCGTGCACTGTTACACAGTCTGTAACAGTTACTTTGGATTGAGATTGTGATGTAATAAAAAATATAAAAAGAAAAGTGCTGACTCACTCACTCACTGACTCATCAACGCCCACCCCAAACCCTTGTACCTAGAAAGCTGAAATTTTGCACAGAGGTTTCCTTTAAGATGTAGACAAGGAATTAGGCCGGATTTTTCGAAATTCTTAAGGCATAGGGAATAATCTGGCAAACTGACGATGAAGTGTATGGCGGTAACCCCAGGTGTGTGGCGGCAACCCCAGGTGTGTGGCGCCAACCCGCAATACACCTGAGTTAAGTGGAAAAGGCCACAACGGGCTGGGGAGTCGTATATTCTCCGATATCAATATTAATTTGCTAAATAAATAAAGTTTTTTTTTTTGATGCTATAGATGCAAGGGTTCCGCAGCGAAGCGACGATACCCGGCTAGTGATTATATAAAAAAAGGCCTAAAAATAAAAACATTTTAATTCTACACATTAAATTAAAGAAATATTTTTAAAGCCATTTTTTCTATATATAGCTCCTCATTCTAATGAGATTCTTGCATCATCTGCAAATTCGAAGGGAAATGCGTTATACACAGGACTTACTCGGAATTATACTTACTCAGAATTAGTACACAGTATACGATTTCAGGCAAGAAATATATTTTTCAACATATTGTAAAAGAAGATCAGTTGCCATATATTAGCATCTAATTTTTAAATCCATTATTAATAAAACTTTTTACTTAAAAGCATCTTTTTTGATTAGTGAGAGAATCTATAAAAGGAGCAACCAATAATTCTTTTGAAGACCCTCAATATCATAAATTCTTTGTGATGGAAAAAGTGACCCCTCAAAACTAAAAACAAAAAAGTGAAAAAAA
>JAFIDM010005346.1:26483766-26511516 GCA_023159025.1 Thereuonema tuberculata | reverse complement strand
TTTAGTTTTGAGGGGTCACTTTTTCCATTACAAATACATTGTTCTTCCCTCGTATGCTTTTGGTTTTTTTCTGGTTTTACTAGCCCTGGCAGTGGAGAGCCCAAAAAGCACGAACAGCCGTCCAGGGTCTCAGCTTGACTCTAAAGACTTCCCATTTTTCATTATCATAAATTATTATTTCTAAGTATTGCTGCTAGAATACAGGGTTTTTTCCCCCAAAAATCAAAATTTATTACAGACTTATGATATTTCAAAGTTGCTGCCAGGGATTTATAATTTTGACAATATAAACAACAAGAACTTACGCAAAAAAACTATTATTGCTAGTTTCGTAATGAAAGAATACTTCCTTTTGCAGAAATGTTTGATGATTCTAATGATAACTTCAAAAACAAACACAATAACAAACGTTTCCTGCTACCTTTAAATTTTGAAATAATAAAAGGAATAAAATTAATTTCAAATGTAATGTATTTTTTTTTTTTTGTAATTTACTGCGCAACTATGAGGCATAGATTCCAAAGTTGCATTATATTTAAACAGAGTGAGTATTTGAGTTAAAAATCCTATCTAAGTGAAAAAATGTTCTTTTCAGAAAATGTAAAATAAATAGCTTAGAATAAATAGATAAATATAAAATGCCAATATTCAAAATTTGAAGCCTACCTATAAAAGGGATCAACAGGATCAAAATAAGATTATAAAGAAAAATATATATATATATCTTTTTCTCAAGTACGTGTTACACAACTAATTAATGCAATTGTGCTTAAATTGAAATAATCTAAATGTAAACAAAAATATTGAGTTAGGATTATTTCCAAAAATTCTTTAGGTTTTTAGTTTCACAACAACAAAAGTTCTTCTGCCAATCAATGTTTAGAGTTATAGCTTTCCAATTTTTAGATAACTTTTACCCGCATCAAGTGGATTTCCCTTGGGGTACTTAAAGCTTTGAAGTTATTTCACATCACAAAGTCAAAATTCATGTTCGTTGATTATAAAATTATAAAAGTCTGAATCAGATCTATTTGTCTATCGGTTAATGATAAACATTATAATTATTAGACAAACCTGAAATTTCAAAAATATATTTTACGATATCCAATGTTTGGTGCTTACTTCCGAGGGCAGAAACTACTCTCTTAGATCCTGAATGTAAGAATTTAAGATTTCTCAAATAAGAATGTTATCTTAATTTTCTGGTCTAAAATTAAGTCTAATTTCACTTATTATTTCGTGATCAACACAGTAACATTTCACGATGGGCAATGTTTTCCAAAAGCTTTTTATCATTGCTTATCAAGCTCTTTCATTCAGTTTTTCTAGGAAATGTACAAACAGTCTTTAATGTTGATTTGCAATAAATGTTTCTTCACCCTGTAAACTTTTTAGAATTTAAATGTAAAGCGCCATAAAAAATCGTCTTCAGAAATTACAACCCCAATAGAAAACATTGATATGACAAAAATTTTATAGAAAAAAATATCAAAATAAAAGAATAAAATAATCATAAAAACAGTGAACAATCAAAAAAAAAAAGTTATGGTGAAATTGATTTATGATGTTGTAAAAACATCTAAGCAGCACTTACTGAGACACGGATAAATATCACGCTCTCGTTCATTCAATGTAATTTTTTACTTCGTTGGATGACTGGATACATAAATTATATGGTCTAACACACAGGATTCACTGATAATGTGTGAATCGAAGTAAATTTACAACTCTATTCCAAACAGCTTGTCGTCGGTTTTAAGCGATCGTAAAAAATGCGTATAAAATTTTATCCATGTTTTTAGATGTCAGTTGGTTCTTAGGGTCAAGACTTCCTTTCTTATCTTCAACTTGATATTCCATTTGCAGAAACCTTCGACTTCATGTCGTCCGACAACCCTCATGAAAGTTACATAATGCTGCTTGAACTTGGGAGTGAAGATTCGGTAAAAACATCTCTTATCATGTTTTCTACCGAACATTTAGCTCTTTATCTTTCTGAAAAATAACGAAACGCAAACAAAACAAATTTGTATTCTTGGTAAAAAGAATCATAAATAATAAACGGAGTGGCACATTATTTATAGATCAAAAACAACAACATTATCTAGACTAATTAAAACTTTAAGATTCCTTTGAAGTAAAATTAAGATATCCGGAAAATTGTCACAAATATGAAGTCGGATGTCTGGTATCCTGGATGTTCTGGAAAGATATGTTTATTGTCGAAGCTTTTGTAGATTTGTTTTGTAAGAAATGGCAAAAAAATTCCAAAAATGCTGCTTCTGGAAGATGTTTTTTCTACAATAACACTTACTAAAGTGGTAACTTAATGTGCACAGTTTTTTTCACTGTAAATCATGAATATTCCACTATTTATTTGAGTGATGACGTCAATAATTACATAGAATCTTAGATTGGAAACAAAAAAAATATATTCATTTAGCAAACTGAAAGTAACTATCAAACAGGTTTAATTTGTATTTAACGTATTTATTTCTGTTAAATACAATAACTAACAATGTCGCTAAAGTAAGGCTAAATAAATATTAGACATAAATCTAATTGACTTAATCTATATACGAAGATAAACGCTAACTATTCAAATTATTTATTCGTTTCAAATTCTGTTGCCACAAATACAACAGAATTTTTAAATAATATTTGTTATTGCTACAAGTTTCATCGAAATCAGAAAAGAATGAGAGTAATTTTTAAATAATGCATATATTAATGAATACTTTTACAGCTTTCTGTTGATATTCTTCTCAACATTCAGAAAGTAATGTATTACAAAGAGAAAAATAACTATTGATCCACTTACATTAAAGAAATTACGATAATGATAAACTTTAGACTGTATTTAGGTAAACCTGGTTTCTTAGATATTCGACTTTATCTTCAGTTTCAGGCAAGATGGAGAGAGAGATTCGCGAGGTCATCGTCTTACAGTGGACTGGAAAAGGCTGAGGAAGTCCTCCCAATCCTAATATTGATTGAGATTTAAAAGGTTATGCTAATGAGAGTGCAATGACACTGAATTTGCTTTGGAGCAGAAAGGACTGTGGATACTAAATAACTTTCTATCAATGCTGTAAAATTCTAGTTCCAAAGCATTAAAATAGTATTAATCCGATCTCATTGTATAAATTAAGTTGGAGATTGTAAGGTATTATGATTTCGATATTTATTATTATATCTTTAAAATATTATTTTCATAAATAAATATATAGAAGACATATGAAGCTGCATTTTGAGAGGAGTTCTTATATTAAATTCTCATAGATTGGGAAGTATTGATTTTCTAATAATAAATTAGAGATGTTAGACGACTGTCTCATTCTTGCTGGCTAAAATCAATTGCAATGGAATCAGTAGTTAAGGATTAGTCAGTTTATTAGATTCTTTACTCGACAGAAGAAAAACTATCAGGATTCTTTAAAAACTATCAGGATTTGGAAAAATATGAAATAGTAACTTTCACGTATATTTGTTGACTTCAATCATCCAGTGCCAAACAAATCAATATTTCGCGCCGTACGAAATTATTATTAAAGAAATTATTATAAAATCAATATTTCCTCAAAAATAAATATAGCATTTAATTTCAAATTCAGCAGTTAGATTTTAAGATTTTTATATTTAATAAATTCACCCTGAATGACATTAAATACTCTTGTTATCCTAAAGATAGGTTGTGTAGTAGTTTAGTCATGTCTTCTCCTGTTCAATGTTTGTTTTTTTTTCCAATGCGACTGTCTTTATTTATGTAACGTTACATTTCTGCAATTTTATTAAAATGTTTCTTAAAGCAGTATTATCGAATAGGTGAAATAACAATGAAACATCTGTACCAGAATAGTCAGAAAGTTTATCAGAAAATGTTATCGATTACACAAATATCAAGACGATCATTCTGCTGTTAGTTTTCAAGACACCTGCATAATATTTTCTGTCCAAACAACGCAAATAATATTTCAAAGCGTTATTTTTGTGTATTACGACGATGAAAATTGTTTTTATAACCCAACGCCAAAATGGAAACAAATTCATCATCTGAAGATACCTTTTACAGGGTATACTTTACAAGCCATGATGGTGAAAGATACTATGAAAACAGTATGTGGAATTTACACGAGAAAATAGATGATTTCGTGAAAGTCTATTTCACGAAACTCTTACAGATTTAGTGACATTGTATATAACTTTAATTTTATGTAACTTTAAATAACTGGGTTATTTAAAGATAAAAATAAGTTAAATTTACAAAACAAATTACAAAAGATCTATAAAAATAATTGATGAAGAATTCATCAATTATTTTTATAGATCTTTTGTAAATTGTTTTGTAAATTTAACTTATTTTTTAAAGAAACCCAATTATTTTTTAACTTAAACAAAAGCTTTTATGAGCTGGAATTAAGAGTATGAATTTCTTTTGTATGGAGCTTACTAAAACAAATATAAATTGAAAAATGCAAGAAAAACACTAACAAGCAAATTAGGATCCTCATGAAATACAATTACAACTTGATGCCTTTACAATTTTCCATGATGGAAATTTATTATCACATGAACACTGAACCATGTGAAGTTCCTCTTTATAAAATTATAATGCTGTCACAGATTAGTCAAAGTTCAAAATCATGCTAAAATAGTCTTTGATTAAAGACCATTCCAGTTAATTATCCAAGAATTATAATATATAATGTTGCATATTTTAAGTTTGTTTATTGGAGAAAACATAAGGATTTTATGAATATAAAACAAACAAATCTTTGAAAACGAGTACAGGCCAGTTCAGCATTGTTAAACGTGCTACATTATCATTAACATGTTCTTCCTTTCCATTAAGTCAACAGAGATAAAAACAATCATCTTCAATAATATCCGTCCAACAATAATTTATGATAGTTCAGGAAGACGTAGCACGGAATAAGATGCATCTCGATCAGTTAAACAAAAGTCCCTCGAAATTGTAGATTCGTATATTTTTCGAATTAACTACTTCGGAAATTCTGATTGTAAAATTGAAACTTTCATTCTGACTAGAAAAATGGTTTTTATTTCAAAATGTCAGCCGAATTTCGTAGTCTGTAATAACAAATAAAGAGGGTTCATTGCTTGAATTGAAGTTACATTTTGATCGAAATCTGAAACCTTGTAAAAAAAAATTATATCCGAAACGGCATCAACTACAAGAAAAGCAGAAAATTACTTTCATATAGACAGTAAATCACCTTTAGACTTAGATGTTGGGTTATCGAGTTCTTCCACTATTAATAAAAAATTAGGAAATTATTACTTGATCGAAAGTAGAAAACATTTCTTGCCTTATTTTGTTTTTTCATTTTTTTAGTTTAGTTTTTGAAATTTCATTCTCTATCTCTTGTTGTGGATTTTCTGAGTAGTTGCTATGGCAACATTTCATATCGAAACCCCTGCTGAAATTGATATCTGATTTTTAATAAAGTTCTCCTTATCTGAAGTCAATCATATGGTATACAGTGAATAACTTCTGTTTACCCAGAAGACAATATAAAATCTGTGCTACGTCTCAGTTTATGAGTTTGGTTCAAAACTTTCTATTTAAGCAAATCAAAAACAAAGAAGCCAATTTTCCGTATCCTGAAGAGAAATAATATACAACATTAATAAGAAAGAATCTCGGATACACTTTCTATAAGTTTATTATATCTACTGAACATCAAAAGAAAATATAATCTTTTATTTTTTCCCAATTCAACATATTCAATAAGATTTTTAGAAAATAGAAATAACTGAACATTAAAATGTGAGAAAAATGTGAATATCAGTTTAATATGTAAAATAGAAATAAATAATTGAATATGAATGTTAGTACGAATTTTAGTATTTAATTTTTAAACAATGAATCAAGCTGATAATTGAATCTGTTATTATTTTATATCTTGCACTAGACGGGTACCGTCGCTTCGCTCCGGAACCCTTGCATATATACCTTTAAAATAAAAAAAACCTTTATTTATTTAGCAAATTAATATGGAGATCGGATAATACACGACTTCCCAGCTCGTTGTGGGCTTCTCCGCTTAATTCATTTGTATTGACCGTTGGCACTCACACGGGGGTGTGGTTGCCGCAAAAACAACTCATTTTTGCATGCATCTTCCAAACGCAGAAACGTTTGTTAATGACTGATATACCGTTCGATAGAACTTTCAAATACCAACATTTTCTCAATATCACTTCCAACTTCTCGTTTAAATTGAGAAAAATTAAAATTTGACCCTTTAAAAGGCGCCATCTTGGAAACCAAAAACTTTGTTTGAAAGACTTTTGTATGATTTTGTTTGTCTTAAATAGCTCTACATTTTATCTATTTACATGACCAATCTATCTCTTACAGTTTGGTCACAAAATTGGAAAAACGTAAAGTCTTATGACAATGCCAGACAGAATAACGCTTTTATACAATATAATTCTATTCTGTTACAAAATTTCATCTCGTTTTGAGTTTATGTAAACTTTTTATAGTATCTGCATTTATAAATAATTTACTTTCACTTTTACAATTTTAAACGTATTTGAATTAGTTCACAAAAAAAAATTAATCAACCACATCTTCATAAAGAAGTAGTAAATGATATGACATTATTACCGAGAAATATTGGCTAAAATCAACCATGCAAATCTGATTTATTATTAAAATCTGATATCCGGACCGCTTAATGTAGTACGTACGGACATTAAATTTATGTATCTTTGGATTTCTGGAAAATTTTGGAAAATAATAGTAATACTAAGATCTGATTCTTTTGCAAGTAGTAAAAGAAATATGTTAAATCAAAATTTTATTCACAATTTTTAAAAATATGTTTAAAATATATACAAAAACAAATTTTCGAAATTTATCTTTCTAATCTTGTATAAATAGATTCTGTGTTTGAAATGTAAGAAAAATTTCTAAATTTTTTTTTCAGAAATTATTACGAAACCAATTAAAGTATCATTTAAATTTTTATACTCAAAAATGATATTAAGCGGCAAAAGATATGAACCCTATATCCAACATTATTAATCATTCTTGCTTCGAGTTTATAATAATAATAATAATACTAAAATAAATATATAACTACTGAAAGAATCATTGGATTGAAAATTATTCACTTATGAATTAGTTACCACAAATATCTGAATTCAAATTTTTTCATGATTCAAACGATTCATATACTTAATTCCTCGCGATTTTTCAATGATTCCAAAGCTGAAAAATTCTGTTGATATTCAAATAAAGAAACTAGTTTTCAAATTAAAAAGTTTTTACGTGCAGTTTAGAATTCAATGGATATGGCCAACCAACCTTTCACTATTTACAGTTAAAAAAAATTAAAATGCATTAAACTCTCAACAGTTTCAAGTCCTCATGCTTGTAGGACACCTTGTCAAGTGGTAGTAGATTTCCATCGGCTTCTTTCATATGTTGTGAAATATACTGGATTTTTAGATATTTTTTTAAATTGCAAATAGTGCAAGTTGGTTGGCTATATCCATCTGGTTATCTGATTGTAAGGTATTTTTTTTCCTTTGCCTTTCTCCACTGCCTGTATAAATTGCTGCTAGTCATCTTCAGAAGGCATTTTAAGTCCTACCTTTCTGACTGTTATTTTTTCTGCAAGTTTACTTTTTCCTCCAGCAGTCTTAAGCCTGTAATGCAAGTCTACTTACTGTTTCTCCCGTATTTTTCTTTCTTTTCTACCTACATTATTTAAGAATACAAAACAAATCTATCTTTATTTGTGTCCTTTAGGCTGCGGAAAGCGTGGATGGATCCAAGTCTCCAGTTTCTTATTGCGCCAAGAATTTCCCTTAAGCCATCAGAGGATTAAGCTCGTCTGCGTTGGCATTAGGTATCCATGTGTTTAATTCCTTCCTTAATTAGATTTGCTTCGGCATATAAACGCTCTTCTTTCTTTGTTGTTTCGTTTATTTTACATTATATTACGCAGCAAACAACATCACAAGGAACTCTTCTCTTAATTCTCAGTGGAAAAATCAGCAAAACGTTTTTTGTTTTGTTTAGTTTTAATCATACCAACCAGAATGTTCGAAACGGTTTTATTTCACAAGGGAAATGCTTCAAATTAAAAAAAAAAACTAATGAAGTAAAATTAAAGGTTTTGAAATGAAATAATCCCTCCAATTTATTTTACCAAGCTTGAAATGCAGAATTTATTTTAATCTTTATAAAAATTTAAAGTAATTTAATTTTCCTGGATTAAACACAAACCGAATTTTGGATAATTATTTATCAATCTCGTTTGTTTGTGAGAGAGAAATTTAACTAAACAGGTTAAATTTAACCTGTTAATAGATTGTAGTTATCTATCATCTATTTAGTTCCCAAAAAGAGAAGCCACAGGAAAACGCTGATTATCCGGAGATCCATTGGCTCGGATTAACCGTGGTTAATATGTTTAACATTCTCTTTACAAACTATTCGTAAAATAACAAGTTATTATTGAATATTTTAAATAATAATTAAACAATACTGCATAGTGTTCAGTTTTACCCGACAGAACTACAGAATCTTTACCCGACGAACCCTAAGTAAGGAACGTTGTTCCTTTAAAGGGGAATTTTTTATTTTTTAAAGTTTTTTTTTTTTTTTAATTTTTAACTTTTTAATTTACACTTGAGAAAGGAAACTGGTAGAAAGGAGTCTCCGAATACGTACGTGAATAGTTTGAATATAATTTATTATTGTTTTTTAAACAAAAGTGCGTAATTAGTTGGCAGTGTAATTAATGCAGATACTTCATGTTGAAATAGTTCCTTCTAAATAGTTTTGCGAACTGATGGGCATTTATTTCAAAAAAAGCTTAATACCTTTTGAATTACTTGAAATCTTAAAAATATTGTGCTCAAAAATAATTGTGCTATGATTTCAGTAAATTATCACAGAAGAATCTGTAGAGTAAAATTAATTAGCTACTTTTTTGTGTGTATTCTTTCCCTGTGACACTAAGAGAAGAATAATTTAATTACTATTTTAGTTTTTATTTTGAACTTACTGTTATATATTTTAATTAATGTGAACACTGAGGTCTCTTAGTGAATATTAAACAGAAATAAAAGGAACTACTTCATACTTGGCTTAAAAGCAAGCATTCACCTTTTTTTTTTTTAGTTTTACAGTTTAGTGTTCCAGAAAAAGAGGAAAAAAAAGCCATCAATGTGTTGAACGATGTTAGAGCACTTAGTGAATCCAACCGAGTGTGGAAAGAGTTAAATTCAGCAAGTGTGTTCATTTCCTTCCCAAGGGTATGAAATCCGAATTACAAGAAACGTCGCCGCTCTTCCAGCCGCCATGGAATGGCATTGCAGTATGAGATTCTCCTAAGGGCACAAAAGCACTGAGGGACAGCGCTATTTTCCTCGTCACTAGGGGTAATTTGAATGCTCATTGCACCAGACCTCTTCTCCAAGAGAATCATTTCCTCGACTTACTCTGCCATCCTTTTCACCCAAAAGCATGGCATGTAGTTGGATCCACCATGGTAAAACGGCCTCTCCCTTTTGTGTTTCATCTCTGAAGTACTACAGAACCACTTGCTTTCGTGTCTTTGAAAATTAATTGAATGGAAGAACACAGATTGTAACTAGAAGTGCAAGGAATATGTTCTAAAAATAAAAAAGAGAAAAGCTCGACATCAAAGACGACGCAGGTGCGTATTTCCTCTCCACCAAATTCATTCACCACCTCTTTTTATTACTGAAGACAGGGGTGAAAGAAGATGGCACTTTGAATTTTAGAGCATTTACTCCTTAAGACAGCATCAAAAAGAACTTAAAGAACCAAAGCATTCATTTTGTAAACTTTGACTGAAATATAAACTGGAAACCATGTATTCATTATCAATTTATGTTACTGTCATTTGTTGATTCCGAAAACTTTGAAACAAGGTGTTCCATGAAAGATGAAAATGGTTTTCTCATAGCAAATTTAATAAAAAGTAAAAGCTACTGATAATTGTATAGTTCAATGAGGAAATCGTATTTATAAAAAAGTATGTTGCGTTTTTCATTTAACTATCGATATGGAAGTTTTGGGTTATTGAGCAAGTTACTCGAAATTGAAAATTCATTGGCCTAAGTTTCTCAATTACCTTTACGCCACGAAATAACAACAGTTTCAGTAAATCTTATCAAAACATGCAGCTTAATTAAATCAAAATGTGTTTATTTTGAAAAGCGCTGTTGTCAAGTATTGGTAAAACTTCCTCGAAATTACATATGGCAGTAGGGCTAGAAATAATGTATTAACATAAAATAGCCTACAATGAATCAGCACCAACTGCATCATCCTCCTAATTACTGTGTCAAAATGACAGAATTGAAGCTGCAACGAATCCCATTCCCTGCGTCTCGTTTCATGTGGCTCTGTGCGATTGGGATGTAATTTTCATTTCTACATGATATACGTCAATTTTACAACATTAGATATTAAAATTTGTAGACCTCATTTTCGGAACTGAGGTCTCTAAACGAATCGATTGCTGGCTAGAACAGCAAACGCATATTATGAGATCTCTCTGTTAGATTTACAATCACTAACAGAGAACGTTCCTGTCAAAGCTGTAATTAGAAATCGACCATCGATTATTCCCATAATTGCTCACATCGGCACCGTTATACCTCCATTTCAGTAGCTTCATCAACTGAAGTTTCACAATTTTCTAAGTTCGCTTTGCTGAAGGAAATCGTTCAATAGACATTGGATACATAATTCATGACTTCTTTTTTTTTTTCACAGAGAGGTTGGCGGGACAAGAGGGTGGAATAGAAGCTTTAAAAGCGGGTACTCCTTCCTTTTGGCTCGATCTCCGCTGCAGTTAAGAAGTTATGTCGAACGAGATTGTCTTACAAAGAGTACGTAGGGTGATTGGAAGGCATTATCGAATTTTCTCGACCTCCTTCGCAACACGCTGCTACCGTGCAACGAATTCTTCCATTATGCAAAGCTTTACGACTTGATTTTCTGTTAATCTCGCAGGCCCAGATTACCACTTAACTTTCCAGGAATTTTCTTTGTTAGAATCCTCATCGTCTCCTTGATGACTGATTTCTAGTATTAAGGTTTGAATACTGCCTTGACTGATGAATTTTTTTTTCTTTTTGGTAAATAATTGAAGATTATTGAACGTTGTGGTCTCTAATTTAAAGATACGAAATTTTATGTAAATTTGAAACATTTTGCTTTGTAAAGAAACTAACAATACATTGAAAGGAATTGATAGATAAAAAATTATAAATGTAGTCAGCTTTAATTTTCGCCAGAAAAATGCTAGTTTCCAATGATGACAGATAAAAATCATATACAGAATTTGAAGAAATCACAAATTTACATCATCGAAATAAGGAGTTTTATATATTATTATTTTTTATTATGTTTTATGTTTTTTTAATAGACAAAAATCTGTAATAATTTTGTTAGCTAATTACCAATTCTCTATTAATTACAATATCCCAATTAACAATTTAAAACAGATTTTTCCAAAACTCAACATGTAGCAATTCTTGAAAACCACTTTATATGTTTATATAATGATATCTAATTTATTTAATATAAATTTAAAGAGTAATAGCATTCTATTATTATAGAAATGGAAATGGAAACTAAAACTGATTTTTTTTTTTGTAATTTATTGAAATTACTTTTAATTTCAATAATTATGAGAACAGATTTAGATTTCAATTATCAGAACAACTCAATAATAAACATTTTAAAAATATTTTTAATGAATGTAAAAATTATAATGCAACAAACATTTAAATTACTTACTAGTCTACTTTAATCTACTATACGACTTCTAAAAATGTTTCAATTCTACAGTATTATCTGATGAAAAGTTCATTTTTTATTAAAATTACTTTTTTCATTCAATCCTTACTTTTGGAGAAAACAAATCTGTAACTTCCAGTTCTAAAGTTATTTTGCTTCAACTTCAGCAATTTCAATTTGGTATTTTTCCTGAAACTGTTTGTGCTTGAACAATCATATTGACTTCAGTTAATTGTTCAGGTCTTCTGAAGTTTCAGAACTGCTTTCATGTTTGTTTGTAAGTTGAGAAAACGGAAAGTCGGCTTCGTGGTTGGTCTACGTTATCTTCTTTCCCGAAAAACAGTGGAAGATTATTTGTGCATTGGAGATTCTACCATGCAGAAAGTTTTCAATAAAATTTACTGGCTTGCAAAGTCCCGTTCTAAGCGAATTAGGTGAAGCATTCATTCAATGGTGATCAAAAAGATATCGAAACAACATTTCCGCTTTCTTTTGCATATACCTTACATGCAAGAATAGTCACCAATAAAGAAATTAAATGAATTGGATCGAGGACAAATAAAAGAAAACAACATTAGATGCAACCTTTGAACAAATCTCGCAGTAAGTCATCGTAATTAAATAGAATGGATATTGAAAACAAACCTAGAATACAGCTTTGTCATTAAAAAACAATTTACATCTAAATTTTCTTGTTTTCTTATCGGTTTATTTAGACAACTTATCTTCATAAACAAAAGTAAAATTAAAGATGAATATACAGTAACTTCAATAATCATTTGTTTTTTTTAAAAGTGCATTTCTGTAAAAACTAATTAGTAAATATGTAAAGTTCATAAACTCGCATCATAGAACAGGAAACGGAAAAAAGCAACAATTCGAACAGAGCATCATAAAATCCAGAAAATAAGTTACTTCGTAGAGGAGGCTCCTCAGTGATGACTTGGGCTGCCTTCTTATAACAGCGTTAAATATCTGCACGAGCTTCACCTCGCCCACTTTTCCCTTACATTTATTTGTACAACAGTAAAAAAACTCCCTATTTTTAATTAATTACAGTCACAAAATTTCTTTTTATTATTAACCGAGTTTCAACCTTTTTTTCATAGATTATTTCACAGATTTCCTTTTGTGCTAGAGAACGTTATATTATGGTATTCAACTACAACTAAATAGCTTTTATTAAGAGGTGCCCAGACATTAACATTTTTTTTACTTATTTATCACCTATATCAATTACTAATGATGATTAACCTTAAGTATCCTAAAGAAAATAGTTCTGGTTATTACAACAAAAGGGTCCTATATTTATGTTTTTACTCTTGAGTTGTTAGGATCTACATTTTCGAAAGCAGTTTAAAAAAATCGAAAACTTTACAATTTATCCAATTAAAAGTAAAGAAGAGCATAAAAACAAAAGCTTAATTTTAAGGTTTACTTTGATCATCTCTTGAAATTTATATTGACATTGCGCGTTAGGCTGCAGCAGAATTAGGTTAGTGAGTCAGAGGAAAATACCCATTTTTCTCCTCAATGTTTGCCAATCTGAAGGGCAACGATAACTTTACTCTAGGGAGATAGCCATCGAAGATTATGTTTACATTTGCTCTTAGAGCATAATGGCACCAGTATAAAGGCGAAAGCTTTCTATTACTATAAAGAGGGCTTCAAGTTGTATTATTATTAGGAAAGCAATTTCAAAAGCAAGCTCTTCAAGAAAGTTTCCAAAAAAACTGCTGAATTAAAAATTTCACAAATTACCAAAGAATTACCCTATCTGTAATAGTAATATATTAATTTCGATTTAATTTTAATTCCTGAAAGTTCATAATCCCTCTTTAATAAGGAAATTTCTACCCAAAATAAAACAGAAATTTTTCAAATGATAGAAACTGTAATAAATCTATGTATCATTGTCGAAATTCCTTCCTTTCTCATGTCCTCCCATTCCTTTATGAAAATATGAAATTCTCTTTAGCTTATAAAGTCCATGGTTTTTTATTTCTTTTATTGGTAACTTTTAACTTGTAACTTTTAACAATTTAAATTAATTTCTTTCTTTCAAATATCCAGAAAGAAGAAAAACCAATGTAAATGTACATGTTTTTTACTAAATTGTAATTTGTTTTTTATCTGTTATTTATTGCTTTTGCTCCACTATTTCCGATATTGAATTAATTTAGTAAATCCACTTGCTGTATCTGTTTCTACAGATTCTACAGTAATTTGAAACAAGAAAATGAAACTCTTCAAAACAGCTTTTAAATTTAATAATCTTTCTTTCTTCTAGGCGCTTTGTACTTTCCCTTGAAACTGTATCACAGATCTATGTATTAAATTGAAATAGGGAAAAAATGTTTTAAACAATTTTATACATTAAAATTTTTAGAATTTTTCAAAGATTTCTACGACCAAAACTCATCGTATATCTAAAGTACATCTAAATACACAAACATCGGTGTTTATAAAGGGTTAACATCTTGATTTCATATTAAACATTAACATTAACAAATTTTAAATAATGAAATGTTTCCTTATTAAAAAATCTTTATTTTAAAAATGACAAGTAAGTTTTTTTCTCAGTAATCAACGAGCGCTTTAATGATTCCAAGTGCTTTTTTTTTTAATATCACGTTAATACTGTTCCTTTTTTCTTAATATCAGGTCGAATTTCATTTCATAAAGCCACTTCGAATTGTTAAATTTCATGGTTAAATTCAATATCTTTGGAATGCAATATTAGCTTTATTAAACCGATAGCCTTTGAATGAAAACAGAAAAATTCGAATTGCTTTAGAATTAGTTTATTCCAGTTCGTGTTTCAGTTCTGAGCTGAAACCCGACGAGTAATTTCATAATATTCCGATAATATTTCCCTAGAAAGAACGTTTAAAGAGGATGAGTGAAGCTTAAAGCAAAAACTCTCACTGTAAAAGCAATCCTAGAAAAATATAGAATAAATGATCACAAATTTTATAATTTCCTTAGAGTTGAATTAATTGAAAAAGGTTCAGAACAAATATTACGACGACATTTAGATATCAAAATTCTGAAAGAGTTTTGAATTTACTTAGACTGTAGAATTTTCAACACCTATATTTTACAGAAAAAAAAATATAATAATTTAGGAAAGCCTTAAGTTAAATATAAAGAAATATAAAGCAACATTTCACCAATTTTGTTATTATTTTCATTATGATGTAAGTATAAAATAATTGTAAAATTTGTACTTTTACCTTTCTGAAGATAGGAGGAAAATACAGTATCCGGTACTTACCTAAAAATAAGGGAAAAAAAATATATGGGTCATATTACATCATATATATTTAACAAAGATTAAGTTCTTAAAAATGAGCATAGATAAAATAATGTAATGAAGTGATATTAGACATAATTAAAAAAAATCAGAAACAAATAAAAAATAATACATTAAATTATATCTGTAAAATGCTTGTAGAAGCTTAATCTTACCTCACATTAAATTAAGATTAAATAATTGTTTGAGTTATATAGTATGCTTATAAATAAATTCAATTACTTATTTTGAATTAATTGGAATAAGTATTCTTCTTGATATACCAAACAAAACGTTTTGTTGGGATCTACAATTTTGCTTATTCCTCTTAACTTGATATTGGCAGCTGGAAAATGGCTGAAACAGTCTTATCCTTCTTATATTTTCATGAAATAAGCTTATATGCATGTAAATTTATTTAATTTTAAAATGTAAAATGATCAGGATTTTCTAATTACCTTAAGTTTACTCGTCTATATCAAGTACTGAATGAAATTATTTCATTATTTTTACGACAATTTTTATTCGCCTTTTTTTAGAAGATCTTTAATTAAATATATTTCTTCATTAAAATCATTTTCAAATTTCATACAATTAGAAACGATATTTCACAGAAACCATCGTTCTGCTTTTTCAAGTTCTGAATTTCGCAAAATAAAATAACAGTAATAAGGTCTAATAACAATAACAACAATGTATAGACAGTGAAGTAATCAACGATTTTAATGGCCTAAAAACAACTAACAATCAGATATATTCCTCAACAGAAACAAACATTTGTTATTTTTTAGGCCATTAACATCTCTGATGTTGCTATTGTTATTAGTAGTATATATATACATTATTGGTGTTGTATATATAATGTTGCTATTGTTATTAGACCTTATTATTGTTATTTTACTTTGCGAAAAAGTAGAACAATGGCTTCTGTGAAATATCGTTTGTAGTTATATAAAATTTGAAAATGACTTTAAAGAAGAAATATATTTAATATTTGACGACGATACTTTTTAAAATCTTTAAACATAAAAATAACTGAAATCAAATTTTTTTACATACGTTTTCAACGTAAAATTTCAACCTCGTAATTCAAGCAAACAGCATCTTATTTCAGCTTATGGGCGAAATTAAAACAAATTGACTGGAATTTTAACTCCCAAAAGTAACAATATTTTTGTAACCAGTAATATACAGTACTTACTGATTATTAAGACTGACTATTGATTTAAATGTTTGCTGGTTATATATATATTCATAACTGTGAAATTAAAACAATTTCATCTTGAATATGAACTGAAATTTACTGATAAAAATCTTTTACAACAGTTCATTAAAATAAGTGATTGATCACACTTTTCTCTGATATCATCTCTAAATACTTCTACTAAAACTAAAATTACTACAATTTTCTTAATTGTTCATGTATGACAATCATAACATCATATTATTGATTTTTTTACCGAATTCACTTTAATTTTTATTTCCCTTTATCTGCTTTTTAGTTGATTGTTACTTCTTAATTATTCTGTTCAGAAATTACTAATCTGAAATCAACCAAATAAAAAATAAATAAAAGAAAATAGAATCTGCAATGAAAAATAGTAACTCAACATTTCAAATTCACTTTTTCACTGAGTAAATATTTTTCATTGATAAGGAAAACAAAATTATATAGGAAAAAAGTTTCAGCTATTTACTAGAGGTTCTGTAAATCTCACAGTATCAAATTCATTAAAGAATTTAAGAGACAACTTAATGTTTAGAATCTTTAATATATTTATCTGCAGAACCAAACTGTAATAACCATTACCTAATGTGATGGATTTAGTCCAAATCTATAGCATCAACCCATTATTATTTAAATTTGAATATAATCAATATAAAGACAGACTGCTTCAGAAGACAGACAGGTAAAGGTAAAAGATCTTTATTGCAGTTTCTATCGAATAGCGTATCTGGAATCTGTTACAATAAACGATGATGAAAATTCATTAACATTACTTCACCTGTACATTAACCTCTTCAAGTTATTAGGCGTTAGCATTATTGGATTTTTTTTTTTACTTAAAAACATCAATAAAGAGCTTCAGTTAATTACTTTGTGCACTTAACACTTCAGTGTTCGAATAAAAGAAGCTTTCACCGACATAAAAAAAATAAGATTTACCTTCTTCAAAAAGTAGGATTTTTCAGGAAAGACTTATTTTTCCATTATTCTCATATTTTTTAAAAGAAACTGAAAAGTTCGAATCCCTTGGTTTTCATGAGACTTTGATAAAACAATTAAAAGTTAAAAAACATTCAAAATTATATAAAAGATTAATAATTGTGTAAAGATATAGTATGTAATACGAAAAACGTAGAAATCACAAGAAAAACTAAACAAAAAACCTTTATGCTTTCTCTCAGTATTTATTTTAACTTTAACTGGAATCATCGAATAATTATTTGTTTCAAGAAATAAAAGCAATGACCGCATTAAAAAAAAATTATAAAATGAAAGTCGGGAATTAGCATAAATAATTTATGATTTGACTAAAGTTAAGCCAGCCTTAAACTTATCACTAAGATCGAAGCAGAATATATATGAAAAGCTCGTGGTATTTAGTATTTAGTTCAATGGAGAGGAAGATTTAGATTTTTGGAAATTAAGTGGAGACGAACTGAATGAACTATAAGGAAAGCGATCTCTCTACTTCAGAGATGAGTAATCGGTGAATTTCTGACAGCAGTAAAAATAAAATATAAGCATTAATAAAATAATTTGGCCATTCCGCCTTGGCCGAGAGATCTAGACGGCGGTCCGTCATGTTGTCGATGTGTCGGAACCCAGGTTCGAATCCCGGCTTGGGCATGACTGTTTCTTTCTTCTGTGTTTCGTCCGTTTCTCTCTGGGACTTACAATCTCAGGGTTATTTCTGGCAGAGATGTGAATCTCGCCCCCCTTCAATTTCCTAGCCTCACCCGGACGTTGTCAGGTAGGGCTAGATCGTGGTCCAAAGTTGACCGTTGTCGATATAAGAAGAAGAAAATAATTTGATTTTTGAATTCATAGAGTAATTCATAGAATAAGGTAACCGAAAAACCTATGAGAAAATTTTCCCACTAGATACTGAAAACTAAAGAAATAAAATACGCAAGAATTAAATTAAAGGTATCTAAATTTGAAATTACATTTAAATAAACTTAACAAGGAAAACGAAAAAGAAAATTATTTCAGAAATCGTCTTATTTAAATTACTTTAAGGTAAAGGTAAGCTTAAATCAACAGGCACTTATCAGATCATTTAAAGACACTTTTTAAAAGTATGTTCTGGAAATAATTAAATGGCTCATTATGTTCCAGTAAATCACATGTGTCTGTCTGAATATACAGGTAACACCACAAACGTGGATTCCAGTACTGTACTGGAATCTCAAGGAACCAATGTGTAAATTGACTGTTTCCTACAACATTATGTTTGCGTGACTTTAGCAAATTAATCACGAAACTGATAAAAGGAAGACGGAGTAAAAAAAGGAACATGTAATGAAACTAATCGTTTCTGTTTTGCTCGCTGAAGTTCGTTTCGATTCGTTTCGCACCATTAACTTTTCCTTTAATCTTGGGCCGCTGAAGACACCACTTATCTGTCTTTCATGTCTTTAATGTTATAATGCGGAATGCGTCTCTGTCTTTTCTTTTTTTTCTGTTTTTTTGCTTGTTTGTCTCTCATTAAAACTTTCCTCTATTTTCTTTACAAACAGAAACTTTTTGCATCAAAATAAAAAAAAAATGAATCAATTTATCATTAACAGCCACTACAATACTTTCAAAAGCCTCACCCATTTCTATTGAAAATGATAATGCTTTCGTTTATGATCAAAACCATAAAATAGAAAAAAAAACAAGAAAACAGCTTATTACAACAATCAACTCGGCTTCCGATAGAGATATCATGCCACTGGTAATGTATTTTTTGTTTTGTTTTATATTTCGATTTTCAATTCTGTGAGGAAATTACTGTCATTACAAAATGCACATCAACTTCAAATTTTATTTTTCTATTTTTCTGCAAGTTGGAAAGAAATAATAATTTATAGTCTGGTAAAAACACCTGATCTGTAAATAGCTATTTAAAAGTCGAAACTTTCAACAACTTTTAGAATTTCTTTTAACCAGAAAAAATGTTAATAAACTGCTACACAAAGAACATGTAATATTTTCAACTGCTTATTATGCCAATTAATAGGCATGCATAATATTAATACACTTTTGTTTATTGGCTACTTAACCCAATCGTAGACTATCCGATTGCTAGCTTGATATAGCTAAATTTTTTATACCAGCCTTTTAGATACTATAGCAATTTTAGTTAAAAGTTCCCACAGAGAAAGAGCAACTATATTATTGGAATTTATATGAATAGACCAACAATGGAAATCATCTTTCCGTTCATCTGTCACTAAAAAAACAAAACCACAACAGTTTTACACGTAAACATCTATGGTTACCTATAATTCATGAACTACATGAAAAATATATTTTTTTAATTTTGATTTGTTTTCTAATTGACTTCAACTATTAGATGGAATCTGGTTTAGAAGTTCTGTAAATCCCATTAGATAGCTTGTAATAGGAAGAGATGAGAAAGATTTTTTTTTCTTTTTTCATCTCCTTTTTTTTTTATCCTGGACTTTTAATTATGGAACTCCAGGGGAAAGACTGTCATGGGAGCTTCGTTTAATTTGGCCGAAGTCAAACGGTTAGAAACGCTTTTGCTGGAATCCTTCCGTATCAACATAAATTAAAAGTTCAAAGACAAAAATAGATCAAAGCAAAAGACTATGTATTTACCTCTTGGGTTCCATTTCTCAGAAGTTAATGAAACATGAAAGAAAAACCACTTAGTTGTAGTTTATAACATGCGATTAAAATTGTAATTTGTAGAAGATTTGCAGAAGAAAAAAAAAACACTGTTAACCTAGCACAAAATCATTCTACGCTCAATATACTTAATTTTTAACAGATTCAAATAAAAGTTATATATTATCTTAATTTTACTTTTTATACTTTATTTAATCTCACTTCTGCATAAAAGAAATAGGATATGTTAAAAAAAAACCCTGATAAATGGACATTTAATAAACGTTGTCAATAATGTTTTTTGTAGCATACTAGTCTATTCGAAATAATTCGAATTTAGTTCAAACATTATTACAACTAAAAGTCTTTAGTTAAAATAATCAAGATTAAAACTGCACAAAATTTAATGTCGTAATTCAGACAGAACGATTCTATCTGTTAATATCACCACTGTAAAAAATGCTAAGGATGGAAAGTGTACTTCAACGTTTCATTTGCAATTATTTCAACAAAATAAATAAACGCCTACTAAGATATTGGACACAATATTATCTTTAATCAAAGTTTATTCGTCCAATAATTCCATTTAGATAATATCTACCACATAATGAACATGACACAACGAAAAATGAACATTTGAAAGGTAGACTTGTTCCTGGAGTTCTCTGAACAGATTAGAAGATGGACATGAACATTTGGTGTTGCAGAAAGATCCAGCCATCAGACGATTCACATTTAGTTTAATCCACAGTACTGTAAGTAACCAAGCTGTCCGGATATCAGTTCATTCTCTAATAAGGCATTATATCCTCCGTTATTGCAATTCAATCACATTTAGTTTCGAAATGGTCTAACTCAAAGAACTCATAATATAAGAGTTAGCGTGTTGCCAGTTCTATTTGTACAACTAATAGTGTTGCTTCAATATTATAGTTAATCAGATTATAGTTTCTAATTATTTAAAATTGAGGAGATCAAATTCTTTAAACATGAAAGAAAAGTAATTGATGAAATTTTATTTTCTATTAAATTCAAGGAAAATTGGAGTTGCAATTTATTTTCACTTAATACTCAATATCTTAAGGCAGTTTTAAGGCAGTTTTCAATTCTAAAGTAGATTACCCAGTTTATGCTAAATAATAACTTTATGTAAATAAACTACTCACTGGATAAAAGATAAAAGGTTGACGTAGATTTGTTTATGTCAATTTTAAGCATTTCAGGTATTCGAAGAATATTTACTACCTCAGCTAATTTGACAATTTACGAGTATGTTATTTCATATTTATATGTAAATTTTGCAATTTTTTATTGGAAAGCTAGCTGTTACAATGATCATGAGATGAGCATGTCGATACCCATCTTGCATTTTTTTAATTTTTTTCCATTTTAAATATATAATTTAAACCTTCTACGAGTTACCCTTTTGCTACGTCTGTATTTGTTTGCATATCAGATTTCATTAATATTGTAAGAACTTGTAATAAATGTTGAAAAACGACAAAATGAAGTTTTGTAACAAGCGAACGATATTTTCTAGTTGATTCGAATTTGTTAACTATCTCAAAACATTTAGTTTCTTCGTTATTTTTTTTAATTATCGAAAAAAACTTACAAAGGTGAAAGGACCATAAAATTTATGTTTACAAATATTTTTAGTGAATTTATTATTTTTCAGAATATTTTAAGACAACGACTATTAAGCCAATACATTGTCTATATTTTATATAAATGTAGATAATTTTATATAAATATTGCACTATTAAATTCTCATCCATACAATACGAGCGATCTTCTTAATTTATTAATCGATTAACGCGTGGTTTACATGAACTAATAACCCGCTTCCTTTTGATGAGATAAGTGTATATCAAATTGCCTGGTGGTAAATGGCTAATCATTAATTCACCGTGAAAGCAATTGTCCTTTAACTTATCTTGCTGTAAAACGCTTCACTATTATGATCGCATTCGCAATCTACAAAGTTCTCAATTACACCCTTGAGCATAAACTTCCTTGACAAGCTCCTGTGATCACGGCTTTGTCGTCATTCTCCCTTTTTTTCCGTGCGGCAGCAGTATGCTCATTTCGCCCTGAAATTATTCAGTTCCCTTGTGAATCGACGCAAAATTTACGTGTTTGTTTGTAGCAAGAGAAGTGTGCCATGCAAATGCTGAGCCAGTTGGAGACATGTGGCTGACATCCCTGCGTCTGACAAACAAACAATAATATTGTCGATTCGCATCCGCATGCTCTCCATTATCACGCAATACCATTGCGTCGGTTCACGCCCACACATTTCTCTCCGTTGGTCCGATTATCGAGCACCTTCCTTCGCTCATCTTTCATATTTTGCTCGGAGAAACTATGCCGAGCAGGACGGCAGACATTAGGCGTTTTTCTAAGTTGTTCTTCTTCATCTTCGGCTAACAGAATGTAAGGAATGGAGAAGAAAAAAAAAGGCTTTGAAACAAAAAGAAAAAGTTGCTGAATTAGAGGAAAAGATGAATCAAAGTAATCTGAAAGTCCATTAGCAATCGCTCAAGTGAGAATAGGAAGTTAATGCACTGATGATAAAACGGAGAGACCCGAGAGAAAAACCACAACTTAGCGTTGAATTGCTGGTATTTCTCCAGAGCCAATGTTTTTAACGAAAGCAATAGAAAAATAAAAAACGACCTGCATGCAAGCATGTCTTTTTTCTCTTTAAAGTACTATAGGATTGTTTTAATCGAGAAATTAATTGTGAAATAAAAAAAGGGAAAAAAATATAAGCTTAAAGCTATATGATTTCTAATCTTTACCACTTCTCTCTGTTATAAATCATTTATAGCAAGATAAAATTTTCTAAAATGAAACTTCACATCGAGATTTATTAAATCATTTACTAAAGTGAAGAATACTATAATAATATTGAAAGAATATTAAAAAATTTTTTTTTATCAATAAGCAGTTAATGGAAGAATTAATAAAATATGTTCTTTCTACTGAATACTGGAAACTTTTTTGAACAATTTATGAATTTCTAATTTCTTTTAGCAAGTTCAACTTCAATACAAATTATAAAATAAGAGCTTGAATCTAGCAAATTACAGATTAACTTCCTTCTGCAAATGCTGCTGCATTTTTTTTCATATTTTTTTGTAATAGGCCTAATAAATTGTAATTACTACTACTGAAATAATAACACTAAATTAAATTTAAAAGATATATGTATCCATCTTAATTTTTGAGAGAAATAATTAATATCTTTTTACATCTTAAGCGTTAAATTGCTGTTGAGGACATAAGGGATTCCAAATTCTTTCATTATGCAAATATAAAAAAAACTTCATTATTTATATTCTGGCTACTTTGGTAAAAGACAGACAATGGAATATTGTTTACTGATGAAGAATGTTTTGTCGTACTCAACATTTAAATTTTCTGTCATAATTAGTTGAACTTTAGAGGACCATTAAAATAAACAACAAATTGGTATAAATATTCTCTTCTAACTGGTAACATCTTCATAGTATCTTCCTGGTATTTTTACGATATAAACTGTCTTTATTCTTCATCTTTTTAAAATTAAATACTTTCAGAATTTTAAGTAAATATCTTCTCGATTCCTTGTTCAAAATTTACCGATTTCATTCTTAAAAATTAGTCATTCTAATTAAAAGATTAATTAGAAGCAAAGGAATTTAAATGAAAGCAAAAGTACTTTTCATGTTTTGAAAATCTTTAATTAATTTAATGCTTCTGTCTTCCAATATTTAATGATTTTCTTATCAGTTGTACGAAGGACTAATGTAATAAACTGCCTAAGTGCTAGAATCAATGCGATTGAATCAGGAAATTATCACTGATAAATTTTTATTGTAATGGGGCCATGGATATATCCTAATGATAATGCGCTCTTTGCCTGTTATTTTAGGAATTTTTTAGAATATGCAGTGGAAAGAAAGAAAGAGTTTAAGCAGATTAATACAGGAAATCAAACGCCAAGGTCGGCTCCTAGTTTCGAACCGAGGTTCACAGTATCTTAGAGGATAAGAATCTTAGTGGATAGGTTCAAAATATTTTGATCTTGTAAATAAACAGATATTTAATCAAGAATACTTGATCAAGACAGATAAAATATTCAGATTAAGCTAGGGGAACACGGAGCGATTTTATGGCAATATGATAGGGACAAGTTGGCCCAATTTGATTGCGGACAACTTTATCAAGCGCGAACACGTAGTTTCTCCTGAACCAATATTGCCCTGAATTTTTATGGTTACGGCGCTTCTCACTAGGGAGAGCTAAAGAGAGAGCGTATTTTCGTACAGAATTGCTGTAGTATTAAACGCCGTCCCTCTGTAGAAATCAATTACGATTCTTTCATTATCAATTGACAAAATGTTGTTGTTGGAATTATCTGTTTTGGGCCGACCCATTTTGCTGATTTTAAGCCTTGTTTCTCAAAGAAAATGGCCGGCGTGAGTGACTGAATTTCCGATGTTCAAAGTCCCGCCTCCTTCGACGTCAGCATTGTCACGTGATGTCATCCGTTCATTTGATTCGCTTTCGTACCACCAATATTTTGAGCCAACTAATATTGGGCCAATATTGTTCCTTTGGTACCGACAATAAAATTGGGGCAATATTGTTCAGGTTGGGGCAATCAAATTGGGGCAAACGGTTGCCAGCAATCAAATTGGGCATGATTGTCCCAAAATATCGCTTCGTGTTCGGCCAGTATTACTCAACAGTTGGTTGATTCAAGAAAAACTGTTGAATCTAAATTTTGCTGAAAAAAAAAAACAACCTTCCATTCCAATCAGGCGAAATCATGAAAAATACATCATTCAGCGCACTGTCAAATGTCGGAAAATGTCGAATATATTATATAAATATAGATATGGAATACATATGAATATATTTACTCCAGGCAATGGAGTAAACTTTTTCGATCTTTTTGAAAACCTTTTCATTCCTTTTCTTATTTTACCAACATCACCCTCGATTGCATAAAACAAAATCAATGAATAGAAAGACCAAGCCGAACTACACATATAACTTTTAGTGTAACTGTCTTTTAACAGATAGCAATTTATACTGAATCTTAGATTATATATATATATGCAATAACTTAGTATCCTGTAGCGTGCTTTTCTAGCACATCACTAGCCCTTTAGTAAACATTCTGGGTTATGTCTTATTTGCTTCTGCAGAATAACTTAAAAAAGAACTTAAATGTGGTGTTTCTTGCTCAACAATTCGTCAGTTGCGTGCAAGTCCTGTGGGAAGCAAGAGAATCTTTTGGGAAACGACCATTCAGGGAAACGCAATAAACGTGGCCTCTTGTACAACTGAAGTCCAATAAGACCATCTAACGCCATGGGAGGACTTTTATTAAATTTTGAGACGGGGTTGGGGGGGTTTAACGAGAAGCAGAAAAGATGGACAGCGGAGTCTGCACCAAACTATTCACTTAACAGAAATAAAAAAGTTAACTTTTCAGTTGATGCGTTTGTGGCAGTTATCCGAATCTCTCCCTAATCCAAAGTGTTCAATTCCATTAAAATAATGAAAATGTTACGCTCCGGCGCAGCTAGCAGTTGTTAAGTGACAACCGTATAATGACGCACAGATATCATTTCTTTCTGCTAAGTACAAGTTGAGAGCTTGCACAAACTAACCTACATTTACTGTGAGCAGCAGATTGGCAAGGAACCTCCTGGAATCTTACATACGTTGCCGTGATTCAGAAATCCAAATCATAAATTATTAAATATAAATCCAAACATAAATTATTAAGCTTTTAATATTTAAACGAAAACAAAGAGAAATGGAAGGAAAATTCAAAGAAAAAAAACACCAAACACAATCAGTAGTGCCCTGGAAGAAAAATATCAGAGAAAATTGCCAAAAAAACATAATTAAAAATAAGAAAATAATTAGTTGGATAACTGAAGGTAATTCCGTGAAAAAAAATCAATTTGGAATGTTGACTTCAGAAAATAGAAAACAACTAAAATATTCTTCTCTATTTCTGAAATTTCTCCAACTGAATAAATTAATTTGCCTCACAGTCAGGTTTCAAATCTGAAAAATATCTGAAAAATATTCAAAAAAATGTTTGTAATTAAGTTTTAAAGTTCTTTGTTTTAAGAGATTTAAGATGAATATTCAAATTCGGTAAGAGCTACGAGATATGAAAGTTTTCGACGACACAGAATGATCACTGTCATAAAATTAGATAATTTTTTTGGAAACATTTAAAATATCCAATATTTTACATACGGATTAAAGCTAAAATTTAGTTTTGTAAATTATTACAACCTCAAACTCTGTTACCATCGCAGTTGATAAATAACATACACCACCTGTATCTGTAAGAGAAGCCTCATAACATCGGATTTACGTAGAAAAAAAGGAATTGGTAGGCTAACTGCCTAAAGATTATCATCTAATCTTTTGGCACATCCAAATAATCACTTAAATGTGAGCATTTATTAATTGACACAGCTGAAAACAGTGTTTATCACTTTTAGTAAAGCATTGCTGTATCTTTCTTTCGTACTTGTCTTACATTTATAACAATGGCATATTTTGGTCAGAAATTTCGCTTTCTAAACCATTAACATGTGAAAGATCATTCACTGCATCTTATGTCTAAATCCGTAAGAGAATTCCAAAAATTGACATCGAGCAAGCAATTGATTTTTTTTAACAAAATAGATTATGATAATAGTAGATATAATGCACTTTTAAAAATAAAAAAAATCCTAATATTTAAGCAATTACAACAAACTGATCATTTAATATTCAAACGTAATATGCAAGTAATTACTAAGAATGAAACAATATACATCCTCTTCTTATCAACACTGTATTTCGCAGTTTTATTTCTTTTAACTGCTTCATTAGGCCTTCTTATATAAAGAAGAGTTTTTTCCATGTGTATCAGAAGGCCTGATGAAGCAGTCAAAAGAAATAAAACTGCGAAATATAGCGTTGATAAGAAGAGGATGTATATTGTATCATTTTTAGTAAACTGATCATTGTTTTTGATTGTGTTATTTAAATGACAAATAGAAACAAACTCGTATGATTTTCTGATTTCGTAAACAAAAAGCAGTCTTTGTCGGCTAATAATGGATTGTCTATTTTCATTGAATTGTACTTTTCGCTATATTCTATTTCGATGATCTATTGTTCAATACTTCGATACTTTTTTTTCCATCGTTCAATTCTTTTCTTCCTTTACTTTACGATCGTTCATCATTTATCGAGTTTTCGTAACATGTTTCCTCTTAAAGAACTGCGAACAACCGCAATTCAATAACTGAAATTACTTTAGATTGTGGCTGATCGAAGAGTGATGCGATCATATTTTCCTGTTTTCTATATAAATCCTGTAATTTCTGAGAAGCCAATATTCTGTAGTAGAAATCCCTAGGTAAGAAATTACAGATAGATAACACTTTGGGATTTTCTTTGTTCCAAACGAGCTATGAAACATTTATGAGTTAGAAACGTTAGAAAAGAATTAGAAATAACTTTACATGAATGTTCCTTTCACACAGAGGACGATTAAGTGTCAACACGGCAAACCACTCAAGAGTATCATCATCACCATGTAAATACCTTTTCGAAATGCAAAAATTAAAAAAAAAATACGATTTAAATGAGGAAGTTAAATGCAATTTTGGTGAATTCTTTCCCTTAAATTGAGGGATTGAATCTGTACTGGGATTTAGTCCGACCTTTGGATAATAAAATTGAAGAATCTTTTCGTTTAAAAAAAACAAAAAA
>JAFIDM010005346.1:26375284-26478766 GCA_023159025.1 Thereuonema tuberculata | reverse complement strand
TCATGTCAGAAAGAATCCACAAGGTACGTAGCTTCCAAAATTTGCTTCGAATAACTGATATTAATTTTATATATCATACTGATTAAGAACAAGTTTTCATCTTTAAATAATTACTTGCAACGGAACTTTGTTGGGAAATTTATTAAAAGACGATTCCAAGTATAAACTACATGTTATTGTCGTTTCTCTATACAAAATTTATAGCAGCTTCAGAGGATAGAAATCCTAATCAGAAAAGTTGATTAGCAAGTGTTTCGTCTCAAAAAGATCGTTATTTGGCTGTAACGAACTAAGCCATGCCCTTCAATTAACTACCTTACGAGATTTGACGAGATTTTTTTACTCGTTGGTGAAACTACGAATGACAGGTTTTGGTACTACACAAACAAACTTTAAGTGTGGAAGCCGGTGATTTTCCTCCTGATATTAATCTAAATTACGTTACTAATTTAATTTAACATTGATATAGATTATTTTTTTAATAAAATCCTGATTTATCATTCTTTAAAGGATTCTAAATAATGTTTAATTTTGAAAAAAATATGAAATCCAATAACATTTTATAAATACCTCAAAAAGAATCCAGTAAAAAGAATTATTTCTGATTTTTTTTAAGAATTTAGGTAATCGTGGAGACATCCGCTATGAGAATCTGTTTACACAATAAAGTACATTAAATATATCTGCAATGAAGCAATAAAAATAATAAGTTTTACAATCTCAAACTATTGATTTCATTCTTAACAAAAACCAGCAAGCGCTTTGATGTATGTAGCATTAATTACACAGTGATATAAAATAATATACAATAACATTCACTTTCATATTCAATCTAGCAGTTTCTCTTAAAATGTATAAAAAACATCTTTTGAAATGATGCTCAAAATATCATAATTAACAGCCGAGGTTTCATTGTTGCCAGGATTTTTTTTTTTTTTTTTATGAAAGTATGGAAATTTTGTCTCTGATTATAAAGACAAAACCATATAAACTTACTCAAGAATTATCAATTAAAAATTAAAATCAATTTAAAATGATCGGAACTTCTTATTCCGAAGAAAATAGTGTATTATTATATAGGGTGTATTAAACATAATGTATAAATTTTAATAGGAGAAAGGGATACCAAGACAAATCTTTTTTGTCTATGAATGTATGTCCGCTGACGACAACTGTCCATGCTACAGGACGCTATTGCCCGGCCTCCAAGATCGCCGGATTTAAAATGTTTCAATTTCTTTTTCTGGGTACACTTCAAACCTTGTGTACGAGACTCTATTGACTCCCATGAAGACCTTGTTGCAATATCGCTATCGCCGCTGCCATTGTTCGCTAAATGCCGGAAATTTTACAAAATGTATAATAACCAAATGCTGTGATGCTGTCACGTAACTATGAGCACATTCTTTGAGTAAATATGTTGTTCACACTGGTTTCCCTTCATTTAGATTTGTCTTGATATTCCATCTCTTCTTTCTATCCAATTATCTAAATAGCGCCCTGTAGCACCGAAGGTTGTTAAACATACATTCTCAGGCAAAAAATATTTGTCGAGTTGCTCGCTATCTCCCATGAAAATTTATACAGTGTTTTGATACACCCTGTATATATTGAAGTATTATAATAGTATCGGAGCTTTTATTATGTATCTACTAGGTTTTAATATTTCTCTACATTAAATTTCGAAAAGCGCTATACAGTCAGTCGTTCATGTAATATATATGACGGATATGAATTGTCTTTATTAACATTTACCTGTTCTTAAATTCACTTTAATATTAAAAAATGTGCGATAAGTTTAATGTAACTTATTACATAAGTATATGAAAAAAATAATGGTAAAGATTTTATTTCTTTTAGATCTTCTATCAATATTGAGAACTGGCTAGTAACGTAAATTTGTAATCATTTGTAACTTCAAAATAAATAAAAAATTCGTAAATTAGTAAAAATAATAATAAAAAAAAACACATTACAGTGTGTAGACAAGCAATCCACATAACTGATGATACTTAATTAAAATTTAATATTTAAGCTATTGACAATTGTTGGAATTGAATTAATTTCATAGCAAACATAATAACTGAAGCATAGAGTTTTGAGCAACTATTCTCGATAACCCAAATATTTCATTATCACATAATTCACAGAAATGCCTTATGGCTATCCACGGAATTTTACCACACATTACTTCAAGAACTAAATCAACAGGAATGTTCGGTGTCACTGCTGCAGAATCAATGAGCTTACGGTGACATCAAGTGACAGACTGCGGATTGACAAATAGATGAATCTTGGACAGATACTGCACTAAAGACATTTCGAGGATTTATGGGAATGCCAACGTAGAATCGTTAAGAAATACTGTTATCCTGGATCTCCACCCTACCAGAAGTATTAGGGCAAATTACCGGAAGCAAACTCATTCTTACGGCACTAATGGTATTTCGTTAGCATCATTGAGGCCACCCTTAGTCACACCCACATTCCAAGTTTTTTTTATGACAAAAACACCAATAAAAACTTGGGCTGCCTGTCTGACATCCATTCCCAAACGCCTTAGGTATGACCTGTAAGACTGCATTTAAATTCAAGAAACGGATTCAAATTTCCTGACTGGATTCAACCTCACTTCAATAACAGACTGAACGCCAGGTGGCCAGAATCTACCCTTATAGCAGATGGAAGAGAATGAGAAAAAGATATAATGAAATAAAGACAGAAAAGAAAAGTTCTCTAAAATACCAAATACTTAACAAGGAAATTTGCAAGACACCAATTATATTTGTCACTATAATAATCACTACAGCATGAAGATAACCATGCATAAAACACTAAAGTAATATGAAAGACTCATACATTAAGATAGGAATTATCCTTATTTCGTTGTTCTTAATGTTTTTAATTCTTATATCAGTTAGGTATTTCTTCGAAATTAAATAGTTTGAAATTCTCTATCCTATGTCTGCCTTTATCCTATTTCTGCTTAGCATTACCATAACTAAGATACAAGTACTGTAGTTCAAAGGTAATTAATATATATGAGTTATTTTCATGCAAATTTTAGATAATGAACTACTAATGTACTGTAATTGTTGTTATGCAAATTTCAATAATTAAAGCGACTATTATTAAGATATAAAATTTCAAATATTTATGTCATGATCGTCTTTTATTATAAATTTATTATTAATATATTTTTCTAATTCCAATACTATATTTTTATCTAACTTGTTAAAAAATATTCGTTGAAAATACGAAACAAAAAAAAAGTATAAAAACATTTCGCATTATTGTTGTCGTTCGACCATAAAAACATTGCCAAACTAATTCTGGACAAATGACAACTTATTCCAAAACACTGACTCTACTTGGGAAGTGAGGAAGTAGAGGAAGAAGTCTCTTAAGTTTTTGAAATTTCAATTTTCCCCTATTGAACGTTAGTGATTGTTTACGATACAACAGCAAATAAGACAACTAATAGACAACATATACTTTTTTTTTCGAAGGATATTTTCTTGGCTATCCCAAAAAATGATTGTGGAGATAAAATGAAAGTACTCAACACACTAATTAGTAATATAAAACATATCTTTAGAAATTAAAAAAGAAACTATATGCATATTGGGAACTTTCGGACACTTCAACAGCGCCCGTTGTCATCCTGAGATTTTACATAATTGATCCGAGGATATATACAGATAGATTTTTAAAAAATGTTTAACTGAAATATAGTTTACGATGTGCCGTTCTGACGGATTTGATTGATGGAGTTTGAATGTAGCAGGATCACTCAAATCAAATGCATCAGAACGGCGATTCTTAAACAATATTTCAGTTAAACAATTTTTTAAATCTTTCTGGATATATCCTTGGACCAATTATGTAAAAACGCAGGTTGACAATGGGCGCTGCTGAAGTGTACGAAAGCTCCCAATGTATTTTCTTTGTTAATTTCTAAATATATGTTTTATTTTACTGATTAGTACGTTGACTATTTTCATTTTATCTCCATAACCATGTTTTAAACATACGTTAAACTTGATTTCAAAAAGTGACTGTAGGAATCGCCAAACTTATATCTTTTTAACCATTTGTATCCCTTTGATTCTTAGTAGATATTTCATAGTTTTCTTTCCGAAAGTTTCAGTTGTTAAAGCTAATATTTACTTTAATTTGAACTGGTTGAATGTTTGCCAATTTTACAGTTGTGGTAATGTTTCCCCGCAGCTGTGAAACTGTATTCAGCTACATTAGTTTCTATTTTTTGAAAACATCTATTTAAATTCTAGGCAGCGCTGTGCTGTTCCATGATGAAAATTCAACACTGACATTTTAGCATGTAATTCTGACTTATATTTGGGAATTATATCATTGCTTTGAATTACGTTTTCCGATTTCATATTCTCAGTCAAATATTGTTGAAATTTGTTTCCTCTTTGCGGCTGTATTTTGTAGTTATTTTGAGCTAATTTGTTTTTAACTTTTTTTATGCAAGATATAATTGAATGGTAGGATATTGTAGAAATAAATATTACCAAAAACGTAGATTTGAAATTTCTTGAATAACTGAAAAACGCATCTGTGCGGAATGGTTAATGTCTTCTTGGTAATTAATATTCACTTTTCTAATGAAACTGCTAGATTGTATCTTACACTTTAGTTGTATGTTAGTGGCTGTACATAATTCTAGGAATGCTTTTGTTTGTTCGATTCAACCATCTTTTTCTCTTCTCTGCATAAAATATAATAAAAGTTTTTTCAGCTTTTGTTTGCGTAAACAAGTGAATGTATCAAGTGAAGTAATTAACAACGCGAAACAGATCCCAAGAACTCGATCTTCCGAGGCAAAATACATTTATTGCAGTAAAATTTCTTAATTAACAAGAAACCAAAATTCGCAGCAGCTACACTTACAATTTATTTAAAGATTTGATTTTTAGCAAATCAGATTTCTATTTTACATTTCGAAGACTTTCAAATAACATTAGTCCAATTATATAGCACGATAATTATACAGACCATGCTCCAGGCAATATTCGAATACATGTTTAATCTTTAACGGGCAAGTTATTTCATAGATCATAACTTCAAAATTATTAAAAAAATGAAGGTGCTGTACATGGCCATGTCTTACTGGTCTAAAGAACTACCACACTATATGACACTACAAGACTTTAAAGTAATTTTAAAGGTGCTCGTATAACTGCTGTTGAATGTATTACTTATAATCATTTTCTTAATCTTTTAATGTGCTGTATTTTCAAAGGCTTAGTCTCAACTCCTCAAATATATCAGGTTTAGGCCGACTCTTATAATTGTTTTATTAAGTGTGATCATAGAATTTGAAACAATTTCTAAAGTTTTATAGCATCTAAGCATAACTTCTTAATCATAATTAAATAAATAATTATTATTAAATTGCTCACATGTTGAGGTTTTGTAACTTTATTACTAACTGTTCAGATAATTCTCCGGAACTGACACTGCAAGGAAAAATTAACTACATAATCATCAATGTTCAAGAGAATTTTGCTTTTATAGCGACAATACATTCATACCAAACTCTGATATTAATTTCGTGATTACTTTAATAAAACCGATATTGGAAAAGGAACGAAGCAGTAATCGACGAATGAAATTATCCAATTCAGCTGGAAAGCTTTTCTGAACGCAGAAATAACATCACGTGTAACTTCCCCGAATTCATGAATGAGCCACATCGTAATGAAAAGAAAAATTCCTATCCTAATGAATCCATTAGATCACTTACAAAGGCATCTTTTGAAGAGAAACATCCAACCTTGCAAGTATAGCATAAGCGAGAAAATTCCTTCAAAGCTACTAATGAAAGGATTTTCACGAAACACACGAAGCGAAAGGGATTCGGTTTCAAGAATAAAGGGACGAAATTTCGACATGATTTGAAGACTTCTAATGAATTTTCGTTGTGAAATAAAGTAGGGGCAGAGCAGTTGCTTGATGGCTAACAATAGAGGTACCTTTCACATACACCCCAACTGGCTTTGACATTTGGATCTCTCCGGGAAGATGACAATCAAAATAGGGAAGGAAGACAGACAAGAAATCAATAACTGAAATTGCCACATGCCTAAAAGAAAGGTGGCCTTCGATGCAGCCAAGCACAGGATATGAATTTCCTACTAAGTTCTGTTCTTTTCAAACAACTTTCCAAAATTTAATAAAATAGGAGAAAACTGAAAACCAACCATTGTAAAGATTCTAACCTAACTATGAAATAGAACCCTACAATCAAAATAATAACTACAGCTTTAAAATAAGTAGTGAAACTTTGTAATTTGGTTTTCCAATTCTTTGACAAGAATTTTCGATATATCCCATCTATATGTTTCATTATCCGTTTGGAAAAATAATATTTTGAATTCAATTTTATTCCATCAACAGCAAATAATGTTCAGAAAATTTCCAAGCTAACTAAAAACCATTAACCAGCATCCGAATAAAAAGATTTAAACAACCTCTGATTTTATTCATTTCAAAATTTCTATATTGAGTAGTAAAAGTTTTGAATGTTTTTATAAATAAAAACATTCAAATTAAAAAAAGGAGTTTTTAATTTGAGGAGAAAAGTTAATATTTTTAAATGAAAGAATAAGCTCAAATTCACAATAAAAAAAATGAATTTCCATTGCCTTTAAGTTCTACTAATGTTTCATATTCAAATTGCACTTAATAACGAAATAACCGATGAAAAAACCTGATTGTTTCCTCAATGTCAGTAACTACAAGGTAATTAAGCTAATTATAATTTCGTAAACCAGTTTTGTCACATAAGGGAAGGATCAAAATTAGCTGCTTATAAAATTTAAAGTAGGTTACAGACTTAGGCCAGTTTTCTTTAATTTCATTAGTTCGCAACAACTTCCCGTTTCAGTCTAGTGCCTTTTGATTCTTTCTCCAGCTTCTTCCAGTTAAGACAAATTTTGTTTTGTTTAAAGTGAAAATCCAGAGGAAACGGAAAAGGAAAACACTCCCGCAAGTCAAGCAGTCTGGCGCCACCGAAAGAGTAAATCCTTGTTAAATGTAACGAAACATTGTAATGTTCTCAACACAGGCGAGCTTTTAGCAAAGCAAGTGTAGGCGCACAGTTTAATGTTCCCATTTTATTCAGTTTAAAAGGCGCTTCAATTTAAAGACAGAGTATCTCAAATGGCTGCTAACATCTTAATAGGCAGATATGACAAAGAGTTTTAGAAATATTATAAACGAAAGATCTATACTGAGAATTCTACTGTGTTTGACAAACATGAAACAATTACAATTCAATTGCCTAACCTGACCAAACCTAGCCAAACTAAAACCAATTCTAAACCCTAAATAAATTATTTAAGAGAAGTATTTATATTATTGATAATTAAACTGTTTAAACGTGCAGGTAAAAGCTAATTAAACATACTGAAGATAATGTACCTTTACACATATATTAACAATTAAAATTAAAACACGTTGACGTTTCAAAGTTCCAGTGTTCGAACATTTTCGTCAGGCAAAGAAAACAAAAATGAATACAAAAATGTTGTAAACGGAACTGTGTTGACTGAAAAGGTGCTTTATGATTTCTATGTTTAATTAAGAAGTATTTATTTTTATACTTTTGTAACCATATTAAAATTAATTTCCCTTAAAATTTAAAAGCGTTTGGCAAAACTTAAAGTTTCTCATGTTTTGAATGCTCAATTCAGTCATTATATAAAAAAAGAATATGTTTTGACCTTCCTCTTTCCTAATTATGTATTTCAATTTCAATTAGCTGTACTGACAAATTCGTAACTGCAGAATTATATTCATAAATTTAGGTTTTAAATCGGTTGCATTTGTTTGTTTGTAAACATCAATAATTCAAAAGTTACATAATTACAGTTGTAGTTGATTTTATATGATTTTTATTACTTATGAACTTGTTGGGTTCATTCAATACATGCATGCAAGGAAATTAATGCCAAGAGTCAGTTTAAATCACTGGCAGCAAGTTAACAATGAAGCAACACGCAATGAAATACAAAAAATATAATAAAAGCAAATCAGTTCATTAAATAAAACATAAAGTTTTGTAAAAAGCAAGATCTAGCGAAAATAAGTCATCACGACAACAAATTAATTATAGGAAAATGGTAAAGACTAATTTCCGAAATATAAAAAAAGTACAAAATATGCTATCTTTAAAACCTGTAAGTCCATTAATAGTGATGCAATAATAAGGCATCAGTTTATAACCGATATCGATTTATAACCAAATTTTATAATAGAGGACTTATTGATTCGTTTCCTTCAGAAAACAAGTTATAAAATGTGATTTTTTTTTAAAAAACGAAGTTTCATCCCTAAAAAGAATTTGAGTTTTATTTTCCAAAAGCAACTTTATCGCCTTTTTCTTGGAAGCACTGATCCTTTATAATCGCCTTGTAAGGTCTTTCGTGTTATAATATGTCCTTTAACTGCCAGCAATGGAAACAGAAACCTAAGAAACGATTACAATGCCACAAGACGTTGAGGAATGAAAGTCGTACGTTTAAAAATGATAGTGAAACGTATCCGACTCTTGGTTTTTATGTGCTTAATAATCTGAAAAACAAACCGGCTTTGTTTTCTTATATTATTACCATATCAAACTGCAACATTTGATACCATGTAAATCAATTTCATGCCAGATGAAAATTCAGGAGCATATTACAAAACTTACAGCAGAAGGATGTCAATTGAAGTAGATACTAATATAAATTATAATTGCTTAATCGGCTTTTATTTGCCTTCATTGTAAGAGGCCCCCGGAATTTTATACGTTGTCTCGGAGTCGTAATCCGACCCTGCCCACAGTATAAATATCGTTCAATGAGGCTGAAGGCTTCTAAACTTTACACCTCGAAGATTTCTCTGGAAGCTTGGCACCAGAAAATAATTAATTTGATAGACTATAATATATGGGAAATAAATTTGTAATATCGTGCTTTATTTCGCATAACATATAGGAAATTAAATGCGAATTTCCTTAGATAATGAATTGAAACTATAAGGTTATATTTTTAAATATACAGGGTGGTTTTGAAACAACGATTCAAGGTAGCCCTGGCAACTTTGAGCGTATCAGGCAACCCGCACGACGACGATGAGGCAAGTGTTACTGTTCATGGAGGCCACTTCGATCACCCCATTCAACAGTGGCTGTACCGCAGCCTAATTAAGTGTTATTCATTCTAGAATATCCGAAAAAGGATTTCCGCAACCGTTTTCGTATCAACTTTTTTCGCTAACTTGTACCGGGCCTTCAAGTTTGGCTAACATTTTCAGTTCCACCATGTATATATGTACGGCTCTCGAAACTTCATAAATATTCAGGGAATAAAGTAAAACCAATCCAATAGTCAAACACCCCCCCCCCCCTTCCCCAAGTCAGTTCGACGGGAATAATCTAAATTCCATTAGATTACAACATTCTAGTAAAATGCCTATAAAATAATAAATAAATGGGATCAAACAACACATAAAAATGTAATTCCTCATGCTACTTTTCGAATACAACCGAGGATTCCTTTCAGGAGGCGATATGGTAAGTTCCCTTTGTTTCAATTTCCTTTAAATTCTAATTTTAAAACCGTTTATTTATATATTTTACCAATTCTGGCAGGGAGATTCACATGCATCCCACAATAATGCATGAACAACAAAAACCCGGAGCCGGAGAAAGAGGGTTTTAAAGGGGGGGGGGGTAAAGCAAACCGTCTTGAAGGGTACCCATATCTCTGAAACAGCTTTAGTTGGAAACACGAAATTTGACATGTGTTCTTTGTCAAAATAAAAAAAAAATGAATTGGACGATTTTTTTATATTCGAGTCAAAAGGGTGTAAACAGGAAAGAGGTGGGGGCAACTTTCTTACAACCACGTTTTAAGGCACTGGGACACACCAGATTCCTGTAATCGACTTAACCGTGCAAATTTCCGAAATAAATAGATTTCAATATTGGCCTATGGCCTCACTAACCACCATAAGATTTATAATACTATAGTGTTGCCTATAATTATTATACCTATTGATATAAATTATTATTTGTTTCAAATTTTGCATACCACACTTCTTAAATTTTGCATTTCATTATAGTTTCAAAGTTATGAAATCATTAAGTTAAAATTACTGCATTGAATGGTAAATTACTTAATTTTCAGTAATAATATATTAGTAAATTAAAATGCAAGTAAAACAATGATAAATAAAATTCGATTTAATATATAATATAAAACTTTGCAACTAAAACAACCTTTTTCCATAATATTTTCCTATTGGATTTGCTTTGCATAAACCTCTTCTTTTTAAATGACACTATTTCAACACGAAATTGGAGGATTACCTTTCGTTGAGGCCCACTAAATTTTCCTCTGTGCCCAATTAGTAGCTTTCCATGAAACAAAACCAGATTAGCTTTAGATTAGCAATTTAGACAAAAGTAGAATCTCAGGACACCCAAGACTAATCTAATTCCACGTCTTCCATTCCATGACTACTGCATTTTATCAAGGGAGGGGTGATAAGCGCGGAAAGTTATTCCTCTCCATTCTCGGTTACGTGTATTTCATACACAACAAAATGACGTGATTTAATATAGAAAATTACCCCAATTTTTTCGGCTGGTAAGAAACCCCCTACATAGTCACAGCAGCCTCATTAGCCCATGGTTAGGAACACAGTAGACTGTAGCTAATGCAACATCATGGGATGCTCGCGTACGCCAAGATAAAGACGGGAGGGTGGATTTTCGAAAACGCTGATTAACTTTAAATTTCCGTCATTATTTTCACATCATGGCTGCTGGCCATTACAGCGATAACCTGTTTACGACCCAAACAAACTGCAAATTCAAGGAGAAATCCAAAGTTTCTTTTCTTTTTCATATTTTTTTACTTAGTTATAATTTTTTTTTTACAAATTATCAGTAAAAATTAAAAAAAATGTAATTGGAATTTAATTAATCAGGAATATATTTTATTTACGATTTCTGAAATTGTTAATTTTGCATAATTTTTAAAAATTAAATTAAATGATTCCTTGTTTGTTTTAATGGAGTAGATAAATATTATTACGTAAATAACATATTTAATTAACATTTATTATCTGTATTAAATTTACTAAATTAATAAGTCGGTAATTAAAAGTCGACTTATTAATCAAATTAATCTGCAACTAATCAATGATTTAATTTAGTAATTATAAGTTAATTTAATTTAGAAATTTTGTAAAGTATTAAAATCATTAGGGTTTCTTTTTAAATTATTGAATAACGAGATTAATAAAATTTTACAGTAAAAATTTTACAGTACTATTTCTTTTCAAACCTATTAAAGTATCGTATTTTTAGAAAGAAAAAAAAGCAAACATGAAGGTTTCTAATTTCAGGAAATTGGAAAGAAGTTCGTAGTTCTTTTGCAAAATGGCGAGACGTTTGGACGACATATTCTGATTGAATGACGTGAGAGAACTTTTTTCTTTTTTCTTTATTCTGGTTTACTAAAAAAAAATTATGGAAATAAGATCTGATGAAATTAATATTTAATGGAATCGAGGCAAATAAATTATATTTTTACTTCTGAATCCCGTTTATTATTATTAACGGTAATTATTAATTTTTTACGGAATTTTTTTATATGTTCAAAATATAATTAAAGTTATTTAGTAGCAATTCAAAATTCGGTTTCTTCCGAAATGAAAAAACTAAACAAATAATGTAAAAGAAATATTGAAATATATCATCAATTTTTTTTAATCAAAATACATTGTTAAAATATAGAAATTTACCTGTGCGCAGAATAATGAAAAAATTGCTGAGAACCAACAATCAGACTAGTTAAAAAACATTATATATAATTAAAAAGTTAACAACCGGTTTCGCCTCCAATACGAGGCTTTGACGAGCTTGTTTGACAAGTACATTGTTAAAGCTTCCAAATTTTGAAAATACGATAATTCCTAAAAGGATATTGTTAAAAATAAAATTAAAACAGTTCTAGATAAAGAAGAATTTTAAAGATCGCAAATGAAAATTTGTACATTCTATTGTCAAGATCCCACAGGGATGGTTATCACAACAAAAAAATCCACGATTTACGAACGGATTCACTTTGATAGCTTCGTCGAAATGTGCAAAAAACAAACTATATTTGCATATATAAAACTCACGTAAATCACGAAATGAACAATTAAATCTCTATATATTATTTCTCAAGGTGTTTTTTTGTTGGTTCGCCATATCTCCTTTAATACTTCATCAAAATCAATGATTGAGACATCATTTTGAAGATTATGTTCACCCATAATGACGAAAAATAAACAAATTGTTTAAAATTAATGTTTTCTTAAAAAAAATTATTTTAAAAACCTTTTAATAAAATATAGAAGCCGCCATCTATTGACAATCTGTTTAACTAACATGCACGACAGCTGTTGGATTTGTTTATTATTTCTCAAAGGTGTTTTTTTGTCGGTACGCGAAACGATAACGTTTCTATCTGACAAAGCCAATATCTGCTTTTTAAATGTTTTACAATTAAACCTATTATATACAGTGGAACCCCGCCATTCGTCCGCCTCGCTATTCGTACAACTCGGTATTCGTCCAACTTTTTCAAGTAAAATTGAACTCGCCATTCGTACGCTTGCTCGCGATTCGGACAGCGTGACCTCGGTACTGGCCGCGCCACGCGCTCGCTTCAGTTCAGTATTGGGCTAGCTTCCGTACGCTAAGCATCGTCCACGCAAGCTTCACGAAACTTTGTGATATTTTATTGTTATTTTTTGTTATTTTTATTGAAAATAGTACAGCCATGGGGCCAAAAAAAGAATACTGATTCAACTAAGCCTAAAAGGAAAGCAGTGAGAACGACAATTGAATTGAAAAAAGAACTCGTTGCGAAGTTTGAATGTGGAACTCGTGTCTCTGACCTGGCAACTCAGTATGGCATGGCGAAATCAACCCTATCGTGTATACTGAAAAAGAAAGACATAATAAGAGAGGCCTATATATTTACTGTTTTCATAGTTTTTATGTATTTTACGCTTAAAGTATTATTACAAAGGTTTAAATAAGCAATCATCTCTGGATTCTGGAACGGATTAATGCAATTTACATTATATCTTAGGTGAAAAAATGATTCGCCATTCGTACAAATCGCCATTCGAACTGCCTCCTGGAACGGATTGTATACGAATAGCGGGGTTCCACTGCATAATGATAACGACTTTTACAGTAAGACTGATATTTATCACTACTCTTCAAAATAAAATACCTTTCAAAAATAAATAGTTGCATTTACTTATTTCCACATTATTATATTACCATTGGGTTACTGATGAAGATACCATGCGAATTATTCGCACGGGTCAACTAGTATTACTTTTATTTTGAATAAATAGATACAATACATATATATGTAGATATAAAATAGATTGAGTAAATATTTTCGAGAAAGCCCACTATCGACTGTTGTTTTTGTAGTAACCATCAGTTACGACTGTTGCTAAGAGAACAAAGCGCAGATTCCCAGCCGGGAAATTTCCCCACCAAAGCCATTCAGTTCTAGTTTTGATAGATACGTTCTGTAAAAGTTGAGAGGGAACGAACACTGACGCTACTTCAGCGGTCTGTAAATATATGTGTAGGGGAAAGTTGTACAAAATGAGGACGGCGGGTCAAACGGGGACATTTAAGTTCTCCTTGATTAGTGCTGCTATCGGCGAGAAACCATAGTGCTACTGTTACTGGATGCCATAGCAATAGTTTGAGTTGAGTAGTGAAGGTTGGATAAAGCTTGCTTGAGTTTTAGTGTGATTTTTAGTTTTAAAGTGAAAAGTTTTCAATTTTTGCAAACTGTTTTGTTAGTTTCGCATATAACTGATTATAAGTATTGGGCGAGTTCATATTTCGTTTCCTTATCTATTAGTCAGTGTTTTGGCATGTCCTTTAATCTCCTGAGTCGTTTATGTGACGAGAAAAGCGATTTTTTGTAATGTAGTTCACGGTCGGGTCAAACGGGGACACTGATGGTGGTTCAAAATGGGGACGAAAATCGAATGTTGGAACGCTGAGGAAGATGATCAAACATTCATTTGTAATTACTGTGCTTAGGCCAGTTTAATGATCAATTACAATATTCCTAATGTTATTTAATGTCATTAAAGTATAAACAAACAAAGTTTCACATTAACACAATATTTTACATTGCTTCTTATGGGAACCCCATTTTGTCCGACCGGTTGTCCAAAATGGGGTATTACGCAATAAAACACTTAGAATTAAAATACACATGTAAAAAAGGAATTTGTTTACTTTTCTGCCCCATTTAATTATAGCTAAAGGACCTAAGTAAATGACTAATGGTTTACAATACTGTTTTATTTGCTATTTTTCGTTAAATCAAAGTTAAAGAAGATGTGTCCCCATTTTGGACAACTTTGCCCTACATATTATGCTTATATATGGTTTGTACTTATTCTAGCTTCGTTCAATTTCTCTATACCAAAAATATTCGAGATTGTAAAGATTCCATTTTCTTGAAAATATTCGGTTTTTTGATATTTTGAAATTTTGATCGAAAGTACGACTGCTCGTAAGTAGGCTTATTGTAAGTCGAAGACCACCTGCACTTAAATAAAATTCCTACTTTTTATCAAGGTTTGCAAGTTTTTTTCCAGGAAGAAGATCAAGGAATTCGCAATCAAAACAATATGGTACCAATTCGCCTACAATAAAATGGATTTTACATCATATTGTTTTTTTTTAATTTTATAAACACCGTAATATTTCACAGTTTATAGGTATTGATGTGGTTTGAAACCCGTGAACTGTTGTAGGAAACTAGAACTTTTTGGAATAAATGCCGATTTACTAAATCAAGTATTCTATAAATATGTACAAAATATATTGAATTTATTTTCAGCTGTGCCTAGGACAGGAAGTTTTAGTAATTACAGATAGAGGAAGAAGGCTTATGTGACAGTATCTAAGAAATTCATCTACAATAGAAAGGAAAACAGTCTTTACCTGGAAGTTCTAGTTATAAAGCAAATATCGTACTCAAAGCTACGATACTTCCTGAAGTCCAGATACTTATTTCTTTGCTATATATAACATAATACAGAACATTACCTTGAAAAACAATTTCTGCAGGTAGCAGAGTAACAAGACACGACGTCCCAAAGGTGTTAATTATAGAGAAAATAAATCATAATATCTTAATTTATTAATAATCAATTATTATTATTAATTATGAAAATCTAGTTAAAATAGATCTATTTTCAACGGTTTCTTTGTGGCAGAACAACTTGAGTTAAATATTGAAAACAATATCGAAAATACGTTATATAAACAAAGCAATCACAATCTAGTCCTGAATATTTTATAATGTTTGCAATTTATTTGACATTGAATACTCGGAATTGGATATGATTTTCCGATACTAAAATGAAGCCAATTCAAGTTTGCCGATAATCAATTGGCTTCAGTCAATTGCTAAAAGGAAATTTTGAAAATCAAATGAGTAATTTATTCATGAAGCAATTTCAGTTTTAATCTGATATTGAATAGATAAGGGAAGTACAAATACTTCGTAATAAAACGAACTCACGAGAGACGATGATACAATTTAAAATATCATTGCATCTAAAACTAAGGGGAAAAATATATTTTCAGTAATATTTTATTTATCCCATTTATAACAATCAGATTATAGATTTCTGTTATTGTAACTTATTTCAAACTCCGATGGGTTTCGATATCTTTCAACATTTCTTCTCTCCACGAATTTCAATGATGAGAAGCATCAGTCCTACATTGAAAACTATAAAGATCATTTTCTAAAGTTACAATAACAAGTTAATATTACTTGTAAACAGTTGAATAGTACAGTATGCGCCAAAACATACAGTACTGAAATGAAAAGATGAACAAACTTACATTACGCCTCGCTGTAGACAGCGTTCATATCGTTCACGCAGATTCTCAAACATATCCTGAACAAAGGTTGCTGCAGACTCCTGCAAAAGGAGATGATTTGCTCATGTAATGCAGGCACAGTTCTTGGTGGATCTTCACAGTTGAGCATACTCTCCTTTAACATTCCCCACAAGTAGGCATCAGGTGGTGCAAGATCAGGGGAATGGGACGGGAATGGGAAGTCAGTACCACGTGAATTCGTCCTGGAAAGTTTTCCTGGAGCATGGCTAGAGATGCTCGAGCGGTATGGCTGGTCGCCCCGTCCTATTGATACCCCGTCCTATTGATATTGATACCCCGTCCTATTGATCTGAATGTTCCTTGCACGACAGAACCTTCTCAAATCCTGAAGAAATGGCTCGATCACTAAACCCCTGTAGCGTTCTACAGTACATTACCAGAACGGCGAAATTTCGTAATAATAGCCAGCATAACTGTGTTACTTGGTGCCGTCTCATTAAAATCCTCTTGAAATTGTTCTGCCACCTTTTTCAAACTCGGTCCACCTTCACGACCGCTTCCGTATGAGCGAAAATAATGCTCAACTATGAATACTTTTTCCTCCGTCGAGAGACCCCTTTCCAATAACAACTGCACAACACAACTTCCTTTTCACTAGTGCGAAGACGTGCAGCCGGAGTTCTAGCCCGTTGACAATCGCAACCACGTGTTTGAGATGCGCGAGTTTCAGTACTATATATTTTGGCGCATACCGTATAAGGCCGTTTTAGTCGTGCCAATTGAATAGGCTGTATTGATGGCAAGGTCAGGATAGATTGCCACTGAATAAAAAGCTTTAAAACAATTGTGTCTCACACTTTCCATATCGCCTTCTATCAGACGGAAAATTTACACTTGTCCTAGCTATGTTTTATTTACGAAAATAAACATTGATTTGTATAAAAATCATTTATTAAATGCATCGAATAGGGGAAAGAATGTTTTTAATTAATTTCATTTAATTAATTAAAGTATTTCATTCTTTCATCTTTTTGCATTTCTTTGTTTTCAGTTTCTATATTTCTCGTTATCTCTCGACCAACGACGATATGTCTTCGAGATTTCAACTGTTCTCCGCTTCAAATTTTCAGTTCTGATTTTTGTAAATAATGTAGCTTTTTCTGGAAACATCCACAAAAACATTAGGAAAAGATGACTTCTGTTCGTGAAAATAAATTTTGTAGTGAGTAATTTTGAATAAACAGATTCAAATCGATTGGACTTCAAGTTCTTCAATTCGCCACCAGGAGCGCTGGTATCAGATGACTCCTACGACATGGCATGCTATCTTCTTGAAAATATGACCTGTTCTACATTAAAACAGCACAGGAAATGTCCTTTCCATCACGTCAAGACCCGCCGATGGCGTACAGATTGCCTGCTAAAGTGGTACGTCTTAAACGGTGTTTAAGATCTGTGCAATATAAAAGTAGAATATACTGTTTGCAAAGATAAAAATATTTATATTGATAAATTTTGATAAAAACTGCAATTCGAAAAGGACTAGATGTCCATCCCTTCCCTACCCAAAAATAAAATAAATGGAACAAGATGCTTCTCAGCCATTACCATTGCCTTTGGCTTCCAAACTTACAAGTTCTCTGAAAGAGCGGTGATATTACTTAAAGCTAGGGCAAAGTGCATCAACATTCTAGAGAAGCTATTGGTGTCAATGCTTTTCCGATTGCTGGCAATTAAATTATATGGGTAGCATTGCTGTAATCATGCGCTTTATGCATTTTATTTCCTTTGGCATCTAGAATGTTAATACTGAATGTTCGATTATTTCTCGTAATTCGTGTTTTAATGTAGCAAAGTTTAAGGTTCTCATCAATTCGATAAACGAAATAACATTCATGGATCAATTATATAAGAAGTGTGTATTAACGCTGGAAATGTAAGTTAGGATTCAGCAATTGTATTATAAATGATTTCAAACATCTCTTCAGAGTTCCCAAAATTACTGGATTTCATATTAGTTTCTTAGATAGTCAACAAAAGAGAAACTATTGAATTATACTGTTCAAGAAGGAGAAGAAGAAGTAACACGAAATTTTTCTGTCTTCTTTCGAAGACTTTTGGAATTTTCGGTATCATTCTACGTCAAAATGTTTATTCAAATGTTTGACTTACAGTCATGAAAAATGTATGCCCTTACTCTAATTCATGAATAGGTTCAACCAAACAGAATAGATCCTAATATCACACAATTACACTAAAAGAAACGTTACTTACACTTACTATTACAATTGTAATTATAATAAATAATACCAATATTATTTCATTCAATGTTTTTTCACTTATTTCTTAACAGAACTTTTTTTTCCGATGATCGGGCTCTTGGCATTATCTCAACTTAACTAAGATTAAAAAGTTGAAATCAAATATATCTTCAGCTGTAGTAGGTCATATTTGACGTAAAATGAAATATTTGCAATGTACCTGGACTCAATCCGATACAGGAGTGTATATTGAACGTATAGTCGCACAGAATCAATATGAATTTACTACCTTTAAACTACCAAGATAAATGTTATAAGACAGTAATAAAGTAAAATGCTTATGCAGATAAGACAATATTAATTCGAGATATTTCAATCTCTCTAAATAAAAAGAAACGTCTGATTCATCAACGCCCAACCCAAACCCTTGGACCTAGAAAGCTGAAACTTTACACAGAGGTTCCCTTTAGGATTCCAAAAACAAGGAATAAGGCCGGATTTTTCGAAATTCCCACGGGATAGGGAATAAAGAGGATTTATATTTTCGCTATAAAATGACCATGAAATGTGTGGCGGCCAACCCTCAATACATCTGAGTTATCAGGAGAAGGCCACATCGGGCTGCGAACTCGTATATTTTCCGATCTCGATATTAATTTGCTAAATAAATAAAGTTTTTTTTTTTTATGCTATGTATGCAAGGGTTCCGGAGCGAAGCGACGGTACCCGGCTAGTCATCCTAAAAAGCACAAGCTTTGCCAAACTGTTCTGTAAACTGTCTAAATAAATAAAAATTCTAGGGTTTATTTAATAACCATAAACTTTAATATCTTTTTATCAATTTGAAAAAAACATAAATTTAGATTTTTATGTTTTCTTCAAACTACCTTCTGAAGTTAATATATTTTTTGATATGTTGCTATCGTAATTTATTTTTCTCGGAGTCACATTTTTTTAAAAATATTTTAAACGCGTATCTATGCAAATATGCTCTGATCCCATGTTGATCACATCGACATGCGAGAAATTAGTCTTGCACTATTCATAATAATGTACAGTCAGTTTTTTTGTTTTAATAAAGTAAAATACGTGTAGGTTGAAAGTTATCAATTAATTTAAGATCGCAATTAGACCTGGCACTATTTGCATAAATTTCCCAATAAATTTAATATTTATTGTTTATATTCTAGAATATGTGGAATTATCTTTAAGTATGTTATATCTTTATGTTATGTCGATGATTCAACAGATCGTAATAAGGCCTCGTAATAATTCAATGCTCAGTGTTAATACCATTATCTAACAGTATTTACAAATATATATATTTACTTTTTCAATTTATCTTTCGATAATCATGAATAAAGTCAGCAGAGCTATGTTTAGTGATCTGAAGCAAAGGTCAAAGGGATAAGCATAGGTCAAGAATCGATCAGCGCTTTCAGAAATTTGTATACTTAGGAATAATGATGAGTTTGTATCAAACAAGACCTTATTCTAGGAACTATTTTGCAGTCATCCGTAAATTGTAAAAACTAATCGATTCCTTTTTCTTATTTAAATTAACCTAAAATGTCAAAAGTAGTTGAATAAAAGCAAAATACAATCACTATTCTTAGAAATTAAACGAATGTTTTTTTAAAGCATTTCAATGTTTCTTGTTTCATTGTATTTTAGTAGTAGAAACGTGTTTATTAATATTACTTTAGAAATTCTCCGAAAAATTATAAATAAATATATAACAGACTAAAAAAAAATGCCCGTACTTCGCTAGGGTTACAAAAAAGAGTTGCCTGATGTGGATGACGAAGAAATTGTAATTGTGTGATCACTTTGAAACTTTTCCAGTTGGTAAGAAAGTCAAGTGGTAGATACAAATGAATTTTATATTCCTATTTTGTACCGTGATAAGCCCTAAATATGAAATTATTATCGAGATCGGAGAATATATACTTCCCATCCCTTTCTGTCCTTCTCCACACCTCCATCACTACAAATCTTCCCCAGTTGGTAAAAAAACCACATGATAATTACAAAGTAATATTATATTCTGATTTTGGAACATGAAAACCACGGACGTACTCTTCAATAAAGTTTATCATCCCCTACCCATCCATTTACATCCTTTATGAGGATGCGAATATCGAAAATTTATCGATAAGTATGTTTTAGATTTTGATAAAGAATATTCATGTGAAATTTCGTGTTTCCAACTAAGGCGGTTTCAGCGATATGCGGACCCTTCAAGAAATTTTGCCCTTCTGTTTATACCCCTTAGTCCGTATCCGGCTTTTCGTTTTATTAAAGTAAGAAGATTTATTTAAACAAAAACGTTAAGTAGAATATTATTTATTTCAAAATAATAAATTTAAAATTCATAAATAACGATAGGAAGAAAACAGGAAAAAAACCCAAAAAAGTTCGGTCCAGATCGGTTAAAGAGCCTAAGAGTCTATAGCGAACAAACAAACATACTTCCTCCTTTATATATACAGAAATATATATAGTAATATCAACAATTTATAACAGAGGATTTTTTTTATTGTTTTTGTGAGTTTTCTATTGTTTATTATTGATATCCTGACATGTTGAAAACTTAAATGTGTTATATTTTTTGTTACATTATATTTTTATTCTCTCAAAATATGAAATAAGATTTGAAATCACCCCAGTAAGGCTGATGTTTAAATACAGCCGAAATGTTGTATTTATGTTTATTTTTACATGTATATGTAGAAGAATGTTAATTAAGAAGATATTTTGAAAGGTGAATTATTTATTTAAACTGAAATTTTATGGAAATTTGACTTTAAAAGCTTGAAGTGAAATTAATTTTTATAGATAAATTTCTAAAAAAACATAATCTTTCATCATTGAATAACATTAATTGACAAACATAGCATCAGAAAAATGTTTCTTTGGGTGAGTCTGTTTGTTTTGGGAAAGTGATTTTAATTTTCGGAAGTAGAGTTTAAAGTGTGTCTGGTTGAATCTTTTCAATAACGACATAACACACGAATTACTATTTAGAAAAAGGAAAAAAAAAGAGCACTTATTTTATTGTAATCTTAAATTAATGTGTGTATTTTCTAAAAAGTAATTTGTGTGTTATGTAATTATCCACAATGATTTTAATTTTTTTCTAATATTTATAATATTTTTTCACGTTTCCTGTTCATTTGATGGCAAAATTTATTACCTATTTCTGTTATATAAAATATTATTACCTATTTAATACCTATTTCTACTGCGAAAAATAGGTAATAAAAACTTAAGATAAAAAAGAAAGTTCTACAGTTAATACATTTAGTATTTTGGCAACTACGGTACTTTTCATCGTAAAATTTTACAGTAACCAGATAATTTTGGCAATGATTACGATGATTAAAATTGATATCTGTATTTAAGCATACAAATTTCGGCGCTTGCAAAATTCTTTTTAATTCTAATTTGTTTTATTCTTTGTAAATCTACATCACTCTACTCATTCATGAAAGTAACGATTATTAACATTTTATTTTTGGCTTTGTTTTGAAAACTTGCACACGTAGAGATCCAGAGTTCTTTATCTATTAATATTTTAAACAAGCACATCCACTTCGTCAATATACTTTTTTTTTGTAAACAGAACTTCATGATCGATTTGTTTCAAGTGATCCACCACACATCGAAGCTGTAACAGAAACGTTAAGTGTTTACATTTCAACAATCTATGCATACATAGAACAAAGCATCTCACGGTGTTTTCCTTTGAAAGAGGTTTAAAGTTTATACAGCGAAATAAAAATAGAACAATAATATTAGTTTTAGCTAAGTTTGTAAATAAAACTTTATTTACAAACTTAACTTGTACTGTGAAACTAATTATTCATTATTAACAACTTTAGAACAATTTAAAACCAACAGAAACAGTAGGTTTTAAATTGTTATAATGTTGTTATCTCAACAGAAATAGTAGATATAGCAAACATAAGAACAGTAGAGTCATTAAAAAATAATCTAGGCTGGCAAAGTATAAGAATAAAAATAAAGAAAAATTGTTTGAAAGTCCCATACATAAATGTAGTCAGCATAAAACAGGAGGAACAAAAGAGATTAAAGTTAAAAGAATCAAATGATGTCTTAAGCTTATTATCATCAATCAAACACAGAACAGCATCGACAATGAAAAATATGCATATACAATTTTATAACTTGAAAGCCAAATACTCTTCGTCAATTATAAAAGTAGTATAGTTATAAAAGTCGTATTTTGTAAAACATAGTCGGAATTCTGTAACCACAAAGCAAAGAAATAACAACTAGGAATCACCATAATATATAAAAAAAAGCCCATAGTAATGGTGCGACAGGTCTTGAGTAATCATAGGTAGCTTCTGGCAACTGAAGCAGATTGAAAATTGCTTTCATCAGAGAAAAGCTGCGCAAGCAAAGGCTATTGTTGGATGTCTGCCGCTGTGCAAAGCAAACCAGATGAAGCCAGGTCCGACTGCTGCTGCTGCCCTGAAAAAAGGTGTTTCCGTTTCGATTGAAGCCAAAAGATAATCAACACTAACAAACGTTTCAAAATTCAGAAAAAAAGGAACGTGAACAATTATTGGGCTAATGGACAATGAAGAATAAACACTATGCAAGACTAAGAAAAACAAGGGAAATTATAGATCTACAGACCAGAGTTTGATAATAAATGAGATTTCCGTAGAAAACTCGTTATTAAGTACATTTATAATTAAAGGCATATACATCTTAAAGGGAAATGGAGGTTTTAAAATATACAGTTACGATGTTTCAACTTCTGCAGGGAGTTGGAATCAAACTTAGTATTTCCTGAGCATTTACTAATATATTCGATATAAACATCAAATGTAATGTTTACATGATAGATAAACATTTTTTGTTCAGTCAATAATAAATTCCAAAAATGCATTTAGCTCTTGGTATTCCGTTTTATCTTTATTTTGATTGTGTTTATCTTAACTCTCAGTGAAGTCAGTCCTTAACTGTAATGTAAATAGCCCTAGGTAATGATAGTTATGGAGTTGAGTTTCATTACAATATGATGTCCAATTTGAGTTATAATTTCTACCTAAACAAACGTCTACTTAAACGTACCAACATTCAGAACAAATTTCAACATTGAAGGAAAAAAAAAGAATAAATATCAAATTAAAAATATGTTTCTTTAGATTGAAAACGTGAATATAAATTATAGTTGACGAAATTTTAATCATTACTTAATAGAAATACAACTATTTCAGATTTAACAGAATATTATCTGTTTATTATTGCGTGAATGCTAATATACGATTACTGCCAGACAGGCATATTAAAATCTAATGTGTTTTGTAACTAATGGGTAGTACAATAGTAAATAGATAGTTAGTAGATAGCTGATCAGATACTTGTAAAATAAATCTCTTAATAGATAACATATAGATATGATATGGTTTTGCTATTAAATACAACAAATAGGCTTGTTTTGTTGTTGTTTGTTTGTTTATGTTTTTGTTTTTCTTCGTGTGGAGGGGCGGGGAAACAAACCTATCTGCTAACAATGGCGATTTTTTTTTTTTTTTTAAATATTTAAAATTAAAAAAAAAAAAAAATTACCATTAACTTAGTTTAGGATTATCTATTATACTATCAAACTCATAAATTCGTTCAACTAATTTTCAAAAATCGGTTTCAAATCGAATTTACACATTAGCTAATCATTCACAGCATTTCAGTTATTTAATCAGCACCGATGGCTACGTCAATGAATATTTTATTATGGAGGTAATTGAAATTTTGTTAGGATAAATAACAACGGACCAAGATTTGATCACTGAGGAAAAGCAGACTTCCTTTTTTTTTTTATTTAACCATTGAAGCAATTCCAAATTTAATTTTTTAAATAAATCCTTATTAATTTTAATACTTTTATTTGTACAGTTTTAAGTATTTCCTAATTATATCTTACGGCTTTTCTGTTCGTAATGAATCTTATAAAATAACAGAAGCAATTACTTTTAGGTGTCAATAATTATTATTAACGTAATCTTTACATTTAATTACATTTACATTTAATTACAGTTAATTTCATTAACTAACTATTAAAATAATTGTATTAAAATTCGTCTTATTGGTATTTCTTTTATAACGTATTTTGGTTAGCTAATTTTAAATGATAATAAATGAATTCAATTAAAATTTTCATAAATCAGATAAATTGTGTTATAATTATCAGTTGTTATTGAAATAAATGTCAGTTTCAATTTATAATAAATTAATTATATTTCCCACGTAATACGGGTTGATATTAATAATTCGATTTAAAATGCTAACCTTTTTCTTTGGTTTGTACATGATATTATAGACGTTAGAACAAATCAATAATATTTTGTTAGCTTATATTTAATATGCTGTTAAAAAAGGAAATTGAATAATGATTTACGTAGTCATTTCTATAGTAAGGAAAAGACCTGTATAAAGTACGAATCAATTTAAAAGGATTTATTTTAATAACAATCATAAATTATACGGGTTATGTCTCACTATTTCTTTGCGAAGAAGCTGTTATAGATAGGCTAAAAAGATAAACGAATGATTAATGGAATCTGCAAGTTAAATGGTGGCTCAAATAAACGATTGATGTATAAATCGATACGCAAATAAATTAGGGGAATGAATCACTGACTTTATCGCTTCAACAAGTGCAGCCTATGAGGCGGTCAAAGAAAGAACTTCCATAGAAGAGGTTTAGAATAGCATGAAATCAATCAATTCATTGCTGATGAGCTTTTTTTCCTGTAGATCTACTTGGAATAGACCTTCAAAATACTTCCCCGTAATTACTTTTAATGTATTCTTAGTAGGGAAATAAACTATTAACTTAATTTCTTGCCGGAATGAGACACAATATAGGACCAGATTCAAAGGAAATTAATTCTGAATGCCTTTCCAATACATTCTTTCCCACAGGGGGAAGCATTGTCAATGTAGATTTTTCCGCCATTGTTATGTGACTGTAGTTTGTATAAACAACTCATCAATCAATTTACAAACTGTTCAATAAATGGAAAAGAAATCGTCATGATTGATGCCTTATTTTTTTTCCTAGATTGTCACCAATAAAATTTTAAAAATTTGACATTATTTATCTGCAACTTTTTCCAAGCCGAAAAGATAGCAAACCAAGATAGTTGATACTAACTCGTCGCAACGACATTAAAATGTGACGTAGGACAATTAGAAGAACAAAAGATAATAAGTAGATATTGAAATTCTAATTTTTAGATATCTGAAACTTTAAATAAATTAAGAACAGTATATGATGAAGCAATACATGCTGTAATAAAAGAAAGTTTAAGGGTAAATATCAAAATGAATGCTGTAATTAGAAATTTTGGTTGATTCGGAAAATGTGAAAGAACTGAAAATAAAACTTGATTTAAAACGCTGTCGATTTAAAACTGTTGATTTCATTGAAGATTACAAAAAAATGCATACTCGCTTTCAATATATCCTACATACAATGACAATTATATAAATTATTCAAAACTAATATTTGGAAATCACGAAACACCTTCTGATTGTGTATTCCAGAACAGAAAAATGATTTCTGATCCCATTATAAAATGTAACTGATAAAATTCAAACATGATTGAACTACGATTTCATTTTTCTTATTGAAAAGTTCTGAATGTTCACAGACTAGACTTTATAAAAATTCTTTATTATCGCTGGATATTCAAGGGTATTCTAGTTTCGGTGCAATTGACTATAAAACTGCAAGAATTACTGTGAAGTAACCATAGAGAAGGAGTAACATTGTATAGGTAAAGGTCATTTAATGGATACTAATCTAAAAATATTGGGTTAGGTAAAACAATTTGAAAGTTTCTTAATAATGAGTACAAAAGCATAGAACTTAAATAAATATAAGGGTTTTGATATAAGTAACCAGAGTATTTTTCTAGCTAATGGTTTGACAAAAGATTATTTGCTTACATCCAAATCTGTTGTATTCAAAGAATTAGTTTATTAATTATGGTTAATGACTTTATGATCATTTTTTTTAGTTTGTTAAATGGTTTTCACCAATATGGTTTAGTATTATTAAATTACAAAGATGTTATTCCACTGTTGAGATGTGAGTTTATTTGTTTTAATCGATACTATGTTATATCATGTTTCTCTTTTGTTGTCTTATGGCCGAGTGCACCAAACCTCAATTAACTTTGATGCTGCATTGTGGACGTAGCTAAAATTAGTGGGGGGTGCTGCTCCAGAAAAATTTTGGCCTTTGTTTTAAAATTGTATGAAAGGAAACAAACATGTGTAAACTTGATAAATTTCTTTTTATACATGTTTGTTTCCTTTCACACAATTTTAAAACAAAGGCTAAAATTTTTCTGGAGCAGCAACCCCCACTAATTTTAACTACGGCCACACTGCAGCCATCAAAAATTAATTGAGGTTGGTGCACTCGGCCATTAGTCTTTATTTATAAATGACGTTGAAAAAGGAATTAGGAAATTTTCGGAATATTTATTATATGTATTATTTATTATTTGAATAAATAACTTGAAGAAGTTTGTGTTTTGGATTCAAATACATAGAGAACAAGGCTAGGCGCACAAACAAGAAGCTCAAACAAAAATCATTTCGTTGTAATGCAAATCAGTATTGCAACTGAAGTACTTTGAACTTTGAAAAAAGTATGATTTGAATGAATCAAAATAATATGAATACATAAACTAAAGTTATTTTGCCTATTAGTTATTTTTCATTTATTTCAGTGAAGTGAAAAACAGCAAAACCTATACCAGCAATGCAATCAGATATCAGTTTCGTGTTAAATTTTATTCAATTTTCAGTCCGAATACCCACCTTCGTTTCTCGCTGAACAAATGTCCCAACATCAAAATCAAGATGAACTAAAGTAATCGATAGTAATCAAATCAAAGCAGAATTATTTACCACCATGTCATTTAATTTCGTGACATGGCAAATTTAATAGAGAACCGTGATAGCTTTGATGGAATTAAATGCAAATTTCCGTATATGAAAATAACATACAGTAAAATACATTATTAAAATGCTACATTGGCTTTCGTTGTTAGATTTCTATAAATAAAATATATGTATTGATGAATATTTATATTTGCTCGTTTCCATTCCTGACATCCTTTTCAAAGGAACTACAAAGAATTAAAGACGGCAAATTTCTCTGCATGGTAGATACTGATGGCTTTTTTCGACACATTTTTAAGATTAAATTTTTTTTTGTCTGAAATGTATTTTTAGAGGAAAGAGTAAATTCCCCACTGAAACTTGTACTTTATAATAGGACTATCATAAAAGCAAAAATTAGCGTTTAAAGTAATGTTGATTCATATTAACTTCAAATTTTCATTTTTGCGAAGAAATTCATTGACGATATCCTTACATTTCATTAAGTATCTTAAATAATTAATACGAAACTATAGAAAGTTCGTTTCACCACGTTTTGGGCAGCTACTAGTCAGATGTTTCTTGTATATTGCTACTCAAAATCTAAAGCAATCATAGGTTCTTGAGAATTCACTGTAGTTCTTAATTACTCACCTAATGGATTTTATTGCAAGTTAAACTGCACTTCTCTCGGTCGAAATCCAGAAATCGGAGTTTTATTATCAAAACCTGATATCAGCTGTAACGACCTGATACAACAGTAATAAATGCTACAGTAAATGTCATTTTGCCAGTTCCGCAATATTTTAAATGCTTTGGGTTACGGTATTTAATTTATTATCCTGAAGTTTAAGAACTGAATGGAGTCATGAAAAGAACTGGTGAAATATATTTTGTAGCTTAAATTAAAAAGCTTTTTCAAATAATACGGATTCCATCTGCGGTGGAATGACATTATATTAAACTCTACTTAGTCATCAAATAAGCATAACATTTCCCGGTTTTTAATTAAATGAACTGTCCAAGTACACATCTAAATCTCATTAATTATAGCCCTGTCTGCTTCGGACATCTATGATTCTCAAGGATAACTATTAATCAGACAACATAATGTTAATTTTATAACGCTTCTGACAATCTATACACTACAAATATTGACTTTGCTATCAATCTCCAGAATTATGCAGGTGCACGTATTGCAGAGCGTTAAAAAGATCTGTTAGAATTACATGCAAAAGTTATCAAACATAATGCCTTAATTTTCGATGAACAGTAATGGTTTAAATGCTATACGCTCTGAATAGAATATTACCATGACAGTTGACATTTTCAATTCATAGAAACATTTACGATTAATACACTGTAATTTGATTTCATTTACAAGAAATATGTAAAGTAAATAAAAAATTGACCAAATTCTTGAACTTTTAATGAAAGAACAAGCTCGCTGAAATTATGATATAAGCCGTGCCGGAGTGGCCCTGCGGTCTAATCGGCGGTCTGCCGTTGCGGCCAGTGTGCCGGTACCCGGGTTCGAATCCCGGTCGTGGCATGGATGTTTCTTTCTTCTTCTGTTTCTCCTTCTGTCCGTTCCTGCGGGTGCCACTTGATGCTGCCTCCTATGCCGTACCCTGGGCAACGATTCGTCGGTTAAAGGCATCATATATCGCCCCTTGTTGTTGGCCTAAAGAAAGATGATTATCTACGAGCCCGGACGTTTGATAAAAACAATTATGATGTAATGGAAAGTTCGTAGTTATTGTCCAGGATGTTTAATATTGCATGATAATTAGCATCTGTAAAATTATTTGTTATCTGAAGCGTCAGAAAGAAAAGAAGCGTCAAAAAGAAAGAAAGAAAGTCTTTCCTAAAATTCACAAATAAATATTTTTGTTTCATACTTATCTGTCTAGATATATATAAATAAATCCATCAACAAATCATCCACAAAGGAAGTTTTTCCACAAAGGATGGATTTACTTAATATTTTTGTTTTTTTACATATTTATGGATTGAAGATGTTTTGGAACTTATAATACGATAGCAATAAAAGATATACGAAAGAAGTATGGACTTAAGTTATCTTGTAACATATTCAAAATACTGAGCACAACAGTTGATGTGCAGGTATATTTTCTAGATGTAAAACCGGGATAAATTTCCCACTTAGCTCCAAGCATCTCCATCACTCAGATGATTACAGATCTCAGACTGCCAGTAAAAAGTTAAAAAGAAAAAAAAATCAACATTAAAGATCTAAAAACAGTGCAGCTACAGGAAAAGGTGAACTAAAGATTCAAGAGAATGTTCTGTAACCACATTGTCGTGGAACTAACTGCCCTGCAGGTGACGAATATTAAACTAACCTTGAATAAAGACTTGGTAATTGCTACTTACAAGAGCGACGATTTAGCAATTTGGTAAGTCGTTGCCTCAGGCCATACATTATGGCCATTTCATTGTGGGTGCTTTTGGCCGAGAAGTTGGCCGAGACGTTAATGACAGAAATTCACTTTTACTTTTGAAGTGGATTCTCATTTTCATTGACACACTTCATTGAAACACTTCCTTGATGACTTTAAAAAAAAAATGCAACTCTAGTTCACTCGCTTTAAATACTTTTCGTTTGGTCGTCAGCCATATTTCGACATCTCTTTAAACGAAGGGGAAATTTAACATCAGTCCTTCATGTAGACACAGTTGAGGTTTTGTCTGAGATCTGGTCATTGATGAAACCGGGAAATATCATTAACAGAATAATAATTTTCGACACACCATCACTAATCCGGTTCCGTCGCTAATCCGGCCCTAATGTCGGCTAGGGTAATTTCAAATTTCCCGTATCGCCACTGTTTGGTGTTGCTACTTGGTGCATAAACATTGTTGCATTATTGTCGTGACTGTTGACATGAACACATGTCAATGTACTTAGTTGCAAATTTCAGTTCTTCACTTGGGAAGTGGCAGTGATGAACTTTCTTGTGTAAATCAACAGAATTACCTGTACCTTTTATTTTACCTGTGCTTCATTAAAATTTCACTTGATTTTCATTTTCTTTTTTCTTTTTTAACTAACTTGTAATGATTTACGGGATATTTTAAAGGTAGGATGTGGTGGTTAGCTGTTGGGTTAAGTATATCGTAACCCTACCCTACCGGTCCAATGATGCCGGATTATTGATGGTTTACTGTATTATTAGTTCGCTTGAAAGCTAAGAGATTACCATAAAAATATATTTGAAAGTCGATAAATGAAAGATAAGTCCCGACTGGTTTAGAAAATGAAATACAATTCATAAATTTAATTTCAGACTGAAATTATAGGATAAAAAGTTGAATTTTGAAGAGGAAACAAACAAAATTGTCTTCGCTTTCGAGAAATACTCGCTTTATATTTAATATATGTTTAATAACTAGAGTTAAATCTCTCGAAAAAACAAGTGAATATAATTTTGTGCTAAAGCATAAATTTAAGGGCGACTCATAAAAATAAAAAAAAATAATAATGATAAAAAAAGGAATTACAATAACAAAAGGATAAATAAAAAAATGTTTGGAAAACAAGAAAAACAGAAAACATCCACGCGTACTGAGAAAAAAAAAATAAGAGGAAAACAAATCAGTAGATACGGAGATTCGTTGAGTATATGTGTCCGAGAACTTACCGATCCGGTTACAGCTGACAACTAAAACGAGATGGTTGCATTTCTGACATTTAAGCTAATAGAGGAAATCCAATGAAAATAATGCGAAATATCTCGAACACGGGGGGGGGGGGTCCTATGTGTTTTTGGACTCGGGTCCAATATTTCATCAACACTGATGAAATCCGTTTGTCGATCCGACCTTCTTTTCAGGAGTTGTTAAGAGGGATCACTAAAACAATGCCAAATGTCTCGAATATGGGGGGGGGATGCCCCTGAAAATACCCTAATCCTACAGTTTTTGTGCGTCTGAACACAATGGTAAAATCCATTGTTAGATCCGTCCTTCCGTTCGGGGGATGTTAGGAATGGACAGATACGGACGGTCGGACAGAATAAACGCAGCAGCTCCCAAATGGGTCGCTAAAAATCCATTATTCTCAGAATGAAAAAATTGGTAAATTTGATTAGCTAGATTTCTTAGTAAAAATATTTTTTTTTCTTTATTCCTCTTTTTTTTTATTGAACTTTCGTTTCGATAAGTTTCTATTCGAAGGTAAACGTATGATTTATGCTGTGAGTGAATGGAAAGATCTTTGGGTCTAATTTAAATGCAGAAGCTTTTGTTTTCTCTTTTATTGGATTTAATGGCATCTCACGAAAGAAAGGAAAAAGCCGTGAATTATTAAGAAGAAATAAATGACATTCGGAGCAGAGGAGTAGTACGAGAAGCATCCTTCACGCAAACTCTTAATTTCTCTCCCCCCCCCCCTCGCTTTCACTTGACTGTGCACGCGCGTCGTCACGTGATTGATGACGATAATGAAATAAGGTTACAAAAAGGGGGGTGGGGTGATAGAAGCTTGACGAAAGAGGCAGTTGTAAGCCTAGGGTAGTGAGTTCCGTGGGAGAAATCCCTTAATCTTGACAGTTGCGTTCCCTGCCCTTGTTCGGTGCTGTTCTATTCATCAGGGACTGCTTCTCCTGTCTCCGGATAGGAGGTTGGAAAACTGGACCATCCTTCATCCACGCCAACAATCAGCGAGTATAACCGCAGCAACATGAATGCTATCAAGCACAAGGTGGGCGGCAGGTTGACAAACGCCTACTTTGCTGCACCATTACACACTCATAGCGCAGCATGCTTTAATTTCAAGCGACTTGCGTTTACGGCCATTTTCCTTCTTAAGCTGCCATAACTTTTTTTTTTCCACTGGTAAAGTCCATTGAACTAGAATCTTCAACCAGTTCTTTTATAGCAGCTGTCATATTGATCGCCGTTTGGAGATCGCCGCAAAGACCGACCTTGAATTGTGACGGTTAATAATTCAAAATCGTCTTTAGCATAATAATGATTTAGCGAAGTAGAATAATCTGATTTCTAATTTACCTCTGATTATTCAAATCTTGCCAAATATTGTTTCCAGTTTGGTCGTCCTCTTACATTAAATATAAGCTAATTAGCTATTCAGGTAAATAGTTAAATTAACAATTTAGATTAACTTACTTATTATTATTCTGTGTTTTAAATGTGTTTATCTTAAATATATTATAAGCTAATTAATATATAGAGAGCTTAGAGAGTTAAAGCTCTCTATATATTAATTCTATAAACTATTGTGTTATAATGTTAAACCATAAATATAATTATAAATATAATTATATATATAATTATAAATATAAATATAATTATAAATATAATTATATATATAATTATAAATATAAATATAATTATATATATAATTATAAATATAAATATAATTATAAAATTATATATATAATTTTACAATCTAGCCGTAATCTAAAGATATTAATTCCATTTTACCAAAATTTATGACTTGTGCCCTATTCGCAATTATGTTCTGAACGAATGGAAGCCTCTATTTAATGAAAGACTTCTTTTATTCTAGGGTATTTACAGTAAGCTTTAGAAATAATTGTATTATTGTTTCCATGAACTAATGTCATCGTTTAGCTTAGTATATAAATATTTTTTTTCCTCAAATATTTTTGGTTTAATAAAAAATAATTATTTTTTTTTTACCGTGCGTTTTTGAAGAAACACATTTTTGTACTTCTAACATGTTTGAATATTTAATGTTATATAAATATTTCATTTTTAAATTATGTGATGTGTGTTATGTGGAATTTATTTTCACTTTTTAATTAGTTATCAGTAGAAAATAACCGTATTGTATAAATAATTGCGTGACGGATTTTCCCGACTCCGCGTTGAGGTTTACTCAATATTTCGGGTCGGTTTCTTGAGCCTTCTTCAGGAAATGATGAGAATTACATACATTTTGTCACTTCCACTTTGTCCTGAAGAAGGCTCAAGGAACCGAGCCGAAGTACTGAGTAATCTCAACCCGGAGTCGGAAAAATCCCTCAGTCAAAGATATATCCAGTATCATGTCCCTTCAGAACACAAACTTTTAGAAACTATTTTTTTTTCTTTTTTTTTTCCTCACAAACGTTTTACTTTATCTGATGTTGAAAACTTCAAATTTTGTTTTGAGATATGAATTAAGAATGATCTCTATGTTAATAAATTAGTTAGTAATGATTCTATAAAGATAAAAAAATAAAAGTTTAGAAATTCAAGGAAATAAATTCTAAGCTTAATTCCCTTAGAAATCAAATTCTAGAATATGTATTCATCGAAGATACGATTTCAAATCTGTTTTTTATTACACGAGGTTCACGAAAGCTTGAGCTATTTATATTATCTCTGATATCAGATGAATCTTCATAATTCTTGTGTATAAACCACGGATTACATTATCGTAATCTTTAGAGAACACAAAAATTGTATCTGATTTTACCTATTAACATCTCATTGAACCGTCTTAAAAAGGGCCTATTCTAAATTCTTTTCGTTTTTAACACAACCACAAGAATTGCAAATATTTTATTATTCAAAATGTTCAGATTTTTAATAAAGCTGCGTCAATTTCCATTGTAATTTAAATACTTTGTTATATTCCATTATTCCTCAATTTATTGTTGATTTTATTTTTCTGTATCTTAGTTTCTGAGAGTCAGAACATCTTACTTTTCCTCTCGTATCCCTTTTGAGTTTTAGCTTGCCGAAGAAATCTTAATAAGCTCGAAACAGTTATCCAAGGGTCTCAGCTTGACTCAAAAGGTTTCCCCTTATCATTTTATGATGAATGATTTCCTTTTTTTTTATCCATTAAAGGGTTTTGTTATTTCATTTAATTTTTTTTCTTGCTTTGTAGTCAAATTCCTTTTGTAGCGAGCGATTAGCTGCCCAAGGATTTGAATTCCACAATTTGTTGTTGTTTTTATTTTCCTTTAGTTTCATTTCTTTAGTTTTATTCACTTTAGTTTCTGATGATCACTTGCCGAATTAAAGAACTTTCTTATATACTTTATTTACATTTTAATTATATTTTAATTAGATTAGATCGTATTTATATAGAGTAGACTATATAGGGTAGGGTAGGCTCATAAAACTCTACCATATTTTTCTAAATTAACAGTCGGACAGACAGACTTATAGTTGTTTGGCCTAAAAATATTAAAATTTTTAGAAATTTCACCATCAAATTATATAACCCCTATTCAAGTAATATATTACTTTTTAGGGTATTTAACGTTATCCTATTTCAAAGTGGATGTAAAAATAGAGTTTGATTTACAAGTTAATTAAACATTTTTTTTTATACTTCAGAGAAAGTTGCCATTTAATTCAGAAAAATTCTAACGTAACGTTTATGTAGGTAAGGACAACTTTATGTTTGGTTTGGGTGACTCTGCCCTACTTTAATCATGCATATTTCATAGATCCAACTGCAACTTAGTGTTCATGAAATTATTAAATGTCATCAGCGTCGCAATTCCAGAGTTCAAGTGTCTTTAAAGTCTTGACATCTTTTAGAAAAGTTCCCAGACCGGTGCGTGAAGGAGGTCATTTTCAATAAGAGACTGCACCTTGTTAAGACATCATATCGATTCCCTTCTTTCTTCCGCATTACGAAAATGCAAACTGTCTCGTCCTGCGCTAAAATTGACCATGGAAAATGAGCGTTATCAAACTCTTCATTAAAAGAATGAAGAAACCGAAGAATTGTGTGAGGAGACTTGCACGTAGTCCTTCCTTGTCGCTCTGCTTCCATGAATATGCATTGTCTCAGGCAGTAATAGTATGGATGCCGTAAAACTTGGCACTCACTTTAGTTAACAGATTAACTGGTAATACCAGCTTCAAAGAACCAACCTCTCGTGCTCCTAGAAATTTACATCGTACACCCTAGCAGCAGTCTGGGTAGTCGTTAGAAGCTCAGGATTACCGGTGCGTTCTTGTACAAAACATTGAATTAGAAAATAACTCATACGTTATTATCGTCATCAGAATCTCAAGCTGCTCTTCATATTTTACAACGTAAACACTTGCAGCGTTGAGTTTTCTTGACGTATAAAGTAGGCTAAATATCTACAACTGAAATAGAACACGAGCTAACGTATTTAAAACTAAAGCATGTGTATCGTTTTACTGACACCTTAAAATAAATACATTTTATCTCCAATAAGTAAAATACTGAAGCTAAATTAATCAAATATAAGCATTGCAAATAAAATAACATCTTGCACTAAATGTCACAACTTTAATAATTCAGTTTTATGATATACTTTGATTTCTTAAGACGTCATTAAATAAAGAGGTTTCCCCATAACACTTGGGAAGAAAAACGCATTAAAGTAAATAGCCTTTATTTTCATTAAAATGCTTTTTTTAATTCAATTTTGTTGGTTTCTTAAAACAGTGAAAACTACGCATTCGAAAAGTATATTTTTCGTTTTAAAGTATATCCGATGAATATAAATAAATAGCATAGAAATTTGAAAAAAAAAAGATAAAATCATTACTTAATCAAGTTTACTGCAGCCAGCTGTATTTTGAGTGATATCAACATATGCGCAAATTAGTGCAGTACAAAAAGAATATTATATATTGTTAGGACGATGTTTAGGGTTGTAATGCTTTTCTATGAGAATTTTGATCCCCTTCGTGCAATATTTTCTTAGCACGAATATCTACGGATAGACCTTCAGATGCAAAATTTAAATCCTATCTTTTCCATAAATAGTAAACCAAATATCAAGAACATCCAACCAATAGGTCAAAAGTTATTAAGGGCTGGAAAGAACAAACAATACTGATTTTAAGTGGAAAGTAGCTTAAAAATAAATGCAATTCAGAAAATATCAGTTTTTGTTGCAATGTAAAACTCGGATCTGTAACTTCTTTAAAGAATATTTTAAAGAAGAATATTTAAAGAAAGAATATTTAAAGAAGAACGAATATTTTAAAGAATGAAAAAGACATTTTAATGAATTGTGTCTTTTTCATTCATTGTATGATTTTATGCTATATCTGCAACTTACATTCGAGTTAGATTCGAACTGGAATGTCAGTTCAATATCCATTACTTAAATTAGACCAATAATATTTCAATAATAATGCTATGAAGAGAAATGCATCTTTTTCATTCTTCATCAAAAAATTACACTTGTTTTCTTGTTTAAATGTATTTAATTACAGAAAAATAAATATTTCTAAATCAAAGTCAATTAGCTACATAAAATTCCTTCATAAAGCTTTTATGGAAACACCAAATACTTTAAATTAAATCTATTAAAAGTTACTCAGGAAAATGGACAAACATTTAGTAAAATATGTGTAAGGATTTCTTTAAAACAATGTCTAGACAGTAACTATCAAAATACATGAGTTTTAATATTTGGTTTTAATAAGTAGAACTATTGTTAACTAATTCATAGGAATAGATATATCTTAAAAATACTTGTTTCGTAAGTCATTAGTGCACATTATCTGAATCCTTTTCCACTTGAACATTAAAATTTCCTCACTTTAAATATTTGGGATTGAGACATCATACTATTTTTTCACTGATACATTAATTAATTTAAATCGTAAGCTAAAACTGACTGAAACATATAATTGACTGCAGCACAAAATTTCTTTTTTTTTCTTTTGTACATTTTTAGCTATTTGGACAAGGGGTATTATAAAATTTTTATTAAAGTTAATCTACTTTAAATTTATCATATATTTATAATTATCGTAGCATTTACTCTTAAATTAAGTTTGTGAAGCAAAATATTTCACGAAACTTTTAATTTGTATTTGACCTTATTCTGCAAATTTAATCCTCAAATAAAGGTAATAAATAATTTCAGAAATTTAAGAAATCATCTTGAATATCTGCATAGAATTTACTGTAATGTGCCGGTTCAAATCCCACAGCTGGCTTTCGTATTTATCTTTCTTCTTCTGTGTTTGTTCCTTCCCATAATGCATACTATCTTAGAAAAGGATCAAATCGACAAAATAGTCTACAGTTTTCGTCCTCTAGTGACGTGAATAGGAATCAGCTAAAGGCCTGAGAATTACAGCTAAAGAATTAGATGAGAATTCCTAAATGTGTCATCGAAAATCCAGAAGACAAAAAAAAGGCTACAGACAAGCATTCAACAGTTAATGAACTGAGCGTAAAACAAGTGAAAACCGATATCAAATAGATGATAATTCAATTCTACCGTATATATTTGAAATGTTAATAGACATGCACAAAAAAAAAGTAGCTACGTCCAAATAAAAAGATATATTTTTCCATCAATACATTTTATTGTTTAAATAAACGAGTTTTATGAAAACTAAACACTAATTAATTGTAAAACTTTCCATTTTTTTTAATGCTACTTCACAGATGTTAACGTAATTAGCAATGGCAAATAGCGTGACTAAGAAATACAAACATAATAATATATTATGACTAATGAAACGCGAAATTGGTTTAATCAACCTTAAATAAATAAACTAAACAGCTAATTCAATGTCAGAAATGCCTCAATAGATATAATTGGAATTGGGTGGTCAGGTAATGAATTTCAGAAATGAATTCAGAACTCAGTTTACGGTGTCAAAAATTCAATAATTTGTGTTATTACTATAGATATCGGAAATTCAAATCGATGAAACAGAATGTATTTAAATAGCGACATTCTGAAATAGATATGAAAACAATTATGAATTCTTGTTAACTATCCCATTTCACTTTAATTTTTATAAACATTTTATAATTCAATCAGAAATAAACCGTTGAATTTCGGAAAAAAATTGAAAAACTATTGGATAATTGTAAGTTTCTCAAATAGTACTTTTCAATTCGGTAAAATGTCAATTATTTCACGTCTTTCGGTACATTTAGTACATATGGATACATATCGGTACATATGGATAAACGTTTCTCGAAAATTCCATGAATGTCTAGGAAATGTCCAACTACTTGACAATAAATACACTACTTCAATATAGTTAATGTTTTAAAATATAAGAATTTTCCATTTATAATGCAAATTGTTCTTTTGTTAAAATATTTAGGCTTAATTTCGCAAAGTTTTATTAAATTTGAAGGTGGTGCTTAATTCTTTAAAGTGGCTTAACTGGACGGATTATTTAATGGAAAATTTAGTAAATAAAGAATCAATACAAATTTAAGTACAAGTGTATATTTTAATATGATTTGTAGAACGAAACATATAAAACCATCATTTCGGAGTTAATTTCAAATTTTCAATTATATCGTTTATCTAATACCTGCTATTAGGTAGAATAGAGCCGATGTAAGTAAATGAATTTTACTAAATTAGAAATTCCTTTAATATTCAAATTTGGTCAAAGTTTGTACATGATACAGAGCCATTATGGCAAACTCCTAGTAAACGTTAATTTTAATATTAATACTAGCTTATTTCAGTGCAAAACAGTTATTTTCCTTAAGTTCTCTATTTTTACTTCTAGATGGAATCCAACATTCAGAGTTGGTAATAGTTTTATTTGTTCAAAATTAATTTGCTACTGAGAAACGCCGTCCAGAAACTTCTTAATGACTTCTAAGAAAACACAATTACAAACCCACATTCAAAAAAGAGAAAAATAGACCTTCTGTACGAAGTTTTGGTAATTTCGCAGAGAAGATCCAATGCTTGCCAGTGCTAATTGCCCATACGAGACAAAAATTAATAAAGACTATGAATCTCAGCGGATTAATCACATGAACTGACAAACTCCATCTTCTCATTTAGTTGTGAAAGCATCTTCGAGGGCTTCTTTTCGTTATCGTTCTGGTCTCGGTCTCTCAGAGTCATTGGGACGAAAGCGTTACCTTTCGTCTAGATTTTATTTGATTCACTCGCCCGTAGCCTGGGTTTGAACCAAAGGCATTAGTGTCAAATGTGATTACTGAGACATAAGGTAAACTCAGTTAGGCTAAGGTTCACATTAAAACAGACGTCTATACTTTATCCAAATTCCCAATGAAGGCAGAAATGTTGGCTTAAGATTACACGTGTCGGCGATTAGGGAAATTATACAGACAATACAACAAACAAGTGTTCCATAAAAATTTAATGACGTTAAGCAAAATTTCAAACATAGATCCATCATATAAACTAAAACAAAAGAAAGCCTACTGTAATTATATCTTTTTCTTGTACTAAAATTAAACGAGATGGAAATTAATAATGAACCGTTCCTTGAGGTTAAATGAAAATCTGAAATAATAAAAGAATAGTTCTATAAAGTTCAAAACCTATTCAAAGAGTTTTAAACCTGTTATCAGAAAACTCTTTCAGGTAGAATAAGGTTGACTGAAAATGCATATTAACCTTATTTAGGCACGAACTAGTGTATTAATTACGCTTGAACTACGTAATACACACTGAATTGGATAATTTCAAGCAACATTGAATTCTGGGTAGATTGTTTTCGATTGTTAAACATGCAATTTATCAAAACAAGACTTAAAGGTGTCAGATAAATAATAACTAAAGCATTTTCGCCATTCTGTTAGTTACTGCTCAGAAGATTACTTTGAACAATAATACATCAAATCGCTGTAGATTTATTTTGCTATGTTTTTAATTTTTTTAATAAAAGAATTATATAATATTGTTCTGATGAATAGATGAAACAAAGAATATAAAACAAATGACAGTATAGGGATTATAAATGATAATGCAGTTAATATAAAATAAAAAGATAAAAGTAATGTCTTTACAATTTGGATCACCACTAGATTACAATTTTAGCTTTTCTGTGTACTATGTTATTCAATTAGCTTATGGTCAGATGAACCAATTTCGCTTTCATGTAAATGGTAATCAGGTGGAATCCATGACTGAACTCAAGTTTCGTGAACGAAGTTTACAACAGCGGAAATGCAGAAGACGTATTCAATTTGATTCGAATTGCCGTTGAGATAATGAACATTACAAATTTTTTTTGTATCAATAAAAATGAAAAATTCATTAAAGAAAAATATTGAAAAAGACATCTTATAATTTCAATTGTATATGATTGCTGTCCAAATTTAAAGATTTCACTTTACGCATTTTTTTATATAATTATATTAAAAATTGTAAGTTACACGGTCTAACGCTTTAAAGAATATTCCTTTGCTAAATTTTATTAAAGTATAATATTTTTAAGAGCAACTTTTGATTACTTTTATAAATTGAAGAATTTATAAAATTAATTAAGAATTTATTAATTCGTATTGTGAAGTACCGTTCTATTCGTTAAATGTTAATTTTAACCCAGCCAACATTTCAAATTACGGGAATTCAACAGGCGTCCAATTAAATTATAGTCTAAAATTACAAAATTGAGCCAGACAAAATTTAAGCAGATTTGAGAACGGTCAGAAACCAATCAGTTATGTTAGAGATACCTTCCGGAAAAAAAAAAGTCTTTTTCATTCCAATTTCAGTAAACCGAAAAGCACTTTATATTACTTAATTTCATGTAATTTTTACAGTGTAATGCTATTTGTTTGTGTTTTTCTTTTTTTTTTTTAGATTAATCCATTTAATCCACGATAAAAAAGAATAAAAAGAATAACTGAGATGCCAGTTACCACTCAACCAATATCATTCATTTATAAAATAAATTTATAGATGTACTATTCATTCAATCATCCTATGCAGAATAATGAATAGAAAATTAATTTTTTAATAATTTTGCTTTTATTTGCTTTTTTTTCAGCAAAATCGAAATTCCGTTTATCTTTAATTAGCCAACAACATATATCGTAGATAGTGTCTAATTTCCTTTCAACTCTCAAAAAAATAATGTAATTTTAAAATTTTCAACTTTTTTCACCCTTAGAATAGTAATAATAGGTAAAAGTAATGAAACTTCATAAGAAGAATGTAACATTTTTAATCTAGATATATGTTTATGTATTTGGACTGCTGATTCCGCAAACTTTCAATTCTTCAGCTGTTATGTCGCTACGGTTACGAAAACATGTTGTAACACTATAGAAACAATTGAACAATTTTTATGTCACTAATTTTTTGATTTAACATTACAGAAACACTTTTCCTTTCAATATCACGTCTACTTTTCTCAGTTCCTCGTAAATCTGTAAGCAAATATAAACGATAAAAATCCTATTTAAATTCCATCACAACAACGCTAAAGCAACACAATAACAAACAAAAAATAACATCATTTATGGTAAACTTTTAGAGTAGCCATTGTTAAAAATCTTATGCTATTTTAGAATTTAAACGTCTGTCACTTTTCAATAATAATAATAATAATTAATTGTTGTTATTTCTAAAATTTTGTTTGAAATGTTTAAATGTATCTTTCACTCACATGAATAATTTTTCAAGAATTAAAGTCTTCAAGAATTTTTCAATTTGTTTCTTTATTGAGATTAATGTTATCCAAAGATTCAGTGAGAATTCTTTAAATGTACATTTTTCAAAAGAAGAATCTTTCTATTCACTTACAGAAATAAATTATTTCAAAGCAGAGGAACAAGTCTATGTAAAAAGATGTAGTTGCTGATTGTATTTACATTCGATGAATTCAGTCCATAAATCTTTGTCTTCTTGGTAAATACAAAATTCTCTGGTCAACCAGAAATCCGCTATCACAAATGCAGCAGATGGAATAAGAAGGAAAATGAAACGAATGGAAAAAACGACAAGATAAATAAGTAACGAATGGGAAAGAATGAAATATAGTTTTTGTCGTGTAAATGCGAGTTCAAGCAAAAATGTCTTATGTTGCTAATCAGCTGGAGGTGTCTGTAAGAATATACGAAGTACAGAAACTAGGAACGTTTCATCTCCAAACCGAAATCCCAAGATTTATTATATTCCATGCGTCATTAACGCCAAGCAAATTGCCGGCAACATTTTTTTTTTCTTCCTCTTCTTCTGGTTTCCGCTCATTTCACAGAAAAGTGTCCCGAAGCAATAAAACATGCGCGTTTGGTTTCATTTCCATTTTCTCTTCCATTTATACGGCGTATACAATTTTCGCAGACACTGTCTCACAAATTTCCATCTGGATCTGTGAATAATGGCACCCTTCAGACAGTCTTTTTGTTCGAACTCATTTCGTTTCTGCATCGCCCTGTACCAGACTCATATACCAGGCATGTATCTCCCCTCATTATAATCTCCCGACTAATCGCTGGAAGCTGAAAACAAAGAAGAAATTCCTGTTTTATCCAAGAAAATCATATTGGTCCCTTGAAAACGGCAAAGAAGGATGTAAACTTAGATAATACGTGTTTTCATGGAGACATGTTTGGTTTTTATTGCTCTCTGGAGAATTTCTTCTTTTCTCTGCCGTTAACACCAACTTTTATTAATACGGTCTTTCTTGTAAAGCCCTCAACGGATAGAAAGAAAAAAAAAGAAATGATGAAACATGTTCTTAAGCATCATCAGCGTTGAATATTGCGAAAAGAATTCCAGTCTTTACATCTTGGAACGAGTTTGGACGAAGATATATATCTTCAGGTTTTTCAACTAATCATCTGAAATCCAATTTTCAAACATCGGTAACCCGAAACGTTCCCATTGCTCAACTCGATATAAAATCAGCAAGAGTAATAAAAAAATGCCGCAGACTGCTGGCGGCTTAATGAAAAGTCGATGTATCTCTCCGTGGGTTGACATTAATCAGTAATTTGCCTCATAAAACTCAAAGATACGAGTCCTGAGGAATTATGAATATACTAATGAAATGGAAATTAGTGGAATGAATAGATTAAAGTACCTTCTTGATTCTCCTGGGGAATTAAGTTCTAGAGGAAGTTATCAGAGGCTTAGTTTTTTAAAAAGGACTTGTAATTTCATTCGAAAAAGGCCATATGCGTCTAATAGAGAATCATCAAGAAATTCATGAGAATATTGCATGTTAAAAAATGCTAAGTGGTGCGAAACTTTAATAAAATAAATTCAATAGTAATGAAAAGTATGATCAAATAAGCGTGAAACTAGCTATTCCATAATGGCATGTGTGAATTTACGATTTAATTTTTACTGATACTATTTCATACTTTTTTTTTTTTGGTTTTTCCTTACTTTAACGAATATACAAAAGTTTGAAATTGAGTGCGAAACTAAGCATGAATATAAGTAAGTTAATCTCACATGTTTTCTAGTTGAATTATATGTTTCTTTTCCATGTTAGAGTGTTTGCAATGTTTCATCATTCTTTCCAGTATAGATGAATATTTATACGGTATATTATGTATTTATTTTTTCTGCTTTATTCGCTTTTTTTTTTAAGCATTTCAATGTTACGTCCTTATTAAGACTTATCAGCCAGATTTGCCCATTGATGATCTATTCGTAGTAGTAAAAGACTACGGATCCCTCTCTCGCGCCCGAGAGTGAGACCTCAACAAAAAAAAAATACACACACTAAGAAAAATAGCTTTAACCCGTACAGTATCGAAACCTCGGCTAGATGAATGCTAAGATGAAAAGGAATTTAATAAAGAGACAAAAAGCATTCATTTGGTCTTAAATTTGGAGTTTAACATACACAAACTGAAAGATGAAGATAGGGGAATCTGACTGATAAGTTCTGTCGAATGATACAAGCTGGAAAGTAGAAGTATTTGATTCTCAATATTTCCTTATTTCATGTTCCAATTCGTGCAAGTTAAACTCACTGAATAATATGTTATCCCTAATTAACATACTGAATTCGAATGTTGAATTTCTTCTTAAGTTTAACTAAGCCAGAGGGAAAAAAATAGAAGGAATTGAACGATTGTCTGTGGAGTCTAATTACGTATTTTCTCCAGAGCAGCAAAGACATAAAAAAAAATAATTTTTTCAAAACAAAAATCATTTTTTGTTTTTAATTTTTCTCTCATCTTCCGTTAATGAGCCTTGCTTCATACAAATCACTTGGATACATTTGGGAAATTAAAACTACTGTAACAAGCGACCTAATTAATTTTAGAGGATAAAAGATTTAAATTAGAAAGTATTTTTTTCTTTACTCTTTAATCAATGAGAAAAGGAGAAAGAGTTCAAAATGAGGTTCTTTTATCGTCATTATAGTCAGTCACAACTTCAAGGATTGCTTGCTTTTTTTTAATATTTCAATTTTAAATGGAACTATATTTTTTAGTCCAGCATAGATGCAACTATGATTATAAAATATCCATTTCTGTGGTTGCATGTAAAAACATATAAAAACATAAAACAACGACTTTACATGTAAAAACATAGTTCTGTGAAGATATCTATTTCCGATTACAGAATATATAATTATAATTATTATTAAGAAACGAAACCAAAGACTGCACATGAATAAACTCAAAGGCGTGCTTTGCTTATTTATGTGTAGTCTTTAGTTTTTTTTCTTAATAATTTTTCTATAAGTTAAATTTAGTTCTTTTAGTTTAATTTAGTTAAATTGCCTTTTTGGTTTGTTTTCTGCTTTCGTATCGAAGATTTTTATGTACACTTTCGCACTTATTTTTAATTGTTATATAATGCGTTCGGAAGTCACAATTGGGAGCAAAGGTGACTTCCATTACTTTTCCATGCCTTTCTGGGAGGGTGGATCGGGCTGATGAGTCCCCCAATAAGGACGAAACTGCCGTTCCCGATTCCCTCTGTTGACAAACTCGAAAACGAAACTCGTTTTGCTTATGTATGTGCAGTTTTTGATTTCCGTTCTGAATAATTTTTCTGCATGTTAAATTTTACTTCCTATAATTACAATTACTTTAATGAAATTCAATACTATTGTAATATTTTATTTAATTACATCGAATTCGTTTAAAAAATTACAGAATAAGAAGAGAATCCTTATATCACAATACAATCAAAGAAAGTTCAATATTTAGGAAATTAACCAGAGTTATAATTTTGTACTCACCACTAAAAAATTGACACTGGTTACTTGGAAAGGAGAAAAAAGTCTGCGAATAAGTTGGATAGTTTGAATAAAAAAATATCAATGCAAAACTGAAAAGCCCAAAGGAACAGAACGAAGTGAACACATAATACAAATGTTAGCTATTTCTAAAAGAACGTTATTTTCTTTACTTTTACAACGCATAAAATTTTAAAGAAGTTTGCAAAATATGTATTGTTCCTTGTATTAAAGCTTAGTCTTGGAAGTCGGAAAAAGCAAAACAAAAAACTTATTTCAAGAGAATGCAGAGACAGAAAGTAGACAGAAATGGAAAGGAATGGGTGTTTCTTGTTTAAGCACAGAAATATTTAGATTGCTTTGCAAGTCTATTTTTAGAAAACTTATGTTTCTCTGGATATTCTTACAGCTAAGAAGAAAGTGTAAACAATAACCTCAAATAAAAACAAAACAAGACAAGCAATTAACAAACAAGCAACATTAAAGTGTAAGTTAACGATTAAAAGTAAATATTAGAGGCTATATCTCTTTTTTTCATAATGAATAATAACACCTTCTTTTCCCAGTTAGTAAGACTCAGTAATTGCAATAATTAATGTCATACCAATTTAGACGTACCGAAATACACTGCTCACAAAATTTAGGGGATATTGCGAAATGAATATAAAACACCCCAAAAACAGAGGCATTTGAGTTTATTTATTAAAGAACATCTTTAGAGAAGCAAATGACACGAAAATGGAAGTTGTTTGAATAAGCAAATGTGATGCAAAACGTTAATTTGCATGTTTTTCCAATACCCTGTATAAAGAGGCTGGCGTTGCTGGGTTATCTCCACTTTTCTGGATCAACAACAATTGAAAGATTACAATTTATAAGTCAGATTGTAAACAACAATTAAATTTGTTGTATCACCATGCTTTTATTTATTTATTTTTGTAACAATAAAATTAGTTAATAGTCACTTTGAGATGTTTAAGCATATTGTATCAACAATTAATTTTATTAATAGTTCATGTTTTTAAACCAATGCTGCCAAGCTTATTCTTAATTCTGTTATACCTATATTATTGACTTGAAAAAAGGAATATGTACAGTTCCTGAAAATTTGTCTCCCTTATTAGTATTTTAATAAATATTTTAATACTAATGCAATGTATGGAAGAGTGTGTTTCTATCTAATTGACAGAATCGTTGAATGTTACCTGAAAACGCCCCTGCAACGTGATTTACCCGAATCTGAAGCATGGAGAGTCATACAGCGTCTTGAAGCTGGCTAAACACAGATGACAGTGGCAGCAACAGTTGGAACCAACCAAAGCGTGATTAGCAGACTCAGTACGAAGACTGTCACAGTACGAAGAAGACCAGGGCAGGGCCACCCACGTTCCACCATTGCAAGAGATGATCGCTACTTGACACTAATAGCACAAAGGAGCCGGCGAAGCAATGCGACTCAGCTGCGGGGATAGTTTCTATCTGCTACTGAACGACTGGCGTGTACTCAGACCGTGCGAAATCGACTCCGTCACGGGTGGACTGTATGACTGGCGATCAATGGTATGCATTCCGTTAACTTCTGAATACCGCAGAACCCGCAGAAGGTGGGCTGAAATGCATCTTTCTTGGAGCGGTCCACGGTTCTTTTCAGTGACGAGTCAAGATTCAGCCTGCAGCCTGACAATCTTCGTGCCCTGAACTGGGGAGAACGTGGAGTACGGGAGAATTAACGTTCAGTGCAAAAAAGACATTTGTTTAGTGGAAATGGAATCATGGTGTGGGCAGGCATCAGCACTGATGGTTTTACCGACCTCCATGTTGTTAGAAATGGAACGGTGAATGCTATAAGATATCGGGATGAAATTCTCCACCGTGCGCATCTCGTCAACAATATGCTGCAAGAGGCTGGAATCGAGCGCATGGACTAGCCTTCACGTTCTCCAGACCTGAATCCCATCGAACACACTTTGGATGCAATAGGAAGACGTGTTGCCAGTCCCCAATCACCTCCCACAACACCTCCACAGCTGGAAGTTGCCCTGGTGCGTGAGGGGTCACGAATCCCAGAGGAACTGCTGGACAATTTGATCCACTCCATGCATCATCGCTGTCAGTGTGATGTAGAGTCTCAGGTGATCATACACCCTACTGAATAGCCAATTTACGACAAATTTTCATGTCTGACATGCGAATGTTAACCCCCGTCCATGTGTAACATCCGACTCAATACCAATAAATGGATTGTGCACCTCATTTCCTTATTCAGACAACTTCCATTTTCGTGTCATTTGCTACTCTGATGATGCATGTTCTTTATTAAATAAACTCAAATGCCTCTGTTTTTGGGTGTTATATTCATTTCGCAATATCTCCTAAATTTTGTGAGCAGAGTATATGTTTTTGAGTACTTCTTGTATACCTGTAAATTAATGTTGAAATATAGTTTTTATAGTTAGTCGAAAGGAATAAGGTATCTCCAAAATTTAAACTAAAAACAGAAAAATAAACATTAAAAATAAAATATAGAAATTTTATACGATAGTCTCCACTATCCTCAATGAATTTTTCATGCGCAATTAAATAGAGCGACTAAAAATGTATACCAAAACATCAAAAAGCTAACATCCAGTCTTTTGCTGGTGACTATTCTCAGCTGATAATCGCAGTGCAACGATACTTCAGTTGGGGACTTCTTTCAGTTGTTCAAAACTAAGTCGAAGATATCGTCGACGCATGCTGAGAACTCAAGAGATCTGCATTCCAAAAGAAGCCATATTGATTAGAAAGCACTCAGCAGTCATATGACGGTCTTTCACATGGCCACAGCTGTAGTGTTACTAAGGCTTCTGGTGGCAGTTCTCAGAGGGCAATCGTAGTCAGCAATCAGTGATGGAACTATCTACGACGGTGCCATACAGCGACTTCCGTCGTTCCTGGATCATTCATTGCGGTGTGCTAAAGTTGTTGGGAATGACTGTACATTGCTGAGAATTTAAAATGCCGAAATTTATCAAGAAAAAAATAACTTGGAATGAACTGGAAAAAGTCATTACATAGAAAAAGAATTTTCTTTCTAGAAATACTTCCTGAAGTTTCAAAGTATTTCCTTCCTAAAAAAAAATTAATGCATTCCTTAAAACTATCTAAAAAGGAATGCGGTTCTTATCCAATCTCTAGTTTACTGACGTCTTACGAATTTTTTCGATTTTTCTTCGAAATTTTTCTCCACTTTCCATTAAAATAGCAATTTTAAACTCAAAGTAGTCTACCTTAATGTGTAAATACAATGTCATATCTAAATTCCTTTATTTTGAAAGTCAATTTTTGAATTTTTGTTATTTTGAAGAAATAAGTGTTTGTAAAAATTCTTAAAGTATACATTAATTAAAGATAAAATATTCTGGTCATGTAAATGAGGAGTGATACTTCTAAAAATAAAAATTGTTTAATGAAACTGTCGTTAAGATATGATGATGAACATATTTTAATGAAAGAATAAAAGCATAGTTATTAGAAGATAAAATACAAGATGTTCATAATTAAAGTTCACATTCGAAAGACTGTAACTGGAAAAAACCAGTGTCGAGAATTCACATGATTATTTGCTATTAACTATATCTCATATTCGTTTCCAGTGGTATAATGAGAGAATGGGTGGGGACTGGCAACGAATCGTGTTTTTTAACTAATCCAGGTTTTGTTTGGACACCGATAACTACCGTACTCGAGTATGGAGAAGCACTGGAACGCACAAATTTGGACTTTATTGTTGAGTGATGCACAGCCAGGACTGATGTGGGGTGCCATTTCCTACCAGTGAGCTCAGTTGATAGTGAAAGAGGAACATTGACGGAGCAACGTAACGTTCATGCGGTTTTGCGGACTCATGTGTTTCCCTTTACAGCGCTCCTTTTTCCAACAAGACGATGTCCGCCCACCTACAGCTCGCGTTTAACTGGACTGCCTCCGTGCTGTCGACGCCCTTCTTTGGCCCACCAGATCTCCTACATTGAACATTTGTGTAGCCATATGGGACGGCAGCTTCGGCCATCAACGGATTTGAATGGTCTAGAATGGCAGTTGCACCAGCTATAGGATTATCATCCGCAAGATAGCATTAGGCGTCTCTAGGAATTCACACCAAATCGTACGCAGCACGTTTCCACGCTAAGAGTGGTATCAAGCAATACTAAAGGAACTAGCACTAGTGACTTCTACTGTTTTGTCCGAATAAATGACCCATTTGCTCTGATACTGAAATCAATTATTTGCATTAACATTCTCATTGCATAGTGCCAAGTATCATTCCAAAAATTGTCTTTTTTTTTTGTTTTTTTTGTTTTTGTTTTTTCTTTGTAAAGAAACAGAATCATCGTAGGTCTCTTTTAGAATGCTAGACATTTCTTGAAGAATTGAGCGGTAACTAGATCAAATTTTGACTAAGCAAAACTGAGTCTCTTGTATTTTTTTGTGTGGAAATTTCCGAGCACTGTCAAACTAGCTCTTAACCAGACAGCTTCTTTCAGCGAATCATCTCACAACGATCCTGGTTCGGATTACTGGAGATTAGATAAAACTTTCATAGCTGGATATCGTAAAGTCACTTTGATGCTTTTAACCCCATTGAAAATTCCCCGATTGAATAATTCAGTGAAATTTGTTAAACTAGATAAAAAAAAACTTTCTACATTAGAAGCGCTTCTACATTACAACGAATCAGATCTCAATTAATTGGATCTGTAGGAATTAAACGAGTTTATAAACAGTTAAAAAAAAACCTACTACAGTTTTTCGCATTATTAAATCTGATAGATAAAGCTTGAAGAGTTATTGGAATAACAGCTTTTGGATTGCATCTAAATAAAATAATTGCACCACGATGCAAATGACTGTTAAATAATCAATGATAGTGAAAAGTGATCAGGACACGCTCATGATACACAACATGCCAAGCATGGAGTTGCATTGTTAATTGTTGCGTGTACTTGAAACAAGACAAGGTTGATAACGGTGATGTTTCTAATAGTTGTGTCGATACAAAAATACCAAAAGAACCAAAGCTAAATAAATACTACCAAAAAACTGTGCCTCTGTGAAATCTTCAAGGGAGTCAAGATTTTGGCGACGAGATTGGATTTTATTCGTGTGTAAATCCTTAAAAAAAGATTGGCGACCAGGCTTGATCTATGACATGAAAATAGTGTCAACATGCCAGCCCACATTCTTAACGAATCGTGTTATTTGGAAACGGAAACAGATTCATATGCGGATTCTCGATTATAGAAAGATCCCAGCATTGGTATCTTCGCTTTAAAGAAGATAATAGAAACGTTTTCATTTCTATCCAGAATTAATCGAGATGAAAGGTTCCTGTGTTATTATCGAAATAAGAACTGAAATTACCGTAATTTTTGTATTTATTATTAATTCATTAAATTTGAATTAAGAAAGTTAATGAGTTTATGGGACAATTAATTTTATTCCCTGGATTGCATACTCTGCTACCACAAAACTTTTGCATTATGCGTTTTATGCACCATTTATTTGAATTAAAATGAAAGACAGCTGTATTAAGAATCAAATACTACAAATGTAAATTGGTATATAACTGAAATTCAAAGTAATCTATTTCATCTGACTTTTTTTGCCAAAATTTGACATTGTGTTTTTCACAATTTTTCAGGTAATTTTCATACCTATTAAGTATATTCGAAAAAAGAGTCCTGAAATACAGAAAACTAACTGGTTTGACACCTCTACGAATTGGTTGATCGATGTGTTAAATCCTGTATTAAATCAGATACTATTTGTAATTAATTCAAGACATTAAATCCCAAGTCAATTAGTTAGCCAACGACATAAAACATTGATTAAAAATAAATAAGTAGAGTAAAAAAGAAGACATCCAAGGCAGTTACTGAAATTGAAGAGATCTGAGTCGATTTCAGAACAGTAACCGAAATCCCTCGATCACGTCTGATATTTTAAATTAAGAGTATTAAAATTGTTGACTCGAAAACATTTTTTAAAACTTCATGTTAAGATTTACTTGGATTAATAGAAAGCTTGGTAAAAATCTTTCAGTTAACTAATTACTGCAGAATTCTAAATTGAAATGTAAATTTGTCCGTTTCAGTTTAATTAATTTGACAAATATCCGGGGTTGTTTGTCCGGAGAAATCATTAAATATGGATAGTCGAAGCTTGAGTAACACAAAATCGTGCAGTTGGATCCGGCGACGACTCCCTGAACAAATTTAATCGCATATACTTTCGGAAACTACAAACATTAATTTCCTCTTCTATTATATTCTGAGCTTCATTCAGTTGAGTGCCAATTGAAAGCCCTCCAAAGAACGTTGTCGCATCATCCCCGGAGAGTGGTATCAGTTACAGCTCGAATAATAATTCAAAATAGACTGCCTACAGCATTAGCCCTTGGATTAAGGCAGCCTCGCTGAATCTGCTTTTGAGCTGTTGTCAGAAGAGAATGATTCATTGAATTTCAGCGTCCGAATAAAATAATCCTGAGTTTGTCAATATGTGACGAAAAGATTTGATTCTGTTTCAGTGGCTTGGCTTTGTCCTCAAGGATAAACTTCCGAACCATGCAATAGAGGCTCGGGTTATCATTCACACGAGAAATTCAAATATAGTCTAGTCTAACGAGGATCAATGCAGAAATTCTAACACTGTCTGTAAATCCTTACCGTATTAATAGCTTCACATTATTTTTTATGGGCAGACATTTTTACAGTATTATCCGGTAACATTATCTTACTTTTAGTATTATTTCATTGAAAACTTTTATTCTGCTTGTCCAGTAGAATTTTGTAGTCAAATCTAAACAAGTGAATATAATTTTGTGCAAAAGCATAAATTTAAGGGCGACCCATAACAGTAAAGAAATTAAAAATAATAATAAAAAAGGAGGTACAACAATGTAAGGAAAAATAATAAAAAAATTAGGAAAAAAATAAAAAAAGTCAGGAAAATAAGAAAAACAAACTAAAAAGAGGAAAAAAAACCAAGCGGACATTCAGAAAAAAAAGAAATAAAGAACAAAAAAATAAAATAAAAAAAGAAATAAAGAAATAAAATAAAATAAAAGAAATCAGATAACGGGTTTGAACCAACAACCTTCAGTATATGAGTTCGGAAAAACCTTAATCATCAAGCTATTGCTGACAACTAAAATGTGATGCTTGCATTTCTAACTTAAGTGGAAATCCAATGAAAACAATGCAAAATATCTCTAACATGGAGGGTGGGGCATTGGCCCCTGAAAATACCGTACTCCTACGTTGTTTGGGCCTCTAAAGATGATGGTGAAGTCCTTTAGTCGATCCCATCTTTCCTTCGGGTGGCTTTTAGGTGGTACAGTGACAACAATGCCAAATATCTCAACATGAGGAGGCGTTGGCCACTGAAAATACCCCATTCTACAGTGTTTGAGACTCTGAATACGATGGTGGAATCCGTTTGTAAATCCGACCTTCTGTTCGGGAGTTGTTAGGGGGGTATTGACAGGACAAACGCAATAGCTACTGATTTTGGTCGCTATTACAATAGCTCCCAAATGGGTCGCTAAAAATAGTTCACGTTGAAAATATGTACAACCAAAATGACATACAAAAAACAAGGCTGTTCTCTCATGATCTACTATGAATAACATCTTTTCATCTTAAATGAAACGAGGAATTACGTTCGGCCTTAACTAAATCACATGACTGATTAAAAAATGGATGATTGGTTGGGTTTATGAGAATATAGTAGTGGAAAGCTGTTAGTTAAGAAAGGAGGCTGGAGAGCTTCTTTAAACAAACAGAAATTTGTGCATCATTAATGTCATGACTATTTCTAGTTACAGGAAAGCCTAGTCATACGAATAATATAATTAGTTCTTGTTATCATTTTCCAAAACTCAACAAGATCCAATCTTAGTTCTTTTAAAATTACTTTACTGTTTGTAAATCTGTTTATGGATGTGAAAATGTTGGAAATGGTCAGATTTTTAATAAAATACAGTCTAGTATTAATTTTTAGCCTTGTAAAAAATGCTTATAATCAAGGTGCATTGCTCTTTGAAACAATAGTCTTATAATTGCTGTAGAATTCATACATCCCTAGTAAAATACATTCAGAAAATTTAGTATCAATTTCGACATTCTTATAAGTATTGTATAAGTATTGGATATTATTAAATATTGTACTGTAGTCGAAAATGTTCTATGACATTTTATTGTACGGGCCGTAGTTTTAGCGTTAGGGAATGAATGCTTTGGGAATGGTCCCTAATCAAAGAAAGCTCAGTTCACATTAGGAAGTGTTAGTAAATAAGATAAAGGTTTGTTTCAAAACACAATCCGGGTAAGCAAATATCGTGTCTGAAAACAGGTATGATAATTATAGAAAATGCCTTATTTGCCTTTACTTTTAACGAGAAATGCTTGTAACGGATCATAGCTAAAGCGGGATTTGAAGTGGGCCTAATCGAAACAGTTTAAACAAATAATGATGTATTCATAGAGAAATCATTGCCTACTAACAGGGATGATGTTACGACGACATTGCTTGCAGATGTGGCAAATAATAAATTAATGTACCTTATTTTTATATACTTGTTTGTATATTTGCATCTTGTATATTTGAAGTACTGAGAGCGATGTACTTCAATCCAACGGACGACAGATTCCACAAAATTCAAAATCAAATTTTGTATTCTTCCATTAATTATCAATATCAACTTTCTAATATAGTGAATTATACTGAATAAAACAATACTATTTATATTTTACGCAATTTAAATGGTTCGAGTTACAAGATAAACTAACTTTAGAAATAGAAAAATGAGACTTAATTCCTACGTATTTCTATAAAATTTCTAGAATTTTCTTATATGAGGACCTGAAATCCAACAGATTCTAAGAGCTCTAAAAATTATTTCTTTAGAAATTAATGAATTAGGAGCTAATCTATTACGATTCACGGATTTTTTTTTATTGCTAATGATATTTTTTATTATTGAAACCTAAGAAGCTAAAAAATTCTGTGGTATGTTTTAAGTGTTTATTAGCTTTAATCTAATGTAATTATAAAAGCAATATCAACATATACGCAATATGGTTTAGATATTCAAACTACTAAGGATTTCATAATTCCGTAGTTCGAATATGTATACCATTAAGGAATAGTTCTGATTTTCATATGTTACTTAAACAAAGCTGACTTATCTAGCTCAAGAACAAAATAATTTAAAGCAAATTTCTGATTTAAATTCTTTGAAGCGTTATTTATGTTTCAGGATTTTTAACCAATAAAAAAACCAATCAATCGCTGCAGGAGCCACACAGAATACAACTCCGTGAAGATATATTTCGCGAAGAAGAAGTCTCTGAATGGAGCATCGCAAGAAAAATTGCCCTTTTTCTTCTACGAAATGTCTTGGTTTGAAGTACGCCAGGATTCACTCGGGCGCTGTCTAACTGTTCACGGGGGCCGTTTGCAACAAGCCAACAACGTTCTCTCAACTGTCAAAACGACAACTCCCCATAGGAAGTCCAGCTATTTCTTTTATCGTTATTATTTTGCGAAATCGTTGATCAGCGAAGCTGAAGCCCTCCATTGTCATGTCGCCTCCTCTCCTTCAAGTGGGCGAGTTCATCACCAACTAGAGGCGAGAAGGCGTCAAATCGTGATGCCGGCTTGCTGTTTCTGATACCATCAATGTTGCAGAAGGAAACGATAACGACATGAACTCTCCTTTCTCTCCCGGTTTGAATTTCCCAATTGTTCGGATGGATTGAATCGTCCTAATAGAGCAGTTCCGTATCGTTTGCCTTACACGTCAAATCGGTTTCCTCTACCTAGATAAAAGACTATCTTGTTTTTTTTCTTCTTTAGATAGAAATAACAAAACAATAATCGATAACAGCAATATTTATTAAATAAAACCAGAAATTTCTGGTAAACAGTTTAGAGATTTTAATTATATTTAATTCAAAGAATGTGTATATTCCATTTTAGAACAACGATTCTTGATTGTAATTTTCACGAATTAAGAGTAAGATCTTAAAATGTGATTTCTGCGAAACTCATTTGATTCATTGTGTTCTTTTAGTAAGAGGACAGGTTCAGCTACTGTCGAGTTTGCTAACATGTTTGAATTGTTTTATTCCTATAATTTCTTTCCTTCGTTGACAATTGTACAATTATTACAAAATAAAATCAGATTTAATCTGAAATAACAAAATTAAATTCAAACTTTTTGAATGTTTTCTCTAAACGAAAAATCTTACTTTAGATCTGATAATAGTAGAAGCTGGGGTTTGCTTCAAAAATTTAGTGGTTAGAAGCACTAAAATTTCTAAAATGTATTACACTATCTTCACGGATAACTGATTAAATCATTTTTTTTTTCAATGTTCAATAAGAATTAGAATCTGAATAATAATAGAAACTGTGAACCTGTCATTTAGAAGTTAGCAAATGACGAAATTTTATTTATTAAAACATGTTTAAAATGAGGAGTTCTTCATATTAATTTCTTCTCGTAAAGTTCTGGGCGTATCAATTTAGTTTAAATTTTATGTACTGTAACAGCGATTCATAAAATGGATACAAGTTTTCATCAAAATATACCTTCCACTTGTTGTTCCTATGAAATTCCCTATCAACTTTCAAGGAATCTAGATCAAACTTATGATTTTTTTTTGTTCAGCTAATTGTATGTTTTTCCAAATCTAACACTGATTTATTTTATAAAAATATTATGTGTTTACTTCAGTGTAATTAGAAATAATTATTTTCAAGTTAGAATGTCAATTATAAAATTATTTGATAGCAAAGTTGCTAAAAATTCCCAATTAAAATAATATTCCAAATTCCCTATTACTGCTATTCCAAATTCTTTAAATTCAGTGAAGAAAAGCTTTAAAGCATTGAAGAACTTCTCGTTCTTCTTCCATCCTAATTACCAAATACGTTGTTCTGTAAATGATAAGATTAGACGAAAGAATGTATGAACATTCTCTATAATACTTCCGTACTATATTTATTATAACTCTTTTGAAACTTGGCAACCGAATTATGGTTGTTCGTTATGAATTGTCTAGAAATTCCCATTTCTTCAGCGTTAAAAATATGTGTTCCTAATAATTTAATCGAAATTTACGTATTCTTAGAAGCGTAAGTAAAGGTAATTTATCCCCATGAGATTAAAATTATGATGGCAAAATACCGATATCAGATTTCATCAACAAGTCAAAAGTTGACAGCAGCATTCCTGCACTGTTAACATTACCGCAAATCAAGTTTCGATCGTACAACCAAGCAATTCGCCATTCAAGATTTGACATGTAAATCAGAGAACGCTATCGTAGCAGATGAATCGACAAATGTCAAATGAAGGATATTTTTCAAAACTCAAACTGACATAGCTATTCTGTTTGGAATAATCGCTAGCTGGAGGCCTTACAAACTTTCCATCCTTGACAGCTTTAATTTTAAGTACTGAAAAAGAAAGAAATATTACTCAGCATATTTAGCAGACAACTGCAATATTTCTTGACTCAGTTAAGCTTGTTTTCGAGAACCAGAAAAAAAAGTCGATATTTCTTTCTTTACTTAATAAAAATAACAGAATATCTGATTACATAAAAATGTAATAAAGAAATGTAAAAAAAAAGAATATGTTTTACAACATCGACAAAGTTTATTTATTACTTTTTTTCTAAAACACAGGCATAAATTGAATTTATCTCTTGACAATGTCGTTATCTGAAAAACATTCACAAAGGCTTTAAAAAGTTTGAGAGAAATAGCATAATTTACAAAATTTGCTTAATACATTTTTAATAGATTCTGTAAATACAATCAAATTCTTTATCTAACTAGAAACGAATTACATACTGATAATAAACCAAGTTTTTTATATTTACAGTATGATTTTTTTTAACTTTAAAATATCTTTAAAAAATTTAAAATAGCTTAATATCTTAATTTAATTCTTTTCTTAATATTACATCTCAAGATATAAATAATCTTAATAATATTAATCTTCATTAATAAATATTTTAATATCTTAAAATATCTTATCTTTAAAATGTCTTTCAATTTTTCAGAAAAACATTAAAACAGATCCTTCTTAAAGAATAAGACAATATGAAATGTGCTAGAACTATTTAAATGTTTATATAATTGAAAAATATAAAAAAAAATAATGTTTTATCATTAAATGTTAATTTCAACGTTAAACATTTATTAAAATGTTTTGAACGAAGAGAACATTAATTTTAGATGGCTTTAAAAAATTAAAATTCAATTATTAATTAAATATAATTGTTAATCGTTTAAGTTATTCCGTCATTCTAAAATTTAAATTTACTTTTCTTAAAGTTTACAATGTTTCTATAATGAAAAGGGAACGAAATCGATAAGAATACTTCGGGATTTACAAACTCTCTAGTTGTGGTTGTGCTTGTATTAACGCATATTCTTTAACTTTTTATTAGTTTAAATCAGACATGTTTAAAAACACTGCAAAGTTCAAGTTCTGGCACGTAAGCCAGACTCTAACTGCCAAGAAAACTTCTAGTCAGTCTTCCATCATAGGTTAATATCAAGGCGCAGAGTTCCTCCCGATCCTGTATTAAGTATTCTTTACTGGTGCAGTCATGTGCAAGCAAACTTTTATGAAGCTTGGCTCTGGCATCTGGAGCAAAAGGCCCTATAATGAGAATGCTAATACAGCACTGGTCGCACGAAAAAAGTAACTTCTAATACTGAGACGGGCAAAAAGGAGTAAACAGAATTCTACTCTTGTCAATTCAGCGCCCTTTCATAATCACAAATGTAGAAAAGAAAGAAAACATTCAGTTAAAAATGTTTTGTTATACATGGCCAAACCAAATATTTACTTATTTATTTGCAGTAATATTTTATCAAAAATTATGGTAAGAGGGGAAGTTTCATCTTTTTTAACTCACTATCATAGTTAAGTAATTTAAATTTGAATATGCTGTATTTTATAAACCTTTAAAATATCTAAATAATTATATTAAATTTCTAACAAAACAAGTTATTTATTTTATTTGGGAAGGTGCAGTGGTTTCATTACATCAATAAAACATTGAATAGAGATATATATATATATATATATATATATATATCACTCAATTAAAGCAATACTTTAACAACCGTGTTATTAGAAAAATAACAATAGTTTTAGCCATTTTGCTAGAGCGAGCAAAAGAATCTCGCCGTTTAGCGGGATCACTATAAATTACAGAAATGGTAATATTTTAATGCATTAGTGTGTGTGTGTGTGTGTGTGTGTGTGTGTGTGTGTGTGTGTGTGTGTGTGTGTTTAATAATAATATTTAAAAGTACACAAGTATTTAAAAATGAGTAAATACTGTTATTTTCCTTGATGTAAGACAAACGGCTTACATTACAGTACTTTAAGCAGACAGGCAATCTCAGAAAAGAGAATTACAGTACGTTTTCCTTTCAAATAAACATTGCGTTTTCTTATTGTTTTTTTAACTTTAAAATTACAAATTACTTCTATTAAATTGTGTAATTCTTGTTCTACATTCTTTTCTATCAAGATATTATTTAGGCCTGTAGTGCGACATTATAGCATATTATTGTATTATTAATGTTACTGTGGGTGTTTGTGGTAACAGTAAGAGAAGACATTTGTCTCGCTCCTCACCATCAGGATTTTTCAGTTTTAATGTAATTCTTGTAATTTCTTTTGAGGAATTAGAACAACAAGTTTCAATGAAAGGGCAAATGTTTACTATTGTGAAGTTCACAGGATTATTTTTCCTTTTGTTGTTTTTCTTGTCAGAGGTCATTCCCGGGAGCGAGAGTGCTTTCCATTTCCTGTCGCGCAGTATGAGCTTAACAACAATGGTAAATCCTGCTGAAGATTCCTAATAAGGATGAAAGAGCTGTCAAGTTCAATAATAGTAGCAATTACAAACAGATTTTTTTTTGGATTACAAGAGATTATTATAATTTTAAAATTGAGATTCATTCTTAGCTGCAAAAATAAACAGTAAAACTATTTCCTTCAATTTTCAAAAGCATTAAAAAAAAAAGATACGAAATAAGCTATTTTAATCTCGCTTTAGTAGAGAATCAACCTTCTTCCCACGCATGAGATCTCTTTTATAATGAAATGAGATTGAATGCACTTCTCAATAAGTTAGTACCAGCGAAATATTACATTCATTTAGTTTATTTAATCACCGAATAGTGCTAATATGGTAAAGTTGAAAGGATTTAATTTTGACATATTTAGTAACGTTTAACTCAGTTTACAATAGCGCAACGCTACTTTAGCTTTTATTGCGATCTAGCTGAAGAAATCTTATCTTTTGTAAATCTTTGTCCGAGATTTACGCAGTAGCAAGCACCCGATTGTGCTTTCTAGTTATTCTTGAAGTATTGTTGCTAAAAGCTTATCCGTTTCGCTCTTAATGTCTCATGAAATGGCTTCTTGGCCCATTTCAAAGCGACAGTGTAGGCAAGAAAAACAACAAGCAGCTTTTTATTCCACAGGTAGAATTTGCAGAAAGAGAGAAGTCGGGAGTGACAAATACCAAGTCGTTATTGCCAATTCCATGGTGTGCAGCGAGGGAGAAATTATAGCCCTGCAATACAAGTCACCTTACAAATTTCATGTTAGTGCTCGTTAATTTTGACGCCTGGGCTCAGTGGTTTATTGCCTGCAGCCATTCCTCCTCCCTTCCGCCTAATGAAATACACCCTGGGAAACGTCGAAATTAACGTAGAACTGGTCCATAACTTTCCGAACATGGGCAACATGTAGGAAAGGAAGTGACGGAAAACTAAGGGGGGGAAGAAGAAAAAAAAAGAAGAAAATTTTCTACATTTTCAGATCTCCGATAGGTATTATCAACGGTTGCGAATTGGCGGTTTACTCCCCCGCCACAGGAGGCAGTGATATAGTGACTTTTGGAAGTAAGGACGAACATGCCTCCCAATCGCCGTGACCAGGAAATTTGTCGGCGATTCCTGCCACATGCCATCGACGGGCAATTGTGTTTCGGTAGTCTCGAAATTGTAGCATTATTTTCTGACGATGCGGGTGGCGAGAGAAATCTCCTGTCTCCCACCAGTTTCTCAGCGTGGGCGATGTTAAGAGCAGAAGTTTGTTACTTAACGAACGACTTGGGTTATAAATCACGCGGGGAACATCCTTGCTCATATCTACCTGCGGGTTAACGTCATCCTGCACCAGTTCCTCGGAAACACCGCTGTTATCCTTCTTCTGCTTTCCACTATTTCACCGTTATTTCCGAAAATTAATGGCACAAAGAAGAAGAAAAAATAAGAGAAGATGAAAATGAAAAAAAAAAAAAGTCTTTTGTTACACATGATTTTCTTTAAAGAAAATTTTACATTTTTTCACCCTACTTTTTTTTTAGTTTTACTGCTTTTAGCAGTCTTCGATGATAACCGAAATTAACTCTATGACAAACAGTCTAATCTATTCATTAGACTGGGTTTCATTAAGTTTTTTAATATCTTTTCACGAATAGCAAATCAAAAATTAGTTAACAACATAAAAAAGAAGAGTACAGTATATTAAATTTTTGGAAAAATCTAATATCTTTCCAGCGAAATTCTTCTAATATACACGGGGTAAAATGACTGTTTTGTATTCACTTATTCAATGCAATTCAATGCTAGATCATAATATCATTTCTTTTTCATTAGATTCCCAATAAATTCAAGTTGATTGCCATATTTCGGAAGAACTGCAACAATTCTAAAGAAGATCTGATTGAAATGAAAAAGAGAAAAATGGAGTTGAATTTTAAATATATTGCTTTAAAATAAGCAAAAGACATTGAAGTAAACTTATTATTACAAAAACTACTTTCAAAATAGTGTAATAAACTAACTGTATAAAAAAGATTAATGTGACAATGCATTTAGTATTATTATTAATATAACAGAAAAAACTATTTATTTATTTATTTATTTATTTATTTATTTATTTATTTATTTATTTACGAGAAATCCTTTCAAATTAAATAAACACATTTGAGTAAATAAAGGCTTTGTCTCCTAAAGGCTTTATCTTTCTTGAGTCGTAGTTTTGAATAAACAGGATACGAATATAATTTTACACTATCCAAAGACAATTTAGAAATTTCTAAAGTACTTTACGGAATTTACATCATTTTATTGAATTACTTTAATTTTTCGTATCTTCATATAAAAGTGAAAAAAAAACCTTTTTGCCTTTTGTAACAAAAGATTTTATTTTTGATTTTAATTTATAATACATTTTTTCTATTGAAAATATCCCAAATAAAACATCGTTAGTACAAAATATAAAATAAAACAACCATCTTAATTAAAATAATCTTATTTTTAAAATAACTTATTAGACATTCGCACGCAAAGTTCATCAACTTCATGCTTACAAAACCTAGTAGCAGTAATGCCTTTTAATAAATTCAATGACCATTTTGACATAACTTTAATGACAGATCACAGGAAAGAGAAATTGTTAATAGACTATAGCAGAACTCTATGAAATTCCTTTCAATTTCGATCTAACCACAACGCATTTGAAATTTGCAAATGCCAATCACGAATTCCATTGGTTAGTTGACATTTTCTTTATTGTATTTTCACTTCTGATGTTGAAGTTGAAATTTTAATTAGAAAATAAAATATAACTCACATTCTGAGAATGTACAAATTTTAGTACCATACTAATGCAAATAATAATATATTAGAACAAATATCTTATTATGAATCAGGCCGGAAAAATGATAGATAAAACCTTCAGTTAAAACTTTTTGTAACTTAATGGTTTACTTTCCATTTTCTCTTGCTTTCCTCTTCTAATCGAGAAAAAAGGCCTGAAATTTTTAAGGCAAAACATTTTTTTAGAAGAATGCCAAATTAGATGTTAAAAGTAAGTTAAAGGAATCCCATAAACAGGCCGTGCAGGTCCACAGGAGTGCGGGATTTAAGGCTCCCAGCGTTTCGTGACCAACGGGACTAAATTGAGGTCGGGAGGTGAGCCCGACTCCCGCCGGCCTTTAACTCCCGGGAAAGAAACCCGGTACCCATTCTACAGAGGGCTGGTTAGACCCTAGGACCCGTTCTCCTAGAAGGATAATGCCAAATTAGATGTACTACTGAAAATTCTCAAATTTATTTGTATTATATTATACAGATTTACATCATTAGGATCTAGTATTTAAAACTAAATGCTTCAGTAGGACAGTGTTTAGGAAAAATGAAATGTAATTTTCCAAATTCTGAATCTTGTCAATAACTTATCCAAGTTTTTGAAATGATATACTTGAGTAATATGATAGTTTTTGATTTAACCGTGATCTTACTAATTAAAAGATTTAATAAGACATCTTATTAAAGAAGATATTTCTTTAAAATTATTTCTGTATAATAATGGCAAAATCCAGTAGGTTTTATACGTTATTGATGAGACCCATCATCCAACTGCCTTAAACTATCCGTTTAGGTGGAATATATTTTTAAATATTTAAGTTTTAACTGTTAATAAGTGATTTCATTGTACAAATTGAGATTATTGTTATACATTGAAATAATTAAACATTTAAATTTGTAAGAAAAATTGAATATTTATTGTCACTATCTACTGTTCATGTATTTGGTCATATCATTCTGCTTAGGTTTATTAATAGACTGATATAATTTATTGAAATCATTGTTAGATGATACCAATGTTATCTTTTCGAACTCTTTCTTTCTATTAGGTAATCACAAAAAACCGCGTCACAATGAAAAATTCATCATTATTATAATTTAAAATTAAGAAAAATCATATATGAACGTCATCAATGGTTTCAGTTAAGTCTAACGTCTGTCTTAATATCTGGTATTCTCTTGTTGTTTATCTCCACTTACAACACATTTACAGAAATGGTTCTTTTAGTATTTCTTAATTGATCTTTAGAACATTATTGAAATAAGATAACTCGAACTTTTCTTGTATACTACACTTACCTCAAAATTTAGTTTGTAATCAGAAATTTGAATCTTTTAAGATGATACTGTGAAATAAAAGTTTATAAAAATTCGTTTTGTATTTACTTAATTACCATAAATTTACTGAATAAATGATCAGTTAATTAATTAATCATTACAAGCCTTACAGAAATAAAACATCCATTTTATTTTTGTCTCGTTTCAGATTCCCTGTCTTGTATTGGGAGAAAATCCGAGACATGCAAGTCATGCATTACCTTTTTACACAGTAGTGGGAAAGGAAGGATCCGAAATATAACTCTGCCTAAGGCTAATCGAGCGTAGCGCTCTTTGCCCTTTCATAGGTGGCAAATTCCAGAGAATTTCAGAAGAAATGGACTCAATTCACTCAAAGTTAGTGATGTGCGAAGCGCAAGGATGTCCTGCATATGCGTTTTCCCTCTTCTAGTATGGAGAAGATGTTACAAGACTAGTAAAATATCACATCAAATAATAATGACAGCACAATAGCATAAATCCACAACATAAAATGCAGATGAATATAATTTTTCTCCTTAATTTCGAGAAATGACACTTCTATAATTAAAACTTAAAAATATAAAGTCGTAATTATAATCATTTGAAATTATCTTTTCATCACTTACAAATTACAAATAATTTCCCAAACTTTAACTTTTTTAAAAATTGCGTATAAAATACTGTATTAGGCAAAACAAACAGAAGTTAAAGAAGCCAGGTTTGGAAGAGTCAATATACTTAAATATCAATAACACTGTACAGGAATACCGTAATTCAGCAAACTCCATCCAAGATGTGTACAACATGATCTAAGCGTTCGCTGTTAAGGCGGCCACACCATTCCTGCAAATTTTCTATCTTATCCCGAATAACGACTATCTCATTTTTTGGGCAGTAATGTGTAGCCCTCTCCTTGAGTTCCTGAATAGTGTTGGGGTGGGTTAATGTGGAATACCCACTGCTTCAATATCCCCCAAAGAGCGTCAGGTGGTGTAAGATCGGGGAATGGGAAGAATATGGAAATTCTGTGAACCCTGCGATGACACGGCCTGGAATGTTTTCATAAAGAAATTGTCTGCACACCACAGTTATAATATCTTATCATTCTCCAGCATTTCTTCACCACCCCCTAACTACTATTATTGAAGATTGTGTGAATTTGTAACAACATTCAAAAATCATTAATTTTTTAATATGGTCTTAAGTAAAAATATGACAGAAAATTATGTATATATTTTCAATTATTATTGATTTTGCAAGATACTTATCTTGCGCTATCAATACGGTAACTGAAAATAAATACATAATTTACCTTCAAGTATTTCCAACTTTACTAGATGAATAAAATTAATCTTTACTAGATGAATAGAAATAGTATGAAATTAGAATTTGCAAATGATTATCTGCGAGCATGAATAAATGAAAGTTTACTATTTCTTGATTTTTACTCAATATGGTTTTCGAAATTTGGATGTAAGGTTTACTTTATATAACAGTGGATATATTTTATGATTATAAAATTCCATAACAATTAACATTATACTATGCTCGCAAAGTAATAAAAAGGCTAATTTTTTAAAGTATTAATTACACTGAAAAGGTTAGTTTATCTACAAGTTTAACTTTTTCGTAGATAAAAATTAAGTTGTTAATTATGAAACTAACTACAAGCTAATACTGTGAGAACCTACGGTTTCTTAAACAGCAAGCAACAAGATTAAGTAAAGTTGCTTAAAAGTTTAGAAATATTTATGTAGTGGCACTGTAATTATATATTTGATAACTGTTACACGTCAAAAATCAATAAAAATTTTGATCATCATTCCTCACTTCAATGAAGTGACTAAATTAATATAACCTAGACCGAAATTTCTGATAATTTCGTCGCTGATGCTTCTGACGCGCCTATGTTATTCCGTCGATGTTGCATTCACAGTGATAATATATTAAGTTGTAAAGTTAAAGATAAAATCTTGAAATTTCTTATTCAGCTATAAACTCCATTAAGTCTATAAGATAGAAACTTTGTTATTGATGATTACTATAAATAGCTTTGTCGTAATTTAAAATTATGTGCGGTTTCTTTTATTTTTTCCAAAGTAAGAAAATACGATTTTAGAACCAGTAACCCAATACTGAAAAAATGCAAACTGAAGCCTTTTTATGTTTTGTTTCCATCAAAAGTAGATCGAACTAAAAACTTCAAACTGTTGGAGGGATAGGATTTTTCGACCGCCTTTAGCAAAACTAGGCTTCCATTTTCTCGAAGCCGATAGTTTGTAGGAAATTCTGTTTACCACTCTTCGAGTGAGCAATCGCGATGTAGTCAGTATACCTGGAAGGCCACAAGTGAATGGTTCGTTGCCGCAAAATGATCGCAAACAAGATGAGATTGGGAAAGCCAGTTCCGTGGAAGGCGTTCATATTCTACAAAGCAATCAGCTGTTGGAGATCAGTTAATTTCTCCCTCTTCATCATCCCTTTTCTTTTCTTCTTTTTCTAGCCAATAAGGATAGGAGATTGCTAATCTACAGTACAATAACAAGCTGCACTCGGATTTCCAATTAATAAAGCTCCAGAACGGAGTGATTTCGAACACAACAACGGACGGTGTTTTACGGTACACTTATGGCAATTACAGAAGAATATACTATAATTTCAAATATATTACAATTACAAAGCATATTTATCACCTTAAATAATAGTTACATATTAACTAATAAAATTTTTAAAAAAATTAAGAAAATTAAATATAGGGGATTAGTTTAGATGTTACCGATACCAACATCCATCATCTGCAAATAACTAAATTTTCTTTAACGTTTACATATTATATATATTTATTTCTAGATCTTTATTAGTTAACAGATATTATAACTAAACCAAACTGATAATGGAAAATTAAACAGATTCGTTAATTTTACTGGTTGCTGAAAATTGATTAATTAATCAATGAATTAACTTGTTTAAAATTTGACATTTTTAAGCTTTTTCGATTTTCGAGTTTATTAACGAATTAATCTGGATTTTTAAAAGTTTAGCCAGGAAGCATTATAAAAAAATAATTGAAAGTCGATTATTATACAGGAGGGTCACGAGAAACCCGAACATTGCTTTAACCCAGAACTGAGATGAAGTCGATGGTCAGCCCAAGGCTAGCTCGGGAACGAAATCCGCTACCCATTATGCATAAGGCTGGGTGAACCTAGGACTCATCTGGAAGAGAATTAATCTGATTTCCGCCACGTAATGGAACCCGGCTCTCCAGCCTACTTATTAGACGATTCCTACATTTATAATGTTGTAGGATGCAACTGTAATCACCAACAAAACAAGTAGATACAGAAAGAATCTTTTGCTTTCTAAGTATTCAGCAAAAATATTAAGCATACAACAATATCAACTACTACTATGTTCAAAATATTATTTTACAAATTTTAATTTTCTTTTTCATATCAATAAACTTTTTCACTTTTTTCTCGTTTTTTCAATGTATAATTTTCATTTAAGTAAAGTTGATTTTCAGTGGTTCTGTAGGTAATATTGTATTTTAAGTCTTGTAATATTGAGGGAATTCTTTTACTTCTTCGTTTGAAAATAATTTTTGTTTTCTTGTCTACAAATTAAATCCAAAATAAATAATCACTTCTCTGAATGATTTTGTATGATAAATAGAAGATTACATAAAATACATATAATTTTTCTAATCTTCATCAATAACTTGAATAACTTTCTATCTTCGTAACTTTTCCCCCAATATCATACTTTAGTTATCTTATCTGAGGTACAACCTTGTTTTCTTTAACTTATTGAAGTAATAAAATTTCAAGTAATAAAATTTAAGTTACAATTACTTTTAAAAAACATACTTCTTTACTTAAACTTCTTTTCGAAATAGCTTTTTTATTCCTCAGAGCTACATAACTAGTTTAAACGCAAAAAAATAAAATAAAATAAAAAAAATATTGCCTTAGTTGCAACAGAATTATCAACCCAGTGGCATTTATGAAACCTTAGCCTATTTTTATCGAACTTTCACCATTATTTTCTGGGAAATGTTGAAATAATCAATGCAGTGCTTTTTCAATTGGGAATGTTTTAGGAGACCAACTACTTGTAATTCTTAATGTTGGAAAAATATTCTATCTATCTCTAATTGCTGTCTACTTTATTGTAGGGTAAGACTAATATCTTTAATATAATATACTTTACCCAACAGACTATTCTCGAGGCCAAAATGTGTTAACTATAAAAATTAAAAGTACTTTTGTAAAGTATGACAAAAATCAAAAAAATATTTTTAGTTGTAATTTTATTAGCATTATGAAATAAAATGTAATTTTGTTATGTAATTTTATTTCCATTATAAAATGGGAAAAAAAAATCACAACGACTTTCTTTTGCCACAGTTAACATTAAACATCCTACTTGCCCTATGTCACTGTTATAAATTTTCTTAAGATTTCTTGCATTTTCTTACAATTATTTTTGGCAAGAAATTTTTTCATATGCTTACATTTCAGATCCACAATCATAATTTCCAAGTCATACTCAATTCATTTTGGAATAACGTAGTAAAATTAAAAATGTAAAATTATTCATTATGCAAAATTGGATATAATGAAAGAATCACGTAAAAAGCGCAATTATAAATGTTTTAATAAACTGTAATTTGTCAAGCTTTGTCGAACTACTAACAAAGCTTGGAGCCTTTTGCAAAAGGACGAATTAAATCCCTTGTTAACGACGGCGCTTTTAAACAGATGCGTCATTTTATTGCACGAAATAATTCATAAAGTCATACATCAAGGTCACAGTAAGGATGTTTCTGCACCTGTAATAAGAAGTTGAGCCCCAGGACTTTGTCTCCTACCCCATCACCTTGGGTCTAAGCCTGACGACAGCTAATTATGTTGGAGAAATATCTATTTCCATAACGGAACTCATCATCTGCCTCTAGAGGACCGAGAAATGAGAATGATATTACAACATCTGAAGACGATTCTTTCTCAGGAAATGAGAACAGTTTTCTTTTAATTAGTTACTTTTTTAAAACGACAAAGTAGAGATTCTCTACGAAGATGAGAAAAGGATTTTTTTTTTCCTTTATTCTTTTTAATTTTTTTTTTGGGAGGAGAGGATAAATCAGCCAGCGTTGTACCTATCTTTAATTTTCTCTGAGTAATTGATGAAAAGGACAACGATTGTGATCCGATTACAATGACTCGAAATACATTCATCACTATACGGCAAGAAAAGGAAAGAAGATAGAAAAGAATACATCATTGAAAAAAAAACTTAATTAATATGTCTCGTTCAAATATGTAAGTCTTGAAGCAGCTTAAATTACCTAATAAAAGACCTTCTTTAAAAATGTATGCGGATGGTTTTCAAGATAAGATAGCGTGATATCTTAATTTTGAGAAAAATGACAATTTAGGTTGGGATATGAAATTCATTATTCATAGTTCATTAAGAAATGTCAATAGCTCTGACTTTATCGTAAAGTTTTCCAGAACAAAGTTGAATAATTTATTCTGTCAGCGCCATTTTGTACTTTAAAACTCCTACAGACACGCCATTTGCTTGTATTTTCTTTTCTTTTTTTTATATATGTACGAATCGATTTTTCGTGTTTATCTAGAGGAGGAAAGCGTACAAATTTTTTAGAATTTATTAATTTTTCTCAACATTTCTCGACAATTCTCAACATTTTTTGATGTTTATCATATCTTATTTTTAGCCTCAACTGAAATGAAACTTTAAAAATAGTATTACTTGAAAATGGATGCTTTCAGAGTTTATTTAGTAAGTGAAATCAAATCAAAATTCCGAGTTCTCATTAAAACCTGAAGAAATTTTCATCAATGTTGCCAATTTGTTTAGTGACCCTTTCTGGGTTGGGCAATCTTCGAAGAAGTTTGAAAATAGTAAATGACGTCATCCGTGGTGACTTGATAAGACCTATATTCGAGAAATGAAAATTGGTTTCTGGAAACAAAGTTTTCTTCATCAACACGACATAATTAATAGTTAATAGTTAATAAATAAAGATTTCCTTTCCTATTATTTATGTACATTTCCTTTTATTCATCTTGTTTAAAAGTCAAATCTTTGAAATTTTTTCCATTCGATTCTTTAGGCAAATGGATAAAGGAAACTTAATAGCTGAAAACTGGAGGAAATCTCAGAAAAGCATTGGACGGACACCTACTTTTTAGTCAACTGTAGAAAACAAATAGGTTAATTCTTATGCTTTGTTATTTTAATATGATTTTTAAAGATTCGATTTCAATTTCCATCAAAGTTATCATCAAAGTATTATTTAAAAATTGTTTTTATAGTAAGGACTTTCAAGTAGTACATTGATGTTGTAGTTTATAGTAAAAAATAAAAAAATACATAAAATAAGAAGACATTTCAGTCACATACTGCTAAAAATACAAATTATAATTAATATTTAAAAAGTGACCGGTTTCCCCGAAGACATCTTCAGTCTTCTCAAGACTTCAAAAGGCTGAAGGTACCTTCGACGAAACCCGTCGGTTTTTTAACTTTAAATATAATTTGTATTTTAGCATTATGTGTGTGAATTATCTTCGTTTTTAATCAATCCTACAAATGTTAAATTTTATCACATAAAAAAAAAATAATTCGTCACTGATATCTTTGAGCTTATGAAGCCGAAAGTGATACTCACTACAGAGATTCTACAATATTACAAATCTAAGTTAATATGCACTAAAGGCAATAGTAATCCTATTAGTAATTTAGAAGGATTATATTGAAACTATATTGAATACTTTTAAACAGAAGCCATAATTCTCCTATTTTACGCTCTAGGTTCTCTTTGGTAACCAAATTCTTTGTAATGAATTCCTATTTATATCTTTTAATTTTTACTTTATCAAAAAAGAAAAATTATCATCAAACAGGTAAATCACGGTTTTGTAATTATATAACTACTTTTGATGTACTTTATGTTTAGAGCAGTCAATACACTGAATAATAATTAAGATATTTTCTTTATTTTTACGTTTCCTGCATTCAAAACTTTAAAAATAATTGAGGTAATTTTAATTTTATTTAGAATTTAATTACGTTCTTTGTTTGTATATCGGTTTTTGGTGAAGTTTTAATTCATCAACTGCAATCGAGGCTGGTTCTTCGATTGGAATACCTGAATTAATAAGCAAAGAAAAGTGATGCTGTAATGGAAATACTACGGAAATATAGAAACTATCTATCTTATTGAATGTTAGTACAATACATTATGGATTATAAATTTATCTACTTATCAAAATAATGTATCTGTATTTCTTTGCATATTTTTTTTTTGCAGTTAATGCACATTGGATGCAAAAACAAATTAGATTTATTTTCTTCGAAATCATTCTATCGATGACCAAAACAAAATAATAACAAAACATTTTCTTAGGAATTCTCCATTTGTTATCCAATACTGAAGGTACGAAATGTATATCTTCAGGAACGTGGCTCAACAGCTTATCCGTGAAAGCATCTCTTTCTGAAGATTGAATCAATTACTGCTATTACGTTAGACATGAGAGTAACAGTGATATCAGAGTGAGTATGTGAGTAAGAAGATAACAATAATCCGGATAACGAAAGTATTCTATTATTATCTCACTATGAATTTACCTTCCATTTGACGAAAAGTTAAATTAATATATTAAGTGAACTTTTATAATTAATTTGAAAATTGATAAATCTCCTCGTTTTCATCTCACGAAATGTCAACATTGGAAGAGCATTGGAAGTTACTGAAAGAACGTGAATTTTACTTTTCCTAAAGGTTGCTTATTCTATTTTTTTAATTCCTTAAAGTTGTAAAAACTCAATTAAGGAAATGTCTCCTGTTCAGCAAATATGATAATTAAAAACACGAACTTAATTAATTTAATTATTCCAGTTCTTAAAAATTGCAAATCTTAAAGATCTAATTCCTTTAACAACATCAAGCGGCAGCAAATTTAGAAGGATTATTCTTCGTTATTAAACTAAAAAAATCTAGTGAGAGTTCACTATTGTTTTTCTAATGTTTTTTCTATGAAACTTTTACGTCGACATTTGTCTGGAGGGTTGCACACAGAAGCGCTTTCAAATACAGAAGATAATTATTTATGGGCCTGAAAAGAGTTATATCCAAATTCAACAAGATCTATGAATTAGTTCTAAAGTTACTTGGAGACAACATACATGATTTTGAACATAAATATTCCGAGTCGTTTTATTAACCTATGCAATCTAGTCTGAAAATCAAGAAGTAAATCATTACTTAGTATTTAGTTGTATCATTAAATTTCGTTAAATCTCATAAAACACTATTTTTTTTTCTTTATTCACAATTACAATAGTCTTTTAACTTAGTTATAAAGAATCAGAACAACCCAAGGACATGAAATGAAAAGGTTACTTCTCTACATTTATGAAGGACTCTTGGGGTATCATTGCCCCCTACAGAGCTACGAGTCTCAATCAATAAGTTTTTGATTATATTATGTAATTCACGAAATCATACCCAGCAGCACTTAAACAGAATTAAAATCTCTGCAGGAACAAGTGTGAATTAAAATCAATGAAAACGCGGTAGCGCAGGTCAGCAAACTTAATTTCGAATTCGAAGTCTTATCATTACTTTTAATTCATCCTCACACAAACACACACACACACAGACAGCCAAAATCAATATTTCAGGCGTTGGAAAGGGGGTTGCGCAAAGGAAGCTCTCCGGCCATATCTCTGTTCCTTGTGTTGGTTGGTGTAATTCAATTAGTTGCAACCGTTTGTAACCATCACGTCACTCAAGTGATAACCTCAGTTATTTGGCAAATCCATTTCTGACAGCCACACCCTCCACTATTCTCTGAGGAAAAGCGGCTTATTGCCTTACCTGGAATTTTATCATAGTTACAGTCAGAAAACTTCGCGACTTATTTCGGCTTTGACAGAGAACCACAGACAAAGTCAGTCTCGGTTTTCGCAAACATTCCATAATTTCCAAATGCTTAAACCGCAACTATATTAACTTTCAAACTGTGCAAACTATCAATACAATTTCTGTAGTTGCTCCTCCCATTACAACGCATTCGGCTAATAATGAAAAGCAGTGTCAATGAAACGTAAAAGTATTTAAATAAACATAAAATGCATTTCATTTTGTATTTAACTTTTCTTCTTGTTTTGAAATCTTTAAAAGAAAGTTCCCTATGTTCAGCAAATCTTTTATAACAAATATAGGAATAAAAATGTTCAACTGTGTGCAACTATATTTATATACAGTATATTTTCTTTTGATAATAGTTAAGTAGTTAATATTATAAAATTAAATCATAAGTAAATGATGAAATTTAATAAATATTCATTATTACTTAGAAATTATGTTAATAATAGCTTATATTATTATTAAATTGATTATTATGCTAATAATAAATAATTTATTTAAATAAAGATGTGTTTATAGTGCCTCCATATTTCTTATCTATCTATCTTAATTTTTTGTATGAAATTTAAAGTTCTTATTCATAACGCATTTAGCATTCTTTAAGATATAGTTTTCTTTTAATTAAAGTAAATGGTCATTATTCAAGTTGAATAACAAAATTTAAATTTTTAGGGTATCAAAATTAAGAAATTAATTAAACAAAACAACATTTAAGTGTCATTTGTATTTAGATTGCTATCATTTCATCATCGAACATTTACAGTTTCAGAATTATTTAGAAAGTAAATAGATACAAAGTTTCAGAAACTATCTATGAATGTCAGGTATACCCCGATACCTATTCCGCAGAGGGACGGATAGATCCTGGAATCAGTTTGGAGCAGAGTTCGGCGTGGAAAAATCCCCACATCCGCCACGTCGAGGAATTAATCAGGCTCGTCCAAACATGCAGTCAAGCGCTAAACAGACGGGTAGCGGACCCAGAGAGGGTAAATAATAGCAACAACAATAAGAATAATAAATACGAATAATAATTTCTTAGCTAATAGAAATTTCATTGTTAGCCAAGTGCTTTTAACGTCTGTAAAAAGTTTATGAAGTTTACGAATACAAACTATTTGTTTCGATTCGCTAACGAGCCGTTGACATGTCAACAACTCGTTAGCAAGTCGAAACCAGTAGTTTATATTTTAATGTGTTAAATGTTTTTTTAAATCTGTATATCGGCCTCAATTTTTAGACTATCTCAGTTTCATTTGTTAATTGCTGAATTTCGCTTTTTTAGAAATTCTCAGTAATTCTATTTAGTTTTTTTTTATTTCCGCAAAAATATTTTATGACAATTTTGTAAAGACTATCAACAAGATATCAGAAAGACAGCTTTATCTTTTATTACCAAGCTAAGCCATTTTAACAGCTAAACACCGAATTAAACTTTAATGTATTGAAGCAGTAACGAGGAAACGCTTACATTCGGCCGATGAACCAAACCCTTGTCCATAGAAGCTGCGTGGTCATTAAGGAGAGGCAGAAGACTGCTTTGACCAAAATTAGCCAACGGTGATTCGTTATTGTGAATGAACATTCTCTTAACCGTAAATTATTAATTTGCAATCCATTAAGGTGCACCACAGACAAGAGATGATTGTCACGTTACAGCAATGGCTTTTGCAAATAGATAATCGGTGGAGAGCAAACATAGGTCAATTGGGGGCCACGGATGCTTTAACCCCCAACTAAGAGTCACTATCGGTAAAACGTAGCTGGTTTTTGATTTTGAAACGTTGCTTTTAGCACTTGTAGATTTCTCATCAAAAAGAGCTAGAGATCCTGCAGAGAAACTGAGGCTTTTAGCAACTAATAAACGATTTTAAAATGAAAACTCTAAAGGAAGATTCCCAAAGTTAGATTCTTTAATGGGGACACTATTAGGTCATTTATACATTAGCTCAGTGAAATTTGTGAAGATAAATTTGCTTTTTTGCTAATCTATCAGAAATATCCTGTCCAATTTTATTGGAGAGCTTTCAATTTTCTTTTTTTGTTACTATATAAAAAAAATTCAGGTTCAATGCTATCATTATAAAAGATTAAAATAGATTGAAAATAATAGCGAAATTGAGCTTTCACTTCAAACTTAAATTCATTTAGAAAAAGTAGGAATTATAAATACACTCACGAAGTTGGAGCGAGCTTTTGTTTCTTTTCTGTATTCTTTCTGCATAATTTGTTTTATTTTTTTATCTGATGAATAAAAAATAATATGAATAATAATAAGAAGAAGCAGTAGTTTTCATGAAATTAATATTAACTAAAATTTAATGAAATTAATTTTAAATAAAGTTTAATTAAAAAAAATAATGTTCAAGAAAATGCAAATAGAAAAAAAGACTGAAATTATTGTTGTTGTTCTTTTGCAGTTCCTACCGAATTTCGATCTTTGTGTCCGAAGGTTCGTGTTCTAGGGATCTCTAAATTTCCAAGATGGCGAACCCCTAGAAGAATCCATAGAATTTCTACGGAAAATACTGAGGTGGTTGAACATTTGCCTTCCTCAGGAAATCATTAAAGAATGAATTCAGACCGGAAGATAAAGAAGAAGAAGCAGACAAACACCGGAAAGAAATTTTTAACAAACAGCCATGCCCACGCCGGGATTTGAACCCAGGTTCCGACGTATCTGCCTCATGGGAGGCCATCGCTTTGCGAACAAGACCACTTCGGAAACGCACTGATATTAATTCTTCTTTTATTCCTTTCCCAAATTTTAATGAAGTCTACTGAAGCATTCTGTGGGCCTGGTAACCGAGTGGGTCAAGGCACTTGGCTGCGGGTCGGAGATGGCAAGTTCGATCCCAGGTCTCGTTGGAGGGTGAGAGTTTTTCCACACTCCATTCTCCTCCAAACTGGTTTTAAGATTTTTACAGTTTTGTAGATTTCTATATTTTATAGTTATAGATTAAAAGTCGTTCAAACATTATCTGACAACTGAAACATTGTGTATTAACTTATGAAAAATGTAGCCAAAGGCGATGTATTTCCACAATAACGATCAATAATGAATTTCTCAAACCAATATCTGGCTATGTATTTAATTCTTTGCCTGCAATTTGCCTCTTCTTTTCTTTTTCTCAAACTTCATCAATGTTAATGTGAAATTTAGAATTTAATATTCAAATCAGTTATTCTTGAGATGCGATTCTAAGAAACGTGGATATTTTAAATGGGATAGACAATGGTTAGATTACTTTGTTGGGAAAAGAGGCTTATCAGATCACGCAGTATATGTGTGTGTTATACACCGAAGAACCATTACATTATGACCACTACGATGTAGGACCTCCTTTAGCCCGCGGATAAACAAACAGCGGTCAATCTGCGAGGCATCGATTCGATGAAGTGGCGGTAGGTATCCTGGGTATAGATATCCATAATCTCAACAGCAGATCCTCCAGTTCCCGTAAATTTCGTGACGGTGGTGAGTTAGCGCAAACCCCTATCTCCAATTCGAACCACATATGTTGGATTGGGTTCATGGTCGCTGAATTGGCATGCAATGAAATTCACCATATGTTCCTCGAACCAGTCCTTGACGATCCTGGCAGTGTGCATCACCAGCAAGGAACACAGTTGACTGAATGGGATGAACTTAGTTCGCAACGATGTTCAGATGCCTGACAGCTGTCGAAAGGACTGTTCTACTGAGATAATGGGCCCTAAAGTTTCCCATGAAAGCATCGCCCGCAGCATCACACCTCCTCGGTCGTCCTGTTTCCGCTCAACAGTTGTCTTCGATGGCGAACTCGGCCGTCTAGGTGATGTAATAGGAATCTGGATTCGTCGGATTAGGCTGGGTTTTTTTTCCAATCACTCACGGTCCAACGTCGATGACCTGTTTCATGCGCTGTAGTCGAAGGAGTGCAGTTAGCATTGGGACCATAGAAGTCTATGGGTATGCAGTCTACACGCAGAAGGATGAACTTTGGGCTGTGAACCATTGCCCTGTTCACCAATGTTGTAGCTGTGGCTGATTTGTCGGACTGTGTCCCAGCGGTCGCTAAGAACAATGCACGACAGTCTCGTCTGATCTCTGGCATCAATGATCTGAGATAGGCACAGAGCTGGACGACGGTTAGTCGTTTGCCCATCCTTGCACCACTTTTGATACGTATTCACAACAGCACCATATGAGCAGCCCATAAGCCGCGCCGTTTCAGAAGATATTTTTTCTCAAGCGCCATGCCATCACAAGTTGTCCTTTATCAAAGTCTGATAAATTGGCAGCTTTTCCCATTCTGACACCGAACACACTAGTAACAGAAAGTCTGTTCTACAGTTATGTATAATTGCTCTATGCCCATTAACACATGCAATTGTTAGTTTCTCAGGAAAGCTCATTGATCTCGGCTGGATGTTGTCATAATGTAATGGCTCTTCGGTTGATATGCTTGTCTCCGTGCTCCCTTTCCAATAACTTTTAAACCACTGGATGAAACTTTTTAAAACTTCGTGCGCAAATTTGAGGCACATCTAACTTTTATATTTGAAATGGTTTCGTAATAGATCCTTATTTAGAAATTAGCGCGGCAAAATTGCAGTGTAATTTCAATAATGGATCTAATTCCACTGTAATTTATCCAAAATTTTAATGCAGTTTCATTGTTTTCAATTTTCTTAGCTGATCCATTAATTACAGAATGATCTGTTATGATTAAAGTAAATTTCCTTTTGACAAATGATGTAAGTAATTATTTTTTTCCAGAAAATGAGAATTGGTGTGGTGTTTGTATTAAAACTTTAAAAGAAATACATGCTTTAAGTTCTTCAAACTTCTTGTTAGGGTCTTACTTTCTCAGCAGTAAACACAACAAATTAAAAAGTCAGAAAATCCTTTTTTCTTGATATTGCTTGAAACACTATAATTGTCAATACGAAAGATTTCCACAATATTTAATCTTCAAAAATGAATTGTGTATTAAGTCTTATTCATCTTTATAAAATATCCTTATATATTATTTCTCAAAGATGTTTTGTGTCGGTATGCCATAACTCCCTTAATACTTCACCAAAATCAACGATTGAGACATCATTTTAAAGATTACGTTCCCCGCTAATGACGAGAAATAAACAAATTGTTTAAAATTAATATTTTCGTTAAAAACTTTATTTTAAAAACCTTTTTGTAAAAATGTTGACACGCTTTAACAGAAGCGACTAATCTTTCGAAAGCGAAATAACATTTCAAATAATGCTTTAGCGTCAGAAACTTCAAATATATTCTTTTTTGAATATAAATGCACTTTAAAAATGAAATTTCATCGTTTCTTTAATAAGAACAGATAAAAAATAAACAAAGATGTAAATTTTAATAAAAAATAACGATTCATTACAATAAAAACATAAAAATTTGTCAACTCATATATTAATTCTCAAAGGTTTTTTTTTTTTTTATTTCCCTTAATAATTCATCAAAATCAATGATTGAGATATCATTTTGAAGATTATGTTCACCGCTACGTTGACGAAAAATAAACAAATTGTTTAAAATTAATGTTTGTTTAAAAAACTTTATTTTAAAAATCTTTGTATAAAAATGTAGAACGCGCCCTCTATTGACAATGTGTTCATTTATTTATTTCCACATTACCATTCGGTGACTGATCAAGATACTACGCGAATTGTTCGCACGGGTCAACTACTACTTTAAAAACTCATTATAAACTGAAGTAAACAAACACCTGAGAGGATTTTTTTCTAAAGACAGATTTTCTTCCTATGCTATCTTTCTCAATAGACGTCTCATTTGCAGTAACGAAGATGCCACAAATTTGGTTTAATTAGTGAAAATGCCCAGAGTTGTGTCGCACGTTGATTATTAGCATCAGAAAGGCCTGATTGGTAATTAGCAGACCATGGGAGAAAATCTTGCTCGGCGCCAGAGTTGCTAAGATAAGCACAGAAAAACCTTACAAAGACGGGGAGGGGACCTAGTGGTAACATATTTCCTCTTAGCGCATTCCCAGGTGAACACAAGAGAAAACCACACCGATGTCGTCAGTATTCTTCCATTTATTTACGAAGATGGTAACAGCACACACAGTCCCGTGTTGTTTTTTTTCTCCTGTCCTCTATTTCACTCTCTGATTGCTTAGCAATTCCCAAAGCACGTTTTACAGCGTCTTCATAAAAGATGACATGGAAACTAGTTTAATACGAAACATTAAACTTCTTCGAATCTTCTTGATTTATGAAATAAGTCTTAAAAAGTTCTAACAAAATACTATCAATATATTATTACCTGAAAATCATTTCTAGACTGATTATTTTCTACAACTTTATTACACTGTAAATTAATCGATGTAATTAAATCATTAGCCACTTTAATTAAACTCTGGAACATAATTAGTTAATCACTTGTTTTTTGGTTTATAACAAATCTCAAATTCTAACCTTTATAAACATGCTGAGTTGAATTACGCCCACTTGGAATAAAAGGTTTTTAAAAAGGTCTGTTTGAAAGAAAACCAACTATTAATTGGATAACGGTAGCTGGTTTCTTTAGTTTCGAAGACAACTGCTTAGCAGCAGAATGCTTCGGCTTCAGAAACATCCTTAATTTTAGGCTGCCTATTTACGTAATATTCCCAAATAGCTTCTACATCTTTTGTTCGAAGACAAAAATGACTATTTCTGTTCAAGTCACGTCATTAAAGATAATAATAAAAGGGTGATGACGAATAAAATCAGTCTAAAATAATATTTTACATTCCGTTCTAGAACAAAAAATAAAAATGATCTTCCATTGACGTGAACTTAATTCTCTTGAAAAAGAAATGTACCCTTTCAAGTTGATGTAAGTAATAAAAAAAAATTAAAAATACTTTAATGACGTCATTAAGTTAAGATTTGTAGATTAAGTCTCTTCATCAAAATGAATAAGCATGTTACAAAACAAATTGTTATCTGCAACAAAAACGAAATGTGAAGTATAAAGAGCAGGAATAAATTAAAATAACATGACTAACAAAAAAGATTAATTAAATCGATTAAACTACTGTGAGAAAATGAAATGTTCCGATCGACTGATTACATTTTTTGTCATGAACAATTAATTCTATATTAAGATTCGTGGGTATAGTCTTTGAAATGATAAGGAATGTTGTCTACAAGGTCAAAAACCTAGTTTAATTCGTAGTCAGGCATTTAACTCTAGTTATTTCTCTTCCAGGTGATACATAGATTATTCAGCCCTATTCAGTCAAGCGCAAGTTTCTTGACCGGCGATTACGGCACTTACCCTCGTATCTCAACATTCTTCCATTGAGTCCAGCTGGGGATGATTGCAAGGAATTCACTCTTTAATGACTCTAAGACGTGATGTTTTAACAATGTATTTCAAATTAACATTCATCATGTTAAGTTAGCGTAATTAAGTTACAGATTAGAATTTTTACATTTCTAACATTTTCACATTATTCTTGAAATTAGTGTTATTTCAGTTTCTGGTCGTATGTTAATATTCGTACTAAACAAACATTTATTAGATTTCGACAGTCAACCTCTGATTTTTAACCAATCCCTTGAAGTTCTTGCAGCAATTATCTTTATTTACATACTTTTCTACAGTGTATATTCACTTTTCGAACGTCTAATGGTTCTTATAACTTAATGATCCACAGATTGCACTGGCTTAAAAAAATGCATTTATTTCCTTATATCGACCAGTGCCTTTAAATTAACTGTCTTTAGAATGACGTAAGTATCAACATCAACACCCATATCCTGCTAATTAAAAAAGGTGTTAACTTTCATGAAAAGGCTGTGTGAAAACTGCTGAGTGTTTCCAAGCAGTATCTGGATGTAATGAAAATTTATAGAATCCGAAATTCTTTATTTATTGAATTAACTTTGAACTGTTAAAAGAATATCTGTTGTATTGAAATTGAAAGTCTTAGTGAAATTCCATTAATTTTGATTTCTTTTATTATTGTAACTTTAATATTTTTCCTTACGTACAAAGTGAAAATAAAGCAAATTTTATTTTAAAAAATCATTATCTCGAGAACTACTGCACATACTAATGTCGTTCCACCATTCATTTTTTTGAGAAATTACTTGGCTAAGTGAATATATCAATTTCGTACCTAGTTATAATGGGAAGGAAAAAAATGAATTTTGAAAATTCTTAGTTTTTTAAAATCGAAAAAATTCCATAACTTTTAATCTAATCGCTCAAATTCTGTCATTTGCATATTGTTTTTGTTCTTTTAAGAAGAAAAAATTCAGGTGTGTAAAACTAAAGAAATTTCTAAAATTTCACTAAAATTTCAAAAATATGTAACAATTGTAATTTATGAATTACGATGATCGAAATGGGAGTCGAAATGCGTATTTTTGAAGCAGTATCTAATGATTTGAAACAATTTTTGAAAACTAAATTATAAAATCACCCACCAGTAGATAAAGGGTTGAAAAGCACATTTTACTAACCTGCTTTTTCTTGAAAAATATATATTATTTCCTGGTTTTGTTTATTTTTTTAAATTTTACATAGAAAAAACATATATTTCATATGAAAAATGTGATGAAACCAGAAAAACAGCCAATGCTTCGTTTTCAATTAATTAATTAAATTTAGAAAATGTAGCCATACTATAAGTGGCTAAAATTCTGTTAAATATTTCAATTTATTGCCTACATTAAACTAAAAACAGTTAACGTCGGAACAAATGTGGAACCCGCAAAAGTTAAAACAAACAAAAACTCGCCGAAAGAACAAATGGCGAGAAAATTCATGTGCCGCTACACGCGGCATCTATAATTTAATTTAGCGCGTAAAAATAAGAAAGCGCAGGTAAATATTAATAATAATAACAATGGGTGAGATCAAGTTGTATACAAAATGACATCCTGGTACAGCTGTTTCACGCTAATATGGCGATCAGCAGCCAGGAGCAGTCATCAGTACACAACCAAGTCTCGATACACGGAGCCTATATGATAAAATGTCGGAACAAATGTGGAACCAGCGTGAAACAGCTGTACCAGGATGTCATTTTGTATACAACGTGGTCTCACCCATTGTTATTATTAAAATTGGCTAATTTGAGCTTGAATAAATTAATTCATAATTATACTTTAACACAAATATTTTGTATTATTATTTATCTTTATTATTAATATACAACAATAAATGAAAATGCTTTTCTGCGAATCAATAAACATTTCAGAAATGGATGCCAGGGAATTTGCTTTCAAATCAGGATATGATCTTTGAGTTTGCAGAATTAAAAAAAAAGCAATTTTTTAAATTGTCTATTGTTTTCATGATTGTCACTCTTAAGCATTACAAATGCTAAATGAATAAATTATATTTATTGAAAATAAATGAATGTGGTTTTTTATTATAATGTAAGGATTTTGGGATAGAAATGTTGTAAAAAAATAATTAAATTAGAAAATGCTTTTTCCGTACAGGCGTCAAAAGATTGTAGGCATTTGCGCCGCAGAATCAAATTCGTTTATCAAGAAAACGATTACTTTCAGCATCGCCATCTCCGATTTGAAAATCAGATATCGCAGACAGATAAACATCATTTGGTAGAAGATCGGGATTTTGTAGTAGAAAGCTTTCGATTGTAACGCAGAAATAATTCTTTGGGCTTTTGATATCCGCCATTTGAGAATGATTCTCAATTACTAAAATCAGCCTCACACTTATGTTCCAATACATGGAGCTGTTGGTGCTCTGTTACAAAGCAGATCTCCTTTTTACGACCTTTTCGGGAAATTATCTATCATGAAATAGTTCTATCTATTTTTTTGAAATACTTCGTGATTAAAAATTACAATAAAATCAAAATTAACGTGCGTACAATGTTAATATCATCAAAGAAAAAGTAAGATAACACACAATAAACAACACAATTTGTAAGATAACAACACAATTTTGTTGTTAGTTATTGTGTGTTATCTTACTTTTTCTTTGATGATATTAAAAATTACAGTTTGGGGAAAAAAGTTTAGTTATCCGAAACAAAATATTTATTTCGGTTATGAATAAATTAAAGAATAATATGTACCGAGAAGCCTTTGAGTAATTAATACCATAATTTTTATCTTCATATGCTGATAACTTCTAACTAACCTTAGTCTACATAAACATCATGTCATGACTTATGATGTGACGTTTGTTCATGCAATCAAATGAATCAATAGAATCGTGTTACGTTTCATGTTACTTTGCCCGGCCCAGAGAGAACTAGTTACGAGTCTTGTTACGTTTCTTTTCTTTAAGATTACCAGAGACAATTGATTAATTTTTTTAATGGGGCAGAGTTTCGAGGATGTTTTGTTTAGAAATACAACAAAAAAAAACATACTTTCCTTTTCAGAATGATCCTCAATTCTGGAACTTTTCCGTCAATATCAAATAGATCTAAGGTCGGCATTTTTTTTGTAGGAATGCTTCCGCAAAAAAAATACGAGCTAAATATCTAATTTTCTTAAATACTACAAAAAAAAAAACCACTAAAGTTTTCCATCGATTTCATCCCTAGTATGTATTTACGAATCGTTTTGTTCCCAAAAAAAAAAAAAGAAATTTAGCCTTAATTCCACTGGTTCTGCATTATTCACAATTACTGAAAACCTTTATTTATTGCAACAGCTATGAATCAATATATTAAGTACAGTTTCTATTTAAGAGACATTTAGAATATATGAAACCAAAACAAAACTACAACGTGTTCCTGATTCTTGATGAACAGTAAAGCAGTTATCCATGGTTGCACATTAAAAATAGATGAACAGTAAATATAACACCTAAACGCTACAAAAAGCCAGGTAATTTCCAAAAGGTAGTAATTTACCTATACGAAGAGATCGTGTTGGGAAGACAGAAGAAGAGGTCAATCCTGTTCTCCGGCTGGAATTATAATTAGCTAAGTAAGGTTTAAGCCTATAAATGAATACATTACATTTATATTTAATTAAATTAGGCTTGAGTCTTTGTTTATCATGACTTTAATTGTAAGTTGCTATCATCTACACTCTGCTATATTATAAAGTTTATTTTGCGTCAGCTACAACCGAGTTAAACTATAGGTTTGCTTTGTTTTTGTTTTTTTTTCTGTTTCCCCCTCCCTCCCAATATTACGGTAGTGTAAATGACAAAATTCATTTTCCCGTAGATCGTTACATTTTGGTCCGATATGTATCAAATTTAACAGGATTTGTCTCATAGAAAAAACGTTAATTTTCAAATTTCAAATTTAGCATTTATTTTTTTAAGTATTTCTGTCACAGGCAAATATCTATGGGCGAACTACAACATTAAACTGCGTTCGAAAACGTCTTGATGTTCCTCTTTTTTTTTCTCTCCACTACATTGTTAAGAGCATTTTGAACGTTGGACCAAACCTATTATAAGATGAGTTGACAATCAAGCGTATTTAATAACTTATGCATTTATACAAAACTTAAACAATTTTTAAAGTTTACATGTACAATTAATAATTCTCAATACCTTCGAAATGAAGAAAATTTCCAAATATATGTCAATCCATGGAAAAATATATTTACTTTAGCCCTTAGGACATATTTCCAAATTGCTTCGAGGGCACAGACTAATCTATTCAGATCTGGATCTGTTCTGTTTGACCATTCCAATATTCAATTAAGCTTGACATAGTCGTGACTACGGAGTTCACTTAAAATCTATACAGAATTAATTGCGTCAATGTTTACTATCCTCTATGCAAAATTTTGAGCAAATATGAATCAAAAGACTGAGTTTATTAACGAAGCCAAGGGCTTTTATTCAAGAAGAATATGCTATCGCAAACGTATTTCAAGCAAACAAAGAATTGGAACAATTAGCTTAAGAGTCTTTTATCCTACTAATAATCAATTAAGAAAACTAATTCCCCTTAATCATCTTTTAAAGTTCTTGTTGTTTACAGCATCTAAATCGATACGCCAATCACATGGAAACTTCTATTTTTGTCTGTTTCCTTGCGCTAATAAAAGTTACTTGATCTTTAAGACATTTGATACGATTTTACAAAATTATTTTTCTAACTTGCGGAACTGGCTTTTTTTACAGGAAATTTACAAAACTAATCTTCAAGCGGATATTCTGTCTTTGCTACGAATTCTGCTCAAATAATGAAGCATATTTTTTTTCTGTTTCATCGAAGCTAGGTTCTGGGCGAAGATTAAATCAATAATCGTCTCTTCAATTAACGATTTCTATGCTGTCATTATTTCTTAGTCCATTATTTACTGAATTTGCGAATTCCACTAATGGCACAAGAAAGAACTGCTAATGGAGCTTATTTTTTTTTTTTTTTGCAGGTATTGATGAATTAACTACCGTTTGTTTAGGAAAAATAAATTCTCTTGCTTTGATGCTTCGTAAAGAAGCCATTCTTTTTCAATTGTTCTTGGTCTGTCTTCTAAAACAAAAACAGATTGTGAATTTTTTAGTTTATTTATAAAATTCATAGCAATCTTTTAATTTGTAATTCAAAACCTTTAAGCCGATTCTCCTTAAAATGTGATTAAATTTTTTTTTTCTTTTCTTTTTTTTTTTTTTTTATTTCTTTTATTTTTTTAATCGTGAAAACTGCAAAAACAAAATCGTTTATTTTGACTTTAATAATGATAAATACGATTCACTTGAAATTTAAATATTGTTGAAATCTTTCAGATTTGATAATTGTAATATATCACAATATATCAAAAAAAAAAGTTTTTCTTTCTGATTACTGTTGATAAAGTGAGACTACAAGAACTTAAAGCCACAATTTGATTTCTTAAAAATTCTTTACTTTTTTTTGTAATTTCCTTTCTAAACGTTAATTTTCAAAATCTACAAGAAGAAGTAGATTTACTTCTGAATACAAGAAGTAATTTTTTACTATCCATAAAACTTTCCATTGGGGTTTTTTTTTTTTTTTTCGTACTGTAACTTCTCAGAAAGTTATTAAAATTGTGTTTTCTGGAAAAAAAGAAGCTCACTAATATGCACTAGATAAATTATGTTGTCGAAATCGAGTTAAGATTCATCATTTGAAACCACCTAATAAAGAATGGATTACCTAAAAAGAGATTAGCAATGGAAATACGATACAGATATCCAATGCTGTTTTTAAGGGAATTTTTGTTCTTATTAATTATACAAAGCATGATATAATAAATAATTTATTATTAAAATCTTCCTATATTGATAAACACATCTAAGGCAATATTTCGCAAGAGTAACCTTCCTCTGCTTCATCAGGTTCCTCAACAGAAACACAGTTAGAACGTTAAAAGAAAGGGTTCAGGAAGAAGTGCTTATAAAAAAAAAACCACCAATCAAAGATCTCGGATTGGACAGAACACTGTATGAACCAGAACCACAGCTCAGACTAAGAGGTGACGGTTTTGTATTGAGAGACTAATACTATTTCTAGGTTCTTGAATCGTGTATTATACATAATTTCGAATGTATGATTAGAAAAAAAGTTACTTGGAGAACAACACATAAACACAAAGATTGAGTTATCAAATAGGCCTCACTTTGCTGTGGAAAGTAAGCTAAAAACGTCATTTCTGTTATGACAGGTGCAGTACAAAAAATCCAATTCATGTTTTTACATGTTTATGAATTAGCTCATAAACATATAAAGAATCGAATTTCTATATTCGATTTAAAATGATTTTTTTTTTCTTCAGTAAGTGAATTAGAAAACACTTTAATGTTGTTGTTTCTTTGTATAGAAATAGACAAGAAAATCGAACAGATCTAATTGAACTCTTTTATTTTTTTTTTTATTTAGAAAAGAAAATTATTATTTATACTTAGAAGAAGATAAGATAAGAAAATAACTGTCAAAATCGTAAAGCTTGTTTAATAATCATTTAAATTTAGCTAAAATAAAAAAATAACAAAAACGTGAAGGTTTTCTCATAAGTTACCGAACTGAAATCGAAAAGAAAAAACAAGACTGGAACTTAAGAAATTTAGAGTTTGTATTTTAAAAAAATATTAGAAAAATTTCATGAAATTTAAGTTCTAGAAGTTATAGTTAAAGATACTGAATGTCACTTGGGAAATTAAGTATCAGAGAGTAAATTAGTCTGTGCGCTCGCTAAAGATTCAGTATCTCTTAAATATCTTATAATTTGAAGGAAGTTTCGAGACAACTTTATGGAATTGAATGCTATTTTAATAACGAAGGTAAGTTAAACATCTTCAAAACTACCCTGGTTTAAATCAAAATGGTAAGATTGATTCCACTATATAAGTATTTATCCAATTGCACATTTCGATACTTCTAATTTCTTCTTTCTTCGAATTTGGCCGACTATGGACCACGTGAAATAACTCATGATTATTTTTCTAACTTCTTTCTTCTCTTCCAGTATTCTTTCATTCTTTCTCCATGTTTTTTCCTTCTTTCTTCCGTCCATTTTGCTCCCGTCTTCATCATGCGTGATTTGAGAATTGTGTTGGGGAAGGATTAGTATCCATTCCGAGGTTAAAACTGCGATTGTAAGTCCCAGAGTGATAGTTCATCCGCTCCTAACATGGAGACAGCAAATGTTTGCAGCCGTTCACTATGAATCAGACGCTGCTTTCAAGTTTTGGTCCGCCCCAGGTATTTTATTTCCCCGGTACCACCCATATCTGGGAGGCTTTCCCCTATCCGCCACCTGGGGAGGCGCCCGATGGAGGACTAGAAACCTCACACTTCTAATTTATTGATTTCTCTTTTTTTAAAATTATAAATTTCATTTACTTTGGCTGTTTTTCAAAAACACAGACAGAAATCAATCGCTGACAGATTTTGTAGATTTTACTTAAAGATTTCCCTCCGTCTACTTATTCAAGAATTTCACAGTATTCTTTTTATCTTTTGTTAAATAAGACAGTTGATCTGCCATTTTCTCATCAACCATGTTACAAAACTATTAAAAATCCAATGAAACTAAATAAATAAATAAATATTGCATATCGTGAAATTTTGATTAGAACAGAAAATTTGGAACCATATTTAAACCATCAGGTATCTTCAATAATTAAGAGAGATTGCAATTAATTAATAGGGCTTAGATATCCTAAGCAGTGATACCAAATTTATATAATTCTAATATTGATGTTGGAGTTGATCAGAGACTAATATTGGCCATTTTCTAACTTTACGATAGGACTTCAAAATTAACAGTGATTTTATAAGTAGTTACATTACCTAAACCTTTACAATTTCGGGCTTCTGAAATTATTTTGAATTATCGTGATTGTTGCGCTCTACTGGAAACCTATCTTTGGCCATTGTTTGCTCTATCTACACCTAATAGTTGAATATGTATTGAAATAAACAGGATTCTTCCTTATAATAGCATACATCTAATTCCTAAAATAATAGCTTCATGATTTACTCAAGATCATCATCGGACAGACAGCTTATTCACACACGCACCAGTAACATTTATATCAAATGCAAAGCATATTAATGGTAGCTTGCAGCTATAAAGAAATCAGTATCATTTTCATATATTAATGTTATAAATAAAAAATTAGTAGAATTCGGAGACTTCTGAAATATTGCATTTCTTAATTCGCTAGCGAAATTTTACATAAAATAATGTAGGTATGCTTTTTGGAAATATCTTAAGAAAAAATAGAGAAAATTCAAGGAATAATTAAGCAAACAGAAAGAACATCTACACTGCTTTTTTATCATAAGCTTTCTCAAAAGATTTAGGCCTCAGGAAATTGCTGCTCCGATATTAGAAGTCATACATTTTACATTATTCAACCTGGAGTAAGACGTATAAATGGCTTCTGAGTAGGGTGATAACGTAGTTCGTTCAGCACTAATATCCGTATTTGGCGGCCACCTCATTTCCACATCAATTTTGCAAAACCCGTAAACAGCATATGATATTCCCCAGGATCAATACTTCACTCAACTACAAACAAGGGCGTGAGGGTCGGCTTTGAAAGAAGACATCTATAATTGCAACAATGTCCTGGCGCCATCAATTCAGCAGCTGTTCTACAATATGTATTTTATTTTTATTTTTTTGTTTGCTTTCTCAATTATCAGGCTGCAGTCAAAAGTTAAACACAAGTTTGTATTTCCTTGATTACTTATTTTACTTTTAAAAATGTTAGAATTTTCCAACTGTAATTAATTATTATTTTTTTCTATTATTTTTAAGTCATAAATATTTTTTTCAATTTCTGGTCAAAAATAAAGAAATAAAATAAGTAATAATAAGCACTAATATATATAAATTTATATAAAAACTTACGTTCCTAAATGTCTTTTATTCAGGCTTACTAAATTAATAAAATGTTAAAGTAAAATATTAAAGTAAAAAAAGTTGTATGCTGGCTAAAGCCAAGAATTAATATAAATTTCATTTAATGAGAAATGCAGTGGCACCTCAAAAGCAAAAGAATAACAATTAAAAAAATCTCTAATAAAATATTAGTGAGAAAATTCATGCGCCAGCAGTCCGCCAACAACTGAATGTATTAATAATACTAAATAAATCCAGAAGATATGGAAAACTTCCTAAAATTTTCATAATGATTGTATTCATAGTTGCAATATGTTAAATATTGGTCAAACTGAACTATCAAACAAACTGAAGATCATTAAAACGGTCTCACTTTTCAGGCAATGCCAACCTCTAAAGGACGCTGGATGGATAGGCTCCAACAATCTTCGATCATTGAGATGAAGGGAGGGTAACATGCTTCTTAGGCGTCTTATTTCGAGAGTGAATCCCGCTTCAAGTTTTACAGAGATTTGGGTGAAACTTAGGTCCGCTGGAGGAGAACAACCAGGGAAAAACCCTCGCATTCAATCGGGAATTTAGCTTCTACTGTCTGCAGTGTAGTAGTTAAACCCGTGGACTAACGGGTCCACAATTTCCTCATTAATAAGGAAACAATATTATGCTCTTAAAGTGAATTTGGCCTTTTTCTAGGACCTTTATATATCTAAGAAAAGATTTTTTTACACCAATATTATAAAAAGAGATAAAAAAAAGTATTATGAAATAAATTTAAAAGTGCCAAGATTTGAGATTATTAGAAGATATCTATCTATTTTGATAGAAGAAATTATTTTGAATAATATATATAATAATTTACACTAAAAACATTAAAAAGTTTTTGTATTTAAAAACTTATTATAAAAACGGAATATACGATACATTAAAAATGTCCCTTGGACGGTTTCGAGGAAGACGCGTTCCCCATCATCATCAAGATCTTCCTCGAAACCATCCAAGGAACATTTTTAATGTATCGTATATTCCGTTTTTTATAATAAGTTTTTAAATACAAAAACCTTTTAATGTTTTTAGTGTGAATTATTATATATATTAATCAAAATAGTTTTAATAATACACGTTAAAAATTAATTTTTACTAGAAGAAATTATGAAGATCAGGACCTATATTTAAATATTGATTGACTCCTTAATTCTTAAGAATTATTACTTCACTACAAAATAAGCACTTTAACTGCAGGTTGGAAATGCCGGTTTAACTTGGAGGAAGGAATTTTATCACGGTTAATTTTCCTTCCGAATGGGCTTGGGTCCACTCAGCCCTCTTCAGAATGGATAACGGTTTTCTTTCGCGAGAGTTAAAGACGGGCGGGCGTCTGCTGACCAGCTGGTCACTAAACGCCGATAGCTTTACCTTCCGCGATCACATGGGTCACATAGGCCTGTAGTTGGATACTTTAACTTTTATAAACACTATAATACCATAAAAGTTTTTGAATGAATATTGAGTACAATGAATATGCACCATAAAACTATTAGAACCGAAACTTTAATGACAGCGAATATCTTCAAAATGATTCTTGATTTATGCAGAAATTAAGTGTATGAGTGAAAATCTTAGGTATACCACTACTGTAAATAAATTTACGAAAAGCATCCTAACCCCAAGAACCTGCACTTTTCTAATGTTTGCAGAACTTAAAGGATAAATTTGACTTTTTGAGCAATTATTTGTAAATGTTACCAAGCAGGTACTCAGAAACTGCTACACGACCTACAAAACGATACAAGTTAAATAATTATTTTCTGATCATTAATCTGTTATGTTAATTTCTTAATGCATGATAACTTGGTCTAACAAGACAACCTAGTTGATAATTATCCAAACAAAGCTTCTTTTTGGAAAAAAGGTTTCCTTATCCTAGGAGAAAAATTTAAGCTACACGGAGTAAATCAGGCGTATCTATACAAAAACAACTTCAAAAGTTAGAAATTATCGACTTTAAGCTCAAGTTTCTCAAAATGTATCAATTTAGAGCGAAAGTCTACTATAAAGAATAAACAGCAACTAATTTCTGCATTAATTTATATCTAATGTTTCAAAAACGACTTTAAATATAATGAATATTTCAAGACTTTTTGATTTTAGCACTATATTTTTTTACTCTTCTTTTTTTTTGTGTGTGTGAGTGTGTGTGTTTTTTTGCCCTTGCTAACTAGAGAAGAAATGATATCGGAAGTTCTCATTTGTACTTCCCTCTAGACACTTTCAGAGAATGACAGTAGGACAGATTTGGAAGCTGTCCAAGCAGATATACGAACAAGAAATTCAGGTGTCTGCATTTTTCATTGTATCTCCTTGTGCCACACATAATTTTTAAGAGATGGTGCCAAACAGGGAAAGGAAGCCGAACTCTGATCTCATCAGACCGTGAAAAACATGTTTTTATTTTGTAATAGACTTGTTTTATTTCGATAAATTTCCTATTTAAAATTAGATAATTTAATGCTATCGTAAAAAGAAAAAAAAAATTAAGTTTTATAATCGGTTAAGAATGGATAAGGCTAGTGCCAGGTTGATTAATTTCAATATTAAAATAGATTGCATTCAAATAATTAATGTTAGTAAAAAGCCTAACATTTTCGTAATTAATTATTTAATTTTTAATTTGTCTTGATAAAATGCAGGTTAGAGTATATTTCAGGCGTTAGAGGTAGATCAGATAATTATAAAACCATATAATAAGAAAAAAAATGATATATAAATAATAAATATATAAACATTACGTACTAAAAAGATATACTCGTAACATAAATAAAAAAAATAATATTCAATTTTGTTCATTTAAATTTAGAAATTACAGAATAATAGATCGGATTCCTCGATTTTCATTTTCAATTTAATGAGCTTCTTCATTTTAATGTTTTTAAAGTTTTTTTTATAACTTTTGTTAACTATTTTTTTACTGGTATTAAAAATAATCGTATTCTTGATTCATACTGAAAATGATTCCTTAAAAATTAATTATAAAACGATGCTACTTGATTGCATGATAAATATTTATTTCTAATGTTTTCAAACAAACATTTCAAAAGCATTCATTAAAATTTTATTTATAAACTATTTGAAAATATTTTGCAATTTTTTTTTATCTGCAGATTAAATCAATTTGTATGAGTAAATGAATTCATAAATAAATAAATAAAAGAAGCAGATTTCAAATACAAATTCAAATTTGTGACTTTGTGTCAATAAAATAGAAAATTAATAATTTCTTTCTATAAATTTTCTATTATAGAAATTCTATTATATTGTTTTAACAATAAGAAATTTTTCTGAGTCCTGGAACTGAGTCATACATGTTCTAAGTTTAATGTAAATGCATTACCGAAGATTAAATTTCAGTACATTATGTAGTTTTTTATTTGCTTGTTTTAATATGTTATCGACTCAGTGGAACAATTTGATACAAACTAAACACATATATATAATCTTTTGTTTTTTAAATTTTCACCCTGGGATTTTTGTTTTGTTATTATCTTGATCTTAGATTGAAGTTTCCAGTCAAAAATACAACAATCCATCGTTTCCATGCAGCTGTAAAGATAGCCTGTGCACTGATACCATTACTTACTTTGATAAAGAAACATCGTTTTCTGAAAGACTGCCCATTTGGCAACAAGTAATAATGCAGGTAGATAGGCTGAGTAAAATCAGCGTCACGCTTTCGAAAACTGTCGACGTCACTAGAAATAAGCATCAGCAAGCGCTGCCCTAATGGTATGGGCCGCATAAAGGAGATTTTCATCTAAGTCGATGGTCGCACCCTCTATCTTCTTGGCCAGTCGGTCTGGATTTGGTCTGATTGCTCCACTTTGTCGGACGAGCTGCAGTCCCGAACGCAGCTTGAATAGTTCGGAATTAGACCTAAATAAGGTTGAAATTGCCCTTCAAAAGGAGCTTTGCGAAGGCGCTCCCGATGACGGCTGCTCCAAACGAGCCAAGCGCAGACAACTCAACAATACCTCCACGAATCGTGCAGCAGCATTCTCTTGCCTCAATACCTCCCCTGCGATTCGATTCTACCAACTTCTGCTGGTGAGGTTTTAAGCGAACGCCATTACTTTCCATCTCCATTTTTTCTTGCTTTTTTCTTTAAAAAAAAGTAAATAGAGAAGAAAACTAGAATGTAAATCCTCAGAAAAAATTTTTAGCCTAAAATTTTTGCATCGATATTCTGCTCAACATAAAAGAAAAAACAAAATAAACAAACAAAATTCATATAATCTTGTTGCTTAATAAATAATCAAATTAAAGCAAAAATTCACCTTTTATTCCAATATTAACTGTACAGAAATAAAACTTTATAAAAATGTATAAGTATGCGATACAAATTTGTAAATTTTATAATATCTTTATTATAAATTTCCTTAAATAATTAATTATATGAGATTTAATAATAATTAAATATGTTTCGGTTTCCTAGGACATATCTTCATCTTTTTTTATTTTGCTTTTTTGTAAGATTATTGCTGTAAAATAAAGGATAGAAATTACTAAAAGATATATATTTGTAAAAGGACCAATAACACACATACTATTAATGATTAATTTAATAGAAATCTCTAAATAATTGAATATAAAATAATGTTTGAGTAATCGGTAATGAAATGATGCATTTACTTGTTTTGCCGCAAGACTTCCATGTATTACAGAGAAGTTCTCTTAAGGGGAGCTTCTATCATAAAATAGCGATAATGGTACTAAGACAAGTAAAATGTATATACAGGATGGGCTTCAAAAAAGGGTGGGGTTTCAAAGGCATGTATTTTCTGTATTCCTAAACGTATACGGTCATTACATCCTCTCAAAGAAATTGAGTGACGCAACTAAGTTTGATGTGCTTCACTCAAAATCCCTCAAAGGGCGCACCTTTCATCACCCGAACACACAAGTAAGTGGTAGTCTAATTCCTGCCATATTCGAGTAAACAGTTCCGGTGTGATGGCCTCCACAGCATCGGTGATCCGTTCCTTGATATCGCCGATGGATTTGGGCTTTGGAGTGGGGGGGGGGGGTATAGATTGTCTTTCACGTATATGTAGAAGTCACATGTATTAGATCCTGGGATATGGTGGTCACCGAAGGAGGTAGCTGTCCGCATCTGTAACATGTCCAATCCAGCGCTCCAGAACAACACGACTGAGAAGGCGTCGCATTGGAAAGGAACGCCGTTCTGATGGAAACTACTCGATTCAATCACTGTCAAAAAGTGGAAACAACCAGTTTTCCAAAATGCCACAGCCCGTGCAGTTTCACGTGCGATACAGCACAAAGGATGTTGAAATTTGGGAAATCACGCTGGTACTGAACTGCACGTGTGGCTTTGTCCCCCAGATACGGACTTTGTCTATTGACCTTTTCGCTTCTGGTCTCCATTTTCGGAGTCAACGCCACCAAGAGGACATAAACAGAAACTTGACCAACTGCGTGACGACGCATACATTACAATTCGTCATCGGACACGAATGACTTTACATGTCTTTGAAACCCTACCATTCTTTTATATTCACCTTTATGTATACATATTATACATATTGTATATTAAAGTGCTTCCTCATATATCCGAAAGGCGAAAACCGAATTACTACGTTAATTTCAAATGATTTAAGATTTCTTAATCATCATTCTACCATCTTACGTTTCCCCAATGAAAAACACTAATTTAATTTCAGCAATTTTCTGAAGCATCAAACTAAGTTTAAATATTTACAAAAATAAGATTTAAAATACCAAAATAAGACTCCATAAGTATGTTCGTAGTATGCAACTACTTCAAGGCGTTGTAGCCACTGGATATTCAAGGATATCATCAGAAAAACATCGTAACTCAAAATCAAGTTAGAAGAGTTTTTTGAATTACAAGAGTTACAAAGTTTTCATGGGGGGCATCGGTATAATTATTAAAAGAATTGAACTTAATAAGATACTAGTCGGGTATCGTCGCTCCGGAACCCTTGCATACATGGTATATAAAAAAAAACCTTTATTTAGCAAATTAATATCGAGATCGGAAAATAAAACGAGTTCCCAGCCCGTTGTGGTCTTCTCTGGATAACTTAGATGTATTGCGGGTTGGCGCCACACACCTATATATCGATAAGACAACCTTAAAGCGAAAATATAAATCCTATTTATTCCCTATCCCGTGGGAATTTTCAAAAATCTGGCCTTATTCCTTGTCTTCATCATAAAGGGAACCTCTGTGCAACATTTCAGCTTTCTAGGTCCAAGGGTTTGGGCTGGGCGTTGATGAGTCAGCGAGTCAGGACTTTTCTTTTTATATAGGTAGATTTCAAAATATCTGCTTTCCTTAAGCGAATTTGACTTTTTCGATGTACTAATGTAAGTCCAAATGTTGCAATATATTGATTAAATTTGAACATAGTAGTTCCAAGATTGTTTCTATTATCCTCTGTACCAAGATCTCTCTGTTTACTGGTGATTACTCCTAGCTGACGATCGCCCAAATCCGTGAAACAACTATTTTAGAATGTCACTCAATAAACACTTGGTTTCACCCATTAATGTCATCAGGCTTCTTAGGAGCTTTACAGTATAGTCCCCAATGATTTTCGATCATGGGATGGTCCCCATTTTTACGTAGGGCTACAAAGATCCGTCTGAAGCAGAAATACGCAGAGTAACATCTTCACCGGGAATTTGAAGAATAGAACTCAAGAAGTATTAGTCCAAAAATTTAAATTTTATTTTAAATTTAAGCAAGAACCCTATTCATTTTGGAACTACAGATAAAACGTTAATGCTTATTGTCCTCAAAACGAATGATGGCCGCCCTGTTTTTGTGAGATCTGCGCATGTATCATCGATTACTCTGGTCAGGCACATCCGTATGAGTTTATCACAGGACGTCGCCCTTACGGTAAAGGCTTGTTACTTTGCAAAACAGCATTGTATTTATAAATAACATATATTTATTTATTTATAAAAATACTTATTGTTAGCAACTGGTATTGAAATAACGGTAAATAGTCGAGAGATGTTTTAATTTGGCGTTATCAACATGACTTTCTCAGTGAAAACAGACGACGGGCGTCCATTGTGACAGGAAAACATAATTGATCAGCTACCGGAAGGGCTGCGCAGTTCAAACTTCCGCCGGTCATCTTTCATTTTGAGGACTGTAAAAATGTCGGTTATAACCATTGTTATTAAAAAAAGGAATTATTTCGATTATAATATTTATCTCATCTTAACGAAAAAGGATAAGTGATGCTTCTATTATAAATAATAGGCGGAGATGAAGAGCTTAAGTTGAAAACGACAATTCTATGACTAAATTTACAGCTGGAAGTTCCTTTCTGAACAACTATTGCTTAATAGCAACTGTGAATCTGCTTTCATTTGAGTTTAAAAGAATTTTTTTAATGTGCATTGCTTAGACGTTGTTGCCAAACACAAAATCCAATCTCATTTTGAGCAACTAGATCGATTCTAATTGAAACCAAATAGCAGAGATTTGATGGTTTTATTTTTTTCCCCTCCAATTACATCGATACATCCGTAGTAACTTGGCAACACATGGGCAACTGTTGTTTCAATGTTGAGCAGCGCAACAACAGATAATACAAGTAATAAAATACTAGAGAGAATTTTAGCAGCTTCGGTTATTAGAAAAGCAATTTGCGAATGTCATGCTTGAGGTTTACGAACTCGAAAACGGCTTGTTTTCCACAATCAGCCAGCTGTAGGATGCACCCACAAATTACTGTGGAATAAAAATGGTTCTTAAATATGAATTATATAGCATATTAACAGGCCTTTCGTATGAAACGACCAGGCTTCCATTTCTGTTTACATCAGACGAGTTACATCAGAACAGTTACTTGACTATGAATTTTTGTTTTTTTTTATTCCATCGACTAGAAATTTTCCTCTTAAAAAACTAATTAACTTTATGAAATGGGCCTAGTCTGAAATATCCACTTCAAACCATTAAAAAGCTATAAATTTTCAAATTGCTTAGAATCAATTTTGTAGATTCGCTTTACACTCATTTCATGAGAGTAGCTATAATTTAAAAAATAGTATTAAGGAAAAACAGCCAAATTGAAAATATTACAAGAAATAGCACTAAAATATCAAATTTTATAAAGGCCTGCATAAAAGTGTATATAAAAGATTGATGGTAATATAATTATAAGAACTAAATAAAATAGTTAGATAGTTTCACTTAAACAGTTCTATTAAAGTTTAATAGAATAAAATTATAAAAAGTATTAATAATAAGCATAGATATCGCTTTGGAATCTTTTTGTGTGAGAATTAATAATAAATTATATATATATATATATATATGTTAATATATTCATTTTTTTACTTATTTGTGTGTCTGGTCCTTTCTATTTATTTTTCTAATCCACATCATAAAGAAATGAGGAATAATATTAGCAATAATATTTTATTTTTAATTTGAAACATTTAGCTCATATTTCCTGTACGATTATTTGATACTACATTTATTTATCACTTTATTTTGTATTATACGTTGTAAGAAAAACGGATCTATTTTTTTCCTTTGAATTTGGTCCCCGAGATCGAAACCGTCTATCAGACTGCAATTTCATGACAAAGACCTACAACCTACAACTAAAACATGTACTTCAGGGAGATGGGTTTGATTATTAATTTTTCAAGCACGTTTCCCATTTCATCGACCTGCCTCTTGCAAGTTATGACCCCCTGATTCCAGGGACTCCTGGGCACAAACAACATCCGAGTTGAATGTCAGTCGGACGGGAAAACGTATAGTGATTCCTCCTCCGCCCAAGTACCTCTTCCATTATTCAGGTGGCACTACCCGATTTTCTGATCAAGTTCCATATCGAGACATAAGTACACTATAATAAATCACCTACTCGACCACGAGGTGCCTCCGGGAGCAAAGGAAAGGAGAAATTGCGAAAGCAACGGTATTTGTTTACAAATTGCAGAGGGAAGGTAAGGGATAATGAATAAATCATAAATGGGGTACATTCATTTTCCCTTCTGCTGATTTTCATAGATAAAGTTATGAAGGGAACATAAGTTATGAAGTCTTACTTCCGTAGATAAGACGTCGTGATCAAGCTGGTTATTTTGTTTCTATCTCCATAAATTCAAATTGTTACGTTGTTGTTATTATTCACGATGGTGTAAAATTAATGTAAGACTTCACTTTTTGCTTTAGTACATTTTTAAAACTACTATTTCCAAAACACTTTCAACTTTCGATCTCTAAAAATAAATAAAAACATAATATGTATTACTATAGAAGGTTAGCAGTAGCCTAAACACTTGGTTAGCAACAAGAGAATAGTCTTCAAAATTGAGTTTTATAACAAAGTTGTTACAAATACTGTTCTGCTGTAGATATGGTCCAAGAAATGAGAGGAACAATCAATTATTCAATGTTTCCGAATTTGTTAGCATTTCAACACTATTTATCGCCAATTCTAATGAACATTTATTTTATCACAAGTTTTCTAAGCAGAACCAAAGCAATTAATCAAACAAAGAAACTATCGTAAGATTGTTGATATTTATAATACTTACTTTTTATTTTTAATAAAATCTTTTTATTTTTTTCCGAATGTTAATCATTAGATAAATCTCTTTTAATAGGAAACTCAAACAGGGAAAAAAAAAGTGTGACCATATTTTACAACGAAAAATAAACTAAAAATAGCTCAGTGAATTTTTAATTGTGTGCGTTTTTACATTTATTTTTCCTTATATAAAATCTCTCCTCTTTTTTTATTAACTTTAGATTAAAATTAAACTTCAAAACAGATGCAACGGTAGGTTCTGAAGCTGGAACGAATAATCAAAATGCTTTCCCCAAACCCCGAGCTATCCTAGCATTACCCCTCCCCAAATAAAAAATCTAAGACTTCATTTTTCGTTAAAATAGTCATGCAACTGCTTCAAAGTATTTATTACAAAAGTTATATTAATTGTTAAGATAAATATTCCTATCAGGATATGTAACAATACAATAATAAGTTAAACATTTTTAAAAATTCAACATTAAGTTATGCTTGAAATCCATAATTACTTAAAAAATAAATAAATAAAATTTATTAAATGGAACTAATATGTTGAGTTTAGGTTATTACAGCGAAGGAGAGCTATATATTAAGGGCTCTGTACCAAAACTGGTTGCACTTATAATAACAAAGTTAAAGAATTCTAAAATACAATAGGAATTAGTCGTTGGATGTTTAGGTTATCAAATATATAATCTATTAATCCTGGAATATAATAAATCTGTAGGTAAAGAGCGAAATACAGTGAAGTCTCACTTATACGAAACTCACTTATACGAAACATTCAATTATATGAAGAATTTCTTATTTATGGCGAAACCTCATAAGTACTACATGTAATTCACTTGCACGAAATATTCACTTTTACGAATAATTTTTGGTTCCCCCTCATATTCGTACAAGTGAGACTTCACAGTATTCGTACTTAGGGTTATTGAGAATGAAACGTCGTAACTTCAACATAGTACTCAGAAGGTCATTATAAATGAAGTCCATATCAATGTTTGTTAAAAGAAGAAACTAAAGAAAGGAACTAGGACTAAAGAAAACAAAACTGAGTATCAATAAATATGCAATTAAAAAGAAGAGGCAACAAAACTATAAGGTTTTTTTTTTTAATGACCAATCATGAAAGAGTACGTTTTTCATTTTGCTCAATGTGTGACGATTTTTAAAATTCATCAGTTCACAAGAATTCTAATTGAATTTAAGCTTGCAACAGTGACTATACAGTAATAATGGAGCAATAATGTTTTATACGTTAAAAATAAAAACATTTAAGTTGTTATTTCTGCTGTAACACACTAACGTAACAGAATGCATGATCAATATAAGATAATTACAGAATTTACCAAAATATTTAAATATAAGCTCAAGTGAACATATAAAGAAATTGAATTCAGAGAGATAAAAAAAATAGCAAAAAGTCAACTTAAACCTTTTTATATTTAAGCTTAATTTAATCTTTAAAAAATAACAACAATATTGTAAGAAAGAAATGGTAAAAAGGACCGCCGCGCGACAATTATTGATCCTGTAGTATACTATTATGTAAATAACTATTGCTGAGACAATGTTGAATTCGAAAAATAATACTTTAAAAAGATTATTTTATAATTTTGTAAAAAACAAAGCAAAAATTAATTACATCGAAATTTTAAAATAGATTAGCGAGAGTAGGATTTTTAAATCTTCTTCACATTCAGTTACTTGTGAATTTAAAAGTTCAGCGAAAATAAAAGAAAATATAAAAATGGTATTAGAAACGAGGATGTTTACAGAATAATTAAATAGTTTAATCAATCATGTAAAACCTGACAATACAGAGCTCGTACTGATCATATTATCTTTATCTATTAAAAGCCTATAAAAATTGCAACTACAATTTTTGATGAATTCTATTAAGATTTTCTTTTTTATCACATTATCTAGTTTTTGTAGTTTAGAATTACACTAGAAAGTAGAAATATAAAGTAGAGATTTTGCCCCAAAATTTAGATTTAAGTTGTGTCAAAAGCGCTAAGGGTAGAGTGTTTGGGCTCCAGATTACTGGCAAGCAATTGTATCTCAGATCACGACGATGAGACGATGGTGGATTGAGAGACAGCACAAGGGGAGCAGTCTCTATTTTTTTTCCTGCTTCCGTCCCACAACCTTCAAATATTCATTGCAAGACCTATCCTCCCCCTGACGATGAATCTGGAGAGCTGGCTTCCCGACCGCAAGCAGCAGGCGGTAAATTTCAACTGTCACGCCCTCCAATGAATTGCATTTTAGAAAGAGGTGGGGGTGGAAAGCATCTCGTGCTCACTAGAGACCTCAACTTCAATCTGTCATCGCTATTGACTTGCAACTCTGGAGAACAGTAATGCAGCAGCAAAACATCACTCTTTTTTATCCTTATCACCAAGTTATTATTGAACTTGGTTGACCTTTAGAAAAAGTGTTCACGCTGAAATTTACGCCTTGGTCACTGAACAGATCTGGGCAGCAATAGTATTTTATAAATCTCTTGCTTGATTTACAGTGATTATACTTACAGTGATCTAAGGAGACTTGATTTAATCTGCAATTTTTATTTGAGTTTTAAACACCAAGAAGGGCTTAAACCAAGAAATTTTAAACACCAATGGCTGATTTAAATATACTTAAAAACGTCAGACAATCTAAATTGAATGAGTGTCTTTTATTTATTTATACGTCTTTATTTATAAAATGTATTTAAAGAGAAAAGTTAGTTAAATCGTAAATTAACGTAATCTTAAAGAGAAGATGTTTCTATATAGATCCTTTTTTTTTGAGGGATTTTCCCAACTCCGGGATGAGATTATCTCGATATTTCGGTCCAGTGCCTCGGGCCTTCTTAGGAGATGTATATACATCATTTACATCAAGCAAATCAAACTATGAGAAGATGTTTTAGTGAATTTCGCTGATTTTCAATTCAGAGATTATTCTCTTCAGAGGTCTTTTTATTCTATCATTTGTAATCACTTGCTTTCAGATGGTCGTATGCATATAACGTGCCTACTTCCTGTTCATATTGAAAAGCAGTTCTTTACAAATTGTCCTTTTTTCAATTCTTCTTTAAGGTAAACTGACAAATTCTGGAGATGTTCACTCAATAGCCATTTTGGATCCTTCTTTCTTTCAGCACTTCAGGCTTTGATAGACTTTCGCCTCCTCTAAGAGCTTCGCCCACAGAACCTATTTACAACCTTCCGTCTCCAACTTTCGAATACCCTAACAAACCATTGACAATATATAGCAACTGTACGTCAGACTTCCCAAAACAGCTCGCAAAAAACAACAACGTAATCGACATAGTTGAAAAAGGATCATCAATCAACAGCCTATATTTTATTTTAAATAAACTTAGTTTGAAAATAAAAGACAGGTACATATTTTTTTTAAGCTAAGCTATTCATCTCTTAACAAATCCACGTTAAGGCACAAAAAGTAGCAATCGTAAAATCTAAGTTCAAAGTTGTCAGAACGGTCAAAAATCAAAAATTTATAAATCAAAAACATATCCTCGTTACGATTCGCATTCAAAGATTATCTACGATGACTGCAATTCTCCACCGAATAGAGACATTCCTTTAACTTAAACAACTGAACTAAAAAACAATCTCCAATTTCATAATAATATTGCATTTTTAAATATTTAATTATTATTAAATTACTTAATTAGTAATTATTATCAGTACGGCCAAAGATGAACCTCCCAGAATGCAACGCAGATGGTAGATTTTCCTTTCCTGGCCTGTCGGTCACATTCAAATGTAAGAGAAAATGGCGGTCGTTGATTCACATTCAACATTTCAACGAGGAAAAGATCTCAAAAATCAAGTAGGGAAATTATTCTTAACGTTGCTCGTCGATTTCAAGAAGATGCATGTGAGATTTTTGATATTTCCTATTTTTGATAATTGAGATTGATATTTTCTGCGGAGCTTACGGCATTGATACTGGAGAAATTAGTCAATGATAATGTGTTTGCGGGTCCAACTCTCACCGCGACGATAATAATTTCTTAAGTTGTCTTCATAATCTTTTCAAAAATTTTATTTAGTGAGTGTAAAATTTCCAATGATAGAAGCACTTTACTCAAACATTAAGAAAAATCGGTCCAGTCTGGGTTTTGCGCTTACAGAAAGGAAAGAAAATGTGAAAGTAATGAAGTCTTTCCACACTGAGTCAATTAATCAACATTATCAAAAGTTAAACGTGCTGAAAGCGTTAAGCTCAATAATATTGATTTATGATATTGAGGAACTAAAAATGACTCCATTTCCTTTAATCTTATTTTTGTTTTCAGTTATGAACATTTATGAAGACTTACAAATTGGGCTGAAAACCATATTTCGAGTGCGACGTATTTGTACATCTTATTAAATAACTTCAGTTCCTGATATTCAGACATTAGTTTTTAGCAATGAATAAAGTTACAGACATTACCGATTATTTTGTGATAATGTAGCTTTAAGCTAGTACTAAAAATAAAAGTGTTTGTGCATTTCGTGTCTTCATAACAGTTACACTTTCATTGTGTAGATTTATACCCATCTTTTTTTCAGGTTAAATAACTTCATGACTTAAATGTAACATCAAATAAATGTAACAAAAATTGTAATGGATTCAGATACTAATTCTTAAGTCAACAGAGTTCCTAAGTGGGAAAAGGGAAATTTTTCCAAAAAAAACCTCGCTTCCACTGGCTTCAATCGAAACTTGCTAATGCGCAAGAAACTTAGTCATTTTCCAGTTACAAGAAATAGTGTCAGTGGAGTACCACTCTATCACTCATGTCGAAAACATTGCTTTTCCTTCCCAAGACTATCGAATTTGCTCCTTCTTCAAAGATTCAACATTAACTACTTCGGAAGTCGGAAGAATGCCTTCTCAAATCCCTTGACAACGTCTTCCGAGTGTCATCTGCAAGTGAAAGGATTTGTCGAGAAGACGTAGCCTAAGTTGTTCAGAGGAAGTGATCCATTCCTTGATTGTGGCTCTCCAAAGAAACTCACTTTATTGACTAAATAAACTATTATAACTAATTTATAAAAGTTAGGATTAGGGTATTTTGGAAGATTCTAAAAAATTAAGTCAAACTTAATAAAAATTATACTTAATAATTAAAATTGTGTGTGGTGTATTCTGGTAATGAAATGTTTTTATTTTAATAATATTAAATTTTATAATATTAATATTAATATTGTTTATTATTTCATAATAATAATATAAATAATAACAATTTACATAAATTTATTTTTAATTTTGTTCATTAAATGATAACTATAATAATCTGATAAATGAATGATATACTGACAAATTATATGTGAAATGTTTATCAGCTTGTTTCAAATTACCACATCTGTAGTTACAATAACCTGGAAAAGTTATTGAATCTACCTTTATGTAACTTACAAAGGTTTATATATATATATATATATATATATATATATATATATATATATATAT
>JAFIDM010005346.1:26302545-26375274 GCA_023159025.1 Thereuonema tuberculata | reverse complement strand
TATATATATATATATATATATATATATATATATATATATATATATATATATATATATATTTATTAATACAACCTTGCATTAATATAAATTTCCTTATTTGGTTATATGGAAATTTATTTTGTCATAGCAAAAAATAAACAATAATTCCTTATAATATTCTTTTTTTCTTGATTTCTTTAAAATAATTGCATTTATTCGAAAGGAAGATCCATTCTTTATAATTATATTCTATAATTTTAAATTGCATGTTTTAATTGAATCTAAATCTAAGAATGCTGAACTCGTTTTTCTCAGGAAAACGTATTAACTTAAATTTTATGATAAAACAAGTATTGAAGCAAAGAAAAAAATTGCTTGGGATGTAATATTTGTGAAACACCTTTTAAGCCATTCGATTGAGAGAGTGCGGGTGTTAGTATCAGGTGTTCGCTGCAGTGGTTATAGGTCCTTAATCACGTTACTGAAATCTACTCGTAATTTGCTGAACAGATACAAAACCAATCTTCAACTAAATTCAAAATTACGGTATAAAGTTTAACTTCAGTAGTTTAATTAAAGTTAAATGTAAACTAAATGTCAACTTTAGGAGTCTTAACTCCACAAATGGCTTGTGTCTTGCAACTAAAAACTCAAGCACTTCATGTGCCAATCTAAAGTCTTCATAAATCTATTTTTTAATATGAATTATTATCAAGATCTAAATTAATATTCCTTAGCAACTGTTTTCTATAAATTAATATTCAGGAAACCTATACACACTGTTTTATGCACAATCGCAGCTTCACATTGCATTAAGTAACACTACAAAACGATTACAGAAAATTAACTATGAGTTGTTCGGTGTTTAATGATAGCGTGTTTTTTAAACATGTTTCCTTTCAACGTTTAAGAGAATTTAATGGGATTTTTAGGCTGTTCTGTAAATTAGATAATTTTTGAATTAAGCTAAGAAATTTTAAGATAATTTTTTTAAAAAAAAAATTTATGGTCTATAAGGTTCGCTATCTTTCTCAAGTTTATAAAGAACAAATTTTCGATTTGCTAATCGTTAGATATTGATTTTAGTATCTTCCAACAATATAAGGAAGCTTTGGGCGAAGCTGTACTTTCATTTTTTTTTTATTTGAGATACGGGTGTCATTATAAATGGTACGTGGACGTTCTTTTTTTTCTCCTTCCTTATTCACGCCCATGAATACGTGGCCGATGAATCGGCCTTAAGAGACGTCTAAGTTCCAGTTGCAATTAGGAAAAGAGCTCATTCGGGCGCTAGATCCCAGCTGCTAACGATTGCTCAGACAGTTGTTGATTATAGGATTCGCCAAAGTATAACTGTTCACCCGCTGTTGTTGTCAGTTGCAGCTGTTGTATTGGCGGTGCAATCATTGCACACTGTTATCAGCCGACATAACTTCGCGGTAAAGAATGGGGCACGGCATCGGGGCCCCCCACGCACATTACCCTCGGCTATAGTGCAGCAAGCGAGAGCACGCCGAACCAAGTTACATGCATCACATCGGAATATCCGGAGTCAGACTCATCAGCCAAGTGACGCCTACAATGAAAGGAGAAGCTCGCAGCCCACAAAAGCCAGAGCCATCAGGAAAGTGTAGCAATTGTTTCGGAGTTTGCACGGTCACCGAAGGAGGCCTGCTGTTACATTCATTGCAGGAAATGAATGTCTGTAGCAAGTTAACACAAAAGATCCATGTGCTGCGTTCAATTAAAACCTATCTGGCTAAAGTTGATGATACTCATCTAATGTAGAAAATTGAATTTGACAGGAATATATTTAGTCAAACGATTGATTGAACAGCCTGATTATTGTTACTGTTCTTCCATTTAAGAATTTGTTCACAAGCTAGAATTTTCATTAAAAAGTTATGCAAACAGAAGTACAATAATACAATGGTGAAGCATTTTAAAAAAATTAAATAAATAATAAATTAATGAAGGTTATATAAGTAAAACATTACAATATTATTAGTTTTGGAAATGTTCCACTCAGTTATATATTTATAAGTATTTTTGGTTAAGACTATAATTATACAAAGAGAAAACTTATTAGCCAAACTATGATGTTAGGGAATATAACTTAGCATTTATAAGAAATTGGACATTGGGTTTCAGTGTATCTGCCTAACCGCATATCATATCTTTCATGTTTTTAGTTTTTTCTGCTACGTATGCGGCGACTTAGTGATTACTTCAAATTTAAATACGGTTTTTTTATAAAAAAAAGAACTTTCAGAATAAAGACTTTTTAATTCCGTTTCTTTAAGAAAAGATTCCAAATAGATTTGAAAATTTAGTAAGTTATCAATGTTATTTAGCAACAATGACTTTTTCTGAATTTTTTAAATACTAACTATTACAAATGTAATAGATGTAATGCGACACCCAATGCAAGTTTTTCATCGAAGGACTTCATAAATAGCTCAGCTTAAAGCAATGATTTTTTTTTAAAGTTTTTAGACTCACTTTTCAGTCATTACTATTATCTAATTCAATTCAATCCTTATCTCGAGTGATAATATTACAAAGGAAAATTGAAATTTAGTGAAAATTTTAGAATAAAGTAGTATAGTAAACCGAATATTGTAAATCCTTTCTAATTTACAAAAATACTATGTCTATGTCTGTGCTTAGTGGAGATTATCATTATAGCACAAAGTTATTGATAATTTGGTGCATGAAGTTAATTGCACACATACTTCGCTCGTCATGAAAACTTTGAAACTTTTAGACGAACACTTCCTTATTATCTAAAATATTTAATAATTTAGGCTACCCAAGTTACTTTGCAATGTAGAGTAAATTTAATGTTCAGGAAAAAGCTACCCTTAAAAAGTTAGCAAGGATCATAAAGTATCTGGAAAGTTAGATATGACTTCGTCTTCTCTCACTATCCTGTTAACTATGTATGAAGATGGTAAAATATCCAAGACCGTTCTAACTCATTTAAAATCCTTACAGCTTTTACTGAAAGTTATTCCTCGCCAAACTTCGGTCCAATTACAGAACTAAAAGAACCTGTTTTCTAAACAGGTGACAGCGTGTTATACAAGTTTAAGATTTTGTTTTGATAAGGATTAAAGCAAACGAAACTCTCTTTTCTCTAGTATTAGATGCTGTAAGGCACTTAAATCCCCTCAGAAATTTGACTACATCATGAGTTGTAGAGGATTAAGAAACAATTTAATTATAGAATGGGGATTCATTTCTCCCTAAAGAGGATCTAAGATTAAAGACATCATGTTTTTTTAGTTCAAAATTTTGCAACAAACTATTGCAGAGCAGAAAAATTTTGCTTTGAGTGATTTATGTTTAACATGAAAAAAAAATCAGATTTTTCGTTAGAGCTAACGATATTATATGGCCAAGATGTTTAATATGCTTTTAGGCTCTTTTCCAATCCAATGCCTCTCGGTATTTGAGCGTCAACTTCGTCACGAAACTAAAAAAAAAAGTGTTCTCACCGACGCCCGCGCTTAAAATGCAATTAAGTGTGAGAAAATTTAGTGAATATCTTAATCCATCCGTTGAGAAACGTGTCAACTGAAGCCCAGTGTTTAGGCGAAACTCGTCTAAGTTTGAAGTCATTCGAAAGCGTCTCGAAAATTAGTTCTGGGAAGATATGGTTTACGTTTCTCTTACGGAACACTGCTATCATATATGCAAGTAAGAAAATCAGATTCAATTTTTATTAAATTGCAAATAATTGCCTTCGATAAGCTGAATAATTGCTTTCCAGACTGTTCTGCGACAAATAATATGGCTAATTACTTTACCAGAATTTAATTGTGGCATTCTGATTAAAACTGTCAGTGTTAAATGATTTCTCATCAAACATTCATTTGAGATTTCATTGAAACAAGTGAAGTGATATTAAGACTTCGACATGGTATCTTCTCTTTCCCTATTTTTTAAAATATTTAAGAGTATTAATGGTGATTTTTTTTCTTTACTTCTTTTTAAATCGGTCTGAAAGAATTTGGGAGTCCTCACGATATATTCATGGTGACCCTCAGATAATAGCAGTAAATAAGCAATATTCCCTTAACAAAATTAAAAGCCAACATTCGAGTAGCAAATTAACATTTGGATTAACTAAAATTGATGATTTCCATTAATTTGTCATTGAACAAATCTTAGCCTTATACAGAATTATCGTTCAAGACTAAACAACTCAAGATTAATTTTAAGTTCTTAACAATGTTGTTTGGTAAAATGTTTAGAAGAAAAAGTATAATTTAAGAAACTGCCCATGCTTAATTGAATGTTCGTGATAAAGTACAGCATAAAATATAATTGTTAATTGTATATAAAAACATGTGACTATTAATTCGTTTCAAACATAAAAACTAAATACTTATTTTCAATCTTAATCTCAAATAGAAGAATTTTGGCTGATTTCAATGTAATCTCAGACAGAAGAAATATGACTCATTTCAATCTTATCCACAACAACAAGAATTTTGGTCTATTTCAATCTTAATCTCAGCAAGAAGAATTTTGAGTTATTTTAATCTTAATCAAGCAAAACGAATTTTAGATCTTTCAATCTTAACCTAAGCAAGGAGAATGCTGACTTATTCCACAGTCAAAAATGAATATTGTCATTCAGTTTTTGACTTAAGATGGAATGACTTAAGACTTCCATTATTTAGAAAGCAAGAAATGATATATAATAAATAATTATATAGAAATGAATATATATACAAACACAAAGTCATTTCAAAAAAATAATAGAGAATATTCATTCTAAATTTTTTTAAATAAAAATTAATTCAGAAGCCAGAATAAAAATAGGCGAGTAGTGATTTAATACACAATGCACTTGACATCAAATTGAGTAAATGCCCAGCTTTGCGACTGACATGATCTCCTTGAAACAAGACAATCTTGCTGATCATCTAAATGAGAAATGCCAGAATTATACGAGAACTCCTCCTCTACAAAGCCATCCGAATCATCTCAAACATCCGTTTTCGCTGTTAACGTCCTCTCTTCTGTAGGTGCTACCGAATATCGATGCTTTTGTTTCCCAAATACCGCAAATACCGCTGATATCCGCATCAGGATAATTACTATTGGGAGTCATCAATAACACCGTCGTTCGCAGACCTCGGCGACATCAAAATATTGATGGTTTGTAAGGACTAATCGAAGTGAAACCGTCTCGATATCTTCCAGATGTGCTGGTCAAACACAACGTTTGTTTCTCGTTCTACGTACAAAGACCAATACCCACAAAACACTGACTCCCATATGATTTTGTTCTCTATTAGAAATCATAGAATCCCAGTCTATCAGCGTAAAATAGTAATTTAATGATTATGATCAAAGGTCATTACACGAAATTTACAACACCAAAGGCATTTTAATTGAATCAAGCATTTTATCTTGATTAATATTGAAGTTCCAATTATGACAAAATATTTTGTAATAATTTCACGATTATTCAATTTATTAGAGTTCAATAAACCTAATTAGTTAGATAATTAGATTTTAAATAACCATCATGTATTATGCAGGTTTTGCATCTTTTTCCAGAATTTAGATAATTGCATTTACTTTGCCTTCGGATAGGATTTACATCAATGTTCTATAATAATAACTCTCTTGAAACTAATAGCAAGTTTGTTGATAGAAGGTGCACAGAAGATGCAGCACTTTTATAGTATGTTTTAATTGACACCATATCCCCATAATAATAACCATTATATTCTCATTTATCCGTAATGTACAACTATTGCGATCTGGTAATCAAGAGCTCGAAAAATGCAAATTTCATTTCCACAGTAGACATTCGATTTATAATTTCTTCCAATTCATCTTAGAAAATAGCTATGAAAAGTAAGGCAACATTACAGAAACAGGAAATAAAAAACTTAACTAAGATAGCTGTAAATTTCTGAAATTACTAAGATATCTAAAAAATATCATAATTATTGGAAACTTTTTATCATAAACTTTTTTAACAAATTTTTTAACATATAATGTTTGGTGATTCCTATTTTAATAAATGTAAAAAAATTTTTTAACACACGTTAAGCTTTTATACAAAATTGTATTTAGTAAGGATTGACAAGAGAAACACATAGTTTCCGAAAGCTCTCGACTTCGACCTGTAATGTATTTTTAAAATATTTTTATTTATCATAAACTTTTTTAACAAATTTTTGTGTGTTTGGTGATTCCTATTTTAATAAATGTAAAAAAAAATTTTAACACACGTTAAGCTTTTATACAAAATTATTGGAAACTGGGAAATTTTTACAAAAAAAAAAATCTAACTCATTACATTGCAAAACTAACAAGGAATTATTTTCTATATTCAATTCGCATTATTTGGTTCTGTAAATAAATTAACTAACTAAATATTTTTTTCGTCGGTAACTTTAACGTGCGTTGAGGAATTTTTCAAAACGAGACGGCCAAACACACAGTATTAGTAATAAAACTTTTAACTACAAAAGGATAAAATACATGCAGTTTCGATTTGTGGAATTTACAAATCTTTTTCAATATGAGTGGATCGACCACAGAACACCCTATATGGTCTGGGCATAAGGTCTTCTGTGATTGATCCACTCACATTGAAAAAGATTTGTAAATTCGACAAATTTACTGTATGTATTTTATCCTTTTGTAGTTAAAAGTTTTATTCCTAATACTGTGTGTTTGTCCGTCTCATTTTGGTAAATATTTTTTTATAAATAAAAAATAAATAATAATTAACTAAAAAAATAATTAACAAAAACTAATTTTACAGCATCACGGATAGCAAGGCCACATGCATAGTTTGATCCAAAACCTTGACATCGACAAAATTATGAACCGAATGTTCTGATGTTATTCTCAAACTTCACCTAAACAAGGCTCAAAGTACCGAGCCAAAATATTGAGCGAAAAACAGAAGTAGAAAATGCTTCATTCAAGCAGATATTATTCCAATATTTCATAAATAAGTTGATTAAAATAAATAAATGCAATAACGTCATTGCATTTTGTCTAAGTCTTATTATTCTTTCTTCCAAACCAAAGTCAATTGAAATCACTTGCAGATCATAATTTTTTTCGAAAATTGACCCCAACTTTTTATTCTAAATTCCAAATATACCGATTTTTTTTAAAATTCCAAACATACCATCTAAAACAATGAATACTGAAGTAAATGGAGCTGCTTCTAATATTTTTCACAAAAAGGATAATCATTTAGCTGTCATTTATACAAAATAAATATGTTCAGTGACGGACTAGAAAACAGGTTCTCTATTGTCTCGTTTTCCTTGTTACTCACAACAATAACCATTTGTCAATGTCAGTAGAAGGCATTACTTCCATTGTACTGTATTTCTGTAACAGTATACAAGATAGCAGCGGCTGCTGATTGAATTGAAGTTGATTGATTAATTAGGGGCTAGATTTTAATTAATCAATAAATAATCGATATTCAAAGCATCGTGTATCAGTGAAATTTGTAATTAAATAAGAATGCATTCTTCATTAGACAGCAGAGTTGCAGGCATTTATGCAAAATCATCTTTTGGAGCAAAGTAAAGAATGAAGTAACAAAGTAACAAATGAAGGAAAACACAAGATTAAATGATTTTTAAATTTGATATTTCATACACTTTGAATTATTTTTTTTTGTAAATTTTTTAAAATTTATTTTAAACGTCAATATTTACCAAACATAAGTATTTACAAGATATAATTTCACTTATTTATACAATGACAGTAAATATTAAAAAACATTTGCTTTCTAATGAAGAATGGGTAATTAACAAATGTGATATTTATAACAAATAACTTTTATTCAATTCTTATCTAAAATGGACAAACTTTGATTTTTTTAGAAAAATATTTTTTCTCTCTCTTCAAAACCACAATTTACAATAAATTAGAAGTTACTGAATCTAAATTCTTCGTTTCCGTAAACATAATATACAATTTTGAATGTAATGTTTACTTAAGAAGAGAGTAAGTTTTTTTTAAATAAAAACAATTAACATTCAGGCAATATTCTGAAATTCTGGGACTCTTATATTCCACTTATCAATTTATAATTTCCAACAATATCGTTTTTTTTGGTCGAATATTTCTTGAACAATCACTTTTTTTAAACAACATCACATTTTTTGATATGGCTTGATATGAAGTCATGGAGACTTCTAATCCTATTCTGCTGAAGATTCTTCCACACCTATTGCAACTGCAGCTCAGATCCCTCGTACCTTTGACGGCCGAAGCTGCCATCAATACAAGTTTTGAGACATGGGAGGCTAAGGAAGGATAGCAGCACGGAAGAAGTCCAGGGAATCCCGTGCTGTATATAGCCAGGCATTATCTTCTTGGAAAATGGACTGCTGTAGCAGTGAGAATTATGTGAGTAGACATAGGTTTTTAGTGATATGCTACATTCTCTGGATGGTCCACAGACACCTCCTTAAATCAGTTCGTGCTTGTCGAACGATGAGACAATTCTCTCTTCTGATAGTATGCCTAGGTCTTCCAGTGTATTCTCTGAACTTGTGCTCCCTCAAGTCTCCACTGCTCCCAACACAGTATCACAGTCCAGGTGGCGGTAAAATCGACTAAAAAATTCATTCTCTCTCCCGCAGTCCTACGATACGACCTCTGTCAAACTTTGTCAGTTGTTCAAAAATGCGTCGACTCTCCACAACCACTCTGCTTATAAAGCACACAGCGGTCAAATTACTGCTGTCCGTAGCGATGCTGACATCACTGTTGGCAGTTCTACTGCGATCAGTCGCACAACCTGTGACGATGCCGTTTTGGAGTCATTCATTCTTTGTATGTTCATTACTACAAAATATTTTTTTTTCCCCGAGTAAATTTTTTAACGTTACTTTTAACTTTAAAAAAAAAAAGCTATGTTGGAAATAATAATATATTAACCTATCTTAACTTATTTTACAAAATTAAATTCAAAATTGAACTTTACAATTAGAAATTAAAATTTATTATTTGAATAAGAAATATGAAATTCTATAGCTTTTTAAAGAGTCTTCACCAAATTAATATTTATTTAATTAAAAAGTAAATTCAAAATCACCCTTTATTAATTAGTCTGTAAGAAGATGTTTTCTAACTTATTTTTTAAAAGGATACTTTCCACATTTTTTAAATATCTTTTCCAAGCTGTAGATTTTATTTTAGCCTATGTTCTTCAAGCTGTTCTAAGTAAGATAGTGAAAGTTGGCGCACTGGGAGAAAATGGAAAGAGGTTATGGTTGCTTCGGAATCTTGAACACCTCTATGCTCTTAGCGATATTGAACAGAAATGTTTTTTTTCTCCAACGGCTACAGGGAACACGGTCATGCATCCCTTCTTATGACAAGATCTTTTGCTTCGACAATGAGAAAGCAATCTTATATAGAGCGAACAACCCAAAACTGATTGAATCACAGAGAGTAGCTTCTTTATCCACTTCACGAAGTATAGTATTTCGAGGGCTTTGTGTCAAAACAGATTTCGACAAATTGACGTTGAATCCAAGGCTGGCCAAACAAATAAAAATAAAAATAAAACTTAGATGGTTTAACAGCACTAATGTTAAAATAAAAAGAATAATAAAAGAATAATATTGTATATTTCTTTTATTCTTCTTTATATATCTTCTGCACTCTTGTCTGCTTTGTTCGTCAACATCACCATGAGCTCTGACCCTATATATAACGATTCGTAGGAGGAAAACAGCCTGATAATACAATAAAAATATATTCGAAATAAAGACATGAACTATAGAAAGAGAATTATTAATTATTCTATTATATTTACATGTCCAATGTGAAGTAAAGCAGTTCACTTTCGATTGTCTTGATTTGAATATTCTCTTTCATCAACTAGAGCATTCATCGGCGACAAATCTATCCATAAAAAGGGTAATGATTAAAAGTTAACTGTGGGAGTAGAAATTACTCTCTGTACCTTATAGTTATTTATTCAGTTCTTTCTGTATAAAAATCGAATTTCAAAAAAGTAGGCGTTTGCAATATTATGAAATTCTTTTTATTAAGAAATGTTTTAAAATAGAAAAGAGAAAGATATATTTTTTTTTTCAAAGTGAATTATAAAATTTAATGCCTCAAATAAGTAATTATTAGTGAGATGTTTGTAAATCTAATTAATAAGAAGGTTTTAAAAAAATAGGTCTTAAAATAGATAAAATGAAATTTAGTGAATTGTGAAAATGTCAAGTAGCTAAAAAAGCAATAAATTAAAAATTATTGCTATTTAATAAATGTTTGCCTACAAACAGCTATGGACTTATAAGCTATGTCTTCAGAGTAGACGCTACGGTAGTTTTATGTTGTCTAAGCTCACAACCAGTAAACGAAAGGGTCAGAATGTAAAAGAAGAAGAAAGATGAGAATAGAGAAGAGAATAGAAATTAGCAAGGATTATACCCGAAGGATTTAGTCGAAGTACTCTGTATTTACCTAATTTTGATATGCTTTCCGGCATATACTGAAGCCTGAACTGAAATATCAGGTTTGCATGGCCAAAGGCAAATGATTTCGGAAAAAGATTATTGAACGAAAGTTCCCAATTTATTTGCTTCGCCTTGGAATCCATGTCATTGCCATATACACTGATAATGTAGCATAAAACCTTTTCTACTATAAATCAGAAAATTTATTGTCAATTTCATTCAAAGATTTCTTCATTTAAATAAATACAATTTAATCAAGTAATTAATTTTAATACCAATAAAAAAGTAGAAATTAATTAATTTATTTTTTATTACTATAAACTTTACTAGACTGATCACCTTTAACGCAATATTTCGCAAAGAGAACTTCCTCCGGATAAAGTTATGTGAATTTCCAAATTATTTAATACTTTAAATTTGTTTTAAAGTAACTCGAGGAAGATGTTATTGGAGAGATACACTTCGCTCAAACAATGAAGCAGGCAGCATGCAAACAACAATGTGAACGTTCAGTACGCATACTGATCACGAGATTGAATCTGATGCTTTGTTGGGGAAGTGGGTTCTCGAGAGTTGATTCAACGAAGCCGTTGAGGTTGGATGTACGGTGGCTTAGCTACTAGATACATTGAAGGAAGTTTGGAACTCAGATGTTGATTGGTAACCAGAGTAACTACTGGTGAAGTACAATTTGTATAGTTCCGGAATGATCCCTGTCGATATGAATAAGGAAATGGTATCGTGATAAATGCGGATTGATATCGCAGAATACAACGGACCATAACGTCGGGCAGCTATTCTATTCAATGCAGTATTTGGTAAAATCAAGGTAAAACCTAATATTGTTTTGCCAGGATCTAAGTAGACAGGAATAGCTTATCAACATTTTTTTCGACAGTAATAAAGTTAGGAAGAATTAAAATGAATGAAATAATACTAATCAGATGTAGTTGTACCGTTGAATTAATTTGTTCCAACGTTAAGTAAATCTAGAATTGACTTAGTATGAAGAACCAAGCGGACGTGCTTGATGTACAGTTACTAAGGATTCTAGATAGAAGAGCCAAGCGGACGCTTAAAAGTTTTGGGGACTTAGATTCATTGAATATAAGTTATTAGAGTCGACCGGACGTGCTAGTTGTAGCAATTTGTTAAGCCATATCCAATTAGACTGGTAGATAGAACGGATTAAGAATTTCCAACGGACGTGTTTGGGGTGGCAGTCTATGTAAAGGCTTTGGGCCTACATTTAGAACGGAAGAGTTCTTGAGCCAAAGGGGATGAGCCTTATTAAGAATTAAGTTAAAAGAGTTTAAATTTAAATTGAGCTTTATTAATTATCTTGAATAGAATTTAAAGAGTTCTAAATGAATGCTCAGATAATTATTTGTACAAATTAATATTGACACTTCCTCTGCTTCTTCAGGTTTCCAAGGACGTCATTATTAGTAATTGGTTAAGTTATCAGAAAGATCTTTATTTGCAACAATTTTTCATTATTGTTAGTATTAAGTTATGAAGTCAACTCCTTTGTTGTTATAACCGTTTTAATATTCAAAATATGCATGGAAGCCTGAAGAAGTAGAGGAAGTTCTCTCTCCGAAATACTGAGTTAGAGTTGATCAGTGCAGAAAAGGTTTTAGTAATAAATTATTAACCCTTGTCAGGCATTGTGAATTTCGTTTTTAATAAATTTAATTAGTTTTCAATGCTGTCATAAATATGTCTGCGTTATATAACTAAGAATGCATTTAATGCTTCGTGTATTTAATAGAAATTTCAATTTTTTAATAAAGCCTGTTCTCTGTATTGGTTTTCTCGATTTTATTTTACAATCAAAGTCACAGATATCAGAATTTAGAATAGGATTGAATCAAAGAAGATTGGAATAGGCTTTATTGGCAACCATATCCGAAGAAATAATTACAAAATACGTCGATTACAGACTGAATGATCTTTGCGCCATTTCTTTCTAATATCATAAAAAGCGATTTGAAAAAGGAAGAAAAATCTATAAAATGCACAAATTCGTTAGAATTGTTTGCATTTCACGCATTTAACCATCATCGATAGCAATCTGGGACAGCTGTTTCGTCCTTATTAGGACTCATCAACCAGATATAGCTTCGATGATGAAGCTCAGCATGCGTCGGCACCTATGATCCCGTCTCCCGCTCTTGGAAGTGGGACTCGGTTGAAAGCAAACAACCAAAGAAAAAATGCTGTAACCAGTACAGGAAAATTGCCTCGGCCAGCTTTGCGCTGAGCTCGAAAGGCATTTAATGAAGGAATATTCTGAGCTCCATCATCGAAACTAAATCTGGCTGATGAGTCCTAATAAGGACGAAACAGCTGTCCCAGATTGCTATCGATGATGGCTCAATGCGTGAAAAGCAAACAATTTTCTAACGAATTTGTGCATTTTATAGATTTTCTTCCCTTTTCGTATTATATTAATGACGTTAAACCTTCTTTATTACAAAAGACGATTGAAAAGCAAACAAAAACAGGTAATTAAAATAATAATAAAATGTTAGGTATCAAATTTGAATTATTCCGGCACGTTAAACTTCTTTTATTAATAATAAAATGTTTCAGCGAAATAATGTTTTAGCGAAACACAAAAATCAAAAATATATTATAATTCTAAATTGTCTTTTACGTAACAGATTGCTTTTTTTTGGCAGCTCTAGTTTCATCCAGTATTTACCAAATTAAAGTGATATTTTTGTTTGATGTTATCATTGAAATTTGGAGATACATCAACATCTCTTAAACACTATGACTTATCTTTTGAAAATAATTCATTATATATTTTTAAATGAAATCTTAATTTAAAAATATATAATTAATTATTCTTTCCAAAGTCAACTTAGCAGAATTAAAAAAAACGTAAAATCATTAAAAATCTTTATTTTCTGCTGCAAGTAAAAGTTCTGGAAATCCTTAATCACTTCGTGAAAGAAAAACATGGAAGTACTTCTTACCAATTGACAGAAGAACGGTTCCATTTAGACTCAGGAGAACGTTCTTGTTCTCATTCAATCCTCTTCCTCTTTCCATAATTAAAAGAAAGAGGTAAGAACAGGAACTCTTTAAGAAATGCCGCGACTTCATCTTCTATCCAGGCACACTAGGAGCCCCCAAATACAGACGGACCTATTCCAGATCAATAGTGGGGGAAGGGGAAGGCAGGCCTCCTACATCCCCGAGGCAAGAACGATAAGCTGATGCTGTCCTTTGCCTCTCTTCTACGGGCATTCACTGTATTTGAATTCTCCGTTTAAATTAAAAGTTCGTCGGCGAACCGAATGAAGTTTCCGGAACGAACTCGTCCGACTCGAAGCTAGATTTTTTCCCCCTCTCTTCCCTTCGATTTCCACGCCGCTGAGCAAATAAGCTGAAGAAATGCACGCCAAAAGTATTGCCGAGCAACATTTTCACGGCTAAATCCAAAGCTCCATGCGAGCAATTTTACATGTTTCCGATTCACAACTCTAGTTGATTAGGCCGTCTAAAGACTCGGCTTCTATAGGCACCTACATTCAAATCTTAGACTTTTTTTTTTTTTTCATGAAGATTGAAAATTGACCATTTCTGTAGTTCAATCGACCGTTTAACAAAATGTTTTGTTCAAGCATAAATAACGGTAGTAGGAGTAACTAAAACTATATCAAGAAATCTATTGGAAACTTAAAAAGAAATGCTACCATTCGAGAGAGATAACTTTTTAAAATTTTCCACTAGAAATCAAAGTTTAGTAAAAATAGGTGTAAAATCATCTAAGCCCTTTTTCTAACAATTTTGAAATTTAAATTAAAAATTATTAAAGATTTTTTTATTACAAAAAAGATAGATCTTGAAACCACGTTAAAGATATGATAACCTGTGTTAAGATAATTTTTGAAGTACCTTTTTTTTCAATTGTAATATTTTTAAATAATTTATATTTTCTTTTCTATTAGTTTTATTATCTATTTTGATAATCTCTTTCTTTAGAAGTAGCATTTGAAGAAATTCTAAGATTTTATATGTTTACTTGGAAATTTTCTATCTTCGAAAGAATATACAGAATACTATTTTTAAGAATACAACCCATTATTATGTAGACGACCATTCCATTAGTTAGATGATAAGACCACTTATCAATTAAATTTTGTTAGTTAAGGTAATTTTTCCGTCCCTGCTAATAGTTTAACAATTCTTGTTTTAAGAATGAAAAATTGAATTTAAAAACGAACAATAATAAAAAAGAAAAGAAGAATTCAAATACGCTTGCCCTTTTGCAAAATGAGACGCCACCTGCTTTAAATGTTTTATCAAAACAAATCCGTAATTTCGTTACTAAGTAAAGAAGCGCGCCATTTCAAATATTTACTCGCTTGTCAGTCGCAGAGATAATTGAGATATGTAAATAACAGATTGGACAAGTAGCTCTATTCTCGCTTTAGGTGCAAATCACATGCTGTCAGTTAGGTGCCTTTATGGCAATTAGGTTGTTATTCTACCTTCCAAGGCAAGATCTGAACTGAATACATTTCCGTGCTAAACAAAGTATTCTGCAAATATCGATCTCAGTATTTTACACTTGAAGAAAGACGAATACGATGTAATATTATGCATTACATTTCTTTCAGGAAAAAGAAAATAAAAGGGTTTTATGGCTCTAAAACAAAGCAGTCGAGAAAAGCAAACGACTGTACATTCAACGTAATGCTCACCATAATTGAAAGACAAGATACTTTTTTTTCGTTCTTCTTTATTTCTGATCGACTGAAAAACATACGCAGGCGAATGAGAAAGCTATAAACTTTCTCCTCCTTTTCCTACAATTCTTCTTTTAAATGAGATTGATATACGTTTTGTAAGTCAGTTCTTCTTTTAGTGGAATCGTCTGTTCTTGGTGCAAAGAATTGGCTACGAAGTTCCTTTGTCTTGGTCGTTTGCTTCGTTTTTCATTTCCAACTGCTGTCACGCTTTGATAGGCGACTGCATGCTACACTGCTTTGCAGAAGCGAAATGGAGAAAAGGTATAGAGATAGCTATTTACCGTTGGATCTCATTTTGAATAGTTCGGACTCCTCCAACCTTACCATGTGACTTACGGGCATCGGGAGGCTTACCTCTGCATATTCGGCTGCGACCTCCCAAGAATACGGCCGCCTTCGATTGCCAATATCTTATCGTTAGCAGCTCTGTAATCGTGCGTTTCCTTTGGAGAACCGTTCCACAATGTAACGGGTGATTGTACGTCCAGCGATTGAGGAGCCCCCAATCTTCCTGAACCGTAATTCAGGTCATCGTGGATAAAAAGTGACCACCATCGAGACCAGTGCCAAATAAATCGGTGTCAGCAACTCCGCCACACAGCAAAAGAACATCCACCACCCTGGGAATGGATCCTCACTAAGAAATTTCAACGAAGGAAGGGAATCGTGTGAGCGGTTCCTTGGGGAAATTTGATGGCGTCGTAGTGCCGAGATTTTATAAGCTTTTCTATTATGTAGCCTTTCCCTGTTGGTTGTTAAGCTATCACCAATTTCCTGATATGGCACCTACCTCGTACAACATAAAGATCATGGGATATTTCCAAACTGAACTCAATTAAAACTTCAAGCATTTAATTCACGATAATTAATTTAATAAGTTAATTAATGTACAAATTTAATTACAGGGTGTAAAATATTCATAGTCTGATATCAGGTTTGTTATTATCAAGATCGTTAAGTTCAAGGCATGAATAAAGTATGTGATAATTACTTTCTGAAAAATTTACAAAAAGAATTATAATTTGCAACGTATTATCGTAGGTAACTGGTTAATTGGTTAAAATTGAAGGATAAGGTGAGAAGCAGAAAACAAAGATAAAACTTCCTCATAAATTTAAGTGTAGGAAGCAAACAATTCAGAAGCAAAAACCTTACACTTTTTAGAATTGAGTATTATTTTGAGGTAAGATACATCTTTATAGATTACTTTATAGATTGCTACCAATGCAATAAAATGATTAATTTCTTTAAAGTAGGAAGATTTAACTTACTGATTCAAGCAACTATTCTTGAAGAATATTCAATTGTTCCCAGAAAATCTCCCCTGATAAAAGATTCTTATAAAATCCATTGCTGAAGTTTTATTTATAATGTTAAGTAATTTTTAAAAACTGATGAAACGTTAATGCCAAAATTTGAACTGCATATTTGCAATTTAATCTCGGGGTCACGAACTGTGCAAGTGATCCATTTATTATGCTTAAATTATAATTTTTCCAGTTTCATTACATTTTATTTAAATAATATTTTGTATATATTTCGATTTCAGTATTCTTTGAAAAGTATTTCAGTGTATGAAATAAAGGTTGTAACCCAACAAATATTCATTTTTACACATTTTATTCAGTTTCTCCGTATTCACTTTTCTTGAACGCTTTTACCTATTCTGATATACATTGGCCAAGGTCTTTCGTTTCACAAAACAATGAAACACTAAGCAATTTTCTTGTCATTTTTGCTTCAATTTAAAATTAAAAGCTTTACTTTCGAATATAAATCTAGATTTTTTTTTATATTTTCATTTCAAATGTATTTTTCAATTGAGTAACTTACTTTTTTTCTCTGAACACAATTTTTAGAAAAATCAAATGCAAACCTTGTAAAATAAGCTTCAAACTACATGATAACATAATTAAAAGCATCACAGAACTTCATCGCTTTCTCTTAGAAAGGAATGTAAGGTTCTAAGTTGGTTTTCATCAAGATTCAAAGTATTCATAGAATAGAAGAAGGTAATTGTGGAAAAGTTTTCGTCTGATCGTACAGCCCACGACAAATTTCGCTAAGTTACCATTTAGAGAAAGAGCTTCATTTTTATTCATAGAATGGGAATGGAGATGACATCCTTGGTTGACTTTTGCGGTCTTCCTTCTTCTGACGTGTAGTTTCACTAATGCGAAGAAACCGCATCACACAGACAGCAGGTTCTCCAGCGAAGAAAGTCACATACACTTAAGATGATGAAACCCATTGCAAAGTAGAAGATAGATTCGATCTGCTGTCCAGTTTAATGTTTAGTCATTCGCGAATGGGAACTACTTTTCTACATGTCAACAATTTGACTGTAACTTTTATTTTTTGTTGTAGGTTTTCCATTAAATACGAAAGGTAAAATTAAGATGGATATAATAAATTTCAAATTATTTATAGTTAAGATAAGAAATATCTTTCTACAGTACAAAGAGAATAAATGATTTGTGAAACAACGAAAACTACAATAGTTTCCGTTTGAATTTAATCTATTCCATTCTATTCTTCTTTTACAGTAATCTGATTTAATAGCAGATTCTTAGAGAGAAAAAATACCTCTCTTTGGTAATAAGCTTTTTAAATTTTCTTTTCATCAGTAGCTACTATAAAAGTAACCCCTACAAACAAATTTATTGCAAATTAGCTTAAGCACTACATTTTTCTTCGATATTTATTTAGTATAAACTAAGATTTATTGATATCTTCTCACTGTAATCTTTAAAATATAGTCTGCCCTACTAGATCAGGGATTCTCAAACTGTGGTACATAACGTTGTTTCAGGTGGAACACAGAATAAAAAAGAAAGAATTGACTATGTTTTGTTTTTGTTTTTTTTGTTAAAATAAAAATCATGATTTTAAAAGAAAAATCTATGATATTTTGATAAGTTTGTTTACTGTTTGTCCTCTTACCATAAACGCATTCCTCTTGGCTGCGCGAAGTCAGAATTACTAAATATCCAGATGGTGGCACATGAATTTTTAGCAGTTAATTTAAATGGTATAACATTCCAAAATTTTGAGAACCTCTGATCTAAACTTTAATTACTCTATATCTAACAAAGATATTTTCTTATTCTAAGGCACTCGAATAATTTAGAAGACTTAACATTCAACGCCCAGTTTTATTTTCGTTCATTTTAAAATCAATTCTTTAATAATACGTTATCACGCTAAACTACACCACATTAAGATATCTTTATTTCTTTTAACTTAAGATATTACTATGGCTTACACGTACAATTGCTAATATTTCATTACTAGAGTAATCCTTCATTAATTTTTATATACAAAAGGACAGATATCCTTTCTTTAAATTTTTTTCTGCTTGTTTTGGGATAGCTGGTATTTTATAATTAAGATGTAAACGTTCGCTTTAAGGTCATTTCTAACATTTATATTATCTTACTTTCTGCTGGCAATTCTTCATTATGTCGAGTTACCAGAAAGGCTCTACATTTAAGAGCTCTCAGACGATTCTACATGTTAACAATGAATTAATATTAAGGCAGAAATGTTTGCAAACAGCTGAGGGGCAAGACAAACCTTGGAAGGAATTTGTTTAGATTTACTAATGGATTCTGTGCTCGGATTGCAGAGCAGCTTTCACATAGCTAAACGATTCATTCCTTCTGAGGATAAAACTAAACATTACAAAGAAGGAAGAATGTGAAATTATGTGGAAGTTCATTGGACTGCATTTTCTTCATTATAATAGCTTCTATGTTTTAACATTCACTTAACTGTTTGTTCATTACTTGTGGTATTTTTCTCAAAATCCACAACGATTTCAAGCTCTGGAAACAAAGAAACTTCTGCAGAATTAACATTATAGGAAAACCTCAAAAAGTGCTTATGGTAAGATTCTCATTGATTCTGCTTGAGGCTCTTGCTTCAAACTGGATTATGAATGTTGTTGTGGTAAACAAACCTTCATGAAATGAAATTACTTAATTAGTAAGTTAAATAAAAAAATTTGGAGCAACATTGAGAAATTCTCAAGTAATTATGTAGAGTTTACCTTTTCAAAGCCTGCTGGCAACCGATAGGTGTCTAAAAGGGCATTCTTGACTTCCGTATGTTTCATTCCAAACATTAAAACTGCGGAAATAAAAATTTGCATTTCTCTTAAAGAGGAGTCTCTATTCTTCTAAGAACATCTTTTTCACAATAAAATTTTGTCTAAGATGAAAACATTTTTTTTTTCTACTAATGTGTAAAAACCTAATCGTATAAAATTACATTAGGAAAATACGAAGAACTGCAATCATAACCGTAAATGATAGAATCTCATTTGTCAAAGCTGGCTTGAGATAGGCAAAAAGAAAATTAGATTTCGCTCATTAACACTGCAAAAATAATATGTAATCTTTAAACAATAATTTTATAAGAAAAACTTTATTACAAAACTTTAAAGAAAACCATTATTAAAAAATTACTAATTTTATTTTGGGATTTATTTTGAAGTAAAATTTCTTTTAATTTTATCGTTGAGTAAATGTTATGCCAAAGTCAAAAATCGTTTGTCGTTCTTTCCCTTAGTCTTTCTAAGTTAATAATCTATTTTTCAATATTATTCAAAACTAAATAATTTTATCATTTTATTTAATGAAGGGGATCGTTGAATTTTTTACTATTTTTAGAACAGTTTTAGAGGAAAAAGTAACATATGTGTGTTGTTGATTGTATACTGTTGTATGTTACCTGTGTAAAAAGAAAATACTTCAATTCAAAGAGAAAACTTTTTGTACAGAGATAATCAGAATGGTAAATGCAGAAGCTGGAGATCCAAGCACAACCCGTCATTCCCGTGGCGAACTTGAATAAATGGAAAATAATGAATAAATAAGTTAAAATTGTGTTGAAGAATCTATTTGTTTTTACTTCTATCTAGAAATTTTTTTATCAACTTTTAATATAAAAAATAAAATTAAGCTGAATTAGATTGAGATTAAGAACACGCTATTCTGATTACACATTAGCAGATGTTTTAGAAATGTGTTCAGATATTAAGTTAGCAAACTAAAAACAGAAACATGAAGCCAAGCAATTCTTTGAAAATGAAAAGCCTGCAAAAGAGCATTATCTAAAACCCATTAAGCTGAACCCATGGAGAATTTCTTTGTCTACGTACTCTAACAAAACCTGTATACAGAATGCTTTAAATGAAAATTCAGATTTAAAGTAAACAGTTCAGCACTTAATAAAAACCAAAGACTTTTTGCCGGTACGGAGTAAATTTAAAGGTAATAATTATGTAAGAAAACAATGAGAATTACAAATCAACAACTGCTTCAATTAGGTAAGACAAAAGAGTCATGCTGCTGCTGTTTTGTGGAGTAGTTGGTATCCTCTGTGAACTAAGAGGTTCTTGCTATCTACGCATTATGTCACCTACAAACTCAAGATAAGAGGGTTGGCGAAGTTGTTCGACATGGCGAAGTCTGAGTCCGACATCTTATTCTTATAGATTAGGAAAATATATTATCTAATTAATATTAATTATTGTTAATTATGCTAAACATAATTTCTACTTTAATTCCCAACTCCATTTATCTATAAATTTTTGAGGAAAGAATTTTTGAGATCCTGAAATGTAGACAAAAAATAAACAAAAAAAAAATCAATATTTTTTTTAGAAAGCTAATGGAAATAAATAAGATGCTGAGAAAGGGATGAAGCCATTACCAAAAGTAGAAGCTCTATAAAAATTTATATTTAAATTGATTAATCAGTAGGACTTGAAAAAATTGTAGTTGAATGTTTACATTAATGTATATACATAAATTCAAAATTTTTGCAGAAATATCCTGGATCCGATTACATTACGTTATATTTTATATCATTGGTTATTTTAATCCTTACCATTTACACTATTAATTACAGTAAAGTATATGAATCTAATCTTACACAAAAAATATATTGGGGTTTTTTTCTTCTTTGACGAGTTACTATGTTTTTAGGTAACTGTTTTAATTGATACAGATTTGTTTTCAGACGATGATTGCCGAAGTTATTCCAATGCTGAACAGTCAATACGTTTCAAAAGTTTCAAAATGAAGCTAATGAATATATAAAACAAGAATAGTTATTTAATTGAGCCTGAAATTGCGTCAATTTAATCCGCATTATGAAAGTAAATAAATTTCATGGCTTTACTAGTTAGATCGGATTTACAAACAACCGAAAGTGACTAATTAGAATGGACAAGTGAAATAAAATGGCTTTCAAAAATGATTATTTCTGATGATATTGTGCACATATTTCAGTTGTGATTAAACTTCTAAATCCAAATCAGGCGTTCTCCATTTTTTTTTTTTGCAACTATTCGTAAACCAATAGTTTACTTGCTGTGAAAATTGCAAAAAGAAAGTCATGATTATGGGAAGAAATTTTAAGACTAAAAGTAATTACTACACAACAAACATTTTGGTCTTTTGTCAAATGTTGAGTATCACATGAAAAGGAACTGGCGGAATGGTGATGAATTTCTTATTGATGAAATCAATTAATAGAAATTAAACTTAAAATATACAGTACAGAATATATTTAATTTACAGCAGAATTACCAGTTGAACATCTTTCATGAAAATTTAGTATTTTAAAATTCTTACCGATGGGGAAACTACGATTTCGCATTCCAAAGATTACGCTTAATCAAATGTAATTTTTAAATAGTAAAATAAAACAATAAACTTAACTTCCATTGCCGGAACGCCATTTGGAATTTGTAAACTTCTGATGGAAAAAAAAGACTATTAAACAAGAGTAAGCTCGCATTATCCTTGCAAAAACGGGAATATAGTCTTATGAATTGTATTTACAAATTCTACATTTTTATCTGGTTTTATATACTTATAAATAATTTTATTATCAGAACCTTTAAAACGAAGTGTTTTTAGAATCATCGCGTTCCTTATTCATGAATCTAATATATTATTCAAAATCATTAAGTCTAAAAGCTAAACTCTGCAGATCTGACTAATGATTCATTTTGAGTTATTTACTGTAACTTGAATGACAATCTTACTCAACTTTAAACTGCATTCAATAATTTTTAAGCCTCTTTAACAGATAAATATAAAAGGAAATTATAAAATTTAGCTAAACTTAAAAAACTTGTTTGATGAAATTTGTATCTAATTTCATCACACAAGGATCAATTGATAATAGAACAAGAACGTTCTCTTAAACTTTCAATATATTTTAACATGGATTTAAAAGTCTGACTTAATAGAATAGAAAGTCTGATTTAATAGAATAAAATTAAATTTTAAGTCGCATAGTATTGAAATCGTATACTTTTCCAAGTCATTTATTGAAGATCCTAGCAGTTACAATAACAATTTAGTTTTCCGAATTTAGCGATTTGTATTGTATATTACGATATCGTAATACAATTTGCAAGTCTAGTCTGCTTTTAAACCAAACATATCGAAATAATTAGGTATGTATTGCTTGAATGTAAGCTTAAAATGGTTACGAGTGTAGTGCTAAGACGGGTAATAATTCCAGCTTTTCTGTTTGAATAAAGTGGATATAATTAATTTCACAATTCCTCGTTTTGTTTCATATCTTTTAAGGGATAAATAGTGATATATATCTTAACCTATTTTGATTTAGATTTCAAATCAGTAGTTAGTTGGTGTCTTCCGTTTGTTTGAATTAATTTAAATCAATTAAATTTATCTACTACATTAAATTAATTAAATTAACTCAATATAGTAATTAATCTACTCATTAAGTAATAATATTGGAATATTGGAATTTTAAAGAAATTCCAATTATGTATATTTTCATAATTTTCAGCAGCAATATTCTAAATATCTCTCTTTCTATAGATAATAAATAGTTTGATTGAAGATAATATTCTAAATATAATTCTAAGTAATCATAACTATTAAATATTAGATCTTAACAAATTTTGAACGACATAAAAGAATTTGATCAATTGTAATCTTTTTTGTAGTTTTTCGACTAATAAATAAATGCAAAAAAGATCATAATAAACTTAAATCAGAAAAACAAGCATTACTCACTAAATTAGTCTTAAATTATAGTTTTAATTAGCAGTTTGCGAAATGATTGAAACTTGAAAAATTATAGAATGAAGATTCGTCAAAGAAAAACGTGAAAATTTAAAACATTCCGAATTTGAAGTTATTCAAACGATAGAAATATCTTATTATAAAATGTGAATATAAAGTATATTGCAACATTTTCTGATGTTTATTTATCACAATAAAATGAAATCTAAAATTGTATTTGTAGAATTTTAATGACTTCCTCTTGATAGAAAATACAAGCTTTCCAGCAAAACATTTTGATATAATTTCGATTGTCTTGAATAATCTATCATTTTCAAAATTATTATCAAAAATAATTTATAACTTATTTACGAAGTTCTTTCTTTATTAAACCGAAGTTTGGCAGAGATCAACTGACGTCTCGTTTCAAGTCGTGAAAGTTTTTCTTGATGGCAAGTTACAATCTAATCTGCCAGTAAGCTTCTTGAAATCAAGTTTCATTTCGCCATGGATCTGTGCCACATGATTTCAACGTTTCTGGCTTTATTCTCCCTTACGTCATTTCAAAAGTTGGTTGCGGTGTACCTGAAGCAAAACTTAGTCATTACGAAAGTCATGATGGAGCTCCGGTTGTGAGCCATCGACCCGATAGCGAGGATACTAGATAATGAAAACACGAAAGCCATGGTTTAATCTGGACGGGAGCCTCCGTGGAGAAGCCACGGCCAAAACCGGAATCACATCTAGGGAACTATCAGGAACCAAGCACGCATGCAGTAAACGAATCCACGGGGGGAAGATTGAAAGCGCCGCCTTATTCTTTCACTTTCTTTCCCCTAGGAAACCGATTGGCACGCCATTCACTCTGTTATTCTTTTCTGTCAGCGCTTCCCCCTTCATGGCTTTATCCCCTTTCAAAACCGTCCCTTCCTTGGAAATGGATTGTAGATTGATCATTAATGTTCGACCTCGATGTAAACAAGAAACCCTACCAGGAAAGGAAAACAAGTCTTTCTTAGAAACCACTTCCACTGACTCAAATAAAGTTTTACAAATACAAAACTTCAAAGCAGAAAAGTGAAATACATTTTAACATATAAAACCAAGAAAGGTTACTTTTAAAACTTGACTCTTAAAAACACTTGTATGAGAGAAACTTTATGGTCACGAACAAAACTGGCACTTCCCAAAAAGAAATACATTAAGGAAACAAACGGAATATTTTTAAGGCAATATTTTAAGTGATTTGTTACGAGAAATTTAATTGAGATATTTAAAAACACATTTCTCCTTTTCATCATCCTCCTATCTATCCTTTATTGTATCTAATGCATTATCTTCATACTTTTTCTTTTTATATATATAAATGCATTAATAATCCATTCCAGATTTACAAGATTAAAATATCTTCTTAGAAGGTAAGATATCATGAAAACCTAAACCTAATACGCTTTTAACAATCAGTGAATGAATATTGTAACAACGCAGCGATTGGAGTTTCATACTATATTTTTTTTTCGTTTTTTGAAAAATACTTCAGTGTCGAGTGGAAATTCATTTTTATAAATGATTCTACAGGCGAAGCAGTCTGAATTTCAGAAGGTAAAATCATTATTTTTGATTTTCCAATTCAATTTATTTATTTATTTATTTATTGACGTATTTGTATGAATTTATGAAACAAAATTTATTATTTAATCTTTAAGAATGTATAGTTTGAAAATATCAGAAATAGGTAATACTGTCGACAAAGTTTCAACAATATTTACGTTTTATGTAATAACTTAATAAACAGTCATATTGAAATTCTCTTTTCAAACAATAAAAATATATATTTTACAGTAAACTACAATTACTGTAAATATTTGGTAATAAACTACTTCCTGCAATAAAAAAATTCTAATAAAATTACAAAGTAGCATGATTTTTAGTTGTACATTTACTTTTCAATAATATATACACACAGATGAGCTATTAAAAACAAATGCAGGTAAATATAATAGTGCTGAATTAACAAATGGTAATGTAGATCACGTGATTACCTGAAAAATTTGTTAGAATGACTAAGAAAAAGAGAGAATCTGTTGCAAGTCCTAAATATATTCCCGGTAATAGTCACCCGTTTTCTTTATCGTTAATGATTGCAGTTAAAATGTCTTTGAGTGGTATCGTAATAAGCCTAAAGAAGAATATTTGCATTTCATTAAGGATTTAAACAGTAAAGTGAGTGAAACCTCTTCCATTTTGTAGCTGCTGTGTTTGATGGAACTTCATATGAGAATGTAAGCGAGCTATACAAAAATTTTGTCATAATTTGTAAAACATTCTCAAAATTTTATAATGCAATCCTTATTTTAACTATTGTTTTCGAGAAAAATATAAAAATCAATTTATTTTTGTAATTTATCAGTACTAAAAATCATAAGTTAAAATTATGAATCAGAATAAATTTATTTTTCTGATCTTTTAATCAGGATTAAAATATCAAATCAGGATTATCTTTTATTAGAAATAGTTTACAGTGCAGAATTTTGGAACTAAAATTCGATATTTTGTCGAGATTTCAAATTAACTAAGAACTGATAAATAATTTCTTTGTTTTTCAAAATAATCGAAATCAGGCATAGTTTAAGAAAAAAAACAAGAACGACTTGCAATGAACTTTTCATAAAAGCATTTTTCTAATTAATTTTTTTGTAATTAATTTCTAGAACATAATAATCGAAATCAGGCATAGTTTAAAAAAAATAAATGAACGACTTGCAATAAACTTTTCATAAAAGCATTTTTCTAATTATTTTTTTTTTCTAATTCATTTTTAGAAAAAGCAACGTAAGAAATTTTTTAGTACGAAATATAATACACAAACGCAAATCCGGAACTAAAATAGGAATTGCTTATTTAATATCTATTAAAAGATTCAATATTATTTTTGAAAATATTGTAGGTAATATTTTAAAATACTTTACTTTATAATGGTAAATTAAGTATTTTCAACAATGTTATTTGTTAACAGAATAATAATAAATAAATTCTGAGTACTACAAACTGGAATGATTAAAAATAATGAGTCAATAATTACATTATTTTTATAATTCAATGAGAAATACGGGCTCTTTTCCCTTTGGCATAATTGTTTAATATGGGACCAAGTTTTCAGAACAACGTTTAATGTCCCGGTGGATTTTTCTACATATTTTTTTGTAAGTGAAGCAGAAAGGATTAAGAAACACTGCTTTAAAGACATAGATGCAGTTATAACACATAAGTTGCAAACAATCTAAATTTAGGTGTAGATTAAACAATTAATTATAGCAATAATTTTTCTAAAAAGATTCTGAAAAGAAACCAACTGTTTGCAGTTATCATTTGTTATTTTCAAAGTCAAAACTAAATACACGATTTTTTTTTTAAATAAAAACTCACAGCCGCACATTAAATAACATGTAAAACTGACAGGGAATGCAAAATAAAAATCAACAGAATGGAAAATGTCTTTTTTTGTTGAAATTTTTTTTAAAAATTATTACGCTCCAACTTTAATATTCATTAAATATCTAAAACAAAAATACTTTCTAGTCTTTGAAAAAATATATTTGAAACTTTACTACATAGTTACTGTGTTGAAACAAGTTTGCGAACAAAGCCTAAGGAAAACCAATTAACGGAGTGTTAAAAAATCTGCCGAAAAGGCAATTTTTTTTAGTTGGAAATTCCAACAGAAAATTACCAAAAAACAAAAAATAAGATATGGTGCTTTACTGTAATTTCATAGTAAGGGTACAAAGCTTATATTTACAATATTCCAAACGCTTTTCAAATAGAAAAATTTTAATGTTATCTTTATTTCTCGAAAAAGAATTAAAAACATTAAAAATCATTTTTATATATTTCAGCATTTATTAAGTAAATGATATTCTTTTCTTCATCCTAAAAAATATTAAAATTTAAAGAATGTATGAATTATTTACTATTTTTATGAAAAAAGACACCTCCAAATTAAGCTTTATGGTTTGCCGAGGTCGCAAAAACATTAAATCCAATGCTTCTCAAAATACGGTAATAACAGACCTACAAAATTCTTTCTCACATTACATTCCTTTTCTTCTCTTTCCCTTTTCCCACTCTCAACTTGGTCTCTCATTATTTATCAAATTAAAGCTGATTAGATTCATGGCAATTTTTTTTAGCAACAGAAAAATTAGTAACACAGCAAAGAGAAGGAAAAAAGCTTTAGCTTCGAAGCGTTTTTAGTCTCTTTTTTCTTTTAGTTCTTCTTTCACAAGGAAAAAAAATCGATACGCCAAATTTGAGACGATTTCAACGTAAAATTTAAATCTGCAAAACTTCATTACAGACTTGTTAAAAATTAAACGTCTATAAGTAATTGAGACTCGAAATGGCTCCACTTAAAAATTCTCTGCGTAGCACGAAGGAAAAAATCCGGAAATAAATCTGGAATTTTAAATATGATTGGAGGGATGCAGGTCGTGGAAATAAGAAGGACCGTTTCCCCCCCCAAAAAAATAAAAAAATGAAACGTGTTGTACTTTACGCGAGGGAAAGGTAAGGAAGAGTAGAACGATAAGAAGCAACGAGAAGAGAGAAAAAGACCGGAAAATAGGAAAGAGTGAAGAGAAAAAAGAGAAGAAAGAAAGAAGAAAAAAAACCTCATTTGTTGTTATGCTTTTCATCTCACTTGTTAGCTGCGCAACTTCTCTGGACAGCTGCACCATAGAAGCTATGCTTGGAATTCGTAATTGCTGAAGATCTCGGCAATTTGCGCGGTTCATGATCGGCCTTGCTTGTGTATCCGCGGCATGCACCCTGTTTCTTTCGTATGGTTTTTGGTTCAAATTTTCTTCCCCTTCTTTTCTTTTTCTTCATTCGTTCGTCGAACAAGTATTAGCTATATACGAAACTCGAAAAGCTTTTTATTACCTCTCTTTAATTTATGGATTCCGGAGATTTTCACAAAGCGTTCGAGAATGCTCCAATTCAGTTACTGCATTAAATTAATCTGCTGTGCATTTAGCCAAACTCATTTCATACAAGCGTCTGCGGTTAACTGATAATTCGGTTTCACTCCCAATAAAAATATATATATAAAAAAAATATTTTCGACTGCAAGAATATGAGCTCATAATCTTCCATCTACAGGCTATCGTTTTCTCTGAATTTGATCAGAAATTCAATAATTCACTTTCGATTGCCAGCTCTAAAAACATTTGCAGCAATATAAACAGAAACAACTGTTTAAACGAGAAAGCCATAGTCAAAAAAAAGTTAGAGATTATCGAAAAACTAAGATTATCAGATTACACTACTAAGACAAAACTATATTAAGTAGACTGGGTATCAAATAAAAATATTGACTTTCCTCCTTCTTCAACATTAAGTATTGTCCGTTTTTGTTTACGAGAACCTTCAGCGCTTTTGTGCATGCGTTCGAACAGTACCAATATTATCAACCAACTCTTAATGAAGAAGTTTTATCAACACTGATTCCAACTTATTAAAACAAAACCAAATATTGTCTTCTTGTAACAAGTGGAAAAACTATGAAAAATATCTATTCAAGTGCAACATATGAGCTGCTATTAATTTTTGCTGAATATTATTATTTTTGCTTTTATTTCCGCAAAAGTCTACAAAATGATTTTAAAAATAAAAATAATTTTCCTGCAACAGCATGAGTATCAGTGAAACGAAATTAAATGGATAAGGTTTTTTTCTTATTTTTAGCAAAACTGAGGATATTTATATTCTTGAGATCCGATGGAATTAGAGGAACATTTAAATTCAGTGTTTTCAACTTGGTCTTACTTAAAGATCAGTCTATATTACAAAATATACAAATACGTAATCCTTAAAAAATAGTTCAATTCAGCAGTACTTCCTATATGTTCATCATTGGGTTATAAACCAGCACCCATCGCAATCAGCAATTAAAATTTGATATGATGAAGTTTGTTAGTTGAGTTTTAATGGCGCATCTGAGGCTAAGCTGCGCCAAGAAAGATAAATAATTTCATATGATGAGGATAATCACTTAATAAGGTGATTAACAGAAGATAAGTGTAGCAGAAATCATTAATATATTAAAAAGTGTAAAGGTACCGAAATTTTGATAGATAACAACTTAGTATTTAACAAATAACTGAGATATTTTAAATAGAAAAGAGTAGCAACAACTATTATTTTATACCTAGTATTATTATACAGAAATGTGTGTATTTATTGTCATAAATATTGTACAGCTTAATTATTATAGAAACAATAATTGCCTTTATAAGAAATAACTAATAAATTTTGCAGTAGAAGAAATGAGTAAGTACACAACTTCAACAGTTCAGGAAGGGGAATATTTGAGACATTCTAATTATACTTCTAAATTATATTAATATAATATTAAAGAAGAATGACAAATTAGTGGATTTAGATTTCCTTGAAGATAGTATAAGTCTTACATTTAAAGCTTTTTTGTTACTGTAGTCTATTTGATAAAAGTAGTATTTAGGGCGCAAAGAGTGGTTGTAAAGTGATCATTAAAATTACGAGTAATGAATACTTGATAACTACAATGAATACTAATAGCGCATTAATTTAGCGATAAATACAATTACAGGTCTTTTGAATTCTCATAAAAATGTTTGCCATTAAGTCCTTTTGTGCAACAGAGCAATTACATCTTTCTACGTCTACATTATTTTGAAATGCTTTACTTGAAAAAGTTTCAACTAACGTGTCTCAATTTACCTCATTAATGAATTTACTTACGATTTTTTTTTATCCAATTCTCTGTTGCTTCTTCAAGTCGTTCTGGTCGTGGGAGTGGAAATCAGAGACGCATGAGAAAATGAACAAATGTTAAACTATTTCAAAAAGCGCTCAGTAAATATCTACAGGCGACAAAGAAGATTGAAAGGTAGAAGTGAATCTAATTAAGCTGGATGAATTATCACCTCCCTACTGATCTTACCTGCTTGTTATTATTGACTGTTTAATTATCTAGATAAAGAAACTTAAATTTATGTGAAGGATTTAAAAGGTTAATTTAGAAAAAAAAATATTTTCCTTTTGTATATCGGTTTTATCTTTACGATGGCATGGTCAGAAGGTCAAAACGCTGGTATATCAGATGCTAATCGTCCAGAACACGAGTTCGAATACTGGAATTGGATTGGATGTTCTCTTTAAATTCTGTTTTCGTTTCTACTCAAGCATAAGATGTAGATCTCCTCTTTACATTTAGTGGACGTAACGATTGTCTTGACAAAATAGTTTACAGCATCTCTTATTAAAGGAAATAGTGAGCATTACAGTTTTCTTCATAACGCTAGACCTTAGAAGAGCTACATGTAATGCTAATTATCGCTTGTTCTGTTCAGGTGCGAGGTTCGCCTTGCAGGACTTGCTTGTTCCGACAGATCGATCACACGGCAGCCCTGTGGCGAGACAGCTCGGCTGTGACGAAAAAAATAATTAAAAATGTTCCACACTATTCTCCTTGCTTGGCTATGAAAAGTTTGTCCTTTGTTGGTCACGCTTATGCGATCACAAGACGACGCCATCTTGGACTGACTGCTCGGAGTTCAAGTTGATGACGTTTGGTGTCGTTTGTTCCAGACAAAATCGATCGCTACGTAATGACCATACATGGCAAACCCTTTTTTTTTTGGCAAAATACTATAGAAACAAATGAACCAAACTATTTATATCTTTTTAAGTATAATTCTAGACTTAAGAAAAAATATTTAAGTAAAAATTACAGCTGAATCTTAGTTCCCTTTTTTGAAGCAAAAATTTAAATAAAAAAAGCAATGTTCATAAATATAAATTTCAGTTAATAATGTTTCACTAATCATTAAGCTTTTATAATGTCTAGCATTACTAACATTTTTATAGTTAACATTTAAAATTTTAAGATTCTTTGAGTCGTAAAGTTCATTCATTCCAATGACGACCATAAACTTTTATCTTCAAGATTTATCTATTTCTTAATCTGGAATTTAATGCATTTAAAGGATAGATAATAAGTAATCTTCAATCAGAACAAGTATTCCTCTTATTCTTTTAATAACTGTTGAAAATTAGAGACATTACCTGCTGTAAGAGCTACCCGATAATACTTCAGTCTTAAGATTTTTTTTAATTAAGTATAACCTTTCAAAGTAATCTTCGTAGGTTAGTTTTCTTTGTTATTGAATTTCAACTAACGTCATGAAACAGTTTATAATATAGGAAATTAAATTTCATAATTTAAAAGTTAACGATACATAAAACATTATTTGAAAGATGCACAGCTTGGAGAACATACTTTCCATTACGTGTATAACATGTTTCGAATTAGAAGTCAATTATTCGCATCACATTTTGAAAATCGCATTCACTAATCAAATAACTCTACTGCCCTAGCTCATAACTCTGTCATTTTATGATTTATAGTTATTGCACAACGAGTTATTATTATGATAATGATCAAGACACTATTGATTACTATTTTCATTATCCGTTTAAAATTTATCGTGACAATGCTTTTATTTCTCCAATCATAACGCTACAGCTGTAATACAATGCATTAAAGGATCGGTTATTAATGTGTAACTGTATATTGACTTGTTTTACAGTTTTCTGGATATCGGAACGCAAACTTCGATATTTGCCTACAACAAGTTAAATAAACAATTATTATAGTATTTTATTGTTCCTATTTACTCGATTTTAGAATAAACATAAAATATCAAATTTTATCTTAGACTGGCAAAGTCCCCGTTCGTAGTGGGGGTTACAATGATTTGGATGAGAAAGAAAGTGAAATTGAAAGTTCACTTTCATGCAGGGGAAAGCATTGAAGTCCGCTTAACTCAGATGTATTACGGATTGCCGCCACACACTTCATCGTCATCGTCCACCCCCCCCCCCCAAAAAAAAAAGTTTATTTTTATACCTTTTACATTGCTACAGTATGGAACTTACCCATATGCCAAATTTCAAGTTTGTAGCATATTAGGAAGTATGCTAAGCATTTCGAACAGTCACTTACACATGCCCACAAATTTCCATTATTATAGATTTACTAACAGAACTAATTTACTAATATTTTTCAAAATAATTGCAGAAGTAATCAATATATTTCTGCAATCAGGAGCAGAATATGTATACAATTAAAACTTTTGGCCCCAAAGGTGTACACATTCTTTATGAAAAGACTGCTATTTCTTCCTTCAAGCTATAATTCAGGCGGAGTTTTATTTTATTCTAATTACGTCATCACTATTTCCAGAAATACAAAGAAGCCATCTTTTAGGGAAACACTTCTTGATGATTCGGAAAATGCCTTTTGGAACGAAACTTACATCAATAGTCTTCGCCCATAGACCAAATCGAACACTTATATAAACTGTTAATTAATTCTAAGCAAACTTTTGATGTTTCAGTGTAATAAGAGAAGATAATAAACTAGAAACCAAACTTTCTGATTTCCGTTTAATTTCCAATAATATTTCCAAATATCTTTCATCTCAATGATACCACCTTTTAACTTCTTTAATTAACTCGAAGCACTACAAAATCTGTAAGTAATGGAGTTCTGATAGACTCTTCACAGGACAGTCTGTAATTAGGTCATGTTATCTTCGTAGAATTGCGGTTAGTATCTCGTGTGCAAGACTTCCAATCTTCTTTTCCAATTCTTGAACTTTAAAACTCTCTCCCCTACCCGAACCGCGCCAATCGATAGGCTCCTTTCATAAGGGCTAGATCAAATCCACCATGGTTCAAGCCCTAACGAGAGCAAACTTATCATTCCCTCTTTTCTTCTTTCATTTCCTTCTTCGCCTTGCCGATAACAGATGTTCGCTTTCGTTTGGATTTACTCTCTCTTGTTTATTTATAGGAAATATCTCGGATTCAAAAATAATATCGATCCGAACCTAATTAGTAAAAGTAAATGACAACAAGTGCTGCGTGTACAAGTATGTGAAATCAATTTAAAAGCCTTCAACCAAGGGATATTTCTCCCTGCGCCGCTAAGATGTCATTGTTAAGGGGCAGGGAAGTGCTGGAATTTTAATTAACTGCTAATTTTTATTCGCCATATTCATCTTACGTTGTTGATCTCCCTTCATTATCTATTGGTTGGTAAAAGGGCAACGGGGTAGGGACGGGGAGAAGCAATTACGTCCGGAGTGGAATCTGGAATTATTAAAGAACGCGTTGATACTCCGTGCGCTGAAGCGTGGCAAGGAAAGAACCAAACAACATTCATTCCACTAAAGAAGGCATTGTTAAAAGTAATGAAAAAGTAAGAGTAGGATTAAACATCCACTGCCTCACTTAATACTTTACAAGATTTCGGTAATCTAGGATCAACACGGTATATTGATTATATTGTACTCATATTCATAAAAACCATGTAAAATTAACAAACCAATTCATTGACAATAAATAAAATACTAAGCAAATCACATAATTACGAAAGAATCCAAAGTACTAAAACGAAGTAATCTTTTTTAATATAAACATATTTAAAAAACTATTCATTACACCAATTATGTATATGTTCGTGTGAAATATACTAAAAAACTAAATATATTTAAGATAATTCTGGAAAAAAACCAGTACTTTTATATTCAGACTTTCCGTAAATAGATTAATTAATTGTGACGGTTAGTCATATGATAAATATACACAGATAAAGTGTACAGAAATACATCTAACATAAAATTCTCCCATGTAAGTATAATACAGTGTGGCCGGGAAGTTCCCGTACCCTCTATTATGTACTAATAAATGTAAACATTTTTTTGATAGTCATGTTAAAGGCGAAACTTATTTACACATGTTACCAACATGGTTAATCCCTCAGCTTGAAGACGCGGGTATTATGGAACGCATATGGTTACAGCAGGACGGGGCACCTGCTCTTACTCTGCGCGGGTTTTTTGATGAACATTTTCCAAGATGCTGGATTGGTTGCGGCACTCCAGCATCGCCAGCTCCATTGAAATGGCCGTCACAAAGTCCTGACCTCACGATGCCTAACAACTCATTATAGGGAATCATCAAGGCTTACGTGTCTGAACGTCGTTACGCTACAAATGAAGAATTGCGCAATGCAGTTGAGGATGCATTTCGAACCATCACACCAGACATTCTCCAAAATATAGCAAGTAGGACGTGGCGGCGTATGAATTTGTGTGTACAGCATGATGGCGAACACACAGACGCATTGCACAGCTTTATGTGGAAATAATTCTTAAAATATGACTATCAACTAAAGCAGCGGTCGGGAACCCGCGGCCCATAAAGTTTTTTGGTGCGATTTTCCCTTTTTTTTTTTTTTTTTTTGGTTTTTAAAATAAAATTTTTCCTTTTTTTTTTTTTTTTAACAAAAAAATATTTTTTTTTTTTTTTTTAAATATACAAATTAGTGATCCCTTTTTTTTTTTTGGTTGTTAAAATTTTTGGACCAAGTGCGGCCCGCAGTAATCCCCACATAACATATTTGGCCCTTTTACAACAAAAGGTTGCCGACCACTGAACTAAAGGGTACGGGAACTTCCCCACCACACTGTGGAATACTGAAATTTATAAAACAATTTTAACAATTACAAAAATATTTAAGATCACTAATTAGTATATTTCTTTAGTGTGGAAATAATATATTATTGTTAAATTATAAACTTTGAATATATAAATTTGTTCAAAAACCGAAAGAAAAACAAGAAAAGCACCTGAATAAAATAAAATTGCCCCTCTGATTCCATTATTGTTTTTCTTTCGTTAACCATTTCTCACGGCACGTTAAGTTTCTTTACTGATACTATCGATTGCTAAAAATTTTTGCATTCAATATCTTCCCCTGATTGTGTAAATAATGACTTCACGAAGAATTTGATGTAGAAAAGAACTGCATATTGACACAAGTTGTTTTTGTTTTTTTGTGGTTTTCTTGGAATTACTTTGACCTAGAAATAAAAATGAAAGGTTCGTTCAAGATTTCGATTTTATTCTGAAGTGAATTTAATAGAATTTTTATTAAGGGTCTATAATTTGCAAACGATTTTTTACAATCATTTTAATGTCAATAACTTAGTTTTTTTTTATTTCTTTAAATACTATTTCCTATTATTATTAAAAAACAAAAACAAAATAGAAGTTACTACTTTTTTTAATCACAGATTCACGAGTTTCGCAAAGTTTAACTGAAGTATCTTTACAAATACTTCTTTACTAGAATGAATTTTTAATGGTTCTATTGGAATTTTAACCGGGATATGTATATTTAAGGTTTATTAAGATGGTGGTAAGATGAAGAAGTCAAAAGGTTTTAAATAATGTAATTTAACTATTCCTTATTTTTCTAAAAATCTTCTTAGTTACTTTAAAATTTGCTATTCGATCTATTAAAGGAAACAAAAAAAAAACGCTTTAAAAATAGCAAATCTAAACATGAAGATTGACTTACTGTTTATATTTAATACTCAGTTAAATTAGAAATGAACTATTAGTAAAAATATTAAAAAATTAATTCCGATGAATCTAATGGAACAAAAGCACTTAATCTCAAATTGGATGTTTAAGTAAATATCAAATTTAAGTAATAAATAGATGTTTTATTTCATTCTTCTTTACACAGCTTCGTTGATTTTGTTATTTGATATCAGAAGCCCTTATCTATGTTCTTATCCATTCATTTCATTTCCTGTTACTGCTTCTTATCCAAGTCATCCTGTTTTCATCGATCCTTTAACTTCCCTAAGGGTTTCGTATCATTTTAAACTCAAACTCCATATTTCATTCCTGTATGACAGTATTATTAAGATTTATTCCTTATTTACTGTCATAGCTAAGGAATTTCAGTTTTCCTAATATCCTCTTGCAAATCTAACGCATAATACATGCTCCAATTATAAAAAGTTTTTCAATTGTAATAATTGTCTTTAAAAAAAAGTCAGAGGTTTCCAACTTTTTTTAAGTTACAAACTACTTTCAAATATTATAAATTGAACATTATCCACCCACATTAAAGCAGTAGGCATCAGCTTATTGAAATGAAAGATTCTACACGAAAATACAAAATACAGAGACTCGTTTTTATACGTTGTTTCATTGGTATGCCATTACAGAAGTTTTACTAACCCCAAGTTGAGAAATGCTATCAAAAATCAATGCAATTTTCAATGGACCCACACTTTTACCTGAAATTTGTAAAGTTTTGATTAGTTTCTAGATCTTACTAAGGTATAAATATTAACAGCAAGTATTACCAATGAAAAGTTTTGATGTTCAAATATTGAAGCTCTTATAGCTTTTTAACCCAGAAATTTTCTTTGTCTTCTGTAACTGAGAAGTTTTATTTCTGAAATCAACTTTGTTTCTTGCATCGGAATAAAGTTATTTGTTTTGCTATTAAGTCCTTTTGATCCCTAGCCTTGTAGGAGCTAAATATCTTTAGTTTAAACTGAATATTTTTAGTAAAGTAGTTTATGTTTATAAAGTTTTAAATATCACTTTTCATACTATGAATCAGTAAGTCAGCGACTCCATTCTGCTTAATACTTAGACTGTCCTAGAACCAACTGTGATTCAAACATATTTAATGGAATGATTTTATTTCAAGTTCTCTGGACTCCTTTTTTCTGAATTGCACCAGTCATTAGCTTTCTTTCTTATCTTTCTTTACTCTTAGTAATCGATGATTATATGAAGATCTCAGTAAGATTACAAGAAAGCTTTCCTATCACCTTTCACAATGCAATAAACCCCCTTCTACTAAATTGTTAGCTTTAATATCTTTACGAATTTAGTAGCATGGATTCATCCCTACAAACTGTACCTGAAGAAGATCAGTAATGAATTTATTATTCTTTGAACAACGTCTGAAAGACTGCAACGCCATTCAGTACCAACTATATGATTGGACTAAAAATAGCATAAATTACAAAAATCATTATATAAACATGTTCTTTCCAATGTTACACCATCTTGCTGATGATGGAAGCCATGTACCTTTGAAGGCGTCCAAGGACTTTTTTTTAAATTTTATTCGTATTGTATATATTTTATTATTTTTATTGAGATTTTAAATACAAAAATTTTTAAATGTACATTTGTGTGTTTAAGTATTTCTTAATTTCAAATAATGAATTGATTGGAACTGATCGAAATATTGTAATAAAAATTTAAGATGAAAGAATATAATGAAATATCATCTATAACTAGAGGATGTACAGTATTTATTAAATAACAGTTTCAATTATAAAAATATCTTTTTAAGATGAAAACCTAAACAAATTCATCAAACAAATAAAATATAACAAATATAAAAATATGTACAATGAAATAAAACGTTCTGGTGTGGTGAGAAATTTCCTTATAATTATAGTTAAATGGCAATAATAGCTTTAACTAATTCGAATCAAATTATTGATAATACGTTTTGGTTCTTAGAATAGTTTTATGATTCAAATTTATCTAATCTCTTAAGTGCATTTAATTTTTTATCGTTGTTGTTTTATATGTCTGTTCATGAATGTAGTGTTTTATGATTTGCTGATTTACTTTTTATTTATTTATTTATTTTTATTTATTTATTCTTTAGCTGAGCTTTGCTTTTTTTTCAACTGATGAAAATTATCTGTTAGATAAGGTTATTGCTTTTTAGATAAATTGCTTCTTAAGTAGATATTGACTAAATTTCAATGTTTATTTTTAGATATAAAATTCTTTAAATAGAGTTATCAGAGGACACTGATTTCTACTTATAAGAATTGTATTCAGGGCGAGAACCCACCAGCATGGTGTGCATCTGAAAATTCATTGATTCTGCCCGTGTTTTCATCCTGATTTTTTTTTCGTCGTTTTCCTTCTTCTTCTGCGACTGCTTTGGTAATTCTTCCAAGGATTTTTTTTTTCTCTCTGAATAGAGGGAGGCAAAACGGGGAGAGTTCTTAAGAGTGGATCTGCTGCTTTCGCTTCTGAACCAATCTTGGGCACAGAGCAGTGTGGAACGCAGCCTTATTCGCCACCACCGCTGCGTCAATGCATTTATGCATACGTTGCCTCCTTGCGTTCCACACTATGCATGCGGCAGGTGGTCAACGGCAGACCATCACCCCGACCAGCGTCGACGCACAACCCCTCCGCTAAGCCATAACGGAATCTCGATATCTTGTGGGGCTATGTAAGGATCTCTACGACAAAAACAAAAAAAAAAAAAAGAAAGGAGGAAGCGGGAATGATTTATATCCGAAGAAAGGCGCGCTTCTGTCTTGCAGTATTAATAAAAAATAATTCACCAGATGCAGGAGATGCACGCGACAGCCTCACAGCCGACATTGTCGCCCTTGCCCCCGCCTTACCTCTACACGGCTCTGAAGCGCGTATAGTCAATATCGATACCCATATGCACAGTAGATCTTCTGGGGAATTCCTCCACCTCCTGGTGCCTGGCGTTCTGTTTCCCTAGTTCGATTCTTAGCCGAGATACAGTGCCAATCTCGTCCACCTGCTGCAGGGGAGGATTGCTGAAAGTTTGATTCTGTGCGAAAACCCATCTATTCAGACCAACAAGATTCCACAACAGTCGTCATCAATTCCATCCGGCATTCAATAGGATCTTCCATTAGATAGACGATTTACGTAGGGTTATCGCAGCCACATTTCTCTGATGACGAACGTAATGCGGAAGGAAGAAGCATATTAAATTCGTCTTCTTTCTTTGAAGAAAAAAAATACTCTTTCAAAAAACTCATTTCTTCAAAAGGAATTCGAGAAGATTACAGTCACTAAATTTTTTTTCTTGAAAGAACTGAAAATGATAAAAGATACTTGAACAAGATAATATAAAATCGTCAAAGAAGAAAACCAAAAAGAAGCAACAAAAAACAAACTTTTCTGGTAATAATATTTAAGTAATAAATTAAGTAAAAAAAATAGAAAGGATCTTATAAATTTAAATCCAAAACATCTCGAATATAAAAATATAGCAATTTGTCATAAAAAACTAATATTACAGTCTTTTCACTTTACAATAAATATAATACTACATTCTTTTCTGTCAACTAAAACTAATCACTATTTTTAACTTTAAAAACCATCTCAAACCAAAATTTTACATTGAAATCTCAGTGATAAACAAAAATTAAGAATTATAAATGAATGAAAGGACACTTTTAAAGTTTTAATGTTGCTGATAAACAAAAGTTAGGGTCTACAAACATAAAAAAAACGTATTCTATTGAATAAATCTTCATGGTAAACTAATCTTGATTTCGTAAAGGTTCTACTGTTTTCGTGTTAATTTACCTTTTTATTTTTTTCTTAGGTAAATTCTAAATCCTAAATAATCTCTATATATAAAAAGAAAAGTCCTGACTCTTTCATTCACTGACTCATCAACGCCCAGCCCAAATCCTTGGACCAAGAGAGCTGAAATTTTGCAAAGAGGTTCCTTTTATGATGTAGACAAGGAATAAGGCCGGATTTTTCGAAATTCTCACGGGCTAGGCAATAAACTAGAATTTATATTTTCCCTTTAAATTTTTGGTATGTGGCGCAAACTCGCAATACAGCTGAGTTATCCGGAGAAGCCACAACAGGCTGGAAACTCGCATATTTTCCGATCTCGATATTAATTTGCTAAAAACATAAAGTTATGTGGGTTTTTTTTAATGCTATGTATGTAAAGGTTCCGGAGCGAAGCGACGGTACACAGCTAGTACACAAATAATATACAACTGCAGCTTCCTCTTTCTGGAGTTTTAATAGGATTTAGCGGTTTACGTATTCTTAAGATATATGTAACGATTCTACATATTTTTCTAGTCGTATATATTGATGATCTCTACTGCTTTGATATTAATGGATATTTAAGGTCAGTGTCGATGGTTCGTCAAAATCTCATGTACATGGGTGAATACAAACTAGAAAGATATTAAAAAACAACCTGGGTCCTTTCCTTTTAGCGAAGTGGTACGAAGTTTCTTTTCACCATTTTTCTAATTACCTTTAATTTATTTGTATAAAACCAAATTGAAAGGAAATAAAAGTTTAATAGTGTTAGTTCTACATGACAAAATAAACAGTCAATTCCTAGTCAACGGAGGATTGATTGACAACCCTTCGGACATAATGACTAAGCTTGTGATTTTTACCACACTTAAATAATTTTAAACTTTTCATCAAGTTAAAAACTTTTATTTTATTCTATTATTATATCTAATTTCTACCACAGAAAAGTAAACACTACCAGTGGAACAAAATAGTTTTTAATTTACTTAAATTTGCTGAAATCTTTCATTTAAAATCTTAAAATGCATAATTCTGAAGTTCGAATAATTCAATCGAAAACTTAAATTTCAAATTTTATTTTTTAAAGACATTTCAAGAAAAATCTGTAAAACCTGTAAGATTTAAAGTTTTCTAATTATGTGTAAAATTCTTCTTTTTCAGAAATCCAAACTTATCTGAAAGAATTCAAATAAGTAATTTCATCCACTGATTTCTGGGTGCATATGCATAATGTTCATGGATGTAGAAAAATTCATTAAATTCTTTTTCTTCTTCTTGTTCATAAACTTTGCACTAAAATTGCAAGTTAATGAAGTGTAATTGTTACTCCTAAGATTCCTTCAGTTTAATTTTCCACTGTTTTAACGAAAAAAAGACATTTTGTTCTTTTTTTTTCTAAAGGAAATGGAAGATGCAACTGCTCTTTTTTTAGATTCCAGAGTGTTGTAATGACTCTTATCTGTGGTACAATCGCTTAGATGCATTAATCATATGTGAATATTAGAGCCGGTTGCTTATCATCCTTTTTCTTTCGCTTGATTCCATCACAAAAATAGTATTTGTCATTTGTCACGAATGATTCTCATTAAAAAATTCTTCAAACAAGTTTTCCTACATAGTCGTGAATGCATAATTATTGATCCTGTAGTTTTTGTGATTTTTTTTCACTTTAGGTTGATCGATAAATTATCAAAGCAAGGCTAATGTGGAAATAGTCAGTGTCAGTTGTTGGAAACTTAATCTTAGTCAACAAAGATCAAATGGAAAAAAAATGAATGAGATCTGCTTAAATTCTGTAATTCATATAAAAGACTTTCTTTTTTAATACGTATCTACTGCTATTAATCTGAATAGAAACTAAAATTTTAATTTTTGTGGTATTATTTATTTTATGGTATTCGAATGTAAAACAATAAATATAAAATGAAAGAAACGGATAATGGAATATCTTTCACTCTTTAAGTTCTTAGATTAGATAGAACTTGTTCTTTCCATCAGAGTTTGTAAATAGAAGTGAATAACTCAAAAAACATGAAGAAATTGAAGAAATGTGTTTCAGTTAATATATTGCTTCCTATACAAAAAGGAAAAAGTATAATCTATCACATATGAAAGAAATGTTTATCCTTCATATGCTAATATTTGATCAAGCATTATCCTTTTCTTATACGGTTTATGGAATTTGCTAAGCAGTATTTCTTTGAAAGCCCCAAGATACTGTTTTACGATAGTCTAATCTAGTCTTTACTTTGGAAGCTAACTTTTTTTAGATAAATTTTCAGAAATATGTTCAACAATTCTTTTTTGAAAAGTAAGAAATCAAAAGAAGCCTAAAAAGAACATTGAAGCTGGATTGAAATAGAAAAGAAAAGAGTAAAGAGAAGAAAAACCATGATGTAGGGGACTTCTAATGTAGAAAATTAAAGTTTGGCCGCTATTATTGAAAACCTTTCTAAACTAAAAAAAAAGGAAAAAAAAGCATTTGACAAATAATAGAGCGAGCATTCAATTACTGAGATAATACTTTTTTATTTATTTGGTTTTGCGTTTTTATAAATAAAGATGACCAAAATTATGCAGTTGTCTGTTACCAATCTTTTATGCATTAAGAAGATGAGGCTTCTGGGGAATTTTGAGCGAACTTGCAGAATGCATAAGCAAGAGAGGAACATCCATATGAAACCCCGTTGCAACTAACAGATAAGAAACTAAGCAATAAATAAAAAAAAAAAAAAAAAAATCAATCATTATTTTCAGAAAGCTTGCAATAAATTTTTGGGAAAAGATTAGAAAATATGTTAGCATATTTTGTATTTTCATAATGCTCGAGCGAGTTTTAATTATTTAAAAAAAAATAGTTTTTATTATAAATAGTATCACGTTTCTTCTTAATTATTTTATTACTTCTATCAGAAGCCCGATCAGCAAACATTACTAAACCACTTTCGCACATTTATCTTAGTTTATATTTAGACATAATTGTTAATCAATAGCTATTAAGAACGGCAGTACTTACTGTCATATAAAAAGTAAATTGAAAAAAAAAGTCATATTAAAAAATGGAACAATTATCAATTCTTGCATCCTGAATAGTCTTTGTCTGCCCTTTTCATTTGCATCAAAGAAATGAGGGGAATTTCCGTAGAGAAAGGTTCTTTTCTGTGGCAGTTGTCATTAACGACACGCCACCACATCCCTGTGGAAATCAATTATAAATGCATATACACCAATAGCTGTTCATAAAACTTTAAAAACCTCCTCTGGTATTTTCCGAGGGAAACAATTAACGGTAAATCGACACCTTTATAGAATAGGTTTCGCAGAGAGCAATAAAGTTGGTCTCCTAGTAACAACTATAAAACAACGAGCCAACTTTCAGTCCATTCAATGAAAGTGTCATTAGGCTAACAAGTTATTTATCACAACAGTAAAACCGCGGGGAAATATAGCAGCATTCATTAGTGTATCGCTTGCGAAATTTATTTGAGAGAATTCACGCTAAATAAATGATGAAGAGGTAATTTTAGTAATGGCCGTATCTACCAATATCTCTACAGTATTGTTCTAAACCAAAAGCAGTGCATTCTTTTTTTAAATGTTTGTTTAAATACCAAAAGAAAATGTTTCAAATAACAGATTTCACAAAATGCGAACGATTTAGCTTTGGAAGCAAAAATCGGTATAAAATTTTACAGTATTTGTAGAGCAAATATTTCCTGTTGTTGTTTCTATTTTTGTAGTTTTATGGAGTTAGTAACCAGAACCGATAATACTAGGCTAAAACTACTATTCGTCAATGCAGTTGAACTTTTCGACGATTTTAAAATTTTATTTTTAATAATATTGAATGATTTAACATAAAATGTGAAAGTCGAGCATGTTCACTTCATGCATTTCCCTGCAACCATAGCAAGTAGAGTCCAAAATAATAAATATTTGAAACGGAATAAAGCTACAATAACAGAACCTTTGGCATACTTATTTTTGCTTGATGATTTTATATCATTTAAAACAAATTTCGATGAAGCTAAATTTTACTGTTCTAAATGCAGACAGTTGGAATAAAAAATTAACAAATTTTGAAATCAATCCAACCAGAAGCCATATATATTTTATTCAAATACCCCGTTTATTTAATCGTATATTACAATATACAGCAATATCTGGTTGAAGGCTTTACAGTGATAACGGATTTTATGTCAGTAATTATGTAATCTTAATTGATTTTTCTTTTTTTTTCCTATAGCTTTTTTTTAATCTTTTCTTTTGAGACTTTTGTAAATATATAATTGAATTTGAATTTTATTGTATAATTTATGTATCTTTTTGTTTGTTTATGGGAAGAGAATTCATCACTACCAAAAACTCACCTTTATTAGTCAACATTTATTCAATTCAGTTTGCGTTGATCTGCATTATACACATTCTTGTTGGGATGTATTTGCCTTTTTCTATGTATTCGTTATCTATTCGATTAAATCAGTTTAAAGGAGTCTTTATATAATTGGTTATATTCTCAATAAAGAATACAAAGCTACTATGAAGAGTGAAGAAAAATGTACTCCCGAATATTTTTTTTATTTTTTTACTCTTTTGTGGCGAGTATAAGTAAGGAACAAGAATCGAATTCCAGTTAGGCAAGTCTTGTGATTGAGGACGGAGATTGAAGAAGGGATTGACTGAGCAATTTAAAGATGATGATAACGATGAATGTGAATGGTACGACTGATGTGAGGCCGAGGTTGTGGGGAGCGACTGTGCACAGCTAAATGGGCCAAGTGGAATTATGTGGTAGGCGGAAATGATCGGTTGGACAGGAGAACAAATGGGCCCGAATATTACCATCCCGATTTTCTAACAGCGTTGTGTATCAGGAATGCAAGAGTTGCAGAGATTTTTGATAGAGAAGGAACAGCTGAAAGAAATATTGATTTCTCAAATTTTCTAAAACTAGAAGCAAAGTAGTTTTTTGAAATCGTTTTGCTCAAATAGAAATACAAAATTTAGAATAAAAAAATTACCAAATACGAAAATCTGAAAAATGTATTTACATTGTAAGGATGTTCGGTTTATTAGGTAAGTGATTAACTGAAATTAATATAATCAATTTGGATATCTACATTACAAGTTAAATCATTAAGATTGTTAATTACTTACGATGTTCTGTATTGTGGGGCTGTTATAAGCCTATGTTTTTCCGTTTTATTTTTATTTACAGTCTGACGATGAATTTTCGAAACATGTCACTGTTATTATGTCTTGATTTATAAAGTATATCTTTCTTATTTGTGTGAATGGTCTTATAATAATTAATTATATTATTACACACACTATGAATAATAAAGATTTACTTAGTGAACCGTATGGTAATAACTGAATTAATAACTATCTTATGCCTACCAATGAAATTTAGCATTCTCGAGTAGTGCTGGAGTATAAAATAATATTCAGCTTTTACAAATGATATGATTTCCTTGCTTCGACATAAAAAAAATTGCATTCTGAAGTTTTTCACTATGATTTCTTGCTATGGTATTGAAGAGTTTTTTAATAAAAACCTGCAATAAGTTTTGGTTGCAAAATCCAACATGATAGTATTAGAAGTTGCAGTTTTGGTTTTCTACTTCAAATATCCATACAGTTCATCCGTCTCTTTACGAATTTAACAATTACAATCTCGGGATATGTTAAAATTTAATATTTAATTCTCAAGATAAGAAAATTATTGAATTTCTCAAAATTAAAGCTAACTATACTTTTTGGATTAATAATGCACTATTATTAGAATATTTACTAAACAAATAGTTTTCACTTTTAAAAAATGTATAAATATCCGGTATCATTTAGACCAAAACTAGAAACTAAAATAATGAAAAATTTTATTTTAGTGTTCAAAATTCCTAAAACCAAGAATTTCGTAGAAGAACAATCGTTTTTGATAGGAATTTTCCTTTTTTTTGTGTCTTTAAGAGGAAAAAAAAACGACAAATTGTCAGTTAAAGCTGCTATTTTACTTTGTTTCAGGATTTAAAAGCTCACCTTATCCCCCATCTTAAATATTCTCTAGGGAAAGATCAAGGGTATACAGTCCCCAGTTTAATCGAAAAGCACCATCGACATGCTTGGATCAGCGCTATCAAATAAGAGCTACAAGGGCGGGAAGTGCTGACGGCTTACTGCAAAGCAAGGCAAGTCCTCCGTCAACATTTTATTGGCAGAAAAAGCTCAGGTAATTTGAGAAACCGTTTCCCAGTAATCCCTTGTAGAAGACCTCCTCAAAAATGTACAGTCAAGTCACGGAGACGGTCTCCCCTATTCTCCAAGACGATCGTCTTATGTCCTTCGTTTGTGTAAGAACAGTTAGGCGACAAAATAATTCGAACCCCATGTTGAATAGCACCAGAACCGAGTGCACTTACAAACTACTCAATTAGCATACCTGAGCAAAATGAAACCTATTCTGAATGCGAAGGAATGTATTATTAATCGCCCCGAAGTCACCTAAAAACCAGCACTTAAAAACAGACACCAGCCACGCCTTGTGTTCGGGAATGGGAGCGAAACCTAACTGCATTTTATATTTCCTTCTTTTGGATGGATAGATATTACGTTAATCTACAAAGTGACGCGTTTCCTCTTAAAAGAAATGGGTTATAGTATTAATGCTCCTCTCTCTTTACTTTAACGGAAGAATCCACTCATTGACCAATTATTAACACTTCTCACATCATGCGAAACACATTGTGTAAGTTTTAAGGATCTTTGACAATGATTTATAGATTCTTTTACCAAATTTTGAAAATCTAAAAATTTCAAGATGCCACTGTCATTTCGTAAAGCACTTTTCTTGTGAAACCACCCACATCACGAATTCATACGGAATAAAGCGAAAGGAAGAGAGAAAATGGAATTATCTTGCATTAGATAGATTTCTTTATTTTTTTCTCTTCCCCTTCTTTTCTTCCTTACGTCAGCCAACATTCCACCGAAATCGAATTTTCAATTATATATAAATCTCACCTTTCTTTCGTTTCTCGTTTCTATCTCCCCTCAAGCCCTCCCTCCCCATCTGCAAATTCCAGTAAACATATGGCACGAGACGCCCTTTTTTGCACTTTCTCTTTTTGTTTTTATGGTAATAAATTTTAAGGTCGTGATTAAGAGAAAAAAATTTTTACGTTGAAAAGAACCACCTTCCTTCAAAATTTATGGCAACAATTCTCCTGCCTTTTAAAAGTTTGCAAGAGGTATCTAAGTTTATGGCGAACATCTTATTTTTGAAATTGAATGTTCTAAAAAAAAATCTAAAAATTATCGATCAATTTTTTTTAATATATATTCAAAAGTTTGAAAACTGAAGTTTAAAATAGATTTTTTATCTGCAGTGACTAACAATGTGATTATAAAGAACAGAATTCACTTGAAAGAAAAAAATAGATGGCTTCATATTCCTGTTAGAAGAAGGATTGAAACAAATTTTCATTTATTAGAAGCAACGTAACGATCTAACAAAAATAAAAAAAAACAAACATTACTATATCCAAAGTTGTTAAAAAAGTAGAATAGCTGAAAACCCTGTCTCTCTTTGTCAAATATTTAAAAATTCACGTAACATTTATATAATGATAACTAATGTTATTATTACTTTTAATGATGGTTTAGCTGCAAATATATTTATTTTAAGAAATCAAATATTAAAATAAACATTAGAAAAAAAAACAATTTTCAAAGACTTTTTTTGTTACTTCCTGCAAAAAAAAAAATCTCCTTAAAGATTTCAAAAGTTGCGTAAGATTGATAATTTACTGCTCGAATAACTATTATGCGTGTTATATATTTTATACAATGAATACTTAAAAGTCGATTGTAAATTCACGGGGAAATAAAGGAGTTAGTTGTAAACTAAAATCAATATAATCTCTTTTGGAATAATAGTCAGTAGTTTTCCCGTTGTAGGAAAAATATAATGCATATATAAATAAACTTTTTATGTAAATTTGGAATACGGCAGCTTTGAAAATAAAATCTATCAAGAATCATTTATTTATCTAGATTCAAGTATTTAAAGTTCACTCCAATTCCGGTTTGAATCTTTGACTGACCAAAATCCCAATTTTTATTATTATTTTTGAAATTTCAAGTCGAAATTTCAAGAAAATTTTGGAAAATGAAAACCAATTAAAAATCGATGCTTTAGCCACTTGTGTATTGTTAAATAATCAAAATGGCTTCGGCGTTTAAATGAAATAACTTTGGAAGTGGCTGTTGATGTAGCATTTTCATATAATGTAAGCTTTTCATTTATTGTGTCAACTTAAATGAAATCAGAAATAAGTGATATACCACATTTTAATGTAAAGGGTTTACTTAAAGGACGAACTATATCAATCTAAAGGCCTCCGGAACTTTATTCACAAGAGATCTTCTTAGGTCACTGTAAATTCATTAGTGATTGACCATTCCTATAGTAAACACTCCAATTCTGGCTATGCTACGGTTCGGAAGGATTTCCAAATAGCTGTGTTGGGGGGTTCGGTACTATGGTAACAAGCGACCTGTTTTTTATATTTCGTTCGAATTCTCTGAGCAAAGTATATGGGAAACTACACATCCCTCTACCCGTTAGATAAGTATTCGTCCTCTCAAGAATTTCCAATAAGACAGTATATCAATATACACACAAGACATCAGTTTCAAAAATTGCTGAATGGAACATTTCAGGAAAAATCACTGAAAAATCTTCCTACTATTTTTCATTGTTTAAATAACACCCACTATCGTAAAGATATGATTTTTTTATGATAATTTCATTACAATTTTTATTTCGTATAAATTAATGTTAATCGTTTGTAATTGAGTAAAATGATTAAAGTAGTTGGTTTTTTTCGTTATTAACATATATATTACTATTAACTTGTTCCACCTTTCAGCAACATAAAATGCATAGTAGTATATAAAGTATAGTTCAGTCTTTAAATATTAATTACTAAAGGGACATACAATTTTTTATACAGATATAAGATAAATGAAATTATTTTCCAGCCCGAAGATAAGAAATCGTATAATGACATAATACATTTCTTAATTTCCTGATATTTTTTTAAAATAATATTCAGAGTATTCCGAATCTAAGTAAATTTATGCTACCAGATTTACTAATTTTATGGTTGCACTGTGTATCTTAAAGCCCGCTAAATAAATGTTTGAGGATCGATTCAGGCATTAGCATACATTTGAATTTCATGTATTTGCATCTGGAACAGCTTTTATTGTTTACCAGAAAACTACTGACACAGCAAAAATTGATTTTAAACGTTAGTTTGAACCATTTCTACTTTAATTACATTCTGTCTTCAAGTTGATACAATAATAAAGAATTATCTTAAGTAAAAACAAAAATGTCTAAACGATATATTTCGTAGCGAAGGATTAAACAGTTTGGAGACAAATTTCTCTTCATCAGAAACTGCTTAGAATTTCCATTAATTTTTTAATATTAATTTTTAAGTTTTAAATTAAATTAAGTTTTTAATTTCTGAACATAATTCCAACAATATCTTGTAGAGAATATTCAAAGAACTACATAGTTAAAGAAATTGAAATTCTTCAGTTAAAATAAAATAAAGTTTAGCAGATATTATATGGTACCAGAATTGCGGGTAAATGCAATTCAATTTGTAAATATTAGTTGATTAAATAAGAAAAGAAAATTAGCAATGTTCATTACTTTGATACTTCAGTGTCAAGAATGCTGCAGGATTTTTTAGTGTTTTTCATTGTTTAAGTTGATTAATCAATTTATTAGAAAGTTACTATAGAGATTTTGAAATCTTTGGCTGTTACAAGAAATTACACAAAGACTTCAGAAACTATCTAGTAATTTTCCTACTTATTATCATCAACGAAGCAATCACCAACTTTGGCTAAAAAAAAATCATTTTTTGTCGAAACATTGCCTCAGTATTATACCCGTGAAATATCGATTGAATGTGTTAAAAACTTAAATTGGAATTAAAGTAAACTGATGTTCGAAACGCCTCTAGGCAAAGAAGGAAACTGTCGAGTTTTAAATTTTTTGCTAGATTGTTTAAGTAAACACTGTGAGGAATAACAGTAGTGAAAGATAAATTACCTTGAGTTTAAAGTTCAAACTTGTTAATGCCACGTAAATACAGACTAATAGTACTATACTAACAGTTCTACAGTACATTAACTAGATTGATAGAACTGTCATACACTATAGAACTGCATGAAGTGTCTGTATCAGTGTCTTCATAGTTAATCAGATGAACGCTGGGTTCGTAAAAGATCCTAGTCCTTCAGTGTTTACAAACATCACCATGTGCGTTCAGTTCAGTACTTCCGATCACCATCAGGGTTAAGGCCGACGATCACCACCAGGTGAGCAAACCACCCGTCATTTTAATAAGTTGATTAGATCACACTGACAATTGGTCTAACAAACCAAGCCTCTCATTGGTTTATCATGCTTATTCGCCTTTAAAAATACACTGCGGTGCCGGACAGAACTCACTCACTGAAGATGCTCCGTTAAATTCGGAAAGAAACTAGTTTGATATTTATTGTAAATATTTTTTTTTTAAATATCCTGTCAGATTTTAGACTTGTGAGTTAGCTTAATGAACTTTTTAAAAAACTTAAATCACGCACATTAAATAACTCTTAACTATATAACTATTAAAACAAGTGAATATAATTTTGTGCTAAAGGATAAATTTAAAATCTGATTTAAAAGCTTAAATCAGATGGCTGAATTTCTTACATTTAAGTAATAGAGGAAATCCAATGAAAACAATGCCAAATAGCTCGATCGTTTGGGGGGGGGGGGCCTAAAAATACCCTATTCCTACGCTGTGTGGGCCTCTGAACGGTGAATTCCGTTGAATGATGAAGTCTGTTGGTCGATCGGACTTTTCGTTCGGGAGTTTTTAGGGGGTACAATAACAACAATGCCAAATAGCTCTAAAAGAAGGGGGGGGGCGGGTTGGCCCCTGAAAATACCCTATTCCTATGTTATGTTATTTGGGCCTCTGAACACGATGGTGAAATCTGTTTGTCGATCCGACCTTCCGTGCAGGAGTTGTTAGTGATGGACAGACACAAATGGACGGACAGTACAAACGCATTTGCTCCCAAATGGTCGCTAACAAATCAACTAATTTTTTTTTTTTTTTATTCGCTGAAATTTCAGTAGAGCTATTAAATGAACTATTCACGTCGTTCATTAATAACTATACAGAAATTGCAGAGTCTACAAATGTAATCGTAGTTAAAGTCTACAAATGACCTGTTACTTTTTTTTAAATTTAATGAGCTGTGAAGCTGGATATACGATTTCTCTAAATCAATCGATCAATGATTTTTTTTCTAAAAATTGCAAAAAGAATGAAAATGGGATGTGCGACATAATAAGCAGTATCAAGCATATGAATATCAGTAGATGACAAAGTATCTGTATCACTGCCTATAAATGGAACGAGACAATGAATTCGATGTAATAACAGACTCAAGTTAAATATAATACACCCAAAGCCTTCAGTCATGTAGCTTGATTTAAAGATATTAATGTTCAGTTGTTTATCTGCGCTTCTAGAATTGATTGCGGAATTCAGGTGTTTCTCGAATTTAGGTGATCTTGTATTTTTTTGGTGAAGAATTGAAATATTTTTTTTTAATTTCCTCATTATTTCAATACTTTAATTAAAATGTATTATTTTGCTTGAATGCTCAAACTAGCCTACTTTATTTTACAATTTCAGATTTTTTTAACATACCTTATCAGCTTTCAATATGCAAAAAGAATAAATATTTGTGGACACTTTGCCGAAAAAATCTTGGTTTGCGAATAGTTCATACTAAACTCTAGAAAGAAACAACGGATGTCAGAGAAGGAAGAAACATATCTTGTTGAAAGCGTTCTTCGTGCTCATCACTGACTACGCAAATACAGTTGACGGGCACTCGATCATCAAGGATTAATGTTTGTTTACCAGAGTTCTTCCTAATGTACTACTGCAGGTAAAACGGAAACCCCAATTGAATCTAAGTGGGAAACTCTATCTAGAACATTCAGATAACAATGTTTATTAGTATTATCCAAATTGTGTGTAATATATTTCAATTTGAATATTCCATCAGAGAAAAAGTATATAACAATTTCTGAGGTGTCAAAAGTAAAGCTTTTAACATTTTTTCGGTTTTCTAAAAAAAAAAAAGTGAGCTTTCAATATGGTGTCTGAGCAAAGAGAAATTGTTTGATCATATAGAATTTGCAAAGAGAAAATATCTAGTTTACTTTGTAGATAAGGTAATCAAAACGAACAATCTAATATAGCAAAAGCTAATTGTTTAACTGTCTTTCAGCTAATGGAAGAACCCTGCCATGGGCTCCATCGATAGCTTGGAACAATATTTAAATCAAAAGTTTAATGCTCAAATGATTATTAATAACTGTAATAGATTAAAATAAATATCAATGGTAAAGATTATGACAAAAGATTTGTTCTTAAGAGTCCTAGCTTGCTATAAATATTGTGTCGGTATTAATATCTTTCATTTCAAATAAATTTTTACAAAACAGAGTAAAAAAGTAAACATCAACTAAATTATTTCTTCTTATTGATTTTTGCAGGAATGTGCTGTTTATAACAAAATAAAAGGCAGAGGGCTCTGTTGTTTATGGAATAATTAGGCTAGTGAAACAGACATTTAGACTTAATGATTTACCTACATTTAAAACAAAATCCATTGAAAATTCAAGACCAAATCATGAAATTTTCAGTAGCTTTTAATCAGTTCTGGAAGTGCGAGATCTGTAACATCAAGAACTCTCAGTCCAGCGACAGAATTGAAGTCATTAAAAAGAGTACAATGAAACCAGCTTCATCGATTACCATATTCTTCTCTAATTACAACCTTTATTGAAGAATGAGATGTCGAAGGATTCATTTTTCTTCAGTTGCGATGACTTAACGATCGTTTCCAAAGTACCAATTATCAAATTTTCAATCCAATGTTGTAATTCTCTTCATCGTGCTGGCTTCTTCAAGAAGCCAGATTCAAGAACTGTTAGAGTGAGAGATTTCTCTCGGGTGATATCATTTTGAGTTGTTGACTTGAAAGTAAAGAAAAGGAAAAAGGAACTTGAAATGTTTAAGTTAATAGTCAAAATGAAGAGCTATTCGCTTTCTGGAATAACCAAACTAATCATCCTCAACAGAAGAAGCAAACTTAAAGACTTTTAAAATTAAGACCAAGAGCTTTTAAAATTAACACAATACTCATCTATTAACCTCATCTATATTGGCTGTAACTGTCCAAGTTTTTGTAAAACGTTTCCAATTCAATTAATATAAATAATTAAAAAAAAGGGAGATGTTATTAAATAGTTTTTGAAAACTCTTCATTATTAAAAGTACAACGAATTATCAATTAATCAAGAGGAGCAATTACTAATTAATCATAATACTGATAATAAACTGTTTGGCCTGTTTCGATGGGACAGCTTTTAAAATATATACCACATTTCTGAAATACCGTGAAACTTTTCCAAAACACTGGAATTCTTCCTACATGTATTTGCTGAACTTATGATATGGCTATTATTTAGCGCCACAGCGCTGACCGAAAGAATCGTCATCTGATTCTTGATTTTTTAATATCAAGAAGCTTTCCTGGCACTTTCGGCGAAATAAGTTAATCTCCTGCCCTAAAATCTATAGGCTACTCCAATTTGCGCCTATGAGAGAGTGCCTCACGATGCCTTACAGGGGCATAGGAATTATTTCTAGTTCATTTTGTTTTATTATTCACTAAATGAATACAAGTAAAGGTTTACACTAATTTATTTCTACATTTGTTTGTGTATTTTTAAAATTAAATTAAAAATACACTAACAAAATTAAAAATACACTTTAAAATATTCTCTCTCCGCTTTCTCCACTTTGATGACACACAAACAAACATCCGTTTTTTGCCTATTAATAGTATGATTGCAATTACTGCATTGTAAAGCTTTAGTAATTTTCGTAACTCATTTTTAGTTTCCTGAAGTTTCATAAATTTAAATCAACAACAAAAATTTCAATTGGTGATTAATGCTAACTTGAAATGTCTAACTTCTGTTTCTGAAGACTGGAACGACTGGATTTACGTTCCGTCAAATATATCAACTATATGCTAACCTCTTTGTTATCAAATTAGGTTATCAGAAACGAAACTTCCGCTAAATGAATACAAAAATCTGCATTTGAATGGATTTTCAGATAAAGTAATTTATTTGCCACGCGTTTGTTTACGTCAGGAAGCGAAAGTAAACTCTCATGTCTGTTCCACTGTTGAGTCCATTCGCATTAAAATTTCTCTATTTATAACCTTGGCAACGACGAAATATTCCCGCACCATCGATTATTCAGGCGGGCTTTCGCATTATTAGACAAGCTAATTGTCTTTCGATGCTTGCGATGTATAATATCAGTGCCTGAAGTCTGGCTTTTGTCATTGAAAACAATGGTTGCCTGGACATCGGGTCATATGGCGCCTCTTGGATGATGCCACAAGGCTCTCATTATACTGACGGGTCCACTTTACGAGATTGCACGTCTGTAATTCATAATTTGACGTTGCGGTCATCTCTTGGGGACAGAGGTCTCATTCTTGCCTGTCAAGGGAGTCGAGAGCGTTTCGGGCATCATCCGATATCAAATCTCCTTCTCCTAAGGTTTCTGACTCTCCTCATCTTCTGTCTTGTTGATATAGGGAGCAAATCCTTGGTGGACATTGCGGTTGCTTTACTAGTTCAGTGGTTCAAACATTTACTTAGCAACATGCAACGGAGGCTTAAAATTATGGTTTCCGAATCGATGGTCACTTCATTATTGGAAACTTTACCGACACTCCTGGCTTTAGTAATTCACTTAGACAAGACAAAACTAGTTCAATTTTACAAAACGAAGTAATTTTCAAAAATCGAACTATAATCACTTTGCTGTTGTGGCTATTTGTTGTTTTTTCATTGTTAATCAAATAAAAAAATTGTAGTAGATAAATAAGTTGGACTACGAACTTAAAGAAAATAATATAAACAAAAAACAAAATCACCATATCAAGTAATAAAAAATAAATACTGAAATAATTCCGAGACAATTATTGTTGACGAATAAAGAAATTCATTAAACATTTTTTTTTACATATTAACAACCGATTTGCAATATATAATGAACACTTTAGACTAAGTAACAGAGAACTAAATGAAACATCAATAAAGGACTTGACTTATTGCAATTCATGTAACACAGAAAAGTCCTAAGAATGAACAGATTAATATGGACACACTAAATTCATTCAACAATCGTAAATTTGTCTTGTTTCCCGCGGATACTTTTACTATTTTCCATTATGAATCTATTTTGGGATCGTTAATTTCTGTATCTGTACAATCATTTCATTTTAATATAAGAACAACGTGCATTGTAAGTTTTCCTATCCATCATGCACTGTTTCACATAACTTCACCGTTTTCTACAAGAGACCAAACTTCCTAAAATGATTCCTGCATATTTTAAACTATTTTTCTGTTAGACTAATAAAAGTTATATACGATCAAATTGCCTTCACGAGAAAAATAAAAAGCTTTAAAGGTAGATCACAACAAAACAAACCCTTTATTCTTCTATCGAAACTTCATAACCAACCATGTTTTTAAATATGAATGTTATTAAATGTTGGATGGTTATTAGGCGATTTCATTTGCGACATCTTTGCTTCAATTTATTACTCTTTATAAAAAAGATACTAAGTCTTTATCATGTATGTTATTTCCTGCGATGATGAGCTGTTAGATACTTCAAGCATGGAAACTGCAAATAGCCTTTTGACCTTTGTAGCGACAATGATGACACATTCACAAAATATAAAAGCTATTATCAGGAAACCATGATAATATCTCCCTAGAGTTAAATTATCTCGAATAGACGTTACCTAGTCCTAAGGTTGGATAGTCGTAGGTGATAACATTCTATGACCTATTTCTCAGGTGAAATATATTAAGACGACTTAAAGCAGATAGTCTTTAAATAACGAAACTCTCTTACTGCCACTGTCATCGTAATATCACGTAAAACTGTATATTAACAGGTAGTTGACTGTTGAATAAAAATTCTTGTAGTGAGCATTTTAGCGTACAAGTCGATCTGACAAGTTTCTTGAATGAACATTAACGTGTGTAAAGTACTTGGGTATGATTAAAAAAGGCCTGACACCAAACTATTTTAAAAATCATTAAACATTTTAAAATTTAATAGAACAACCAGGTTTCGAAAGGGCACGCCTGTCATTTACAAGTATAATAGCATTGTAAACGACAGGCGTATCTTGTCAAAACCTGGTTGTCCTATTTAATTTTAAAATGTTTATCGTTTTTAAAATAGTTTGTGTATCAGGCTTTTTTTAATGCTGACAAGTTTCTTAATCCTTAGAGAAATCAGTAACTCACAAATTAGAGAATGGGATACATTGGTCTAAAAACTTTTGATCCCGTAGTAATAAAATTCCTTGACCGAAATCCTTGATCAAATTCCTTGAAATTGTATAATGGTCGGGAATACACAATAGATTGTCTAATTCTACTGAAACATCACAGCACAATTTTCTCTTTAAGCACGACAATGCCTAACTAGTGCAGACAGAGAAATCTTCGTATATATAATAGAAATATAAAAATCCTATCTAATTGCACAGTTGTCGGAATTCAATCGAATGTTGCCTTAGGCGATCTTGGGAAAGAATTACGATTTGAATTTTGTTATTTTTCTGGACAATGTTTTCGCGAGCATGGTTTCGCAATCAGAAGTCTTTCATTGATCTCATGCAAATTGCTATCCTGTCAGTTATTTTTAGTTTCAAAGTCAAGTTTCGTACAACAAAACTTAGATATGAGAAGCTATTTTTCAAAAATGAATTTATGATCATTTTAAGCCTGAAGTTCTTTCCCATGTAAGCTTTCACTTTTGGATATTCATTCGCCGTCACAGTAATTTTTGAAGGAAAAGGAATTTTTCGTGGTACAAAGTATAAATGGAGGGTGAGGTTTTAGGAAGGTTCTATCCGTGTGTCCGTTCATCGCCACCTCTACAGGTCCAACTGTAAATGGTAGAAACAATATTGATATTTTAAAGATGGAAATAAAAGGCTTGCACGCCTTGAGCTTATCATCGACGGGAATACAGGACAGCTGTTTCTTCCTTGTTAGGACTCATTAGCCTAATTTACCATTGACTCATTAGCCTCGATGATAAGCTCAGAAAGTCGTGATAGGTTATGGATCCCACTCCGGAAGTGGGACTCCACAAGAACAAACAACAATAAAAAAATAACTAACAAGCACAGCATTAAAAACCTGGCCATCAATCTTACAGGTAAACAGGATTTTAGTTACAAAGAAAAAAAATCAGAAGATTGGCATAATCTTTAATAAGCAAGTTTAACGTGCAGCCAATAGCAACAGTTTAACAATAAACATGGAAATAAAAAGCTTAGCTTTCACACCTTAAGCTTACCATTGACCGGGATTGGGACAGCTGTTTCGTTCTTGTTAGAACAAATCAGCCTGATTTATCCTGATAAGCTGATGACTGAGGTTACGAGTTTGAGAGTTGGGGAAAACCTATCCCGCAGAAAGTGGCCATAAATGAAACATGTATGGGGTAGCTACGGTTTCCTATACAATATGAAACTAGTGTTTTCCTTGTTTATTTCTACTTTATGGTGACACTTCTTTTTATCCATTCATGTATTCTTTTTATCTTGTCCCTAAGTCTAGTCATTCAAATTTTGTCCAATGGATGATTCTCAACCAATTAACAACAAATTATTGAGCTTAAGATACGTACTTACGCAATTTCTTTCCTTGTATATCAATTCTGTAATAATTAAGTCAGTCGAGTTAATTATGAGTCATTCTGTTTTACTCAAATTAGATATTACACATCGTCTTAAATTCTTACAGACCATAAATAAATGATTGAATGTGCTATTTATGTAGATTTCTATTATTGAGTGCATGTAATCGACAAAAGGGATACATTCAATTAATTACTATAGTGACAATCTAAAGCAAGGCTGAAAGAAAATTATCATCAATAAAATTTGTAACAAGTTAATAAGAATTAAGAGAAATTAAACCGACTTTAACTTCAGTTTTCAAATTAATATTAACCAAAAAACCAATTAAAAATATTCAAATTGTATGAAAGAATTATGAAACAAACCTGCGAGGAAGACTTCATATTTTATTTAACTAAAATGTAAAATTATGCTACGGTAATGCTGGAAAATTAATTCATGTGAAGTCAGTTCTGTTTCTCTTTTTATGAAGGTTTTATGCGCAGTTTAATTAGGTATTATTAAAATGGAATATAAATATGCTAAAATAATGTTTTATTTATTCCCGATAAGAGTAGCATAGAATATTTAAATAATGTTTCCAGTGGCATATGACATGAATCCACAATAAATAACATCCAAGAGTTGCCAGTATTTTTTTCCAGCAACTTCTCTTTTTATCTCTCTTTAACACTCGTAAATCATGGAACGTGGCCCAGGACTATTGCTCTTAATTACAGACCAAAAAACTATTTCGACGATGGTATCATATATTCATGATGCTTGCTGCTCTCACTTTCCGACTGGCATTTAATTCTGCAATGGAGATAATTACTTGTTCACGCTACCCATAATTACACCTCCAATTCAGGGCGATTATTGTGATTTCTGCAGGTGGTATACTGAAACGCCCACAGATAACACTGAGAAGAAAAAAAAATATTCAGCTTGAACTCCAGGAAGCTATTTCGCACCGCCTTCTCCTGTCTCTTTGGTCTTCTCTCGAATAATTTTCACTTTTTTCGCAATTTTCAGAGATGTACTTTTCACTTTCAGAAGAGGGGAAGACGACGACGTTCTCGAACGCAAGAGAACGAAGAAAAAGTGGAAGAATAAAAAAAGTAAGTGAGAAAAAGAGAGCATTATCACTCAGGAAAGTCGTGCGTTGCATCTTCATGCAAGATGTGCAGGATCTATAGATGCAGAGAGATGGTGAGACTGCAAGCAGCAGAGTTTTTATTTGCATACACGTCGACATAGAGGCTGTCGCTAGCAGCGGCAACTTTGTTACGCTGGCAGTGAAAGAAATGGAGTGTCTTATCTCGAAGACGACCCCTGGAATTGCAATTTAAAGCAGAAAAAAATTAATGACCGACGAAAATCTGTTGCTATAAACCTAGTTACTGCCTAAGACATTTTCGACGTGTTATTTTAGTATAGGCCCACCCGCATCAGCGAAACGGCAACTCTATAAAATACCTATTTAAGAGGTTTATGGAGGAAGCTAGGAGAGCCTTAATTTCTTTACAGATTTAAATTAAGGGCCTTAGAGTAATTTACAGCATACATATATAGCTTTTAACTTTATTGAAATTTGAGCTATTAGCAAGCTACGTTATATCAAACACAAAAATCGCTCTTTTAATTATACGACCTAAAACTAATCTTATCTTTCTTTGGAAGCCAAAGTACGTTGCAAAGCAAATTACTTGCACTACAAACATTATCTTTTTTAAAATTTAATACAGTTTGTAAAATAGATTATATTCTCTTCGGAAGGCATATTCAATTTTCTAAAGATGTATTTATAGTCTAAAGAGATCGTTATTTGACGTAAAACCATCACGTATTATAAATTTCATTGTGAAATTACTTTTAGTTAAAAAAAGAAAAAACGGTGACTTGAAATATAAAAGAGCAGTAAAGTACGAAGGCAGAAAAACTTGCCATAATTCAGCCATCAATTGTAATGAAACAAAGATTCAGACTATAAATTATATAACACAAATGGAAACTTCATGCTCATAGCCATGACAGCAAAAAAAATGGACTTTTTTTTATCCTCACCACTTTTTTTTCTATCTAAGAGAAATGGCTTCCTCTATTCCTTTTTCATCTTTCTTTTATTCTGTTCGTACAACGCACATTTAGGTTCGGCGGACAATTATTTAAAATTCTCACATTTCAGAAGCGATAAATCTTCTTTTTACTTTCTGCAAGTCCTGTTCCAAAGAAGAGTTGCTACGTTTGACTGTATCCAAAATATCCTGCAATCACCTCGTCCGATGCTTTATCTAATCAGAACCAAAGTTTCGCTCGGCTCTCAGTCTCGTTCATTTTTTATTTCACAAATGACAACTATTTAGATGGAGCTCCAGTTCCATTATCTACTTTCTTTTTACACGATTTGTTTTCTTTTATTCCAAAGACAACGCTGAATGGAAACCTTATACAAGAAAAAAAATGTTCCTTTTATTCCCCCATAGCTGAAAAAAAGAGAAAGAAAAGTAGTTCACCTTTGAGAAACGTATCCAAAATCAAGTCGAAAGGTAAGATAAGAATTCCAATACTTTGCTTCTTCTGAAGCTTTCTCGATGTACAAATTTTCCCAGCGTTTCTCCATAGTTCAACGAAAAAGATAAACAAGAAAGAAAAGTGAAAAAAAATTGCAAAAAACAAATATTTTTATAAATAGTGTTTATTACTCATGTTTCGTATGGAAACGAGGCTCATGGTATTTACTGTATTTCTACAAGTGTTTGGAAATGGGTTGTCGAGCTTCTTCAAACATGGTTCGCAAGTTTACGGGTATGAAATTATCTCACTTCTTAATTTATTAAGTTGAATAAGAAATCACCAAAATTTGTTAAAAAAGTATTATTACAAGTCTAAAAATAAATTACGGATTAAAGAACAACTTTCGGAACCTTATACAGTTACCTTGTCAATCTTGTTAGACTTTTATTATTATACAGAATTTTTAGCAAATCTTGGTGTGTTGGTGATTCCATATTCAATTTAATGCAATTTTTAAACACACGTTAAGCATTTACTTCTTAATTCAAGCCCAGCCGTCATATCCTAATGATTAAAGGTGGCTGCCCGCGAAGTAGCTGGTTATGAATCGGTGTTCGAATCCACGAACCGACTTTGATGGTTCTTTGTCTTTCTGCCTTCCTTTTGTTCTACAAGTACAATGCAGACTGTATTTGCCTTCCTTTAACGATTTATTATTTTAAATAGCCTACAATTTCCGCCATCTTGTATAGGGAGATCTAGGCTATTGTTTGGCTTAGTTTGATTCCTACCTTGTATATGTGAAAATTGTCCCGAGTAGTACCTTTGTGGAATTCACTTTAAAGAGAATAAAAATTCCCATAGAACAGACATTAGAGAGGAAAACAATGCATTTTACTGATTTCTAATATTTTATTATTATTTTGGTTAATATAATCACATCATTAAATACGATTATATTTTTTGATATCATTGAAATGGTTTCAAAAACATATTTCAAAAAACAACAACAACAATATTGCAAGTTGGATTAAACTTCTTTATGAAACTTTCCTAACAAATTTGATCTCTGTGATTGATATATCCCTCTTTAACCACAACCCGTCGTGTATTAGGGCGCTTTCAACTTGGTTTCTATTTTTAAATGTTTGCCATGTTTGGTACATGTTTATTTCCTTCACTAATTAGTTTCATTGTGTTCTGGGAGCAGCGAAATCAATGTCTTTCTGTTTGGATATTGGACTAGCTTTGCTAGTTCTCTTATCACTGCGCTTCTATCAAGCAGTCTTATCACCGCTAATTAACGGATATTAGGATAAATGAGTTTACCTTTCTATAAAGAACCTATGGATATTAGGATAAATGAGTTTACCTTTTTATAAAGAACCTATTATTAAAAGTGGTATTTTAGGTTTTTGGTATGTATAATTTATATTTTTTTATAAAATGGGCTTCAAATGTACATTCTTCTTTTATGAAGTAGGGGAGACCGGGGCAGAGCGGTCCACTTTTTTTTGTTGAATTTTTTTCTTTTTTTTGTTAAGAGATTTTCCATTGCATTTATTTTTGTCAGAATCGGAAACTATTCAAGAATGTAAATACTTGATTTCATTTCATTATCTTCATAAATAAAATTGGTATTAATTCGCAAAGCAAAAATGGTAGAGTGGTCCAACCTGCCCCGACCACGGGGCAGGCTGGACCACCCCATGGGGCACGTTGGTCCGGAAAAGAATAACAACATTTAAAGTAAGTTTTTTATTGAATATAAAATAATATGCCATTTAGAATATCATGAAATAAAGTTTGACTTAACATAGAATACCAAAGGTATTACATATTCAAGTGAAAATTTAAAATAATCATTATGCAGTTGAAAGTGGTGAATGAATAATATCAAATAGGTTTACATTGAATTAATTAATCACTTTCACTAGAGAAATCTTCTTTGCAGTTGAGGCATTCATAAAATAAACCCCGAATATCACTGGCTACACAGGAACCATGGGCCCATCTCTTGCATTGCGTACATTGAATCCACCTCACTTAGGGATGTAATTGTGTGTGTTTTAGAATACGCTCCCTCTCCTGAAATGTTTAGACTGATTGGGTGTACTTTTTGCCCATGTGTTTCAGATTCATCAACAGATCTGATTTTTCCCGCCACTTTTCTTAACTTTTCTCCTTTTGTTCCCACTGGAAAACGAAACAGATAAAACCACGTGATCACTCAATCAACGCGCAACTGTTTTTTCGAAGTTTTTATTTTTCTGTCTCACATATTGTTTTCTAAATAAGCTCAAACCATTAAAATAATATTTAACCATGAAATATCACAATGATAATATACAAGACTTTACCAAATACAAAAATTCAAATACATAATTACAACAATACAATTATTATATCAAAATATATTCCCTCAGAGACCAAGATTTTAATCGTGTCATGTTGCCAATTCCACAACGTGACAGTTTGCATAGTTTTTAATTAGAATTTAATAACACTTAAATGTGTAAATTGGCTATTTTCGAAGATTAAGATGCTTTCGCACGAAGTCTTCCCCTATTACGGTACTTGCTGAGAGGAATTACTAAAGGGGTAATATCCTTTAATAATATAAGCCACACACAATATATAATAGCCTACATAAAAAATATATAAAAAATATATAATATATAATAATGGCACTATAATATAATAGGCCTAATAAATATATAATATAGAAAAAAAATATAATGTTTAGTGCCAAAATATTTTATTGTAAAAACAGCGGGGCAGAGTGGACCACTGGTCCAATGTGCCCCGTGTCGTTCGGTCCACTCTGCCCCATCGCCTTTTTGGCGTTTCCTTCAGTTGTAACTATCGACTACTTTAAGTATTCAATTCATACTACAGCTTAAAATGATCTTTAGATTGCCGCCTTCAACATGAATATTACGGTTATGTTATTCAATGCATCGCTGAACGGCAATATTAAAGTAAAAGCAACACTAAACATTTACTTACCTGAACAAAAACAAAACAATCGATCACCTCACTGTCACCAATAAGCCGAATTCACTGACGCTTTTGTGGTAGCAGCGCCACAATGGCACCAACCTTCTTTCCGATTTTTGGCGCATTCTAGCGTTTACACGAATTACTAAAGTCAACGGTCCACTCTACCCCTAGGTCCACTTGGCCCCGGTCTCCCCTACGTCAAGAAAACTGCTTCCATTCTCTATGTCCAAAGAATCATCTAACGAAGCTGTTATCCAAATCTAGAACATTATCTAGAAGAATGTATAGGATGACATAGATCAGTAATCAAAACTTTAATAAAACTCACTAATTAATTAGAGGAAAATTGTTCTAGATTTGCATCATCGCTGAAACTTTCACTACCACCATTCCGTGTGTGCTAAGATGAATGATGAAGTGATGACGTGATGAACTCCGCGATTAATGACGAGATATAAAGACTACAGTGCGTGTCTTTCAGTACCGCATCAATCTGTAGCGGTGTTATTACAAGAATGATAAAAACAAAAACGCAAAATAGAGTGACATACTTTGACAGTTTCACCAAATAAGTATCAACAATGGAGTATAAAATTCTTTATGCCTATCAGATTTCTCCACGAATATTGGATCTGTGCTATTCCTGGGTTTAGATTTTTATTATAGAAAAGTTAGGCCTCTTCTATATGTTTCTGATTATAATTGAAGCCGTTATCTATTAAAAGTAAGTTTTAGAAAGTTCCATAAATTATAGGGAAAATAGAAGACGGAACGGAAGAGGGATTTTTGTCTTTCAATTATACTCTTGTTTGTATGCATAAGATCACACTTCAATAGTTGCAGGACTAAACGTTTTGGAAATGCAGAAAATGCTATATATATCATTACAAAGCTGAACATTTCCCAGTTCGGAAATAACCTTCTTTTTTAAATAAGTTTACAAATAAATAATTCAAAAAACACTCGTTATTCCTGTTTACTCGATTTCCGTAATATTATTTTAATGATCAAATTTGCACTTAAAGAATAATTAAAGGTGAAAGTAGCGGCTTTAGAATGCTAATTTTTAATTTATATTTAATTAGTCTAAATTCCAGTGCGCTAGTGGCAAGATAAATAAATCATTTCTCTCGTCAAGTAAACTCACTGGTTAGAATTTTGCTGGAAGCAGGCTTTCTCAGGATTCATGGCATTCCGCTATGATTATTGCATTAATCTTTTATTGCTTTTCCTAATTCGGTTGTTAATGTAGCTTAAAGTGGTGATTTCTGTCAATGCATATCCTATCAAACTTACTTCATCTTAAGAGCTACAACAATTACAGGGATTTACATTGCAGGCATAACTCAAGCGCACACATTTCAAATTTTAAGGAAATTTAGTGAAAATTAATTAGAAGTTATCGAAGATACTGAACACTGAAGTAGGTCAATAAATGACGATTGGAATGTAATTTTTCAATTACACCTCAGCTGCACTTTCACAACGTAATCATATAGAAAGAGTGTACTGCGGGAGTTATGTACATCTATCTATACATGTCTGTCTGGGAATTTAGGAAGAGATAACCGTTTAGGCATAGAACTGTCTAGGTAGTGGCCTGTAATGGCCTCTTAAACTTCAATCTCAATTGTTCCCGGAATGGAATTCCTTTCAATTTCTTTCCTGTCTCTTCCTTTCCAATTGGTCTCGATTTGATACCTTTTCTTTAACTTTAGCTGTTCTTCTTATTCTTGCATCATTATAACACCTAACTGAATTTTTTTGAAGATATTTCTAATTAAAGAAATAAACAAAACGGACAAATAAAAAAGAATAGATAAACTCTTCCTTAGCAGTGCATCTTAATGATACATCATCGACGAATTAGGTAAAATTAATATGTCAAATAAAAACCACTTACTGTCCTTACAATAAGTGTCATTAGTTATAGGAAAAAATATTAAGAAGATTGTAATACATCGAAATAATCTTGATCCAGGAAACCAAACGTCGATTGAGGATTTATTCAGCTATACAACAGATGAAACAGAATGATTTTTTTGGAGGGTTTTTTTTTTTTTTTATTTGTTTGAGTAATATTCTGAAATATGGAAACTTCAGACCTAATATTTATCAATTGGACCTCAACCATGCCTACAGAATGAAACTGAGTTCAGAAGCAAGCAATAAAACCTAATTTTACTGAAAACGAAGTGCACAAGCATACTAAAATAACTAAATGATAACAACAAAATATTATTTAATTAAAAAACTTCGAGAATCCATTGAATTACTCAATTTACATGAACGTTTTACCTTTAAATGCTTCATATGAAGTATTTAAAATGTACTTTAATGTAATTTTAAAAAAAGTCATCTTTTGACAGAAATAATATTTCTATGTTGTCTTAGTAATAACAGGCAATCGCCCAACAATTTCTATTTTTGATTACAGGGCTTTAATTTTAGCGGTTGGAAGGTACGAGTTACATTTCTATGCTATGCAGCACTCAATGCTGCATTTCCTGCCCAGCCATCGAATACGTTCCCACAGACTCCCAGCAACTAGAGAATGAGAAGGAAAAAACTCAACGAGAGACGATATGACCACTTACAATTCTAGCCAAGCTTTGTGAATGCTATTCAATCGTCTATGTCCATTCGTATGGGTGCCACGTTCTATGATAAAGCAAAGTTTATCTTGTGGCGAGAGAAAGAAAAGAGGTGGTACCTTGGCGCCTGCGCAGTTCAAAACCAACTCCGTTCCTTCTTTGGCACCAATTTTTGTATATGACATCAGTTTTGTTTCATCGATTGGTGTTGTCGTAATCTCGTCTCGAACCATTAGCCTTGACCTCTGAGTGTTACCTCGTTGTAGAAAGCGTGATTAGCTCTAAGAAGCTCTCCCGCTCAATCTCTCTCCCCTCTCGGCACCCATCCCTTCATCCTATTTCTTTTTTTTCATTTCTTTACTTTTTTTCCCTTTCTCAGCATTCCTCTTCTATCTATTTACCGTTTCTTACCCCTAAGTAAGGATACAAAAGAAACTGCAAATTCCATTCAGGCCTAATGGAAAACTTGTGTAGATTTTTATAGGGGAAATATTTGCACAGGATAAATGACACCGAAATGCGATTGAAGAACAGTGTCGTCTAAGATGCGTGTGCAGTTCAACTGTGGCCCTCCCCTTTTTTATTTTTTTTTTCCTAAGAAGATTTCTCTGGTCCTATAACTAAATGTTTGCTCTTTCTGACGCCAGGAGTTCCCATGATTTACAAGCGCCGAGAAAAGCAATTTGCTTGACGTTAATTTATGGCAGGTCTACAGTAAATAACAGAAAATGGCTCGTCATATACACGAGACATCCAACACATCATCTCATCAGCCCTGCTAGTGCATGTCCAAAGACAGGCCTGTTTGTTTATCATTAACCTTGTAAATATACAACGGTTATTTATCTCATGTTTTATCACGTACTCAACAAACAAAATTAGCACTGCTGAAACACACACATTATTTAATTGTGTTGATACTTTGTACAAATTAACCAAGTTATCGTGATTTATTTTTGAAGTACGAACACATTTATTAAAAAAGTTAAAAAAGTCGACTCTAATTTTAGGTATTTTAAAATTAACTTCTCCAAATTAATGTCAACATTAAAAAAACATCTAAAATTCGTTTTAAGACTTCAAGGTAAAAAAACTAAATTAACTTTGTTTTTAAAAGGCAAAACTACAATTAACACTCGTCAACTGGAATTAATGGCTTATAAACTGAATTCTCTCATCAGACAAATAAGGAGTTAAAATTAAAATTAACTAATTGACACACTACAATCAAACTCTTAAAAATTGAAAGTCCCTTTAATAAAATAATTAAAATAATCTTTTGTTATATAACTTTGATATTTAGTCCTATTAATGAATTTTTTTTTTCATCAGTATTGCATTCAGCTTTACAAGTTCGTTTTTTTTTTTTTTTTTTACAGAAAAAGGCATGTTTAACGTTTTACAGTATCTCCTTAACCAAAGACAAAGCTTTATATTTATGTAACTGAATATTCTAGAACAAACAATATTTTCTAATTTTCAGAAAAGTAAACTAATAAGTTTTACAATAGCATTACCAGACAGTATGGTAGACGAATTTCTTTGAAACGAAAACTTCCATCAAATATTGTTAATCTTACATAATTTATTTCTCCGCTGTTTTTCATTAGATATTATTTTCCACATATTTCTTCGATTTTATTGATTTTTTATTCCTATTAATATATCATACTTCAATATCGGAATTTCTTTCTCGGTACTTTTTGGGAGGTTTTTGCATTGAAAATTATTAAACTTTAGTTCACTGAAGCATAAATGCACTTCAGACAAGCCATAAAATTCGTTGAATTCATGAAAAGTTTTGCTAAAATTGCCCGCATTACAAAATTAAACATTATATTCTTATTATAAAATTATTTTAGTTTATTTCTTTCCTAATCACGAGTTATGATAATGATTGTCCTGTAATTTATTTAAATACATTCCTCCTTACAGTGTCTCATTCAAATATAAAGTAGTTTTCGAGAAAATATTTATCGACTTTATACCAATATATTTCGACTGCAATATATAAATATATTTTTTTTTGTTTTTACAACTAAAGTTGACCCAAAGTCGAGCTGGAGAAAAATTTCCAATTCACGAGGCAATAAATTTTTCTTCCTTCCATTCTTAGTTCTAAAGTGCTTTCACAAATGAGTACAACTTACACTTTATATTAGTTCTCATTAGACTATGGATATGAACGCTACAATACTTCTTTTACATTCTAATGTTAAACCTCAATACATCTGCCAAAACAAACATTAAGGAACTAATATATAACCATCGATAACAAGAATGTTCATAAGAAATTAGTGTATTGTATTGTAGATTATTCCATTTTCTTAAGCAATTCTATTCTATGTTATTAATGAAAAAGGAAAGTAAGTAGTCTGGTGTCGTTTAGGACGCAGTTACATTCTCCAATATTTGGTTGTAAATCGAATCGTCGTAAGGCGAGTACTACTATTTAAATTGAGATAGATTCACGAGCCAAATAAATGATCAAATAGTTTTATAATATTTCTTACATTACGACATACAATTTAATAATAATTATGTAGAAACTTACACAGACAAACAAAATAATCAATCAAATTACTTATTTCTTTTGCTGAAGAAAGCCCAGGCCTTGGTTCAGAAGATATCCAGAAAGTATGCAACGTAAATTGTTTGTTTTCTTCCTCCTTTTTTTGCATGATTCTTGAATTTGGCGGTGAATGCGAGAGTTGCTTCAGTGTCGGCACTCGCAGCCTCTCCACTAATTTTTATGCAAAGAATTTGCGAGCGTTGCTGGAACTTTGCAAACCATTCTTAGCTAATAAGGAATGTCTCGTTTCCACCTTCTTTTTGTTGAATTTCGCCATAAAGACTCTTAGTCTTTGTAGGAATAACACTAGATGAGAGGAATGCTTTTTTTTATTTTAAATCATCAACTCATAGTGTTAATAATTGTTCCATTTTTTTTCTTCGTGGAAAAACTAGTCTAACTTTCATTTGATGCGCGCAAATTTTGTAGTTTTCTGTGCAGATTGTTTTATTTTTTTTCAGCGTTTGCCAAAATTCTTGAAACAGTAGCTAATGCCAAGTCGAAGGAAATACAGTGCAACTTGGATAATTCGAACGTCTTTAATTCGAAATCGTGGTAAATTCGAAGATTTCTCTTAGTCCCTTGAATTTCTTATTAAATCAATGTTAAAAAATCGTGGATAATTCGAAGTTCAACTTCCTTAATTCGAAGTTTTTTATAAAAAATTTCGAACCATAACGACTTTTCGGCATTTCATCGTTAAGAAATTCGACACGTGACAACTGGAATCCCCTTCCCGCCACCGTTCGACATGTGACGCCATTCAACACGTGACGCTTCAGACGTCATTCGAGCTTCCTGCTGTCAGTGTCACCATGTCTTTCAGTAAACCACGCGTGCACAAGAATTTAACGTTCGCTGAAAAGGTCGCCGTCATTCGCGAGATGGAAAAGGGTGTGAAGAGGAACTGCCAAATCGCCAACGAGTACGGGATAGCGCCGAATTTGCGTCGGTACATTGAAGGACAAACCAACGTAAGTGAAGCTGTTCTCCGTTCACTAAACATGCTTGTTGATTTAGCTATCCTTAAGCGACTGCATTCTACAAAACAATCAGACATTGCACAATTTTTTGAAGAACTATAATTTTCTGTATTGAATGTAATATATACACTGTAGCTTACATAATATAAATCTTATTTTGTTTACATACATATAGTGTTTAAGTCTTTCATACCATGATCTTTCTGAATAAATATTTACTTATTGACAGAATAATCTTTTCAAGCATTCAGTGGACCTGAAATTAAAGTTAACAGATGCAACTTCTTTAATTCGAAGTCTTGGATAATTCGAAGTTTTGGTGTGGTCCCTTCAGCTTCGAATTATCCAAGTTGCACTGTATAAACATTAGCATATTACTCGCTATTCTATTTTTCTGATCACTAACATTTTATAGTTAGTATCAAAAAGTTATAGTATTTATTGTTCTTTTTACTCCTTTTTGCAAAAGAGGACAATCTGTTTTGTTTTTTTTGATGGACGTCATGGGTGGAAAAATCACATTCAATTTAAAAGAACTGCCCTAAAATAAAAAGAAGAAACACTTGAACACCGGAAAAGAGTGCTAAGGAGCGCTTGAGTCGCGACAGGGATGCACCACAAAGTGAATCGTCGTAAAACGAACCGTCGCAAAACGAGACCATAATGTCTTCATAAATTCTAAGTAATCATTAAAAGGTAAAACATTGACAGCAATTTCCAATGTTTTTACTCTTTTTCCTTTACTTAAACATTTATTTAAGAATCCCGCCACTTCACTGTATTGTAGAAGTTATTTTTACTGAACCTCTAAGTGTACAAGCCATTAGAGGCCGTCAACTTTTAAATCAATAAGCCAAATTCAATAAGCCATTAGCTATCAACCTTGGAGTTAAATTACCAATAATATTATAGAAATTGAGTTACAAGGTGAATAACACAACAATGAAATCCTTCCTGTATGCAACAAGAAATAGTTCGATTACGAAACATTCATTTTAAACGGATATCACTGTTAATGAAAAGAGAGGCAAAATAATTATAAAAGGTGAAACTTAATTTTTGCTCAAAGAAATACAGTACAACCGTCAACAGTTAAAAAAACAAAATAAAAACACCCCAAGTAACCTACATTCTATTTACATTTTGATATAATTTTTTTCATTTGAGAAGGAGATGCTCCCTGTAACGACATTTAGAAAATAGAGCTAAAAAAATCTCTACATTCAGATTTCGGGGAAGGGGAGGGGATTACGGTGTCGAGCCCCTTGACATACTCCCATTGTTGTGGAAACAGTAACATATAATGACTTTACTGTAATTAATATAAGAAGATAAACAGGATTCGGAGTGATTTTGTTTTTTTTACAAAGTACTGAAGTCGTATGAACACTGTCACGTTATAAAATATTCATCTTGTTTAAAATGCCAAGATATATAAATGTTAAGCTGACCAGATTATGCAGAATTTTTATAAAAAAAAAAGCACAAAAAAAGTAAATAAACTATCACAACGGTTTCGGAAATTCATTTTTTTTTTCGATTTCCTTCTTCGGGTATAAGGAGACAGTGATGCAGTTACAGTTAATGCAATTTTCATCATCGCCAGCGACGCTCGGCCGACTAGCGCAGTTCATTATGATGAGAAAGGGGTTACCCGGATGTAAAGGCTTCATTATTTTCCTTTTTATTTAAATGTCATGTTGTGCATTTTGAATGGAAATTTCAGTATTGAAACATTCTCTTTTCCTGAACACAAGGGATTCATCGAATTTACGTAAATAGTCGTCTTTAACTATGGAACAGATGATGGGATCACCATCTATTATAGTACGTCCAGTGTTTATAGTATGTCCAGTGCTGATGCAGTGTTGGGCAACGTAATACAGTATGTTGCCCTTTTAAATGTCTTTGATGTGTTCAGATATACGTGCTTTTAGCAGACGTTTTGTTTCACCCACGTATATGCATGTTTTAATGGGACACTGGTTAAATTTTAAGCCATACACTACATGGTTCAGAACGGATTTATTAAGTGATCTACAATGGTAAACTCTGTTAGCTGTGTTAATATCATCCATAGGTATTGTTGGATTTATTGACAATATTTATCCCAAGGGCCTCATCATCTTGAATAGACCTTCGTCATATGGGACTGACACGTGTTTTCTATCTTGCTATAAAATATTCTTTAAAAAGATAATCTACAGAAAATTTAGATGTTCCTTTCTCAAGCAATAGAACGTTAAGAAGAATTGTAATTAATCAAACTAATAATAATGTTACGTTTTTATAATTAATGATCGCAGCAGTAAACAAAAAAAAACAGAAATAAAAAAAACAATTAAAACAAATGAATTATTTTCATTTTTATAATAGCATGAATCCTATCAAACAATTTCAGTTAATTATCAGTATCCTCCACAATCACCAAATATGACCAAATATTTCTAAACAAATTAAATACTATAATGAAAAGCAGTTTTACAAAATTGATATGCTAATGAAACAAGCTTCTGCGTTACAGCAACTTCCTAATTTTATTTACAAGGCATTCATTAAATTCTTGTTACTAAAAGTCAGTAAGACAAAAAAAAAAGTGATCTTTTTCTTATGCCAATCAAGACCAGTAATTCCTTGCTCTAACAAATGAAAAAATGAGAAAAGTAAAGAAAGAAAAAAAAGAACCTATCAGAATCGAGACAGCAGCCAAATGATTTTCTGAGTTTTTCCAGCTTTGACAAAGACAGCTTACTGCAGTCCTTAACAAATTAGAAAAGACTGCTTTTGGCGATGCACTTTTTTTTTATCTCTTACTTTTTTCTGCGCCAATGCCAAAGGTAGGCAATCAAGAGAAAAGTTTCAATGACACACAAAACCTAGAAGTTCCGATCAATTCGTTTAGCCAGATTGCTCGTTGAGGGGGACTACATTTAAGCAAACGATCCTCTAATCACCGAACGATGTAGTAGTTACTGAGGCATGACACACAGGAGCGCTTCAAAAATACCAAGTTCCTCATTGCAGATCACGTTAATCCAGTCCACTTACAGACAGGAAATGGATCACTTAAATCCGATTAAATAAATACACTTCGTGATTTATGGTAATAATTTCATTTATGTAAATTGCTTCTAATCTTCTCCAATCTCAAGAATGACATTCTTTCTTTTTTTCGAAATTGGTTTCAGCCACATTATTATTAAAGAAAAAAAATACTCCTAAAGAGAGAATAATAGTTCCTTGTTCAAAACTAAGTTAACATTGATTTTTTAATCATGCGATCTAGCTGGCTACAAAATACTGTTAATATGTGGGCATCGAAACAACGTTAAGTTCGGTTTTGCTTATATCTGCAATTCAATTCTATTTGTGATGAAAATACTAGTGTTTCTAAGATGTGAAAAAAAATGCTACGAATCTAACGTTTTTCATGTGTAAATTACAGGTGAAAACTGTTACAAAGTTTGATTGCTTTTGAAAGTTAAATTCAATTGTCTAAAAGCTTTAAATTTCAACTTATGGTAAAGATCAAGGTTTAGTAAAACAAATAAACTTTCTAATTAGTTCT
>JAFIDM010005346.1:26266300-26294436 GCA_023159025.1 Thereuonema tuberculata | reverse complement strand
GCGATTATTGTGATTGTTGTAGAGCTGCATTATAAATGTGATTGTTGCGAATGCAAAAAAACGCAATTGTTGCGATTGTTGTGCTTTATGATAATTTAATGATATTTTAATGAGATTTTAATGATACTTGTCCTCAAAAACGGGAATATAAGTCTTCTGATACAAGACTAAAAAAGCCAAGGAAACTAAAAAGCTTTCTCTTTAACGCATTAAAACACGATAAAAGACAAATTTAAAAAACGGAACTATAAAGACCAGCACTAAAGAAATTATAAGTGCAGTTACAGTTTTCAACAAAAGTCGATGTAATTTGGGGATTTTTTTTTATAAAAGTTGTTATTAACAGTACTAAAATGTTTTCATTAAAAGAAAACGATAATAGGTTTCCAATTGTCACAAACGAGAATTTGGTCATGAAATATTTCATCAAAATTCAACTTACTTGTTAGTAGAAGTCAATGTCTGGAGACAGATAGACTGACACGATGAAGATAATAATGTTTTTTATTCACCTATAAAACAACTTTCCCTTTAGATTTATTCAAACGAGTTTAAATAATTCAAACTTAAAAGCATTTATTTCCGACACGGAATAAAACTTCCGAATAGAAGAGAAGAATACGTAAAAAGACGAAGAAAAAAAATCAAAGGGGTAAAAGAATGAAATTCAAATCCGACGTTCGTTTTCGAGTGAAGGAACTAAAAATTCAGTCCACTGAGTTTCGATCTTCTTTTAGTCCTGATCCATTTGCAAGAACGGTGGTCTAAGACCATTACTTTTATTCTACTGCTCTCTTTTACGTCTTGTGTTACGAGGATTCTCTAGTCTAACTTTTCACTTTCTCTCGATGTCACCGGAATAAACAGGTTCTCCGTTTCGAGTTAAAAAAAATTTCGCCTGCTCTTAGCACGAATCTCGAATTGAGAAAGGGAAAGTTTTTTTTTTTCTAATCTCAAGTGAAGTGAAACCTAGAAATAGCTGGCGTTTCAAGCGTCTAGACAGTCAAGTTTTATTTGCCCCCCAAAATAAACATTTAATGCACAAATGAAAATTTAAAGTCACACTATTGTACATATTAATATTTAAATTTACATATTGACATTAGCTGTCTGGCTTTGAAACAGTAGCGGTCTGGTTCAAACGCCCAGAGCATTAAATATTCAAACGATTTAATGATAAAAACAACTGTCAGAAAGTCTTGTCAGATTGTGTCCTGGAGGCAGACGTGTGTCCTGTTGTTAAAAAGTACTTCGAGACAATAAAAATGGATTTATTCTTGTAATAGGCTTTTACTTAAATTTTGGTAACAAAAAAAGTTCAGTAAGCATCTTTACTTTTAAGCTTTATTCAAATTAAACTTAAGCTTTCTAAGTGCAAATGTTTCACTTTTTAAAATGGATTCTTCGTCGTCTTTTCCACCTATTTCCCAGCATTTTTGCTTTGCAGTGAAATCAATTTCCACTATTGCTTCCTGTCTTCCCTATGTCTTTCTGAATAATTTGTTCCCAACTGCAATTCTCACGTTCAAACATCTTCCCTTGGGGTGGTCTTTCTCTTGGTACTTTCTTGAAGACATTTTTTTTCAATATATCTCACTTTTTTCTTTACTTAATTCAGTTCAAATCAGTGAAATTTTTAAAGGCACCATTCGCTATCTGAATTCAAATCAGTCGAATTTTAGTTAAGCCTCGATCGAAATTCGTTCCTAGACTTCAGTAATTGTTTACCAAATTTGATTTTCCAGTTCTCTTTAAGGGATTGTAATCTACTCACAAAACAGTATGAAGAATGGGTAAATGCAATTCTTGGGCATTCAAAAACATAAAAGAAATTTACATTAGCGTTTTTAGCAAATATACAATCTATTGTACATGTTAGGGTTTTAGTTTATTAAAGTTATCATTTATAGCAATAACCAACAATGAAAAATTAAAAGCTAATTTTATGGAAATTGTTTTGGGGAGAGATGGAGGAGCAAATATCGTATCTTCCAACCAAGAAAAAAAGTTTAAACATCGAGATTCGACATTGGAATTCCATTCATAAAACGGCCATTTTATTTAACTGTGAATTTATAATTCTATCAAATTTATAAATTTCCTTAAAGTACTGTTCCATAAAAAACTTATTTGTTTTCATTTATTTTTTGTAGTAATTAGTTCCATTTATAAATCAATTTTTATAAAAGCTTAAAGACAATGCAGCAATTTGAACTAACGTGACTAAACTCTCTTGAATTCTCAAAGCCCAATTGTTTCCTAATTAGCACTACAAGTAGATGGAGATTAAAAAAAGTATTCATTCTCTACGGCTTCAACAGAAAATGAAATAACAAAAGATAGAGAGAGAAATAAAAAAAAAAAACAAAAAAAAACTTTCTTCTGACTTCTAAAAAAAAAGAAAAAAAAATCAATTTGATCTGCCAAAAAAAAAGTTTTTTTCTTCTTCTTTTTTTATATTATTAATACAGTAACTTCCAAAGAGAAGTAGATGGATATGTCTATTGAAATGAGTGCTCTCGTAAATCAATAAGAATTCTTGCAAGAAAATAACACTCAGCTTTCGAGTAATTGGTTTTTTTTAAAGCACCTGCACAACGGTTTTCCGGATTCTCTTCATTATTTAAGTTCTGAAAGAAAATGAAATGATACCTGTCAAATTTGGAGAACAAGATAATATTCTCTGACGCATAATTACTCCATTGCCAGCTTAATGGAAGAGCTAATGTAATTACTTCCGACAAAAGAAAATGAAAATAAAAATAAAAACCGAAACCTACATTAAACACATGCAAACGCGATTCGTTGTTACATAAATTAACGCCAAACTCACAAGATAAGTCAATCGCGGATATTAAATATTCACGGTATATTCAGCTTAAGTACGCTCTATTTCTCACAAGATTACATCTTTCTGCCCCCCCCCCCCCCAAGAGACAATATTACAACAGAAAAGCAGAATTAAAATTTATTCAAACTTTGCTTAATTAATTTTCATACTGTTTGGATGGTGTGAAGATATGAAAAGAGAACTGTCCTTCTGGCGTAGGAGGGAGGAAAAAAAACTTTAAACGAATCACTTACTATGTTTATCTATACTTTTTCTTCATTTGTATTTAATTTCTTGCTAAATTAAGGACGCGCTCCTCAAAACAGCTTTGCTATTAAGTGAAATACTAAAACTGCAAGCAGTGTATCAAACTCTTTCAAGATGATGATTTTAAGACTATCGTTTTATAGTGTTTGTGTTTTTTAAACAAGCAACAAACAAATAACATTATAGATTAATTTATTTTTGATAACATTTATGTAAATTTTAAAAATCAAAAATGAAGAAAATAAAAAATAATAAAATATAAAATTTTGAATATAGATAAAAAAAATTATAGTTAATCTTAAAAAATATGCAAATATAAAAACATCAGAGAAAAACATTCTTCTGAAAAGACTTAGTTGGTTGAAGATTTTCAACATTCCAACTATAAACAATAAGTTTGGATTTAGAGTAAATGAATATACTTATTCAAAAATATTTCGACAAATAAATTGGAATAATTATAATTGTAATAATTTAGAGAAATCAAAAAAACAATTAATTTATGATATAGTAAATAAAAATATCGTAAAAAACTTCTAATCTAACTTTATCATTAATTAATTTTTTTTGTGAAAAGACACATTAAACTTTCCAGCACCTATAAAACTGGAATAATTCTGTGATTACACCTAATAGACTGGTAAACAAAAAGAAAAAAAAAACGATATGTGCCTCTTTTGATAGGGTACTGAAATAAAAATTATAATCCATCATCAAAACACTATTAGAAAAAGATTGAAAGTTGATCAGCTAAGGATTGGTTAGTTATTTGGTTTAAGTAGCAACTTTGGGTAAACTACGCCAAGAAAGGTAATAAGTGAACTAAAAAAAGTAAGGTAAAAAAAATAGAGAAAAATTAAAAGTATATTTGTACTTGTAATTGTTCCGTATATATTACATTTTTCTAGTTCACTTTTTTATCTTTGTATGAATGTAAAAATCAAGAATGTTCAACTGTAGAACACACATAAAACTGTTATTATAAAGCAACATTTCAGTTGCCAAAACTGACACGACAATTACAACATCAGCAACGTAAGTCTTGAATTAATTAGGCTTTGCTAAATGGTTAAACTTTAATATTCTGTTAAATTATTATTATCCCGTTAACATAAACTTCTAGGAGACAATGACATTTTGTTCTTTGTATATTGAATAAGAAAATAAAAATTTATTCCATAAATCTGAATACCAAAATTTAATTTGTCAATTTATTAATTACTTCCTATTAATTATTTTTTATCATCGTAAACATTTTTTTATCCTACATTTTCGTACCTCATCAGTTACTCCAAGAAAAAGAATTGGCGTTACTGGTTTAAAACAAAATAAAGCTAGGTCATTTTTTTTTTCGAAAACATTTTTTTTTTTTAATTAGAAATATAAAAATAGAATAAGTTTGTTTATTTCAGATTACAGATCACATCAGTCGTGGACTAATCATTAAGAAAAAATCACTCAGAAGCTTACAATCATCTGAACAGATTGATTGTTAGTAAAAAAAAATAATATTTAGCGGAAAATAATTGCATTTCGTGTTTTTAATACCGAATTCCAAATTATGAAAATAATTCATAATTTCGAGTAGAGAATTTTAGAATAATAATAAAAAAAAAAATTCTAAATTTTATTTATCCATTGGAGACTCTTACATATTATAATAAGATTTATCGGACAATATTTTATAATAAGAATGATGGATTTTTTTTTCTTAAAATTATCATTCGTTAATATGTTATTCATGTAGGGTATTACATATAACTTAGCTTTTATATTAAATCAATATTTTCGACTGTAAGTTATATTATGAACAGCTTATATTGTTTAAATGGAGGAGTGATATACATGTTTCTATCTTTGTAGCTAAATACAATTTAAAAATCTCTATATTTTATGTACGTTTATTATTTAAGATGTTTTATTATTATCAAATGCCAGTCTGTTGATCACTAAGTCATTAGACAACGTGCTCTCCAGTATTTTTCTACATTATTATAAATGTAATTTATAATTATAAATAAATTGTAATAAATAAATAAATAAATAAATTATAATTTATTAAAAATGTAATTTATAATTATAAATTATAATTATAATTCTACATTTTTATAAATGTAAAGATATATTTTTAGGCATCAAAATACTTTTTGTTGTAGTTTATTAATTTTACATATGAAAATATTTCATTATAAAATTCGTAAGTAGATCTTTTTATCTGTATTCGTTTACTTTAGTACCCAATAGCATATTTTTCAAATTAAAATAACGAAACAATATCATGTAAAATGTAATCGATTTTAACAAAGTCGAGGCATACACTTCTCTAGGATTGCAAAGCACGAACGAGAGGTCCTAAAAATGATGAGTCCATTAAACATTTACCTGTCGTGGACCTGTGCCTTATTTTTACAGCCGGCTTGGCGTAAAAGGTTCCTACACTGTGTCACTAAATTCCCTTGGCATTTCCACACATTTCCATTCGCAAAACGAAAAACCACACTGGGCTTCAGTCTCTCAGCTTAGTAGTTCGTGGTTCTGTTTACAGATGAGAATATTCTCTTTTTTTATTTTAGGGAACCCTTCTGGAACTGGAACAATTTCATTAAAATTAAACAACGAAAAATCAAGACTCCATGACATTTGTCAAAGGCCTTCAGTATAAAAAAAATTCTAAAAATTAAAAAAAAATATATAAGAATATCCTAATCAACTTAATTTTCTGTACCTTTCCTGCAGTCAATTTCCATGTAAAAAATAATAAATTCAAGTTAATTTAATCCTATCTCTTCACTAATTAAATGGATTAGATGTTTGTTTCCGGTTCGCGATTATTTTTAAATAACTTATTATTTACCTAAAAGTCTTTCAACTAATTAAAACTTCGAATTTTCATGTTAATATTTACATTACTGATAATTAATAATTTTAAAGGTACTTTCTGAAATTACAAATGATAGCAATATGAATAAATCACAAAATTGCAGTTATTCTATAAATAAAGTTAGAAAAAATGTGATCAGTTATAATTACTCTGCTTGCCTGCAATTGTTGTTTATGTAAATTGTATAAATAATCTGTATAACGAATGAAAAATGAGAAATATCCAAAGATAATTTAATTTCATTAAAAATTCACATTCTAATTACAAATTTCCATTGCAATCTGAAGTGCTTATGATGATATTTAAGATCACTCTTGTATGTTTTGTTGTTTATTTGTTGATTTTGTTTTCTTCCTCGAATTCTTTTTAAACCATTCAAACTGCGAGTTTGGCGACTTAAATTTTAGATATATATTTTTCTTTCATCAATCACTTTCTGAAGAGCATCTCATTTAACGTAAAAAGTCACTTTGTGGTATTTTATTTACTTAAATACCACTGAAAATGAACCATTCTACATTCACCTGTGTTGGGAGAAAGTTATTGATTAGAGGCTGGATACGCAATAAAACTTTTTAAAAATATAAATTAAAATGTAATTAATATTTTCAAGATTTATTATGAAAACCTCATTATCGTCTTCTAAAATTTGTTGAAGTTTCTGTCATTGAAGTTATGACAAATGACTTATGATATAAAAGGCCTTATGACACAAACTTCAAGCTTCATAAAGATTATTTGTACAATATTTAAAAATATTTAATATCCAGCCTCTCTATTATATGAAGAAAATGTCATTTTAATTGTTTGCTTGAATTTTACAAGTGGTAAACTTTAAATTGTATTTTGTTAATCACTCTTTGACTTTTATCCCTGATATATTATCTTTGTACTATCATGTGATTTCCGGAATGTTCCAAAGCATTCGTAAGACTAGTTCATCAAAGCAACATGAAACAGATCTAAGGACTTAAATTAAATATTAAAATTAGGAAAACTCACCTAGATGCAAAGCAGCGAAAACCAGCAGAAGTCCATTCCAAAGTCTGACGTGAGAAACCGAACTTCTGTGTGAAGAACTGCCAAACCAGCTCATTCTGACGTTGTTTACTAGATTTCCAGGTGATGCGTTTGGATGTAGCACAGTTCCAGGCGGAAAGTTTTTATATTTGGCAGTTACTACAGTTGGAAATTTCAATATCGGCCACCTTAAACAATGTACTATCTAGATCGGAGAGAAGGAAATATCAAGTAATAAACCCAAAAATCTCAGTTGATTGAGTCTTAGCTGCGGCGGGAAAGAGCAGTCAAGAGAAATAAAGAGCTTACGACACAGGAAACTCTCATTGGTGTGGTTTTAATATAGATCGCGAACTCGCTACGTGATCTGGGCGCCTGCGACGGGCAAGCATTGTCCGCAGACGGCGGCGTCTCAGCATCGAGGCCGGGGATCGAGCAGCTGGCAGCGGCGGCAGCGGCTTTTCCGGCCATCGACCAGTGACGATCTAATGCTGAGTTGCTCCTGCACATTCATGTGGATGAGTCCAGACTCTGTCCTATTGCGACATGCAAAGTGAACGGGGCACAACTTGTATCCACACGTGTTCATTTGCTGCGGGCAGAGTGTGCGCGTTAGGCTTTTCGTCGGGTGCCCTCTGGTGTTCAAAATGCTAAACAACCGCACGTCTTCTCCGTGATTGGGAAAACAGTATGATTTTATACACAAACAAACTTAACGTTGCTTGATTGGGATCGTAACTTTAAATAAGCAATTTAAATATTTACAGCTGTCAGTAAAATTAAATCATACTTATCCAATATAAAAGTCAAAAACACATCTCTTCTTGTTTTTTATTATTTCTTATTATTGTTATTATTATTGTTATTTGATTATCTGCTCTTTTACATACCAACAAACCACAGATATTTTTCATTTAGAACTATTAGTTAATTGTGCATTTAAAAACTCTATCTTGGAAATGGCTTGTCACTAACAGCAGCCTACTCGCACGTGCCAGCTCTGGGGAGTGATTCCAGAAACGATTCTTTTAACACTGTTTGAGCTCATGTTTTCCAGAAATCGTCAAAAGCCCATTTCACTAATTCGCTTCGATGTTCTGCAGTGAAGCTCGCTTTTAATTCATGCATCATCTGCTAAAGTAGCTTCTAGCGATGCTCGCAGTTGTTCAATTTGACGAACAAATCCTCAACTGTTTGTATCAAAACGGCCTTGTCTTATATGAGGATATCTTTGCAAATTTCTTTGGGTAAGTTTTAATTTATCTGCAAAATAGAGTAAGACATTTGTCACATTTCACTTCGTCGACTTTAAGTATGTTGAAACAGATTCTTATTTCTTCTTTAAAATTACATTTCTCATCAGATTTAGCTGAAAGGTAAAGCATTAAATCATTAATTATGAAATTTAATTTTCACATTAATAAATATATTTATTACCTGAAATGTTTAAGGCGAGTTGATATTTTGTGAAACCAAATTAAAAAAATTAATTTGTCCCTTTAATTAATAGGATGACAATTTACGACAATATATTTAATACATTTTAATTAATTAGCTTTTAAAATAATTGCATTTTATTCTGTAGATAAAAAAGAATTGAAGATGAATTTTAAGCAAAAGATGAATTTGAATACAATCGAATCTGAAGTAGGATTTGCTTCGAATAGATATTTTGTCTAGTGTGCATATTTGTCTTCGCATGGCTCTGGAATTAAAACATCTTAGCTTAAAAATAAAGTCAACTTGGAAGTAAAGATACCAATTTGATATCTACCAATTGAATTTTAAACATGAAATCTCATATGACAATCTTTCAAAACCTCAAATTATATAAATAGCTTAATAGCTGTTGACGTAATCAGTTGAATATTTGAAGTCAATTAATCTATTTTATTTGCAATCTTTCAAAAATAATTCACAGCATTATTAATGAATAAGCCATTAATTCAAATATTTGCTATTCTCTTGCTTTTAGACATCTGTTTGTGGTGAAAAATTAATTTCCCATTCACATCGATCTGTACGAGTACAATAAGCCCAACATTTCACTTCAAACAGCTCCGCTTCCCCAACTTTCGCTCCACAACAAAACCTCCAACGAACATGTCACTCTTCCCCCAAGTCTCAGCCGACCTCAATCTGAACTCGTTATTTGTTCAGCGGTGCCGTTCTGGGTCTCGTAGAATAAGGAAGTTGTGCATGCATCACTCCGGACGGGCCGAGGTGCGAGTGGCAACTGCCGCTGCTTGATTTTCACGCGGAGAATCGATCGCCTTCCACTTGGGTCGAGGGAGAGACTCGACGATCATCACCGACCGCCCGGCTTGAATGAGCTTCGCGGTGCTGCAAATACGCAAGGCTCGGCGGAAAACGATGGGTGCTACCATTCTGTTAGCAGGAGGTGGCAGGAATGCGGCAAGAAGTGAAAGAGAGGGCGTAGGGGAGTCACTCATCAAAATGACCTGGGAGGAGATTAAACACAAGTTATTACTGAGTGCCCCTCCCAACTCTATAGCAACATTATTGCTAATAACACAGAAGTTTCGGTACTTCAGTAATTTTTGTAATGAAGTACTTATAATAAATTTATTTCATAATAATAAAACTAATCAAAAACTTCCTTTGATGTTCCAATGTTTTCAACAGTTTGATTAATGTAACTTACATGCCTTGCAAAGATAATAATTATACTGCTTCTCTAAAACAATACAACTCTTACTCACGCTATACATTCAAAATTTGAAACTCGTAATCGGATCCATAAATATCACATTTTTTACTCTTATAGAACAATCAATCAATAAAAACATACTTTGGCAATCATTCCAGAAAAAAATGTCAACTTATATATGAAACACATTAACAAAAACGCACACAATTAAAAATTCCCTCTGTATAATGACCAATGAAGCCTACTTTGACCTTCCTAGTTGCAGGAATTAATCCATTCTTTCTACAGATTATATTAAACTTAATAGCAGTCCTTAAGGCGGCTATTCTCTGATTAGATCTTGTAAATTGCCTTATGGTGGAGTTGAGAATTAAAGGACCACTGCAAACAGAATAATGGTGATACAATTCACTAATAATTTAACGAGCATGTTATTGACTATATGAAACACATTAACATTAAGGCACATAATTAAATATAAACAATATATACAATTAAAAATGTCAAATTATTAATCCGAAACAATAATTAGAAACTTAAGATAGATAATAAAAGAAAGTATAAAACTCTGCAGCTTTTATCTATTTATTTCCCGTCCTTACATTAACAGATAGGAATTTCCTGTCCTTACATTAGAGAACAGGTTTTTCCTGTACTTTCATCAGAGAACAGGAATTTCCGTCCTTACATTAGAGAGCAGGAATTCCCCTTCCTTACTATATTGTTCTTTTCCGTTCACTTTTTAAAACTTTCAAATTTTCTCAGGAAGCTGTTGAACTGTAGACAACTATTAAAATTATAAATACAGGAAATTTAGTGGTCTACTGATCAGCGAAAAATTATATAGCTGACAAAGCTATGAGCATGAAATTTTTGTACAATGTTAAACCTAATCAAGTCCATTTCGTATCCATACTGGGATTGTGGTCTGACATTAGGTGAGAAAAAGAAAACTGGTTCTTTCTGTTGGATATATTGAGTCCCAAGTTCATTTGAGAAAGATGAAGGAAGATGTTACTCGTATTCATTTAATTATAAATGACGAGCTGTGTCCCGCGGTGTCACCCGCGTTAAATTCGACCCTTCTCGGTAATGTTCGGCTCTCGTCGTGCGGCCAAGCCGCATTATCGCCGTCACCGCACCCGTTGGTTGACGTTTATGTTTACTGCTCCGCTCCTATTGGTCGTAACGTGATGTTATATAGCCTATAACCTTCCTCAATTAACGGGTTATCTAACGCAAAAAGAATTTTTCAAATCGGACTGTTAGTTCCTGAGATTAGCGCGTTCAAACACACAAACTCTTCAGCTTTATATATTAGTAAAAGATTACCCCTGGACGCAATTTCCAGAAAAACCAACGGAATAATCCAATAAATATGAGATAAATACTATGTACATTTCATATTTTCACTAAATACATAATCGAGAAACCCAGAAAATGAAATACAATCAATCTAGAAAAATGCCACCTGCATTTCAAATAGTTATTATAGATTATATTTATCTACTTATTTTTCAAAAATCAACAATTTCTCCATTTCTTTGTAAAGAGAAGATGCACTCGTACTGATTCAAAACTCAAAACTACAAAACTCAAAACTGATCCCTTGTATTATAATTTTGTTCACGGCGGTCTGCTGTGTCGGAACCTGGGTTTGATCCCGGCGTTGGCAATGGATGTTACTTTCTTCTTCGTGTTTCGTCCGTTTCTGCGGGTTTAGCGTGAGCTGCTTCGTATGGCGTACCCTGGACAACGTTCCGTCGGCTAAATGCTCACATTTCTCTCCCCTTGTTGAGGCCAACAGTGTTTTACTAAGACCCCGGGCATCCGCGAAAAAAAAAAATATGATTTTATTCCAATTCTGTAGAAAGTTGTTTGATTTTTTTTTCTTCGTTAATAAATTTGGCTTAGCTAAACTGAGTAAAAATCAACTAAGTATTTTCACAGAATAAAGGAGATAAAATGTATCCATTGCTTTCAATTGGCGAAGAGATACTTTAGACACGAATTTAATATTACATTAGATTACAGCATTGTAAATGCTGAACTGGAAGATTCTCAAACACAAATCTCAGCCTTAGGCAAGAGTTCAAGAAGAATTCACAATTTCTAGATTATAAATTCTAGAAGTCTCAAAATCTGGGATGTGTTTATTAAATATAAAGGTTTTTATTTTGTTTAAAGTCAACAAATCTAAATCAATTTCAATTTTTTAAATAAAATTTCTGTGACCTTCCTAAAAATTCCGTGACACATTTCTTTTTTTGTTTGTTTGTTTGTTCTGTTTTTGATTATTTCTAATCTCTATTCATTCATATTTCGATGGGCTGTAGGTTTTTATTGATTTTTCACTTTGTGATTTTTTTTTCGTTTTCTATGCATTACACGTTTCGCTGCTCATTATACTCTAGTGTAATAAAGTTTTATAATAGAAAAATTGATAAATTACAAAATTTAAATGGAAATATAAAGATGCAAACTAATTTTTTAATAGTAAATTCGTATTATTATGTTTAAAGAATTTACAAAAAATGAGTTCAAACTAATATACGAGATCTGTATTCTGGAAATACAGCAACAAAGAAATGCGATTACTCCCACTTCATAAAATGAAATAAAACACAACATGTTTTTGTAATATTAGCAATTTGGATTCAATGGAAAGTAAGATCCTAAGTAATTCTTGAAAGCATTGTATGTTTGTAAATAAAGATATGGTAATCTTTATATGTAATTATTTAAAGTTCAATCTATGCGTTCAAAAGAAAAGCAATTTCAGGTCTTCCTACTGAAAATACAATTACTGAAATGTAAAATGTCTGTCCAAGCTTTTAATCAGGTTTTAAGATGAGAACTTCAGTAAGCTTATAGAGTTTTCCAAACAATAAAATCTTCTTGGGGCGGCTTTGTTATTCATTAATGAATTTGGCGCAGCTGCCAGCAATAGAAAATCAATTGAACATCTTCAGCCATTAGTATTAACGGGTAATTACGTTGGGAGATCTCCACTTCAAAAATTATTTCTGCACAATTGCATTACTATATGACTGGTGAGTTTTTCTTTAAGTTGTATTACAAAATTACATTTGATTTTTTTTTAAATTCTTAATATCAAAATAGGTATTATTTATAGTATATGAATATATTTTCAGTTGCGATTTGAATTGTCTTGCCCATAAACCATTTCACTTTGCAACCTCTATGCATGACATTTTTTTGTAATTTTCTAGAATGAATGATTGCATCAACGTGTATCAACTTTGTTGTGCTCTTCTTTGACCTTATGAATTCTCTGACGAGTTCAATATAGAAGTAATAAAAAATATCTTTTTAGTAGACTATTATCCTAATACTGTATGATACTTCAGTATCAGATACTTTAATGAAAGCATATTTCAAATTATCTCAACCAGAACTTCACATCAGATAAAGTTCCGGCAAGGAATCCGAAATGTATTAAAATATCAGTACAATGATACACACATCTTGCTTTAGTGTCAACTGACGCACCACTTTCCCTGTCTGTCATTGTGAATTATCGTACTGTCGCTAACGAGTGTTCAATGTCTGGAGTTGCTCATAGTGATATCAGGTACATGCCTACTGCTGTACACAGGTGAAGCATTCCGGTGCCCGCCTTGTGTTAGAATACTATTATCCCTGTAAAAACTTATCAACTGCACTCGAAAATGTCTCCCAGGAATAAGTTACCGAAATTAGCTGGGTTGATCTGATACACTGCATATAAATTACACTAAACTATATAAATAGTTCACTTGGCATCCCTATTTTCTTCTTTATAGCCTTGTAGAATTTCCGAAATTTTAGCTTTCTTCTCCTTACATTTTTTGAGCTTCGGGAATCTAAAACAGTCGGTTCCTTTTAGATAAATGTTTTTTTTTAGCGACCCAGTAGTGAAATCTATCAGGTTTTCAATGTCTGAGTGTCTATATGCATCTAAACTGCCCTCCAAGCCCAAACCGGGAGTCGGGGCCACATGAAGTGTACCTCAATGGTATGTAGATTTCCGGTGCAAGCCAATTTCGGTTTTAGATTGTTCAGATCAACAAAATAGTTGTAATTGGGGTAAAACTGTTATTTATGTATTACTGAATCGGCTATGCGGAGAACTTATACGATAGCAATGTGACCACTTACTCTAATAGTTGCCTGAATGGTACACAAAATAACGACATTAACTCAATGCGGGCATCGCTTGAAATTGTACTTGACCCTAGAATTGTACTATCTTGAATAAATAAGTTTTGCTTATTAAAGTTAGCTATCTCTAAATAATTAAAAAAATATAAACAACAATAATAAACAATAAAAACAACAATATCACAACAATAATCCACACAATAATAAAAATATAAAACTTTTCTTCGAATAAAAAAATAATTGAAAATGAAATGATAGGAAGGAATTCTCGAGTAGATAAAAAAATATACGTGAAACACTCACAATTTTCTTCAGTTCCTACCTACTTACCCATTCGTCGAATTTGTACCAATATCATTACCGAACAGCCCTGTAATTGCTTAATCCTATCTATAAATTTTCAGCCTCCTGTGATTCATAGTTTTTAAGTTATCTTTGATCTCAGACGGACAGGTAGACAGAAATGGATTTTCAACTTAAAATTGACTGAAAACTTTTTTTTATTCTAAACCATTAGAACATATTAAAAAAGTTTGAAATGTGACATCTACTCTAAATACACTGATGCGAAATAAAAATATACAACTAATAAAATCTAAAAAAAAAAACTAAGAACTGCTAATAAGTTGTAAGAAAGATATTTCCAATTAAATGTATGGACATTCTAATACTTTTCTTTCAAATTCCAATCTGTTATACTTTAAAATAACCTCTAATATAAAAAATTAGTGCCAATTTTAAGTAACATGGCAATAAGACACTAGAACTGAAGGGTTCAATGGAACAGTGGTAGATGTATATGGATTTTGATTTTTTTTTTTTCTTTGCTACTATCAATAGCTTCTGTCATCAATGATCTATTCCATTAGCCAACAACTGCAATTTATCCACTTTCACTGCCAGTTTAAAATAATTACAAACAACTCTCCACTGGCAATTAATTTTCCACTGATTCTCTCAATTAAAATCAATAAAAATTTCACAAACATAAAAATACCACTTATAATATCAAAATCATTGTTCTAAACTTTTCTATTTTAACTCTGGAATTCGAATATGGTGGAGATTGGATTTGGCTGTCCAATTAGATTTATTAGCGTAGTTTTTCGAGAAAGGTCAGCTGCTCAACCATGTGCTCTCTAGTGGTTGAAGAGATTGGCCAACATATCTCTGTTCACAAGTCACACCTCAAAGCGCATCAGTGCCCACAAACTCCATAAAATGTCTTCTTTACTCTACATTAGCTAAGATCTAAGTACAGTACAGTGCTAGATTCCTAATAAATTCCACTATTTCTACAATTTTTACCAGATCGTCCATTATGAACAGGGTTTAAAAATCTGAACTGTCACAGAACGATGCTCTCTTCAAGCAGGATAGTTATTACTGCTCTAAATATAATCTAAATCCCGAAATTAAAATCACCATTGATAATCCGAATATCAATTAAAACAGAAACCCTTTCTTTTCACTAATTTTAATTAATTTTCTTTAATTCCATAGCAATTGAAGTAATAGTTAATTAGTTTAACATAAGATAGTAGAGTTGTCAATTAAGTAAAAGTAAATTTAAGTATTTATTAAGTACTTAAGTATTTATTAATCCACTCTTCTACGGACTGAATGACCTAGATTAGGATTTTCCTTGTTATTTATCCTCACGGTGGGTCCTAATTTTTATTGACCATCTACCAAATACGTACTCAGTGTCTTCACTTGATTTAAGTCGAACTCTCCGACTTCTAATTCATTCCGTTAGGTTAGTGATCACGGGATCCTCTGCTGCAAACCTCCCTTTAGGAAATGGGATTGATTCTTTAACAATTTAATAAATAAAAGACTTAGTACAAAGGAATTATAATGAATTGTCAAGTGATTTTATTGTACTAACCATTCTAACTAGTGCGATGAAACCAAGATAAATGATAATTGGTGAATTGATAGTCGTTGTTGTGCTAAAAATATTTATATTTTTTTAAACATTTTTTACAGAATTACATTTTTACTTTTTTTTACTTAATATCTTCCATTTCTTTTGATAATTTTAGAAGATGTTTTTATACGTGTGATAGATAATAAAAATATTAAAAATATAAAAAGTATTCGAACAACAATTTATAAGTATACATACCATATAATTCTCCTTGATTCCTTCTCTTTTACAGTTCATAATATTATAAATCAGCACTGAAAACATCATTTTCAGCTGAAAACATTTCAGATCACTTTTTAACATCTTTGAGTATAAATTCAGATAGCATACATAATATAAACAGTACCTATAAAAAAATTAAAATATTTAAGAAAAAAATATAAAAAAATTGATTATTGTTTATTAGAAAAGAATTTACAGGATTTATTAGAAAGAATTAATAATACAGAAGTTGAAGATCCAAATGTTTTATATAATAATATATTAAACGAATTTAATAAATCTAAAAGATATATAACTTATTATACAAATGGATCAGAAATTTCTAATTATTATTCAGGAGTTTCTTATAGTAAAAAACATTTTGATAGACAGAATAAAGGCGATCGAATACATAAAGAATGGATAACTAAAGAATGAATTGAAGAAATAAAAATAAGAGACAAATTATTTAAAACATATAAAAATAATAAAACTAATGAGCAATATTATAATAATTATAAGAATTTAAGAAATATACTAACATCAAAAATAATAAAGCAAACAATAATTATTATTATAACAAATTTAAAAATGATGTAAATAACCCAAAAAATTGTTGGGAAAAAATAAATGCTTTATTAGAAAGAAAAACAATAATAAATATAAAATTAAAAAAGAAAATGAAATAAATAGGTTTGCACAGGAAATAGAAGATAAAAATAAATTTAAAACACCTGCAGAAAAATTTTGTAATTATTATCATAAAATAAGTAATAATTTAAATATAAATTGTAGAGAGAAAATATTACAAGATAAAAATAATTCCAATTTAATAAATACAATTGCAATTGATATACCAAATGATGAAGAGATAATAAATATAATAAATGGGATGAAAAATAAAAGCCTGTCGGACGAAAGGCATAAAAAAATCTGAAAAATCATTTTATTATCAACTATCGACTATAAAGTAAATATCTCCTTATAAATTTTTTTGTAAAAAGAGCATCTGATCCTTCTATCTGATGTCCTTGATCTATTCGGTCAAGAATTTTGATTTTGATGTCGAAAGGACGACATGTTCGAGAAATAGCAACAGATAACTGTCCATGACTAAAAACAGGCTCTGGTAAATAAATACCAACCATATCTAAAGTTTATTGAGAATCCTTGGATCTATCTTAATAGCTTAATTATATCGAGTTACAGACAGATAGACAGACGAACTTAGCCAATTATATAAGTTGATGATGATTGCTGTATCATCAATTATAAATAAAATAATAGAAAAAATTTTTACTAAAAAATTACAAGAATTCTTAAAAATATTTAATGTAATTAATGAAAATCAATATGCATATCAACAAAATAAAAATACAACTAAATTATTAGAAAAATTTTAATATTAATATTAATATTAAAAATTTAATATTAATAAAAATATTAATAAAAATTTAAATAAAAATCATTTTGTACTATTAATAACTATTGACTTGAGTAAAGCTTTTCATCTGATAGATCATAAATTGCTTTTGACTAAATTGAAAAAATATGGAATAAGAGATAAAATGTTAAATATTATGGAAAATTATTTAGAAAATAATATTTTATTTATTTGCACAAAAATCTTTCTAAGTAAAAAAAAAAAACAATTAATATTGGCGTGCCACTATGGAAATAGTACAAAATGTATTTCTTGTACTGAAGTTGATATAATAAATAATTTTAAATATTTAGATATAATTATAAATGATTTATTTACATGGGATAACTATACAAATATATTATATAAAAAATTAATTAAATTTTGAATACAAAAATAAATTGAAAAACATTTTATGTAATAAATTAAACAAGAATGACAAGTGAAATAAAATGGGTGTGATTTACAGAATAGACTTTTTTAATTGTGGGGCCTTTTATCTGGGGGAAAGTAAAAGAGAGGGTATCTGAACATGGATATTAACTTGTATAATTCTGATAGACAAATCAGAAGTAGCCGAGCATTGTATTAATAAAGGACATTGTATAAATAATAAAATCAAAATTATGTATATTGAAAAGGATCCGAAAACAAGGAAAATAATTGAAAGCATCTGTATTAGACATACGAAAGATAAAAAATTAAATATAAATGATTGAGTCGAAGTTAATCATGGTTTAGTAAGAATGGCTAATGATTTGGCAAATGACATATGTTTACGTTATCATAAAACTGAATTTTGAAGAATTAAACTGTTAATGTTAAACTGTTAATTTCATTTATTGCTGGATTGTTTTTTAAAAATTTTATTAAAAGGTTTGTTCAAACTATAACAATTCCTTAATGTTGCTTCTCATGCTCTCTTCTAAAGATTGTTATTTTATCTTAACTTGTAATTATTTTGTAGGTTGATAAAGAGAAGACGTTATTTATCTTCTCGAAAATTTGCTTTTGTAATAAATGTATTTTAAGTTCATATATTTATTGGTGTTAGTAGCGATGATTTATAAAATTAGAACCACAATTTTATTATTATTTACACTATTTTTAAGGACAGATTGGAATATGTCTGAGATGTTTCATAATCACATGAACCGAAATCCCAGTAACTCCAATCTGAAAAAGTTTGTATTAGTAACGCTCTGTATATGTTTTAGATACGTAATTGCGAAAGCAAATTAATATTAGAACCGTTTGCTTTGAAATAGAACTTTTAATAACTGTAAATGATTGAAACAGTTATTAAAATTTATAACGAATTTTATACTCGTGTTCAGTAATTTATGAATATAACATTGTCTGTAAACACAATTGCAATGAAATGAGTTTTAGGCTTATTATAAGATTATTGCGAGCATTTTGTCTACTCACTCCACAAGTTCTGCTTTTCTTCACGATGTTAAATTCAATATAAAAAAAAAAGTGTCAAAAGAATAGGTCACATTAATGTTATAGTTTACTCAATCATTTACAACTTGTCACATTACATTACATAAAAGCGTTACTCTGTCTGTCATTGTCGTAAGACTTTATGTTTTTTTCAATTTTGTGACCAAACTATAAGAGATAGATTGGCCATGTAAAAGGATAAAATGTAGAGCTTTTTAAGAGAAACAAAATGCTACAAAAATCTTTGGAAAAAAGTTTTTGGTTTCCAAGATGGCGCCTTTTGAAGGGTCCAATTTTCACTTTTTCCTCATTTTGAACTAAAAGTATAGAAGTTGGAAGAGAACATTATATTGAGAAAATGTTGGTATTTGAAAGTTCTATCGAACGGTATATCAGTCATTAACAAACGTATCTGCGTTAGGAAGATACATGCAAAAATGAAGTGTTTTTGCGGAAATTCCCCGTGTGAGTGCCAACGCGCAATACACCTAAGTTAAGCGGAGAAGCCCACATCGATTTGGGAAGTCGTGTATTCTCTGATCTCCATAGTAATTTGCTAAATAAAGAAGGTTTTTTTTTTTTTTTTTTTTAATGCTATACATGCAAGGGTTCCGGAGCGAAGCGACGGTACCCGTCTAGTTATATATATAATGTGCTATACATTCATTGCAGAATAGTGAATTTCAATAACACTGCTTTGTTCAAAGTATTTTTTTTAAAAAAATCTTTTTGAGAAATTTCCTGTCTTTCTTCAAAATGATTAATTTATTGATAATGTATTGGTCTCTAAAATACGTGATACAATCTTTTCAATTGCTAAGGAGTTGAAGCATTAACAATTTTCCTTGGTTTGTCGGTGATGTATGCAAATTTAGTCACATATATAGTAGATTCAAATATTTAATAGTAGATTATTTATTTATTTAAATTAAGAGATTTTTTTTACAAAAAACAATAAAAGAGCTTAGCATTAATTTTAATTATTATTTAGAAATATTAGTATCTATTGTACATTTAGGGAAATAAACCAAAAATGTATATATTTTGGCTTGCTTGTTATTGAAGTGTTTTAAACGTAATGTGTACTGTTAAACTATCATCAATTAAATGCATAGATTAGTTTAAATGATGTGTAGGGAACTTCAGAGTTACAGATTTGTTTTTGTTTGTTTGTTTTTTTAATCTAATTGTAATCTAAAACAGCTTTTTTTATTTCCTAATTTTGTTTGTTTTAAATATCATTTTTACTGCTAATGCTTTTTGAAGATAAAGCCTTTGAAACTAGGAACGATCTTTAATCAATTCTTGATTTATCGATTTTTGCTCCTTTTTTTTTATTGGGTTATTGAAAGCTTCATAATTTTTCCGTCGCAAACTTGTAGAAGTGAATTCAAAGGATGTTACTAATTCTCAGCGCATATTCACTGGAGACATGTCGGATACCAGCGATAGTAGCACTGTCTTGGGAACACCAGATCCGCTTACTCAGTTCTCCAAGCAGCGGGCGAAGGTGTTGATAAAATTTTCGGCAAAGAGCCAAACTACTCCGTCCGATGTCGTGTGGTGGCCAAAGGAACGGCACTTTAAGGTCTTGGAGCGAAAATCTTCAAGACCTAGGAGTCCGAACGTTGCCAAGTCATTGTGGAATTTAGAGACACCGGGGTTGGGAGATGTCTCCTAAATCTAATTTCGACCATTGTGCGCCCTATGATGCATAACAAGGGAGCAGCGAGCGGACAACTGTGCGGCAAAGATTTACTTTGTAGTTAGTCCGCGGAAACCACTCGAATCACTGGCCCATTCTGTTGCAGACGGCAGAGGTCCGAAGCTTTCACTTCCTTTTTATTTTCCAGCCGCTAAGAAATGGAATAGGAGGCTGTAATAGTGCAGAGTTTGTAAAAAAAGTTAACGTTTGGACAATGTCCTGGAAATGAAGGGTAAATTTCATGCTGAATGGGTATTTAAGCAGTTCCTTCTCGAAATCAGTCGAATGTAGAAGCTAACCGCACTCTTTATAATACTTTTGCCGCAGGCGTGGCTTCCGGTCTAAACTCAGCCAATTCTGCTTTCAAACTCCTGATGGGAATATTGAAGCGAAAATCAATTTGTCACAGCGAATAGCAAGATTTCCACATTGAGAACAGAGAAACCATAAAAAAAGCTAAGGAACAATTCTGCAAATCTTCGAATCAAAGGAAATTCCTAAAATAAAATTTGAATAACAGTGCAAATACAGATCGTTGAACTAGAAATTCAAATAAATGTATTGTTGTTTCTGAAAAGGCTACAATCTCGCTCGATAGGTAATTAAAAGTTCAAAGAAACAATAAGGTTACAGTTGGAACCAACAAAAACTTTTAATACAAGACATAAAATCAGTTTTGTAAGTATCTGTAATCATTTATCTTGTTTGTTTATCATTAAAACCTTTTTGAAAGGATGACATTCGCTGAATTACAGAATTTTATAGATTTAAGAGAAAAAGTAGAATTTTTTTTCAGCTAACAGAAGTTATTGTACTTATTTCTTCATTAAGATCTTTGTCCGATGGAATTAATAAATTACTCGAAATTCCAGAAGCTGGTTTTCCGGAATCTGTTACCCAGAATTTGTCCAGGAAGCCTTAAAAACAGATAACCGGCATATATATAATAAAGAAAAGGTTTAAAGATTTAGTTTAGGTAAAAAATTATAACTGATACGCCAAAGAAGAACGATAAGTCCACGGCATTTATTATGACTAAATATTAGTTCACCTACTAGTAAAATTTTACGATTTTCCTAGATAATTATTTGTTTAATAGGTGATGTAGTGGTACAGACACTGGGCTTCTGGCTGGAGAAGCCTGGTTCAATCTCTAGCAAAGGTCATGAATTTGGTTTGGTTATTTCTCCACTGGAGGGGCCCTAGGATTCACCAAGCCTTCTGTAAAGTAGGAACCGGGTTTCTTTAGCGCGGGTAAAAACGAGCATCTCAATTAATGCCGATGGTCTTTAAAACATCAGCGCTACAGCTTAGACTCCCTTTAAGGCTTCGAAGCAGATAGCTACCTGCTTTATTACTGTATAATTTTATTACTGTATAATAACATCTATTTATAAAAAGATGAAATAATGGTTAGTTTTGTTTTCCAGCCTCTCAGTTCTTTTTCCCAATTTTACAAAATCAACTGGGTGCTCACAATCATTTACCAGTGAAGATAGTTTTTGCTAATTATTAGCAAACTTAACTGTAATTGAAACGATTTCGTTGCAATGTATGTAGAACAATTTTATCCACTACTTCTCTAGTATTTGAATCAAGCAAAGATTAATAGAAATCTTAGATTTATAGATGAAAAAGCATTTTCAGCTTCCAATAGTAAATTATCTATGGTTAACAGCACTTAAATACAGAAATCTTTCTTTAAATAAGATAAATGTACTATTTAAGTTAAGGATTTCTTGAATCAATATATTTTTTGTTCATCCTAATCTTCGACAGACGAACGTTTTATATTCCTTTCTTTTTTGTCCCTAATCGGTGTTATGAAGGACTTTACAACCTATAAAACAGTTTGATAGTAATACTTCCATTTCACATAGAAAGGTACTAAACCGTAGTCTAAGAGAAATTAAAGTTTCTAGAATCTTTACAAAAAAATACCCGTAATCCTTTTATCCCAAAAAACAAAGAAACTCCCTTGCGAAAGAATAACAAAAATACTACTGTTATTCGAAGCTAACAGTATTTACATTCTGAAGTTCTGTTACTGCTAATTATATACAATGAATTACAATAATTTCATAAAAAATATTGGAAATCTGAAAAGAGGCTAGAATAATCTCAAATTTTAAGTACGGTGAAAAAGTATAGTATAGAACTATAAAATAAAATTTATTTTAAAATATTTTAAAAGATACAAGGTTATTCAAAAGTTTATGTTAATAATTAATTAATTAATTAACTAACTCATTAATTAAGATGATAATTAAGAAATTTAATAGTTGACAAAAAAAAGAAAAAAAACGGAACTTATTCTTAACTAGCATAAATACCCGCTTCGCGCGGATTACAAAAAAAATATCGTCTTGATGTGGGATGAAGAAGAAATTGTAATTGTGAGATCATTTCAAAACTTTCCAGTTGGTAAAAAAAATCACCTAATCATAACAAATTAATATTATTTTCATTATTTTGTAAGAATAAGAAAACCACTTAGAAGTACCCTTCAACAAAGTTTGCTGCTCCCTTTCTCCGTTTACATCCCGCTTCCTTATCACCTTGGCACTATCGTCTGGCTGATGAGTCCACAAAAAGAACGGAACGGGCGTCCCAGACTCTCACCGACAAAAGCTTAGATATTTTTAAGTTATGTGTCATTTCTTTATTCTTTTACACTGCTTTGTGACACGTTAAACTTTATGTTAAAAAACCTCGCTTATCAGAACTTTATTGACTAAGTATTCAATCATTTTTCATCTGTTCCTCTGTAAGCGCATCAACCTAAAACTACTCGACGAATTTCTATAAATTTGGTAGAAACCTTATTTAACGTCCAACCTAAAACGTAGGCTCGTTCTTTAACCAATCACCTCGCATATTAAATTTATTTTAAATGTTGGCTCACTTGTTTTGATCTTAACCATCCGGCCATCAATTATCTATCAATTATCCATCAGTTATCCATCAATTATCCGCTAAAATGATTCGACTGATTTCCTTAAAGATGATAATTCTCTGTCAACTTCTAAGAAAAGGATTTCACTAAAATATGATACAACATTAATTATGGTTCATATTACAACATGAGTGTAAGTATTTCTGATCTCCAATCCTTCAATCATTATAATTAATACCTCTCCCCCTTTACTCGAAGACTGTATTCTGAGACTCCACAACGCGATGAGAATTGAAAGAAAGAAGTAAAAAAACTCAATATCATTTAAATGTTAATTCAAATGGAACTTAAATACATTGTTTCTTTAAGACGTCATCTGATTAAGCAATTAATTTTACATATGCGAATGTATTTTAAAGGCAAATACAAAGTATTTCACATGCTGTCCTCAATTCTTATAAGATTCAAATTTTATGTTTATTTGAGTTTTCTGTTGCAAAACTCCGACAAAAATATTAATCGGAAAAATTCTGCCTTTAAGAAACAAAAGACAGAAAGAAAGAACAACAAGAAATCGTAAATTCAAACTTGATAACAAGAAAAATAAGAGAGATAGATCTATAAAAGAGCTTTGAAAACGAGACACTAATAAATCGGGTCGTAAAAGATGAATCATAAGTCAGAAGGATCGAGGAAGGAAAAAGAAGTCAGGAAGGACCCTGAGGGAGAGAAAAAATGAAATGAAACTTTGAAATATTGGACCTCAGGATTGAGATCGAAAAAGAACTCTTAATTCAGTCCCAGGTTATTCCTGTTGCCGTCCCGGTCGATTTCAATCAATTCCCATTTCTTTTAGAAACAGAAACCACGTTCACTCGATGATAATTAGAGCTGTGGTGAAACAAATATTTCCCCAGGTAATCAAAATATTTTCTGAATGTTTTAGCTTTTCATGTCGATGGAAAAATAGATAATTTGTCTGAGGCACTTGAATCTGAATCAGTAGCTGAACAATTGGATTGTGGTAAATTGATCCCATGTCAGATAAGCTGTTCGTTCTTGTAATACTTAAAGAGGAATTAAGTTCAGCACCCGTAAAAGATTACGTAAAGAATGAGAGTTTTAGGTTATTCGAGGTTTTGGTTAATCAGTAATTTTCAAACTAAGGACGCGGTAGGAAACTGAGGCGGAAACATCTTTTTCACCAGGAATATTTTTTTGTTCTATAAGTTTTCCGTAGTAAGAAGTTGCTCTTCTAAAAAGTTACTTAGACCAATCTCTTATTATGTTCTTTTTATTCGCTGCAGTTTGTTTTTTTTTTAGTTAGTCTCAGTTGTTCATCAACTTCCAAGTACTAATTTTCAGTACACGAGGAATGGTACTTTCATCCCAGTACTTATTCATGACTTAACTATTTAATATTTAAAAACGATCTGATTTAATAATAAAAGTTTCTTTCTTTAATTAAACGACAGTTGGGAAAAAAAAAACCATAGGTTATGGATTACTGCTTCGAGTGACATCTATCGCAAAGCATCGTAAGTAATTTCTATTTTTATGCAAAGTAGAAAAGAACAATTAAAATTTGATTCGTGTTCAAACTGACATCTCAAGACAGCGTATTTCACGCTTATTAGGCGATCATCAGTTGAGAGTAGTCAGAATGAACATTGCAGGTCTCATAACGGAGGTGAATTTGGAGTTCAGTGGGAAAGGGAATGGAACCTCCATGAATATAAACTAAAAATACATTAAAAATAAAGAAAAAGAAAATTCCTGTGCTGGGCTATGCACATGATTTCTTATGCGAATCAAAATAAAGGAAAAGCGCCTAAAAGACATTAAAATTTGAGACCAATATTCAAACTGATATCATTTTAATGTCTTTATATATCTTTTAGGCGCTTTTCCTTTATTTTTAAAATAAATTTTCTTTTTCTTTATTTTTAAAGTGTTTTTATGTTTTTAGTTTATATTCATAGAGGTTCCATTTTCTTTCCCACTGAACTAGAAAAGAACAAGATTGTCGATTTTCGTTTTTTAGGTTTTTCATCTTTAACATACCTACATACTGTTATTACTATTTTAATATTATTCACGTTTATATTATTATCATCATCCATATCTCAAAGTGGCATCGGACGAGTAAAAAGGAAATGTCTGCTTGTGCGGCTCTCGTCCGTTTTCGTTCGTTGTCAATTCTCTTCAGTCAAATGGGACAAATTTGTAGCAATAGCCGATCTTCCTAGTATTTCAGACCTTCACTCTTAAACTAGTGGAAAATGTTCCAAATTATACCACTAGCTTGACTGTGCAAGTCTTATACTGCAACCTGTTCTTATGATGCCGCCATATTGTTATCTGCGGCAATGAGTTCAAGGATCAACTAAGTGATCCGTTTTTTTTCCTTTTATGGTCAATATTCTTTCTCTGTGCTTACTATAGTAACTTACACATTAGTACTATCAGTCGTTTACTATTCCTGTCATTTATAAATTAAAAAAAAAATAAAACTACGCGTACCATTTCTTCTTACTGTAAATTAATTCGATATTTACCCAATGATTTTTTTTAATTATAATTTTCATTATAATTTACCTTTATTACAATTGTTTGAAGGTCAGTTTAATTTTATACATTATATAATTTACTTTTATTATATTCAGCTGAAAAATTACATTTTTAACAGCCTTTCCCCCTCTCTAATAATAAAAGTGACACACATCTAATTTCAAACTTCAATAAAAGAATAATGTTATTCATAACACTGTAATGTCCGAAAGAAACTGTATTATAAATAATTTTAATATTTTACTGATTAATCTAGCTTTGTAATGACATATTTTACAAGTTATGAAATCTATACAGTTGGATGATATATTGAAGTATAAGAACTGTCCTAAATTATAAACTGAGAAAGCTTAATTCAATATTAACATCGCTGCCGCGCATCCACCGAGTTAAGAAAAGTGAGCTTACAACTTTGAGGTCATGCCCGACTTCTAAGCCCTGGCCCCTAAAATCCCGTGAAGAGATATCGAATTTTCTTTACTTACTTTTAGTTAAACCAATGGCCCTAAAAGCTCTAAAATGTTTGTGGCAAAAGCTATAACAATAACGCCAGAATAAAGTTTTGAAGATAGGAAAAACGACAAAAAGTGGAATTTTCTATCGGCCGCCATTTTGAAACGGGTGATCCGATTTGGTTGAAATACAATATCAGCTGAGTTCTTAAGGGTATCTATGACCCATAAAAGTTTTATCTCAAAAACTCAAAATTTACGGCAGTTATCCACGTCACAACTTTGATATCCCCTACCACTTCTAAAGCCCGCTCCCTAACAAACCGTGAATTGATTTCGACTTTTTTGTTACTTACTTGTAGTTAAGGTAATACCCTAAAGGATCTAAAAAGTCTGTGGTAAAAGCTCTAAAAATAACGTGATTATAAAGTTTTGAAGATAAACCCAGGGCCGGATTTAAGCATATGCTACCTAGGCTGCAGCCTATGGGCCCGCACCACAAAGGATCCCGCGACCACTGTCCAGGTGAAAAATGATTCTGCATCAATTTTTAAAAGCAGGTTTTTCTGTTTTAGTAAATAAATAGTATAAAAGTTTGGTGATCGTAATCATCATTTATCGTTTGCATTTGGTTTAACTTAATGTGGTGTTTGGGTGTTTGACCAGCCTGACAAGAATATCTCCCACAATCTGCCAGCCGGAAGTTTCGCGAAGGCGACAGAAAACACGGAGCGCAAGGGAGACAATTCTAGAAGGCATTGCTGTCGCACATAAGGAAGGCGCACTCGTCATCTTCTGCGTAGTAGTTCAAGTAAGCGTTCACGATAGTTTAACATAAATAATAACCAAATAGTTAAGTTACTAATTAGTGTGTATAGTTTAGTTTTAATGTTAAAGTTAGTAGTTTGTTCAATAGGCAGTGTGTGTAGAAATAAATAGTGATTAACTGCTCCTGGGTCCTGGTCCTGAAATATTTTATTCACACGGAACCCGGTAAGAAAGTAAGAATAAAACCATTAATAATGTAGAATGTAGGCCTACTGTTTCATATTAACACGTTTTCAATAGAATAAAGTAAAGTTGTAATATGTCGTTTTTTTATATTTTTCGATTTTTCCGAAAAAACTCATCTAGTATTATGGACCGCCACAAAATACAAACTAATCGACATAAAAAGAAAGAGGAATTCCTATTGAAAGATTTGTAATATTCATGCCTAACCAGGGCCACAAAGCTAAAGATATATTTCAAGGCTTGAGCAAGTTTTTGAAGGAGAATGAAATAGACATTAGGAACTTACGATAACGCTTCTTCAATGAGCGGAAAGTACAATGGCCTTCAAGCGTTGGTAATGGCAGAAAATAAATTAGCAGTATGAGTACCTTGTCCTGGGCATTCACTCAATCTTGTAGTATAGGCTGCTGCCGAGTGCTGCCTGAGTACTTTTTGGTGCCTTTTTGGAAGAACGTTTTGTACATTTTACGGCCTCAACTAACAGATACAAAGTTTTAACCGATTGCTTGAAAAATTCCGATGCAAAAACCCATTCTCGTGCCAAAACATACAACAATAAACGTTGGTCAAGCAGAGCAGATGCTACAAACAGTGGCGTACCAACGCCTTTGGGGGCCCGGGGCGGGAGTTCCATTATTCCACAACCAAAAAAAAAAAAA